>JAUAMA010000005.1:1027500-2227500 GCA_030819835.1 Acmispon strigosus | reverse complement strand
GTAATTTTTGCAGTATTTCCAGAAGTTTGTCACCGAGTAAGTTGCCAACTGAATTATGCTATTCGGTAGTCAACTGTACTGTATAGACGGACGGACTCCTTGTGCCGAACGTTCTCAGATGCCAGACTATTTTTGCTATGTAAGTGGTCGGACGTTCTCTTCTTTTGTCCTTCTCTTGAAGTTCTCCTTTTGAATGGGTTGTCACCCGACTACTTTGCATAGAGGCTAGAGATTCTTCAAAGCTGGAAATGTTCCTTCAGTCTTGTGACCAGACTTACTCAACTTTGGCTAGACAGTATTCCTGTTTGTCAAGGCGTATTTCAACTCTATCAAGTGCACTTTGGTGTTGAATGTGCATAGCTGCTCAAGTGATGTCTGTTTACTTTTAGGAAAACTTGGTCTTCAGTGAGTCGCCGGACTATCTCCGCTTGGTTGCTTTCTTTGTGCATTCTGACAGTTCCTCTTGAAAGTGTATGCAGTTGTTCTTCAATGAGGACCCGGACGGTTTCCTCTTATTTGTTTGTCTTTCATTTTTCTATGATTTGATAATGCCTTGTAGTTTATGCATTTCTTCATGAAGATAGTTTTTCCTGGTCATAAGAATGTTCAACGAGTTAGGAATTTTACCTCTTAGGAATGTCAAACTATAATGAAATTGTTAATTATCAAAACATAAAAATTTATTTAATCATTTGAATCTAACAGACTTTGCTTTAGATCTATAAAAACACTATGCCACCCGTTAATGCATAGAGTTCCCTTACCTCTCATTCTCCTTAGAGTTCTTGTGGAACTCTATCTAGGATATTCATTGAGGTTTCGAGTCAAGGTTCAAATTTCTTTAAGTAATAAACCTTAACAAGTCGGCTTCATCAAACAACTAACAAAATGAATAAACAAGCATGGAACGACAACCTCAAGACTTAAGTCTCAACTCGTCCTAAAGGATCATGTTTCAAAAATCAACTTCTCCATTACAAATCCATTGTATAGCTCTCGGCCTTGCTTGGTTTAGGAGAGAGGTTGACCTTTCATTTCGATCCAACATCACACAAGACTCATAAACATTTTAAACAAGGTTTTAAACAAAGATATTAGCCTCTAAGAGAGGAATAGGTTCAGCCATCCCTCATTGAGCACCAAAGGGGTTTTGTTTTCCAAAACCATATGAACTTGGGAAGCCTTCATCACCCAACTTTGTAGCACATGAAAACATGGTTCAAAACAAATCTTTAACCCTAAACATAATGCATGGATTCGGCCCTCTCTTATTGAGCACCAAAGGAGTTTGTTATCTCCAAAACTATGTGCATCTTGGAAGACCATCATTATCCAATATTAATAAAAACAAACAAGATTTCAAAGAAAACATCAAATTTAGAAGAGAAGCATAGGTTCGGCCATAGCTTGTTGATCATCAAGGGAATTTTTCCTCTTCCAACAAGTCACTTTTAGGAGGCCTCATCACCCAAAAGGAAGGTTTCATAACAAAGGTTTTCCAAACCATTTTGAGAACAAGGAAACAGAAAAACCTCATGGATCAACTTAAAGTCATGTTCTTTCTTGGAGGATCCTTTGGAGAAAATGAAGTTTAGAACCATTGTTTGGTTCAAACTCTAGCATAAACATAACAATAAAGAATTGTAGAAGAAGAGGTAGAAGAAGAAGAGTATAAAAATAACAACATAAAGGGGAAACTAAATCAATATTCTAACAAGAAACCTACCTTTCACCAAGAGAAGAAGAACAAAAAGTGATGGAGAGAGAAGAGAAGAATGTGCGGCCAAGAAGAGGAAGGAGAAGGAAAAAAATGAGAGAAAAGCAAGAGAGGAAGAGTAATTTCAGGCAAGAGGAAGAAAATGAGTGAAAGCAAGAAATTTTCAGCCCAAAGAGAGAGAAAGAATTCAGCCAAGTCTCCCCCAATAATGTCACATTAATGCTCATCAAATTCATTAAACACATGTCTCATAAAACCAAATTTTAACACCCTTAATGACCAAAAATGCTGATTTCGAATTTGAATTTAAACCTTGCCCCACTAAAATCTAAACCAAAAATAAAGTTATCTCACCGAGATTCGAACCCTTGCCTTCTAAGGGAAATACAAAAGTCTCAACCACTAAACCGAAGCTCATCTTGTTAAAACTCTAACAAAACTATTCTTATAATCTTCCAAGTCAAACCAACATGTTCCCAATCTGAATTCAAAACATCATTAAAGCTTTTATTACTAAATTCCAATCCAGTTTTGACTAGTCCTAGGACTAAAAATCAATTATCCAACCTTAAAGGATCAAAACCTAATCATAAAATATCCAAGGACCAAAATATAAATACTCAAAACTTTAGGGTCTTACAGAAACCCTATGGACTCGGAACCCTGCTTATTTGAATTTGAAAGTTCTTCTCAGATACCAGTATCTTAGACTTCTCGGGTAACCAAGCACCTTGTTCGTTCTTCATAATTACCTCGCCACCCTGTACCAATCTACCATTCCATCCTCCATGGATTCCTCATCTCAGCATATTGTCAGTGGCTCTAGCTCTTCTTCGTCAGTTCAAATGCTTGTCCCTTTTGATCATAGTAAAGGGCAATACTTCTTGGGGGCCCATACCCAAGACACGGAAATGACTTCCCTAACCGTGGCCGGTTGTATCTCCCCCGATGGTCTCCAACCTCCCATTACTTGCAATTGGTACAGCCGTGCAAGTTGCCCCAAAACATTTAGAAGGTGGCCATCCCGAGCTTCTGATTACATTACTTAGCTGGATCGGGTGGAGCCCACCTATGATTAGCTGTGGAAACAATAGGGAATCTTCAACATGATTCAACTCTCAAGGAATGACATTCCGTGCTGTTCCTTTCTCATATCAGGGCTTCTCGGCTACTGGTCAATGGCCATCAATGGATTCCTTTTCCCAACGGGCGCACTGTCCCCCACACTCCTAGACGTAGCAAACATATTGGGTCTTCCGGTCGATGGGGAAGATCTTCTCTCCTGTGCAGCCAAGTCCCCAGGTCAACCTAAAGCTTTAGGAATCAAAATCGGCAAAGATGGTACCGCCTATTCCAACTTTGTTACCAAGAACTCCAAATCTCGTGGGCCTGTCCTGGTTCCCGAGCACTTCCTCTATTGGCTCTGCAAGTACTTTGTCTACAATAGTTCCGCAGTTATTGTTGCTGAGCTCTGCCATATGGTTTCTGCGATAACATCGGGAACAAGGCTCGCCTTAGCGCCTTACTTTCTCTCCATGCTCTACAAAGGCCTATTTGTCTCCCTGGAAACCATCAAGGGTGGTGGAAGCCTGAAGTCCAAAGGAGTAGGAGCCCCTATGTGGTTCCTTCAACTCTAGGTCCTTCTGTATCTCTCGGATTTCGGCCCATCTCCTTTACCGCGGTTAATAGCCTCTGGAGGAACTCCCATTTATGGGATCCACCTGTCTGAACTCGGAGTTACCAACGCTAGAAGCCTGTTCGAAGTAGCTGGTTTTTTATCTCGGCTTGATCTGTCTAACCCAACCGATTCTTCCCTTACTAAAACTGTGAGAATGGTCCTGAGTGTTTCAGGAGGGAGCTGTCTGATTCCGCTGCTCATCTGGGAAGTCTAGTCTCTGGATGGGGATCGGTCTTGACGAGTCGCCTTCTTCTTAATGGCCTCAAGCTGTCAACACGCTTTAACAAGCCTTATGTCGAGCCATACCATCCTCAATGCTACGCTTGACAATTCAATTTGGTACAAGCCATACCTGCCCCGACTGAACTCCCACTTCGAATGGATCCCCTCACCCATCCGCAGCTCATGGAGGACCAAGTTAAGGGAGTAGTAGCCGATTCTGATTGACGGATAGAGGACTTCGTCCTTTGCCCCTTTCAGATGCTACCCAATAACGTTCCTGAACTCACCAACTTTTGGAAGCAAGCACCTGACATGATCTTTTCTGGGCATGTGTCCTCATACTTGGCCAAACTCATTGTCCAGGAAGCCAATCAAGAAAGATCTTCTCATAGGGGGCCCCGAAGACCACCTGTCGTCCGTTCGGGAGGTACCTATTGTTTGTCATTTTTGTCTTCCCTCTTGTTTGCCTCAGGGCTTCACTAACCTTCCTTTCTTACAGATTCCTCTTTCTTGGATCTCGACTCTCCCCAAAGTACCTCTGCCCGACGTGCGAGGGAACACCATGGTGTTACCGTACCTCCTTCCCCAATATTGGTGGCCTTCCCTACCGACGGTTACAATCTTGTCGATGAACAGCCTTCCGAGACGGTTGACACACCACTTGAGGTTAGCACCATTCTCATTCATGCGTTCTACTATTCTTGCATCTTACTAATTCTCCTCAAATCTGCAGGTCCCGCGGAAAAAATCCCAGAAAATACAAGGCAACGGTAGTCGAGCCTTCTTCCATAGCCGATCCCATTGCTTCTCCGATCCCTGATGACATGATGACCAGCTATTTTGCGTCATCCTTATCTGCGACCAGTGCTTGCATCATTCTTCCGCCAGGCCACCAGGCTCGAGTGGAGGGGTACTAGGCCACCAAAAAATTTATATGTATAAAATTCTTATAGTTAATAGTTAATATAATAATATTATAAAGTGTTTAATATTGTAAAATTAACTAACTTTAATATTTAATTGAGAGGGTAGCCTATTAAGTATAGATTATAGTGTTGGCTAACTGCTAAGCAAGGGGTTTCATTTTTCTTTTTTGAATGGTCTATGGAACTGATAAGATGCCTAGCTGTTGTGTGATATTTTTTTTAATATATATCGGTTGAGGTATCCTTGCTATTCTTTGTTTTTGCTAACAAAAAAACTTAAAAGATTCTACAAAAATTGAGATTATATAATATTAATGAGCATTTTTGCTTACGTACATATTGAAAAAGAAAAATTGTCCCCGAATGATAGCTCAAGTGGTAAGAGTTTGGGACATATGAGTTGGGGAGGAGAAGGTTCGGGGTCAATCTCTAGAAGAGGAATTTAAATGCTTTCCGATGTAAAAAAAAAAAGAAAAACTAAACACCTCACCCTCACTTATCCTCACCATCCCTTAATTTTCAAAAAGTTATAAATACCCCTAAACCTCTAAACCCCTCACAATCTCTCTCTTCCTCTTCCTCGCCATTTCTTTCTTCCTCATCCTCACCATCCCGCACAATCCCTCTCTTCACCATCCCTCTCATTCCATTGCATTTCAAGTTTCTTCATTTAGTCAGGTGAGCTCCCTTTCTTCATCTTCTTTGTCGGTTTTTCTTTTTTTTAACTTTCCCCCCTCCTGTGTTTTTTAGGCAAAGCTAAGCTCTCGACATGGTGAAACTTCACCTTAACTTAGTTTCAAGTTAAGTGTAGTTTTAGAACTATTAAATTTTATTTCCAGGACTAGAATCGGGTAGTTAGTATTTTCAACCTTATTCATACCTTACATGGTTCTAAATTTCAATATGTATTCCAAATCTTTGGAAACTATAATCATGTAGTGTTGTGTTAGTAATATAGATCAAACTACCAAATTCTAATTTCTGGAACCTTAGAATACATGGCGGAAACTAGAATATGACAACTTTAAATTAAGGTGTATGAGAATTTTATATATTTTTTGAATGCTTAGTTTAACTATGAACAGATTTTAACTAGTTTAAATTATTTTCTTTGTAGATATGGTTAGAACTAGAGGTGGTGGTTATGCAAGTGGTCATGCACCATGGGTTTTATTGATTGTATCTGCTCGTAGAGCACGTGCAACTTCTCATGTTGAGCATCCACTGTCGCAGGAGCCACCGCGCCAAACTTATTCAACATTGGTGAAGAGGACAAGGAGCAAGAGACAACGTTCTCGTAAAGGTCCTTACTCCACCACAACCATAAAAATGCTTTCAAGAGACTTGTTAGTAGAGGTGCTTGCAACCGTGGCCTTAAAATCTTCCATCGACCTTCACACCATCAAAATGTGTTGCAAATATTTTCTTGAGGCTACTGAAGATAGCTATGTTTGACAAAGGTTTTCTTTGGACGCGTTCCCATTAATCCAATGGCTTCCTAATGACAAAGCAACCTTGTTCTTGAACTGTTGCATGGAATGCGGAAACATGGAGAGCTTATACAGAGAAGGGCTGCGAAACTATTTTGATTATTCAAAAAGAAATATTGATTGTCTTGAGATCTTGAAGATAGCTGCTGAAAACTGGTCACACGGAAGAAAAATATGTGTATGGAATGATTTCATTATGCTCTGAATATCATGTGTTGAGAAACTAAAAGAAAGACAGAAACTACGCAACAACATCTAAGCACAAGTATTGATGACCAAATCCGCAAGTGTACGGTTGATATCGAAGTAATATAAAAGATTATCGTTCTCCACAGGGATAGGTGTTTCAAAGTCTAATTTTAACTTGTTTAGAAATAGTGCAGAAAAAGTAAATTGTTTTGTTTGATTCTGGTTTGAGTAAGAACTTGAAAACACAATTCGCAATGAAAATATAGTGATAAAAATTAAGAACATGGGTTGAGTAAATAACTTATAAATTATGCTCTTAGAATCAATTTTATATCTGAAGTTAAAGCAAGAAGCTCATGATGCTCTAGCCTAGATTCTTTACAAGTTAATCCCTTAAACATGCAAAGCTTTCTTCTAAATTACTAAGTCTAATTCCTTATCTTTTAAGTTAATTTAAGAAGCAGGTTATTTCTATATTCAGACCAACATAAACAAAGTTTATCCTAATTACCATTGGTAAAGCAACAAGTTAAAACACTTGTGTACAACAAGATAGATGAAGAACAAGGAAATGAAACATGAAATGCATTTTATTTCAGATATAAAGAAGAAACTTAAAACATAATTATAAGCTAAAAACAACCCAAGTACTTAAAAAAGAACTTAGTCAAGCACGACTAAGAGAGACATTGTATTAACCTGGACTAGGAGCTCAAGAAAGGCTTCCCACAATTCTCAGGAAATAATGCTCTAAGGAAGAAAGAAAGAATAACTTAAAGTATTCTGGTGTGTCTTTCAAATGAAGAATGCAGTCCTATTTATAGGATTCTGATTGCGTCCCAGCGCTTGAGCGCGGATCCTAACGCTTGGGCGCTGGGATTATTAATGCCAGACATTGGCAAACAAGGGCCCAACGCATGAGCGTTGGCCCTCCAGCTCTTGGGCGTTGGAATTATTTACAAGAATGTGATAAGTCAGGGGCCCAACGCATGAGCGTTGGCCCTTCCAACGCTGGGGCGTTGGGTCATTCTGCACACTGGGCTTCCAACGCTTGAGCGTTGGCACGTCTGATGGTTGCTCTACTTGGCTGTTTTGCTCTTTAAGTTGATGGACATTAATGGCCTTCATTAGCCTTTTTTTTGTCCCAGGAATATTAATTTTGAAATAGCAATTGACATTACTCCTCCATTCAAGCCCTTTCCCCATGTGCTTAATTAGAAATGGTGCTTCCTCTTCCAGCTCTTCACTTTTGGTCCTTTATTTGCTGAGACTTCACTTCTGGTCCGTCCTCTTCTGAACTTTTCTACTTTTGGCCCTTCCTTTCCTGAAGTTTACAATTTTGGTCATTGGACAAAATGACTATTTCTACCAGCTTTTCTAAAAGACTAAAATACTAACAAAAATTCCTAAAAATATATAAATAAAGTTTAAAAAACAAATAAAAGCTAATTTATATGCAAATGCAAAAATAAATAGAAAATCTTAATAAAAAGTATAAAAATATATATGAGACTCAATAAAAATAAAATAAATAAACTAAAAAGACCATAAAAACATCATACAAAATCCAGTCATCACACCACTATACCCAACGACAGCTTGTTCTCAAGCGATAAAACTTAAAGAAAAACTTGTCCTCAAGTTTAGAAAAAAGTTTATCCGATTAACATTGAAGCACAAGATACATTTTCAAGAAAGCACAGCAGATTTGGAAAGCATACATGTTCCACAAATGTTGATCAAGAGAATTAGGCTTGGTAATCTTTTGAGTTCATCAAATTTAAGTTCACAAAAATATTCTCAATGAAAACAAGAAAGCTCAATGATTCTGCCTATCATTCAAATCAAAACTGAAACCATGTAACTAAGTAACTTTGAAGAGATTTTTGAAGGTTGAAACTTGGCCAAAGGGTTTAGCAATCAAGGTATGAATTTAAGACTTGGCAACTCTATTTGGCTGACTCAGAATTTGTTGTTAGGTGATCTTCCTTTTCCAATCTAGAGCTTTGAACAATATTGACACTAGGACCTCTTTATTTTTTTTCACATTTTTTTTTCAAATCATAAGCACTTACTTAAGATTTTCACTTTTCATTTTTTTCCAAAGAGGGTCCTAAACATACATAGCTCTAATTTTTCAATTTATGAATCACTCTAACAACTCAAATAATTTTTCACAAAAGTAGGCTCAAACAAAATGACTCTTTTTAAGGCTCAAAGGGGGCTACTATTGGAAATTCAATTTCAATCAAAAATCTGAGCTTTCAAAAATTCCTAGAATCTCTTCACAACTTACAAAGCATACAAAATCCCAATCAACATGCAACACAAGGCAGAAAAATTTCACAAACAAGTATTCAGAGTTCTCAGCACTCAGAAAAGAAATAGGGTAAGTGGTACCCCTTTTAGAACTCAGAAATTTTTTCACCAAAGCTTAAAAATCAAGATTTCCAATCATTTCTAACATCATGCAATCCTAACCGCATCAAAACATTGTATCTTTTCTCAAAAAGTAATTTAATCAGATAAAGCATTCACAGAGAAATAATGGCACGTTAACTAGATAAAGTACTAGACTATGCAATTTTAAAAATTCTAAAAGCAAATAAAAGCAGAAAAATAAAAACTATCCAAGAAAAACTAAAAGCTGGTAAATAATAGTTCATCAGTCAAAATGCATGGGGGCCTCCTCTCCTTCAGCTGCTCCTGAGCCTTCAGCTTGCTCACTGACATGTAAGTTCATCAACCTCCTCTCCAGATCAGTGGGGGTAGGGCACCTTTGCCAGCTTGAATCACTATAACCTGCATGATCCCAAATCAGTTGTTGGTTGCTGGAAATCCTGTGCATATGTTGGAACATAGTTCCAAAAGCTTCCTCCTGCCAAGTGTTTGTAGAGGGTTGAGATGATGATTCCCCTAAATTTCTAGTTCTTGCTCTGAAGTTAGTTCTGGACTTGGGAGGTGCATAGCGTGCATCAGAAGGATCACCCTGCTTCTCAAGGGCATCAACATGTTCATTGTAAATTCTCCTGGCAGCTTCAAAACTCATGAGAGGAAGAGGATGGATGTGGATTTCAATGGGAGGCATTGTTGCTGTCCCAAGCTTAGCCTGCACCAGTTTATTAATCAACATAGGGTAACCAAACCTCTTACCCTTTTTATCCACATAGACAGCAAAGTGAATCTGCCAAGCTATGATCCTCGCCACATCAATCGGCCTCTTGTTCAGCAAACAATAAATACAAAGAGCACTCTGTTTCCTAAGTTAAGATTTGTTGGAACTAGGAAAAAGAGTATCCCCCCAAAAAATGATCCCATACTCAAACCTCTGGCTTCACAAATCTCTGGTAAATGTAACTCGGAGCGATCCCGTCTGCCTCAGTCTCCCAACAGGCTCCTGGTATAGCAAGTGCCTCAAGAATTTCAGCAAAGGGGTAGTTATTCAACAGGTCATTGTAACTAGCCCCATTTCTTCCAAATTTGGCCCGGTCTTTGGCCTCAGTAGGCAACTTCAGAAGCCTTCGGATTGCCTCTGCATCATAGTTGATTGTGGTTCCCCGAAACCATGACTTGTAGGTTGGAATGGCGGGGATCTCCTCATCGGAGTCATAGCGGGCATTGGCATAAAATTCCTGCACAAGGGTTTGGCACCCATCAGCAATTGGAGCACATAGTTGCTCCCATTTCCTCTCAGCAATGGCCTATTGGACCCCCATCGGTCCACCATATCAAAGTAAAGAGGCATCTCTTGGACTAGCTCCTTTTGCACCACTTTCCCCTTGATGTATTGCTCCTTTTCAAGGGAAAGAAAGCGGTTGTAATCAAATTCCTCCTCAAGGTTAGGAGCCTCATCCACAGCCCTTCTCTTGGGTGCCATATCTGCAACATAGAACAACCAAAAATTCACATGCAACAAACTTGTTAGAATTGTTAGTCCTAAATAAAAAATCCCAAGTCCTTTTCACTCATTCAAGTTCAACAGCTGGAAATGTGCCCACCCTTAAGCTAAAGAGGTTTCATGAGTTTCCAATAATAAAAAGATCAAAACCAAGAACAAACAACATGGAAAGAACTCAAGAAAACCATTCTGGCATTTTATCGAACACTTGGTGGGCACAATCCAAAACAGAATTACATATATACAATTGGAGCTTGCAAAAACAGAAAATTCAACTTCCATAATCAATCAATCACAACCCAAGAACCACAAACCTATTCCCTAACATGCATATTGTTCAAGGTATTCAAAGAGATGGGTAAAGAGAAGAGAAAATTTAAAACAAAACCAACCTTGAACAAATGAGAGGGAAAACTTGGAAAAGCACTCTAGCAAGAATCAACCAACTCCCAAGTGAAATCCAAAGAGATTGAAGGGTTTGGAGATGGTGAAAATGCTGTTTAAAAGAGGTTTGGGTCGTGGGGTGAAAGAGGGTTGAGAGGAAGTTGAAGAAATAAGAATGGGAAGTGGGAAATTTCAAATTAGAAACCCACTTAAAAACCTGCTCGTGTTCCAGCGCTTGAGCGTTGGCTTCCCAACGCTTGAGTGCTGGGGTCAAATGCAACACTGGGCCTTACAGGGGTCCAACGCTTGAGCGTTAGCCCCTTCCAACGCTTGGGCGTTGGAATTAAAATTAAAAATTGAAGGATTACAGGGGCCTAATGCATGAGCGTTGGCCCCCAACGCCTAGGCGTTTGAATTAATTGAAAATACTGGGTGATTACAGGGGCCTAACGCATGAGTGTTGGGCCCCCCAACGCTTGAGCGTTGTGTGCAATACATGCCCAGGGGTCTGGCAGGGGCTCAACGCATGAGCGTTGAGCCTCCAATGCCTGAGCGTTGGCCCCTCATGCGGCAAAACTTATATTTTTTTCTTTTTCAATTTTTATGCAGAAATTAAAGAAAGCAATTTTAAACCAAACCTGATCTTGGGTTGTCTCCCAATAAGCCCTTTATTATAGTCTTAGGTAGACTCCTCCCCTTTTAATTAATTAGGAGAGAATTTCCTTCTCTTGATGAGCAAGTCATCATTGAATTCATCCTCATCTTCCTCGGACTCAAAGTGTTTGAGAGTCCGGAATACAGAAAACTTAATCTTTTCCTCCCTTACCTTCAAGGATAGGAGGCCTTCAGCCACATTGATCTTGGCATTCCCTGTGGCAAGGAATGGTTGCCCAAGGATCAAGGGTACCTTTGAATCTTCCTCCATGTCAAGTATGACAAAATCCACCAGGAAGACAAACTTGTCAACCCTTACCAAAACATCTTCAGCTATTCCATATGGATACTTGATGGACCTGTCCGCCAGCTGTAAACACATGAGAGTCGGGGTTGCCTCTCCCATGTCCAATATCTTGAACATGGAAAGTGGCATGAGGTTTATGCTAGCTCCCAAATCACAAAGAGCCTTTGCATTTGGTAGCCCCTCAATGTCAACAGGAATAGTGTAGCTCCCCGGATCTTTTACCTTCTGGGGAAGCTTCCTAGAAACAATAGTTGAACACTCTTCTGTTAACATAACTGTTTCCTCAACCTCACTCAATTTCCTCCTCTTAGATAAAATGGCCTTCATGAACTTAGCATATGTTGGCATTTTTTCCAAAGCCTCAGAAAATGGTATATTAATTTGAAGTCTTTTGAAAATTTCAAGAAACCTTGAAAATTGTTTTTCTAAATTCTTTTTCAAAGCTTTAGGAAATGGAACCTTGCCAACATTTCTAGGAGGGGAAACTCTCTCTTTTTCAGGGATTACAACATTATTTTCCACAAGAACACTCCTCTCTTTATCTTTTTCCTCACCACTTATTTCATGTTCCATTTCTACTACCCTATCAGGCATAATCTTACCACTCCTAAGAGCGATAGCAGAAACATTTTCCACATTCTCCTTAGGATTAACAAGAGTATCAGAAGGAAAAGTACCTGGAATCCTTTCAGCAATGGTCTTGGCCAATTGGCCTACCTGAACTTCCAAATTCCTAATGGAAGCCTCATGATTCTTTGCACTTGTTCTGGTCTCATTCATGAATTGGGATGTTTGTTGGGCTATTTCACCAACAATATCCTCCAAGATTTTCTTTCATTGGCCTGGATTCTGAGCCATTGGTGGCCTCTGAGCTTGATAAGGCCTTTGGAATTGCCTAGCCTCACCTTGACCACCCCCTTGGTCTCTCCATGAAAAATTGGGGTGATTCCTCCAATTAGGGTTGTAAGTGTTGCCAAAGGAGTTATTTTGAAAGTTTCCCATGTCTTTCACTTCAGCCTCCATCCCCGCCTCTTCTGGGCATAATTGGGCTCCTTCCATTTGTTTAACCATAGCCTCCACCTTCCTAGACAGCAATCTATTTGAAGCTAAAACTGCATCAAAAGCTTCAACTTCATAAATACCTTTTCTATTGGCTCTGTCCTGATTGGAATGGGCATCTCTTGTAGTAAGCTTATTGATAAGATCAAGATCCCCTTGAGGTGGTAGAGCATCAAAAGCTCCATTGGCAGCTGTGTCAAGTTTGTCTCTGGTATAATCATTGAGTGCTGCATAAAATTTCTCCACTTGACCAGTGGTGGAGATGTTGTGGCTTGAGCAGTGCCTTAGGATACCTTTAAATCTCTCCCAAGTCTCATAAAGATTTTCAGAGTCTTATTGGATGAAGGAATTGATTTCTTGTTTCAATTTCCTTATCCTATTGTATGGAAAGAATTTAGCCATGAATTTTTCAGCTAAATCATCCCAAGAGGTGATACTTTGATGGGGTTATGAAGACAACCATTCTTTAGCCACATCCCTTAAGGAGAAAGGGAATAACATGAGTCTTACCGTGTCCAAGTGCACATTGTTCCTTCTTAAGGTGGAACAATGCCTTTTGAACCTCTCCAAGTGGGTGTGGCAATCTTCATTAACACTCCCTCCAAATTGGTTTTGGCTAACCAATGAGATGAAATGAGGAGGGATTTGGAAATTCAGAAATGCATCTTCCGGCACTACAATGCTCCCCTCGAAGTTGTAATCTAATCGAGGAGCTGTAATGTCCCGGAGGGAACGATTAACATCCTGTTCCTCAGCTTCTGCCCTTTGTCTGAGAAGCCTTTTTTGGACTTCTTCATCAAGCCGTGCCTCGACTTGAGCATCAACACGAGCATCCATTTGTACCTCATATTCTGCATGGATGCATGCCTCCATCTGAGCGTGTGTTTCCGCCTTGGCTCGTGCAAGTCTTTGTAAAGCTAGTCTGCGATGAAATGTTCTTTTAATTTCAGGATCAAAGTCAAATTTGCCTAACATGCAGAAAAACACACAAGTTAAGAGCACCTATTCACCACACAGAATTTCAGCTCTAAACAACTTAAGAGAAAGACTTAAAAACAGAACCTATCCCCGGCAACGGCGCCAAAAACTTGATGACCAAATCCGCAAGTGTACGGGTGATATCGAAGTAATATAAAATATTATCGTTCTCCACAGGGATAGGTGTTTCAAAGTCTAATTTTAACTTGTTTAGAAATAGTGCAGAAAAAGTAAATTGTTTTGTTTGATTCTGGTTTGAGTAAGAACATGAAAACACAATTCGCAATGAAAATATAGTGATAAAAATTAAGAACTTGGACTGAGTAAATAACTTATAAATTATGCTCTTAGAATAAATTTTATATCTCAAGTTAAAGCAAGAAGCTCATGATGCTCTAGCCTAGTGTAAGACCCTCAAGTTTTGAGTAATTATACTTTGGTCCTTGGATAATTTATAATTAGACTTTGGTCCTTTAAATTTGGATATTTGCATTTTAGTCCTTAGACTAGTCAAGGTTGAATTGGAATTCCGCATTTAAGAGCTTTTAATGAGGTTTTGGAATTCAAATTTGAAATGGGGACATGTTGGTTCGACTTAGAGGATTATAAGAGTATTGTGTTAAGAGTTTTAACAAGATGCGTTGTGGCTTAGTGGTTAAGACTTAAGCATTTGATTGGCAAGGCTTGAGTTCGAATCCTAGTGAGGTAGGTTTTAATTTTAATCAGATTTTTGATGACTTTAAAGCTAAATTCGAAATGTGAGCTGAAAACAAGAGTTAATGAGGAGTTACAAACAGAATTTGAATGGTATTAAGTGGTATTAAGAGAGTTAATGCTTAGTTGTGAGTTATGAGTGGGTAATAAGGTGGTGTAAAGGAGTGTTATTGCATTGCCTAGGGATTTATGAGGAAAGAGGAGTGTTGGTTCAGAAGTAGAGCTGATAATTTCGTGCTCCTCCTCCCCTCTCCCATTCACTTTTGCTTCTTTTTCCTTCTTCCAAAAACTGAGAGCCTAGAACCTAGGTTGTGTACCGATGAAGCCTGAAAACGATGATCCGTTGGGAAAAGAGATGGAGATAATACAGAGAGCTATGCAACAAGTGGAGAAGGACTATGAAGAAAAGAAGGCAAGGTTGAGGATTGAGTATGAGCAAGAGTTGGAAGAACTCTGCAAGAAATACGGTGTAGATTACCAAATGATCAAGGTTGGTGTTCCTTTCTTCCCTTTGGTATATTGATTTGAATGTTTGGGAAATGTTATGATTTTGAGTATTCATAGTACTGAGAGTGTTTTATAATGGGTTTTGAGTATGGAAGAAGTTGGTTTTCGAAGATTAGAGTTTAGAATTGATTTTGGGGTGAAAAATAGTGTTTTCATGGGTTTCTGGCACGGAGCCAATGCATGAGCGCTGTACTCCCAACGCCTGGGCGTTGAGATTCTGCCCAGTTCGTGTTGCCAGACAGGGAACCAACGCTTGAGCGTTGGAACCCAACGCTTGAGCGCTGGAACCCAACGCTTGGGCGCTAGGCCCCTGACAGCAAGTTGTTGTTTTGCTTGTATTGAGTTTAAATTTTGTGGAGTTGGCTTCTGGTCTTTTCCTTGATTGTTGATGATTGTACACACATGTTATCATGATAGGTTGGAGGACAAGACCAAGCAAAGGATTAAAAGGTAAGGGTAACCCTGGGTCTAGATATAGTTAGTTGTGCTTACCATGAATGTGTTGTTGAAAACTATTCTATGACTATGATGATGAAATTGATGCTGTTGTGATGCATGCTAGAATTGATATTTGATGAATATTATATGTTGGATTCGGGAATTGTGATTATGATATATTGATGAATATGATGTTGAGGTGAACTTGATTATGTTATGTTGATATCGTATGCGGATTGTTGTTCCATGTTGATGATGAATATTATGGCATTTCATATGCACATTTTATGATGAGATAGTGGTGGGGTGGACGGTGATTTCCATGGGACCATGATGACGGTGGGGTGGACGGATGGTTGCCGCGTGACCGGAAGGGCGGTACGGTAGACGGTAATTGCTATGTGACCTCCCTTTTCCCGTTTAGAACGAAATCGATCCTGTTTGGAACGATGAATCTTGGCCAAAGTTGTTGAGCATGTAGTAATTCATGTAGTTTTGTTTGAGGAATCATGAGTATGACTTTTGTTGTTGGTTATGAGGATCTGAGGATTATTATGGTGATGTTGTACTGTATATTGTGATTACTGTTACTGTTATTTATGTTAGTCACTTTTCAACACGTTGTTTGGTATTTGTTGTTTGTTGAAGAGTTAAACCTTTCCATTTGTGCTTGGGCGCTTAACACCAGAAAATAGACAGGGCGAGGATCGTCGTCTCTCGAGGAGCTTACGGAATCAGAGTGCACAGAGGATGCATGAGAGATTTTTGAAGATGATGTTTTAAGGATTTTCCCGCTGTTTTTATTTTATTTTTAATCACATTTTTTATGACTTTAAAGCTAAATTTGAAATGTGAGCTGAAAACAAGAGTTAATGAGGAGTTACAAACAGAATTTGAATGGTATTAAGTGGTATTAAGAGAGTTAATGCTTTGTTGGGAGTTATGAGTGGGTAATAAGGTGGTGTAAAGGAGTATTATTGCATTGCCTAGGGATTTATGAGGAAAGAGGAGTGTTGGTTCAAAAGTAGAGCTGATAATTTCGTGCTCCTCCTCCCCTCTCCCTTCACTTTTGCTTCTTTTTCCTTCTTCCAAAAACTGAGAGCCTAGAACCTAGGTTGTGTACCGATGAAGCCTGAAAACGATGATCCGTTGGGAAAAGAGATGGAGAGGATACAGAGAGCTATGCAACAAGTGGAGAAGGACTATGAAGAGAAGAAGGCAAGGTTGAGGATTGAGTATGAGCAAGAGTTGGAAGAACTCTGCAAGAAATACGGTGTAGATTACCAAATGATCAAGGTTGGTGTTCCTTTCTTCCCTTTGGTATATTGTTTTGAATTTTTGGGAAATGTTATGATTTTGAGTATTCATAGTACCGAGAGCGTTTTATAATGGGTTTTGAGTATGGAAGAAGTTTGTTTTCGAAAAGTAGAGTTTAGAATTGATTTTGGGGTGAAAAATAGTGTTTTCATGGGTTTCTGGCAGGGAGCCAATGCATGAGCGTTGTACTCCCAACGCCTGGGCGTTGAGATTCTGCCTAGTTCGTGTTGCCAGACAGGGACACAACGCTTGAGCGTTGGAACCCAACGCTTGGGCGCTAGGCCCTTGACAGCAAGTTGTTGTTTTGCTTGTATTGAGTTTAAATTTTGTGGTGTCGGTTTCTGGTCTTTTCCTTGATTGTTGATGATTGTACACACATGTTATCATGATAGGTTGGAGTACAAGACCAAGCAAAGGAGTAAAAGGTAAGGGTAACCCTGGGTCTAGATATAGTTAGTTGTGCTTACCATGAATGTGTTGTTGAAAACTATTCTATGACTATGATGATGAAATTGATGCTGTTGTGATGCATGCTGGAATTGATATTTGATGAATATTATATGTTGGATTCGGGAATTGTGATTATGATATATTGATGAATATGATGTTGAGGTGAACTTGATTATGTTATGTTGATATCGTATGCGGATTGTTGTTTCATGTTGATGATGAATATTATGGCATTTCATATGTACATTTTATGGTGAGATAGTAGTGGGGTGGACGGTGATTTCCATGGGACCATGATGACGGTGGGGTGGACGGATGGTTGCCGTGTGATCGTAAAGGCGGTACGGTAGACGGTAATTGCTACGTGACCTCCCTTTTCCCGTTTGGAACGAAGTCGAACTCGTTTGGAACGATGAATCTTGGCCAAAGTTGTTGAGCATGTAGTAATGCATGTAGTTTTGTTTGAGGAATCATGAGTATGACTTTTGTTGTTGGTTATGAGGATCTGAAGATTATTTGTTAGTATAGATAGCAACCTGAGAGGGGGGGTGAATCAGGTTTACCCGATTTTCGCCTTAATAACTTCTTACTTTCAAGATAAATGTAAATGCAAACAATTGCAGCGGAATTAAGCGTTGCTTGAAAGTAAAGATGAAGGGTAGAAGAATTCACACACAAACTTTTATCCTGGTTCACCTTCTATCCACCGAAGAATTCACACTCAAGAAAATCCCTTGAAGATTTTTCCACTATTGATAAAAATCTCTTACAAGTTCTTACACCAAGGACCCTAAGAATTTCTATCAATTCCCTGTGAAAGTATTCCACTTTCAACAGCCCCTGAAAGTATACCACTTTCATTTGCTGAAGGCAAACCACCTTCAGACCTTGAAGGATAAACCACGTTCAATCAACACCCTGAAAGTACACCAAGAGCCGTTACAGTTTGAATTTCAAATTCAAACATGTAATCGATTACAAGGAAGAAGTAATCGATTCCTTGCCTAGGTGTAATCGATTACTAGAAGGCTGAAATCGATTACACTAAAGTCCAACTTCCAGAAACTTGAACTTTTAAGATCGGCTTAAGTTTTTCCACTTCTTAAGTTATGAAAACATTAAGCTTGATTAGTTTAGATGTTTTAAAGAGCCTTTAAGCTTTGAGAAGCCTTTAGAAGCATAACTCACCTAAACTAAGACTTCTAGGTAAATGATGAACTTTATAGCGTTGTTTCCTCTAAGTCTTCTTTTCTTCTTTTCTTCTTTTTGCCGATGAGTTTGTCGTCATCAAAACCTCTGCCAGGGTCAGGAGGAAGACCTTCTTCACAATCTCCCCCTTTTTGATGATGGCAAACACATTCTTTGAAACTTGAAGATCAGATATGCTTCTTTGTTGAAAACTCCCCCTGTTTGATGTAATCCAATATATCTCCCCCTTTCTAATTCACTTGTTGAATTCCTGCATATAGTATTTAAAGAACACAGAACCTTTCTCCCCCTTTTGACTTCATCAAAAAGAAGAAAAGGACAAAAACAGGCATACATCCATACAAGTGTATATTCGAATAAAGCGTAGGGGATGGGGGTAAAGTTGTAAAAGAATGATAAACAACAACCAACACTTATATATATATATATATATAGAAAGTGCAAACAGCAAAAAGAATCCAAGACAAAAATATTACAGACTTTAGAAAAACAGAAAATAAACAAGACATAATCCTAGAAAACTAAGAATCATCTGAGGAGTCTTCATCATCATCCGTCGATGGGTCATGTCCATCATAACGAAGCAACCATGAAAGAGTATCAATCCCATAGTCATGAAATAAACCCAGATGGGACAGAATAGTTGTAGCAACACACTTGTAATTGGAGGACCGCACATCGTACAGTTTGGCAATGGGTACACCAGAGTGAAGGAGAAGACAGGTGATAATGGGTGCGTACGGAAAGGACTGTGCTTCATCTTTGCATGTGAGCATATGATGCATCACCAGGAAAGTCCAGTCGATGGCATGACAATTAATGATGCCATACATGATCTGGAGTTCTAACTCACTAATGTGAGCAAGAAGATCTTCCTGTGGCAGAAGAATTTGATGAATGAAGTAATGAAGCAAGCGGTTTGTGGTGGTAAGGACATCAACATGAAAGGGACAGGATTTGGTGCGAGGTGGATGAATTTTTTGAACTTCTGATGGAGTAAAACGGCAGAGAGTTTGATAAAAAGATTCTGAATTATAGTCTGACCAAGGACATGGAAAATGAGTTCCTAATTTTGCACCTGTTGATGGAATACCCAAACATTTGCCAAGAGAAGTGAGAGAACACTGAATTATGGTCCCTTTAACAGAAGACTTAATGCCGTTTCCTTGAACTTCCAAATTACAATAGAAGATCTTAACTAACTCTGGATAGTAGGGAGTGGTTGATGTGATGAAGGCATCGAGAGATTGATTTCCTAGAAGAGCAGGGAAAGTTAGGCCTGCTTCGATGAAAGAGTTTAAGTTTGCATAGGTGGGTGTTCGAATGGTTTGGTTCAGAAAATGAGAGATAAACCGAGTTCTTTCATCCGGAGTTGGAAGAAGGCGTGAGAGGTTCGAGGGATGAGGAGGACAGAAGGCCGATGAGAGGAAGGGAGAAGAAGACATGTTGGATTGAGTAGATGGTTCTCTAGGAATAGAAACAGAGTTTCAGGGTGTTAGAAATCAAGGTTTAGGATGATAGAAATTGGATTTGGAAGGCAATTTCGATTGATATGTAATACTTTGATTTTATAGCACGAGCATGTAATCGATTACAGCAGTTGGGTAATCGATTACAGAGCGGTTTTCCTGAATTTGAATTTCAAAAAGATGGAGGGAATTTTGAAATTCTGGCAGTTTTTGTTTAGGTAATCGATTACAGCAGTTATGTTAATCGATTACTCGAGAGTTTTAAAAGGCACGAGGACTGAGAGCAGGGGTAATCGATTACAGGATGTATGGTAATCGATTACTAGGACAGTTTTATAGGTTCTAAACTATAAATTCCTATGTAATACATTACTAGAAGAACATTTAAGCATATAATCAACTTAGATTCATGCAATCACACAAATTATGCAAATATTTAAAACATGTAAACACATCCCTTTAAATATCATGTTCATCTAATATGCCTAATTCTCTTCTAATTTTAAAGAATGAATATTTAGGAAGAGGTTTAGTAAAAATATCAGCTAATTGATTGTGTGTATTTACGAAGGAAATCTCAATATCCTTTCTCATGACGTGATCTCGAAGAAAATGATGTCTTATATCAATATGCTTAGTTCGAGAGTGCATGATGGGGTTTTTAGTGAGATTAATGGCACTTGTGTTGTCACAATTGATTGAAATGCAGCCCAGCTCTAAGCTATAATCTTTGAGTTGTTGTTTGAGCCATAGGGTTTGTGCACAACAACTTCCTGCAGCAATGTATTCTGCTTCAGCAGTACTTAGAGCAACACATGCTTGTTTCTTACAGGACCAAGAAACAAGAGCATTTCCCAACAAGTGACAAGTACCACTAGTACTTTTTCTTTCAGTTTTACATCCAACATAATCTGAATCAGAATATCCGATCAAATCACAAACACTCCCTTTGGGATACCACAGACCAACATTTGTAGTTCCTTTCAGATATTTGAAAATCCATTTGACTGAACTCAAATGTGATTCCCTTGGAGATGCTTGATATCTAGCACATAGACACACACTAAACATAATATCAGGTCTACTTGCAGTTAAATATAGAAGAGATCCGATCATACCTCTGTATTTGGTAATGTCTACTTGAACACCGGATTCATCTTGATCTAGATATGTGTTAGACCCCATTGGTGCGGCTATAGCTTTGCAATCATCCAAATCATATTTCTTTAACAGTTCCTTGCAAAACTTTGATTGATTGGTGAATATCCCATCATGTGATTGCTTGATTTGCAATCCTAGAAAGAAATTTAATTGTCCCATCATGGACATCTCAAATTCCTCTTGCATCATGTTAGAGAAGTCCTTACATAGAGATTCATTATTTGCACCAAAAATAATATCATCTACATATATTTGAACTAATAAAGTATTACCTTTGGTTCTTTTGATAAACAAGGTTGTGTCAGCCTTACCCTTTTGGAAACCTTTCTCACAAAGGAATGTGCTTAATCTATCATACCATGCACGAGGGGCTTGTTTAAGACCATATAGTGCCTTCTTTAATCTGAAGACATGTGAAGGAAACTTGGGATCTTCAAATCCTGGAGGTTGCTTCACATAGACTTCTTCTTGAATGAATCCGTTCAGGAAAGCAGTTTTAACATCCATTTGATATAATGGAAAGTTTAAAGAACAAGCATAAGCCAATAGAAGTCTTATGGCTTCCAACCTTGCTACTGGTGCATAGGTTTCATCAAAATCTATGCCTTCTTCTTGATTATATCCTTGTGCAACCAACCTTGCTTTGTTCCTAACAATAATACCATTTTCATCTAGTTTATTTCTGAATACCCACTTTGTTCCAATGACATGCTTGTCAGTGGGCTTAGGAACAAGTTCCCAAACTTGATTCCTTTCAAATTGGTTTAGTTCTTCTTGCATTGCCACAATCCAATATTCATCCTCCAGAGCATCATTCACTTTTGAGGGTTCTATTTGAGAGACAAAGGCCATGTTCAAGACTGAATCATTTAAGCATAGCCTTGTAGAAACACCTCTAGAAATATCTCCAATGATATTATCAACTGGATGATCCCTGTGGGTTCTCCATTCCTTTGGTAGTTGATAAGTGTTATCTTCAATATGCTCTTCTTGTATTGGATCTTGATCTTTTTCCTTTTGAGAGTCTTCATTGATAATGATATCTTCTTCTTCATTTTCTGGAAGATTAACTATATCTTCTTTTGAAGATTTAGATTCATCAAAGGAAACATGTATGGATTCTTCCATAGATAGAGTTTTCTTGTTAAAGACTCTATATGCTTTGCTTGTTAGGGAATAACCAAGGAATATACCTTCATCAGACTTTTCATCAAACTTACCAAGGTTTTCCTTTCCATTGTTTAAGACAAAGCATTTGGATCCAAAAGCATGTAGATGAGAGATATTTGGTTTCCTTCCTTTGTAGAGTTCATAGGGGGTTTTCTTCAAAATAGGTCTAATAAGAACTCTATTGGAAACATAGCAAGCAGTACTTACAGCATCAGCCCAGAAGTATTTAGGAAGATTTGATTCACTTAGCATGGTTCTTGCTAATTCTTCAAGTAGTCTGTTCTTCCTTTCTACAACACCATTTTGTTGTGGTGTTCTCGAAGTAGAGAAGTTATGTGATATTCCATTTTCATCACATAATTCTTGAAATTGATGATTCTGAAATTCTCCACCATGATCACTTCTAATAGAAGAGATCTTTAAAGCCTTTTCATTTTGAACTAGCCTTGCATATCTTTTGAATGCGTTGAAGGCTTCATTCTTATGAGGCAAGAATAATGTCCAAGTAAATTTAGAGAAATCATCAACAATAACAAGAGCATAAAGGTTACCTCCGAGGCTTTTAGTTCTTGATGGTCCGAAGAAATCCATATGTAGTAATTGAAGTGGTCTTGTAGTTAAGACTATGTTCTTTGGCTTGAAAGACGTTCTGGTTTGCTTCCCTTTTTGACATGCATCACAAAGCTTGTCTTTCTCGAATCTTATCTTTGGAAGCCCAACAACTAGATCATGCTTGACTAGTTTGTTTAAATGATCTATGTGTATATGAGCCAGTCTTCTATGCCATAGCCAAGAATCACTATTGTTCTTGGCCAAAAGGCATCTGACATTTTGTGGAATTTCATCCAAGGATATCATGAAGACCTTATTGACTTTACATCCGGAAAACTTAATCTCTTTAGTTTTCACATCTTTTACTACACAGATATCATTAATGAAACCGACTTTCAAACCTTTGTCACAGAGTTGACTGATACTTAGAAGATTATGCATCAAACCATCAACATAAATAACTTTATCGATGACTGTTTGAGGGGGTGTGCCTATTCTTCCAATACCAAGTATCTTTCCCTTTTGATTGTTTCCATATGTGACAAATCCCTTTTCTCTAGGTATAAGTAAAGAGAACTTTGTTTTGTCTCCTGTCATGTGTGATGAGCAGCCACTATCAAGATACCATAAACCCTTTGCTGCTTTCATACACACCTACATGACTAAGTTAATATTCTTCCTAACCCATATGTATTACCTATTTGGTACTCCAACATTTTTGTAATAACATCTACTAGGGGTATGTCCTATTTTGTTACAATAAGTACATGAATATTGACTATAATTAGATGTTTGCCTAGGAGAAGGATTGATCTTCTTAGGAGTTCTATGAGAATTACTTTTCCTATTGTTCATACTCCTAAAAGAATTAGTTTTAGTGTTTTTAGAAGATCCTTCAACTTTGTTTGGTTTTATAAACATAGTTTTCTTAACTTCTTTTGTCTTTGGATGAGATGTATATCCTAGTCCAGACTTATTGTTTGAGTGCCTTTGCACACTTAGAATATCATCTAACTTTTGTTTTCCCGTGTTGAAGTTATGAACTCTTTGTTGAAGATTATCTATCTTTTCTTCTAGAGAACTACACTTAGTGCATTTATGTGCAATATCTAACTTAGATTTTACTACATCTAATTCCTCTTGTAAAATCCTACACTTACTTTCTAAGGATGATATTAAATCATTTTGCTTAGTGCTAACCTTAGAGAAATTTTGACATAATTTAAACATATTTTCCATAGTATATTTTAAATCATGAAAAGAAATGGAATTATCACTAACCTGGGTATCTTCAACATCTGAATCATGTGAAGCCATCAATGCAACTTGTGCTTCTTCTTTGTCAGAATCTAATGATGAACTTACTTCATTATCATCCCAAGCCAAGTATGCTCTTCGTGTGGATTGATCATTCTTTTCAAATTTGTCCTTTAGACCATGTTTCTTCTTTTGAAGATTTGGACATTCTAACTTGATGTGTCCAGGTTTACCACATTCGAAGCATGTGATCTTTTGAGAAGAGGAGGACTCATTGTTCCTTTGGAAAGATCTGTTATTGTTAAATTTCATACTTTTTCTTTTGAGAAACTTTCCAAAGTTCTTTACTAGAAGATTCATATTCCCATTATCTTCTTCTTCAGAATCTGCATCATAATCATCTTTGATGCTTTCTTTTGCCTTTAGGGAAATGGATCAATACTTCTTCTCATGTTGTTCATGCTCCTCCAAACGATTCAATTCCAACTCATGTTCTTGGAGTTTTCCAAAGAGAGTTGCAAGAGTCATATTTGATAAACTCTTCTTCTCTGAAATGGCCGTAACCTTTGGTTGCCATGCTCTTGTGAGTGATCTTAGAACTTTCATGTTCAATTCACAGTTTGAGAACTGTTTACCAAGAGCAATCAAATGGTTAATCAAATGAGTGAATCGTTTTTGCATATCCAATACCTTTTCTCCTGGAAGCATTCTGAACATTTCATATTCTTGAGATAGAGTATTGATTTTTGATCTCTTGACTTCATCTGTTCCTTCATGAGTCACCATCAACGTATCCCATATTTCTTTCGATGATGTACATGTTGATACTCTGAAAAACTCATCCATGCCAAGAGCAGATGTAAGAATATTCATTCCTTTGAGATCATATTGAACCTTCTTCTTTTCTTCTTCACTCCAAGTGTTTTCTGATTTTGGTTGTGAACTTCCTTCAACTTCTTCTACAGGCACAAAGGGACCTTCTTCAATGGCTTTCCAGATTCCTGCGTCTAATGACTTTATGAAAATTTTCATCTTGATTTTGCAGAAGTCATAGTGTTCTCCATTGAAGAATGGTGGCCTGTTTATATTGAATCCTTCACTGGTTCCATGATTGGAAGAGGATTCCATCTTTTCCCGGATCTTAGGAGCAACTTACCTAAACCAACGCTCTGATACCAATTGTTAGTATAGATAGCAACCTGAGAGGGGGGGTGAATCAGGTTTACCCGATTTTCGCCTTAATAACTTCTTACTTTCAAGATAAGTGTAAATGCAAACAATTGCAGCGGAATTAAGCGTTGCTTGAAAGTATAGATGAAGGGTAGAAGAATTTACACACAAAATTTTATCCTGGTTCATCTTCTATCCACCGAAGGCTACGTCCAGTCTCTCAAGAAAATCCCTTGAGGATTTTTCCACTATTGATAAAAATCTCTTACAAGTTCTTCCACCAAGGACCCTAAGAATTTCTATCAATTCCCTGTGAAAGTATTCCACTTTCAACAGCCCCTGAAAGTATACCACTTTCAGTTGCTGAAGGCAAACCACCTTCAAACCTTGAAGGCTAAACCACCTTCAATCAACACCCTGAAAGTACACCACTTTCATTAACAACAACCCTTCACCGAGATCCACGGTGAATACTCAATCTATCAGAAAGAGATGAAGAAGAGTTTTACAATAGGCTGTATCAATCCTTTTTCATACAAGTGGATTGATCATGAGAATTTATGCTTTAAGGCTCTTAAGCATAACAAGATTCTGAGTTCCTCAAGATGTGAACAACTAGAGTGCTCTTTTAATCATGAAGATCATGAACTCAGAATTTAGGCTTTTTGAAAGTTTAAGTGCTAAAAGACTTAATGATAAGAACTATTTTGACAAAGCTTTGGCCTAATGTTGTATTCTCATGTGTTGTTATGTTCTGGACTCAAATGGACTTTATATAGGCAAGGGAAACGTCCTTGAACCAATGCAACCTTTCCCAAAAGGTTTGAGACGCAATGGTTCATGAAAAGATGCAACTTTTCGTGTGTGTAATCGATTACATCACTTAGGTAATCGATTACACTAAGAGTCGTTACAGTTTGAATTTCAAATTCAAACATGTAATCGATTACAAGCAAGAAGTAATCGATTACTTGCCTAGGTGTAATCGATTACTAGAAGGTTGAAATCGATTACACTAAAGTCCAACTTCCAGAAACTTGAAATTTTAAGATCGGCTTAAGTTTTTCTACTTCTTTTAAGTTATGAAAACATTAAGCTTGATTAGTTTAGATGCTTTAAAGAGCCTTTATGCTTTGAGAAGCCTTTAGAAGCATAACTCACCTAAACTAAGACTTATAGGTAAATGATGAACTTTATAGCGCTGTTTCCTCTAAGTCTTCTTTTCTTCTTTTTGCCGATGAGTTTGTCGTCATCAAAACCTCAGCCAGGGTCAGGAGCAAGACCTTCTTCACATTATTATGGTGATGTAGTACTGTATATTGTGATTACTGTTACTGTTATTTATGTTAGTCACTTTTCAACATGTTGTTTGGTATTTGTTGTTTGTTGAAGAGTTAACCCTTTCCATTTGTGCTTGGGCGCTTAACACCAGAAAATAGACAGGGCGGGGATCGTCGTCTCTCGAGGAGCTTACGGAATCAGAGTGCGCTGTGGATGCAAGAGAGATTTTTGAAGATGGTGTTTTAAGGATTTTCCCGCTGTTTTTATTTTATTTTTAATCAGATTTTTGATGACTTTAAAGCTAAATTCGAAATGTGAGCTGAAAACAAGAGTTAATGAGGAGTTACAAACAGAATTTTAATGGTATTAAGTGGTATTAAGAGAGTTAATGCTTTGTTGGGAGTTATGAGTGGGTAATAAGGTGGTGTAAAGGAGTATTATTGCATTGCCTAGGGATTTATGAGGAAAGAGGAGTGTTGGTTCAGAAGTAGAGCTGATAATTTCGTGCTCCTCCTCCCCTCTCCCTTTCACTTTTGCTTCTTTTTCCTTCTTCCAAAAGCTGAGAGCCTAGAACCTAGGTTGTGTACCGATGAAGCCTGAAAACGATGATCCGTTGGGAAAAGAGATGGAGAGAATACAGAGAGCTGTGAAACAAGTGGAGAAGGACTATGAAGAGAAGAAGGCAAGGTTGAGGACAGAGTATGAGCAAGAGTTGGAAGAACTCTGCCACAAATACGGTGTAGATTACCAAATGATCAAGGTTGTTGTCCCTTTCTTCCCTATGGTATATTGTTTTGAATTTTTGGGAAATGTTATGATTTTGAGTATTCATAGTACCGAGAGCGTTTTATAATGGGTTTTGAGTATGGAAGAAGTTTGTTTTCGAAAAGTAGAGTTTAGAATTGATTTTGGGGTGAAAAATAGTGTTTTCATGGGTTTCTGGCAGGGAGCCAATGTATGAGCGTTGTACTCCCAACGCCTGGGCGTTGAGATTCTGCCTAGTTCGTGTTTCCAGACAGGGACACAACGCTTGAGCGTTGGAACCCAACGCTTGGGCGCTAGGCCCCTGAAAGCAAGTTGTTGTTTTGCTTGTATTGAGTTTAAATTTTGTGGAGTCGATTTTTGGTCTTTTCCTTGATTGTTGATGATTGTACACAAATGTTATCATGATAGGTTGGAGGACAAGACCAAGCAAAGGAGTAAAAGGTAAGGGTAACCCTGGGTCTAGATAGAGTTAGTTGTGCTTACCATGAATGTGTTGTTGAAAACTATTCTATGACTATGATGATGAAATTGATGCTGTTGTGATGCATGCTGGAATTGATATTTGATGAATATTATATGTTGGATTCGGGAATTGTGATTAAGATATATTGATGAATATGATGTTGAGGTGAACTAGATTATGTTATGTTGATATCGTATGCGGATTGTTGTTCCATGTTGATGATGAATATTATCGCATTTCATATGCACATTCTATGATGAGATAGTGGTGGGGTGGACGGTGATTGCCATGGGACCATGATGACGGTGGGGTGGACGGATGGTTGCCACGTGACCGGAAGGGCGGTACGGTAGATGGTAATTGCTACGTGACCTCCCTTTTCCCGTTTGGAACGAAGTCGATCCCGTTTGGAACGAAGTCGATCCCGTTTGTAACGATTAATCTTGGCCAAAGTTGTTGAGCATGTAGTAATGCATGTAGTTCTGTTCGAGGAATCATGAGTATGACTTTTGTTGTTGGTTATGAGGATCTGAGGATTATTATGGTGATGTTGTACTGTATATTGTGATTACTGTTACTGTTATTTATGTTAGTCACTTTTCAACATGTTGTTTGGTATTTGTTGTTTGTTGAAGAGTTAACCCTTTCCATTTGTGTTTGGGTGCTTAAAACCAGAAAATAGACAGGGCGAAGATCGTCGTCTCTCGAGGAGCTTACGGAATCAGCGTGCGCAGCGGATGCATGAGAGATTTTTGAAGATGATGTTTTAAGGATTTTCCCGCTGTTTTTATTTTATTTTTAATCAGATTTTTGATGACTTCAAAGCTAAATTCGAAATGTGAGCTGAAAACAAGAATTAATGAGGAGTTACAAACAGAATTTGAATGGTATTAAGTGGTATTAAGAGAGTTAATGCTTTGTTGGGAGTTATGAGTGGGTAATAAGGTGGTGTAAAGGAGTGTTATTGCATTGCATAGGGATTTATGAGGAAAGAGGAGTGTTGGCTCAGAAGTAGAGCTGATAATTTCATGCTCCTCCTCCCCTCTCCCTTTCACTTTTGCTTCTTTTTCCTTCTTCCAAAAGCTGAGAGCCTAGAACCTAGGTTGTGTACCGATGAAGCCTGAAAACGATGATCCGTTGGGAAAAGAGATGGAGAGAAAACAGAGAGCTGTGCAACAAGTGGAGAAGGACTATGAAGAGAAGAAGGAAAGGTTGAGGATTGAGTATGAGCAAGAGTTGGAAGAACTCTGCAAGAAATACGGTGTAGATTACCAAATGATCAAGGTTGGTGTTCCTTTCTTCCCTATGGTATATTGTTTTGAATTTTTGGGAAATGTTATGATTTTGAGTATTCATAGTACCGAGAGTGTTTTATAATGGGTTTTGAGTATGGAAGAAGTTGGTTTTCGAAAAGTAGAGTTTAGAATTGATTTTGGGGTCAAAAATAGTGTTTTCATGGGTTTCTGGCATGGAGCCAATGCATGAGCGCGGAACTCCCAATGCCTGGGCGTTGAGATTCTGCCCAGTTCGTGTTTCTAGACAGGGACCCAACGCGGGAGCGTTGGAACCCAACGCTGGGGTGCTAGGCCCCTGACAGCAAGTTGTTATTTTGCTTGTATTGAGTTTAAATTTTGTGGAGTCGGCTTCTGGTCTTTTCCTTGATTGTTGATGATTGTACACACATGTTATCATGATAGGTTGGAGGACAAGACCAAGCAAAGGAGTAAAAGGTAAGGGTAACCCTGGGTCTAGATAGAGTTAGTTGTGCTTACCATGAATGTGTTGTTGAAAATTATTCCATGACTATGATGATGAAATTGATGCTGCTGTGATGCATGCTGGAATTGATATTTGATGAATATTAAATGTTGGATTGGGAATTGTGATTATGATATATTGATGAATATGATGTTGAGGTGAACTTGATTATGTTATGTTGATATCGTATGCGGATTTTTGTTCCAAGTTGATGATGAATATTATGGCATTTCATATGCACATTTTATGGTGAGATAGTGGTGGGGTGGACGGTGATTGCCATGGGACCATGATGACGGTGGGGTGGACAAATGGTTGCCGCGTGACCGGAAGGGCGGTACGGTAGACGGTAATTGCTACGTGACCTCCCTTTTCGCGTTTGGAACGAAGTCGAACTCGTTTGGAACGATGAATCTTGGCCAAAGTTGTTGAGCATGTAGTAATGCATGTAGTTTGGTTTGAGGAATCATGAGTATGACTTTTGTTGTTGGTTATGAGGATCTGAGGATTATTATGGTGATGTTGTACTGTATATTGTGATTACTATTACTGTTATTTATGTTAGTCACTTTTCAACATGTTGTTTGGTATTTGTTGTTTGTTGAAGAGTTAACCCTTCCCATTTGTGTTTGGGCGCTTAACACCAGAAAATAGACAGGGCGAGGATCGTCGTCTCTCGAGGAGCTTACGGAATCAGAGTGCGCAGCGGATGCATGAGAGATTTTTGAAGATGATGTTTTAAGAATTTTCCCGATGTTTTTATTTTATTTTTAATCAGATTTTTTATGACTTTAAAGCTAAATTCGAAATGTGAGCTGAAAACAAGAGTTAATGAGGAGTTACAAATAGAATTTGAATGGTATTAAGTGGTATTAAGAGAGTTAATGCTTTGTTGGGAGTTATGAGTGGGTAATAAGGTGGTGTAGAAGAGTGTTATTGCATTGCCTAGGGATTTATGAAGAAGGAGGAGTGTTGGTTCAGAAGTAGAGCTGATAATTTCGTGCTCCTCCTCCCCTCTCCCTTTCACTTTTGCTTCTTTTTCCTTCTTCCAAAAGCTGAGAGCCTAGAACCTAGGTTGTGTACCGATGAAGCCTAAAAACGATGATCCGTTGGGAAAAGAGAAGGAGAGAATACATAGAGCTATGCAACAAGTGGAGAAGGACTATGAAGAGAAGAAGGCAAGGTCGAGGATTGAGTATGAGCAAGAGTTGGAAGAACTCGGCAAGAAATACGGTGTAGATTACCAAATCATCAAGGTTGGTGTTCCTTTCTTTCCTTTGGTATATTGTTTTGAATTTTTGGGACATGTTTTTATTTTGAGTATTCATAGTATCGAGACCGTTTTATAATGGGTTTTGAGTATGGAGGAAGTTGGTTTTTGAAAAGTAGAGTTTAGAATTGATTTAGGGGTGAAAAATAATATTTTCATGGGTTTCTGGCAGGGAGCCAATGCATGCGCGCTGTACTCCCAACGCCTGGGCGTTGAGATTCTGCCCAGTTCGTGTTGCCAGACAGGGACCCAACGCTTGAGCGTTGGAACCCAACGCTTGGGCGCTAGGCCCCTGACAGCAAGTTGTTGTTTTGCGTGTATTGAGTTTAAATTTTGTGGAGTCGGCTTCTGGTCTTTTCCTTGATTGTTGATGATTGTACACACATGTTATCGTGATAGGTTGGAGGACAAGACCAAGCAAAGGAGTAAAAGGTAAGGGTAACCCTGGGTCTAGATAGAGTTAGTTGTGCTTACCATGAATGTGTTGTTGAAAACTATTCTATGACTATGATGATGAAATTGATGTTGTTGTGATGCATGCTAGAATTGATATTTGATGAATATTATATGTCGGATTCAGGAATTGTGATTATGATATATTGATGAATATGATGTTGAGGTGAACTTGATTATGTTATGTTGATATCGTATGCGGATTGTTGTTCCATGTTGATGATGAATATTATGGCATTTCATATGCACATTTTATGATATGATAGTGGTGGGGTGGACGGTGATTGCCATGGGACCATGATGACGGTGGGGTGGACGGATGGTTGCCACGTGACCAGAAGGGCGGTATGGTAGACGGTAATCGCTACGTGACCTCCCTTTTCCCGTTTGGAACGAAGTCGATCCCGTTTGGAACGATGAATCTTGGCCAAAGTTGTTGAGGATGTAGTAATGCATGTAATTCTGTTTGAGGAATCATGAGTATGACTTTTGTTGTTGGTTATGAGGATCTGAGGATTATTATGGTGATGTTGTACTATATATTGTGATTATTGTTACTATTATTTATGTTAGTCACTTTTCAACATGCTGTTTGGTATTTGTTGTTTGTTGAAGACTTAACCCTTCCCCTTTGTGCTTGGGCGCTTAACACCAGAAAATAGACAGGGCGAGGATCGTCGTCTCTCGAGGAGCTTACGGAATCAGCCTGCGCAGCGGATGCATGAGAGATTTTTGAAGATGATGTTTTAAGGATTTTCCCGCTGTTTTTATTTTATTTTTAATCAGATTTTTGATTACTTTAAAGCTAAATTCGAAATGTGAGCTGAAAACAAGAGTTAATGAGGAGTTACAAACAGAATTTGAATGGTATTAAGTGGTATTGAGATAGTTAATGCTTTGTTGGGAGTTTTGAGTGGGTAATAAGGTGGTGTAAAGGAGTGTTATTGCATTGCCTAGGGATTTATGAGGAAAGAAAAGTGTTGGCTCAGAAGTAGAGCGGATAATTTCGTGCTCCTCCTCCCCTCTCCCTTTCACTTTTGCTTCTTTTTCCTTCTTCCAAAAGCTGAGAGCCTAGAAACTTGGTTGTGTACCGATGAAGCCTGAAAACGATGATCCGTTTGGAAAAGAGATGGAGAGAATACATAGAGCTATGCAACAAGTGGAGAAGGACTATGAAGAGAAGAAGGAAAGGTTGAGGATTGAGTATGAGCAAGAGTTGGAAGAACTCTGCAAGAAATACGGTGTAGATTACCAAATGATCAAGGTTGGTGTTCCTTTCTTCCCTATGGTATATTGTTTTGAATTTTTGGGCAATGTTATGATTTTGAGTATTCATAGTACCGAGAGTGTTTTATAATGGGTTTTGAGTATGGAAGAAGTTGGTTTGCGAAAAGTAGAGTTTAGAATTGATTTTGAGGTGAAAAATAGTGTTTTCATGGGATTCTGGCAGGGAGCCAATGCATGAGCGCTGTACTCCCAACACCTGGGTGTTGAGATTCTGCCCAGTTCGTGTTGCCAGACAGGGACCCAACGCTTGAGCGTTGGAACCCAACGCTGGGGCGCTAGGCCCTTGACAGCAAGTTGTTGTTTTGCTTGTATTGAGTTTAAATTTTGTGGAGTCGGTTTCTGGTCTTTTCCTTGATTGTTGAGGATTGTACACACATGTTATCATGATAGGTTGGAGGACAAGACCAAGCAAAGGACTAAAAGGTAAGGGTAACCCTGGGTCTAGATAGAGTTAGTTGTGCTTACCATGAATGTGTTGTTGAAAACTATTCTATGACTATGATGATGAAATTGATGCTGCTTTGATGCATGCTGGAATTGATATTTGATGAATGTTATATGTTGGATTCGGGAATTGTGATTATGATATATTGGTGAATATGATGTTGAGGTGAACTTGATTATGTTATGTTGATATCGTATGCGGATTGTTGTTCCATGTTGATGATGAATATTATGGCATTTCATATGCACATTTTATGATGAGATAGTGGTGGGGTTGACGGTGATTGCCATAGGACCATGATGACGGTGGGGTGGACGGATGGTTGCCGCGTGACCGGAAGGGCGGTACGATAGACGGTAATTGCTACGTGACCTCCCTTTTCCCGTTTGGAACGAAGTCGATCCCGTTTGGAACGATGAATCTTGGCCAAAGTTGTCTAGCATGTAGTAATGCATGTAGTTTTGTTTGAGGAATCATGAGTATGACTTTTGTTGTTGGTTATGAGGATCTGAGGATTATTATGGTGATGTTGTACTGTATATTGTGATTACTGTTACTGTTATTTATGTTAGTCACTTTTCAACATGTTGTTTGGTATTAGTTGTTTGTTGAAGAATTAACCCTTTCCATTTGTGCTTGGGCGCTTAACACCAAAAATAGACAGGGCGAGGATCGTCGTCTCTCGAGGAGCTTACGGAATCAGAGTGCGCAACGGATGCATGAGAGATTTTTGAAGATGATGTTTTAAGTATTTTCCCGCTTTTTTTATTTTATTTTTAATCAGATTTTTGATTACTTTAAAGCTAAATTCGAAATGTGAGCTGAAAACAAGAGTTAATGAGGAGTTACAAACAGAATTTGAATGGTATTAAGTGGTATTAAGAGAGTTAATGCTTTGTTGGGAGTTATGAGTGGGTAATAAGGTGGTGTAAAGGAGTGTTATTTGATGACAGGATTTTATATGATATTTTTAAGGTGTTTTTATTTTATTATTTTTGAGTCTCATATAGGATTTTTATTCTTTTTATGTAGATTTTATATTTATATTGCATTTTGCATATAGATTAGCTTTTATTTGTTTTTCTAACTTTATTTTATATTTTTAGGAATTTTTATAGTTATTTTTATATTTTTAGGAAAGCTGGTATAGTTATCATTTTTGTCCAGGGACCGAATTGTAAAGTTTCAGGAAAGGAAGGATCAAAGTGTAAAAGTTCAAGAGCGGAGGATGAAAAGTGAAGTTTTAGGGACTTGAAGGACTGAAATTGGAGTGCAAACAAAGAGAGGACTTGAAGTGGAATTCAAGAATATGAAGCAACACTCTCTAAATTAAGCACATGGAAAATAAGGATTGAAGGATGAGTGGAGAATTGGTGGTAGTGGGAAGGAGTTTTCAAAAATTAATTGGTGGCCTATGAAGGCCATAATGGCCATCAACTCCACCATTGAAAGACAATTTTTTTGCTATAAATAGGAGTGCTCATCCTTTGTAAAAAACACACATATTCAACATACAACAAGTATTCTTCTTTCCTCCTTAAAGATCATTGTTCCTAGGAATTGTGGGAAGCCATACTTGAGCTCCTATCCAGGGTAATTCGATGCTTCTTTTAGCCATGCTTGGCTAATTCTTTTAAGTTACTTGGGTTGTTTTAGTTTGTAGTTATGTTCTAGTCTTCTTCTACATTTCTGAATAATATTTCCAGTTTATGTTTTATTTCCTTGTTCTTCATTTCCTCTTAAAGTACACAATAGTTCTTGCTTATTGCTTATACGAATGAGAATTGGTAAGTAGTAAGGGAAATAGGAATTAAAAAAGGCTATAAGTATATATGGCTAAGAAATTAGGATAGACGTAGCTTTATGTTGGCGTGAAATTCATCTTCATCTTCTTCTTTAATTAACTAAATTGCAAGAAATTTAGTTTAGTAATTAGAAAGAAAGTTCTACAATGTGTAAGAGATTAACTTGTAGAAATACTAGGCTATAGCATCATGAACTTGGTTTTAGAATTCAGAAATTAAGTAGGAGTTTGCTAGCATATTTTATAGACTATGTGGACAGGGCGAGCGCCCCACGACAGTAAGAGGGCGACCAACATTAGTAAAGGGCGGCCCAGAATGGCGACCCAGGGGCTTATTTGTAATACATAGGAGATTGGGCCTGATCTTTGAGGCCCATAGGCTTAGTAATTTATGGCCTTCCACCCTATAAATAGCCAAGGGAGACTCATGTAAAGGGGACCTAAAATCTCTTATTCTAATGATACTTCTTTTCTCTATGCTCTGGTAAAACTTTTCCCACCCCACGAAAAATCTTTCGTGTTCTACTGCCTGAGCGAGGGGCGAAAAAAAAAAAAAATAAATAAGAAAAAAGAGCCAGACCTAAAGAACCTTCAAGCCTGGCCGCCGTCACCAAGCCTGGCCGCCGCCTCCTGAGTCCTCACCTCCTTCAACCTTCAAGCCGCCAAAGTGCAGCCGCCACCACCACTCCTCTTCCAATCGGCCTCCAGCGCCGCCACCCTTCCTTCTTCACTCTTTGACCTTTAGCCGCCGTCAAACGCCCAATAGGTGGACAGCGACGGCGAAGACGAAGATCAATTCTCGGCGCCGACGTCGACTTGGATACCGAGCAAACACGCGATTACACACATGAGAAAGAAGCAGGTCGAGCCAAAACAAAAGGAGGAGGAAGGAATCGCAGAAAGCAAAAGGAAGAAAAGATGGGCATCGAGGGCGAGATGAGCGGAATATGTAACAAGAAGCGATTTAAGCGGTGTTGGCGAGCCCTTCCGATGCGGCGGTAGCAGCACCGCCATCCATTTTTGGGTGACAGACCACTCACGAGTGGAGAACAATTAAGTCTACTCTTCTCCATCAAGTTCCGCAACCAATCTCTGCTTCGGTTCATGGAACCATTCAATCTCTTTGATCCTTCTATCTCATATTCCTCCATATGTTATTTTCTATATTTTCATTATGATTTTGGTGTCTGCTAACTGTTTGATGAAATGCCCGAGTGTATGTCACTGCTTTTTCTTCATATTGCTGTTGAACTCAGGATCAAATACGGGCGAGTAATGAAAATTGGACGCGTCTGAAAGGTCTGGAACTGAGCCGACACCAAAGCTAACCCATTGCTTGAAGTCACGGCACACCTTTGACACCGGTTCCTTAATTCATTGATTCACTTCATCTTTTTGTTCACTTTATCTCTTTCATGTTTTAAGTTATGTTCGATATTTCTGATATGACTTAGATGCACAATTAACGTTTGATAAATTGACTAAATATTTCTGCACATGGTCTGCAAACTATTCGATAAAATTTCAGAATGAACTCTGTTTCTGTCCATGCTCAATTATTGCTGATTAATTGAAATTGAAGTGTCCTTGCCTGCAAATTGCTCGATGAAAGGCCTGAGTTAATTATCTTTCATACATTTCCATTGCAGATTTTATGTTTCCTGATCATTTGACCAAATGACTGAATGACATCTGTTTCTCAGTTCACTCTATCTCTAGCTCTTTTTCGTTCTACGTGGTTTCCTACAATTTAATTGTGGTTCTGATGTGTGCATATACAGACTCACTAATAGGCTGAATGAATTTTCTATCCTATTGTTATTAAAGTTTTAATACTTGAAAAGTGTTTGTTGAAATGCTTGACAAAATTTAATCTGTTCTTTTTCATGTTTCCTTGGAATTTGTGATGAAAATCGGCGAGCTTATGGCATCCGAAGAATGCTTAGAGTTAGGAATCCATAAAGCACTCCCAGTTAGCTTATCTTTCATGCGAAAAGGGAAGGGGAGAAGAGGCTGGCCAAGTTGGTTCAATAAGCTCTATTATCATAAACCAGGGCAGTGTTCTCTCCTTCTAATTGGTGATCTATTATTTTGCCTCTCATTTCCTTTATTGCAGGATATAAATATATTCAATGTCAAAGTAGACAATGTAATTTCTAGCAAAAAATTTATATGAGGCAAGCAAATAAAAATTGGAGATATTTTACTTTTTTTTTAATTGGAAAACACCATAGTTTTGCCACAGGTCTAAAAACATATACATGTCAGTAAATCATGTTTGTGTTCTATTTAGTAGTAGATAGTATTAATTGCTATAGATCAAGACCCAGCAGACTTAAATGCATTACTTGGGAACCCACTGTAATCCAAAACATTTTACATAAAAGTATTTTGATTAATGCCTTGCTCTTTAGAGGATATTTAGAGCTAGTTTAAGTTACCAGGAAAGAAACCCAAGACGAAAGGAAGGCAACCTGCATCGTACAATTAGGATAAATTCAAGCCAAGATTGCCAATTTAATAATGATATACGCAAAGATCTCATCTTATTTTAGTCACACAACATGAGAGCAAAATGCATCAGTAGCAAGAAATTTATTAAATCTCTAGTCTGAATGTTTTAGCAGCAGGTCCACTATCAACTCCAAATTTTTTACATCTAGAGTAAAACAAAGACATAAGCAAGAAACTTGACTACAGTACAAAAAGATACGAATAAAAAAGAAACCATTAGAGGTGAAATGTCCTGCATAATTAAAAGGTCAAATGGAAAGAATAGTTTCCAGTATCGCAGTATTATGTACAACGTCTTGCTTTCTAGTTTTTTATGCAAATTGTAAGCATGAGTTGATTTGGTAAATCTTATTTAAAATTATTCTGATTTGTTTATCCTTCTCAACCGGTTTGATATCTAGTTTCTTGTTATGGTCAAAATGTGGAGCATAGTTGAGAAAATGTATGTTATCCTTTGCTTTCTTCTGTTCTTATCTTCATGTTAATATGCAATCAAATTCATAGGATTATAATTTAAAATTATTGAATACCACTTAGTATCATATGATGAAATTAAATTTCAGTAGCTCAACAGTTATCAAAACTGAATTTATATTCGTCATTAAACATTATAATTCTCATTTTTATAATTTACCTTTTATTCCTTATCCTAATTTTTATTTGACTTCTTATTATAGTTCTTATTCTTAATTTAATCAATAATCCGTCGCTTATTTTACAATTCTTATCCCATTATCTCTTATTTTGTTCATGAGTATTTATGGAAAATAAAAAAGAAAGAGTGAGAGACTGATTCCGTTTCAGTTGTTGGAAACAATCTTAGTGTTGAGTATACATTGTTAGTTATTACTATCAAATCTTAGCGTGGCATGTAACCTGCGAATGCTTATGAATCAATTCTGAATTTCTATCAATTTCTATCAAATCCTTTTTGTTGTTGTACAATTACATTATGAAGAGATCATTCTGAATTAGAGGAAAAGGGGTCCCTTGGTGATTTTAAATTTAAAACCTGAAGTATGCCACTTGAAGCTAGATCAATTTGAGTGTCATGTTTACATTTGTTAATATTGTATTCTACTTGTTCGAAGCTTTATATCATTTTCGTTTATCATGTGCATTTTCGTCGGTGTACTATATGTTGTGATTGACAAAATTAAACACCATTGGCATGTCCATTACAAGAATATCATACATGTGTAGTATTTCTTTCAAAAGAAAGGGAACAGTCCATAGGGACTCTAATTCTGATTTAATCAACCTTGTTATTCAAATTCCATATTTGATTTAATTGATTATAATATCCTGGGCACATATCAGATTTAATTATTTTGCTATCTTACCTTCAATTATAGATTATTTGTTTAATCAGTCATGGTATTAGGGGTTCTTGATGATTGTTTAATTGTTGTATTTCATATTTAAAATAAGGGCAGTGTTTTTGAGGTTTTAATGAGATTAAGCTAGTTGGAAAAGCGATTCCGAAAAATTAACATCATCAGTTTTTGAATAATTTGAATTTTAAGAATAATTTGAATATTAGTATGAATTTAGAAACAACGATTTCATGTCAGATTCACAATTCAATGAGAATGGTATTGCTGTTTGCTATTTTTTTTGAGCCTGAAATAGTCTCATTCTGCTTACTTTAATTAATTTTGAGTATAGATAATATTCCTTATATGCATGGGTAGTAGTATGATTAGTCGAGATTGTAATTTATTTAAAATATTTTGTAAACTTCAGGATATTACAAAATTGATTCTTAAGCCTAATTGCATAATGTGCTGATAGTGGTTACTATGCAGTAGTATGTTATGGAGTTTTGAGTATATACATTGCATTATTATGAATATGTTAATGAATATGTATATTTTGTTTTTAACTAACAATTTGAGGCAAGTTAAGCATAGGAAAATCAATAATTTTCTTCAGAGCAAAGAGCATCTCGAAACCTCAAGCAACAATGTAAAAGAGCTTCTGCAGAATGCTTATCCAGAACTGAGAGAACACAGCAAATAAACTTCTGATTTAATGATGTCTTCCTGGCAAACAGCCAAATGGGCGCTCCTCTTGCAAGTGACCGCCCTTTGTTTGTAAAATATTCCATGGTAGCATTGGGTGGCTGTTTGGTATAGGGCGAGGTTTTGGTTTAGGGGGATGATGGTGTTGGTGTTTTGGTTGAAAGGAGGTGTTGTTTTAGGATGAAGTTTTTGTTTGGGAGATGAGGGCGTTCGAGTATGGGTGGAAGGGTGATCTAATGGAGGCTGCCATGGAATTTGTATGCAACTTTTCTTGTTGTTTTTGGGCGGTCCTGTTTTATGTTTCTTTCAGGCAAAGTGGAGATAAGAAATGCACGCAATTTCTGGGTCAAGGCGCCTAGAGAAATTATCAGTTAGACGGATTCCAAGGAACGCTCTGAATCTAAAGCATTATTACAGTTAAGGTAATACAAAGCAAGGGCGCGGAGGATTCTCCCCATGGAGAATAAAGATAATAAATTCAGCCTATGAAAAGGTCAATAATTGGGCCTTAAGGTGGCCCAGCCAAAACCCAAAACTTTACTCTTGCAGGTACAAAACAAGGGCGTGGAGGACTTTCCTAATAGTTTTAAGGACTCCCGAGGGCAAAGTCTGATGAGGCGACCCTTGTAACAAAGTTTGGCCACCCCATATGTCAATACAATGCAAATTGGCGCTAATATGGGATCGCCCGAATAAGCACGCTTGACAACCGAGGCCCAGTGGCGGTCTAAATCCCAAGGCCATAAAATGGTCTAAATATCAAGGCCCAGTAGTGGTCTCAATTCCAAGGCCCAGTGGCGGTCTAAATCCCAAGGTCCATAGAGGGTCTAAATTACATTTACAGATTACGTTGTCCAGTAGTGACAAAATAAATTTCTTTGCCGCTTCCAAGATGCCAAGGGGGAAATTGCACTCTCTAGCCTGGCGCACTGTCCCGTTTTCCAGGCGGGAAGACGCGGTGCGTGAACGGTGGCTCTCTTGGAACGGTGGGGCGCGACCCTTGTGCGATACGGCGAAGAAAGCCCATCCTTGATCGAAGAAGATCGAGCACGTCTATTGAGCCAAGCCTCGGGCAACCCCAGCGGCCACTGGGATCTGAGCAAAAGTCTCACTGAGCAGAAGCCTCGCCATGCGAGCAAAAGCCTTGATCGAATTAAATCAAGCCAAAGTCTCACCGGAATAAGGTCGAGCGAAAGCCCCGCCTCGAGCGGGCCAAAGCCTCATAACAGACAACTAGCACAAACACAGGGCGTGCGGGTCATCACGTGACTCATAAAATTTCTAGCCTCTGGCCGCCCTAGCTGCGTAAGACCGAGCACCCCCAAGCCTCGTTAGAAGAGCCATGCGAGTACGACTCGTTACGCGAGCGGAAACCATGCGTGCAACAAAGGTCCAATGGCGGCCTACAGTATCACTTTTACCATGGCCTAGAAGCGCCCTCAAACTTTATTTCTTTGAAAACAATGGCTTACAGAAGCGCCCTCAAAATTATTTCTTTCAAAACAATGCCCCAGTGGCGATTTCAAACTTTATTTCTTTCAAAACAGTGGCCTAGACGCGCCCTCAATCTTCATTCAAAATAGTGGCCTAGAGGCGCCCTTAAACTTTATTTCTTCCAAGATAATGGCCCAGAGACGCCATCAAACTTGGTTTCTTCAAAACAATGATCCGAGGCAAAAAATTATTTCAAAATGGTCCAGTGGCGACCCAAAAGTTATTTCTTTCAGAATAATGCCCCTGTGGCGACTTCAAAAATTATTTCTTTCAAAATGGTCTAGTGGCGACCCAAAAGTTATTTCTTTCAGAATAATGCCTCTGTGGCGACCTAGAAAATTATTTCTTTCAAAATGGTCCAGTAGCGACTTGAAGAACTAATGACTGTGTTTGCAGGTGAGAAATATAGAAAACAGGTAACAGGATGAGGAAAGCATGAGGTACAGCTGGGCGAGTAACCCCAGCCCAACCTGGAGAGTGATCCTCCATTGTACTTACACTTTCAAGATTGGCGATCAAGTTGCAGTATGGCGAGCTGTTTCATACTTCCGAGGCTCAGTTAGACTTATGGGCTGACGACAACTCCTATAGGGAGAGCGACTCACTTCATTCCACACTAGGCATGTCGACCCCACCCAGCGTCACATTCACTTTCATTTTCATGCTAGGATTGGCGACATATTTACTCTCCGCGCCCAGGCCTTAGGCGACTCATTTCTCTATAGAACGCTGTACTCTTTTTCCTTCACTAGGTTTTTATCCCACAGGGTTTTTCCTAGGAAGGTTTTAACGAGGCACGTTTTATAGGGATGACCGCCCAAAGGAAGCGTCGGTTGGAATTACATGGCGAGTACTCTTTGAAGACACACTTCATCTTCGTGCCTCAGACTTGGTGTCTTGTGGGCTTGTGGGCTGGGCGAGTGCCTCCCCCCCCGGTGGCGGGCCATGAAGACTTATGAAGACACTTCGCTTTCATACTTCAAGCTCGGTGTCTTGTGGGCTTGTGGACAGGGCGAGCGCCCCACGACAGTAAGAGGGCGACCAACATTAGTAAAGGGCGGCCCAGAATGGCGACCCAGGGGCTTATTTGTAATACATAGGAGATTGGGCCTGATCTTTGAGGCCCATAGGCTTAGTCTGAATTAAATGTAATTTATGGCCTTCCTCCCTATAAATAGCCAAGGGAGACTCATGTAAAGGGGACCTAAAATCTCTTATTCTAATGATACTTCTTTTCTCTATGCTCTCTCGATTCGAGAACACTATGTAATTCAACCCAAGTGCTTAATCTTCATCATCTTTATTTCTTCATATTTTATTGCTAGTTCTTGTTTTATCTTAATCAAACCATCAACAATATACACCTTTTATTTTCTGCTCAAAGTACTAAATAATTTAATAAGAAGGCACCTATCCCATGGGTTCGATCTTTTTATTACACGATAACCATCCATGCACTTGCGGATTTGGCTATCAAGTTTTTGGCACCGTTGTCGGGGATAGGTTCTTTTTAAGTTTTTTTTTTAATTTGTTTAGTGCTGTTTTTTTTATAAAAGAAAAAAAAAAGAGAAAAAAATATTATCTGTGTGATGAACTAGTGCTGCTAATTTTGTTTGCTGAGTATTTTCAGGTATAGCATTGGCTGAAACATTCGAACAAATGGAGGCAAAAATCCGGGCTAAACTTGAAATAGAATATGAGAAAAAGAAGCAGGAAGCTTTCACTCTTGTTGACGAATTCTATTTTAATTCAGAGTGCAAGCGAAATGCCGGATTTTTGCCAACCCCTAAGCAAGAATGTAAGACCATGGAGGAGTTACAAGTGAAGATACAAAGCATTTTAAGAAGGCAGCCTAGGGATGAACAACAATCACCTGTTCATGAAAGTGAACTTGTGGTTCAAAGAGAGGAGGTAAAAGAAACTTCCATTGTAAAATTTGTCTTTGAAGACAAATTGGAAATGGAGGAAGAAAAACCTCAAGAAACCTATGCTATAGGTTCAGAAGAGGAAGGTAAAGAACAAGGAAAGAAAAATTTACTTATTCCTTCCATTTTTAATTTGAATATTGTTGCCTTGTTGGCTGAGAATTCATTGGGCACCATGATGTATTTGTGCCAAAATTTGCATGATTTGCGGGGTCTAATGAATTTTGTAATAGACCCTGGTTGAAAAGTGATTTTTGAAAAAGTCTATCAAAAACTATAAAATTGAGCTGGTTGGGAGACAACCCAACTTAGGATTAGTTTAAATTATGTTTTCTGTTTTATTTTCTGTTTTTATTTTGTTTTCTATTTTCTTTGTTTTTAAATAATTTTGTGTCCACCAGCTCTTGAAAAGTTTTTGATTCTTTGAGTTTTCCTTTGCTTCTATAATGGTTTTGATTTTTGGGAACTCAAGAATTCTTGTTTATTTTTAGGTGGACACAATTTTCAACCCTTGTTCTTAAGTAATGCTGTTTTGGGAACTAACAAGTCAAGCAAGTTTCTGCTTGTGAGACTTTTGTTTGTTCAATTTTGCAGGAAAGGCACCAAAGAGGAAGAGCCCTCTTGAACTTGGAGTGTTCAAAGGTGAAATTGCAATGAGGTTTCCTGGACAATTTAAAAAAAAAATACCAGCTTTTAGTTTTTCTGTTTGATAGTTTTTAGTTTTATTTTTAGTTTGTAGTTTTAGTTTTATTTTTGCTTTTAGGTTTTTAAAACCGCATGGTTGAGTGTCTTTATCCAGTATGAATGCTACTATTGCTCTGTGAATGTTTTATCTGATTGAACTGCTTTTGAAAAGGTTCTATGTTTTGGTGCGGTTAGGATTGCATGCTGTTAGAAATGATTTGGACATCTTGATTGTTTGGGTTGTTGGCAAAGTTTTTCTGAGTTCTAAAAAGGGTACCACTTACCCTATGTTTTTCTGAGAGCTGAGGACTCTGAATGCATGATTGCAAAAAAATTCTGCCTTGTGTTGCATGTTGATTGGGATTTTGTTTACTTTGTAAGTTGAGAAGAGATTATAGGCATTTTTGAAAACTCAGAGTTTTGGTTGAAAAGCAAAAATCCACTAGTAGCCCCTCTTGAGCCTTAAAAGAGTCATTCTTTGGAGCCTGATTTGTGTGATATTTTAAAGTTGTTATTGTGATTCATGAGCTGAAATTGCTAGAGCTATGTTGTTGGGTCTCTCTAAAAAAGAAGAAAAATAAAATAAGGTATGTGCCTTAGGAAAAAAAAAAGAATAGAAAAATAATGAAGTGGTGGGGTGAGAAAGAGTATGAGGGGAGTAAAATTCAATTCATTAATCCCATACATTCCACTACTTTGTTCAAAAAAAAAAAAGAGGAAAAATTGAGAGAACCTATGTGCTGATTGTTTTAAGCTCTTGGTCAAAAAATCACTTAAAAACAGATTCTGAGTCAGCCAATAGAGTTGCCAAGTCTTGAAATCCACACCTTGTTTGTTCAACCCTTTGGCCAAGTTTCAACCTTCAAAAAATCTCTTCAAAATTTCTTAGTTGCACTGTTTCAGCTTTGATTTGAATGATAGGCAGGATTATTGAGCTTTCTTGTTTTTCATGGAGAATATCTTTTTGTGAGCTTAATTTGATGAACTCAAACATTTTAAGAGCCAAGCCTAACTTTCTTGATTAAATATCTTCAAACATGCAGGTCTTCCAAATCCTCTAAGCTTTCTTGGAAAGGTTTTTGTGCTTCAAGTTTTAATCAGATAAACTTTCTCTAAACTCAGGGACGAGTTTCTCTTTAAGTTTTGTCGCTTGAGGACAAGCTGTCGTTGGGTATAGTGGTGTGATGACAGGATTTTATATGATATTTTTAGGGTGTTTTTTGTCTTTTTATTTTATTATTTTTGAGTCTCATATAGGATTTTTATTCTTTTTATGTAGATTTTATATTTATTTTGCATATAGATTAGCTTTTATTTGTTTTTCTAACTTTATTTTATATTTTTAGGAATTTTTATAGTTATTTTTATATTTTTAGGAAAGCTGGTATAGTTATCATTTTTGTCCAGGGACCGAATTGTAAAGTTTCAGGAAAAGAAGGATCAAAGTGTAAAAGTTCAAGAGCGGAGGATGAAAAGTGAAGTTTCAGGGACTTGAAGGACTGAAATTGGAGTGCTAACAAAGAGAGGACTTGAAGTGGAATTCAGAATATGAAGCAACACTCTCTAAATTAAGCACATGGAAAATAAGGATTAAAGGATGAGTGGAGAATTGGTGGTAGTGGGAAGGAGTTTTAAAAAATTAATTGGTGGCCAATGAAGGCCATAATGGCCATCAACTCCTCCACCATTGAAAGACAATTTTTTTGCTATAAATAGGAGTGCTCATCCTTTGTAAAAAACACACCTATTCAGAATACAACAAGTATTCTTCTTTCCTCCTTAAAGATCATTGTTCCTAGGAATTGTGGGAAGCCATACTTGAGCCCCTATCCAGGGTAATTCGATGCTTTTTTAGCCATGCTTGGCTAATTCTTTTAAGTTACTTGGGTTGTTTTAGTTTGTAGGTTATGTTCTAGTCTTCTTCTACATTTCTGAATAATATTTCCAGTTTATGTTTTATTTCCTTGTTCTTCATTTCCTCTTAAAGTACACAAGAGTTCTTGCTTATTGCTTATACGAATGAGAATTGGTAAGTAGTAAGGGAAATAGGAATTAAAAAAGGCTATAAGTATATATCGCTAAGAAATTAGGATAGACGTAGCTTTATGTTGGCCCGAAATTCATCTTCATCTTCTTCTGTACTTAACTAAACTGAAAGAAAATGAGTTTAGTAATTAGAAAGAAAGTTCTACAATGTGTAAGAGATTAACTTGTACAAATACTAGGCTATAGCATCATGAACTTGGTTTTAGAATTCATAAATTAAGTAGGAGTTTGCTAGCATATTTTATAGACTATGTAATTCAACCCAAGTGCTTAATCTTCATCATCTTTATTTCTTCATATTTTATTGCTAGTTCTTGTTTTATCTTAATCAAACCATCAACAATATACACCTTTTATTTTCTGCTCAAAGTACTAAATAATATAATAAGAAGGCCCCTATCCCTTGGGTTCGATCTTTTTATTACACGATAACCATCCGTGCACTTGCGGATTTGGCTTTCATTATTGCATTGCCTAGGGATTTATGAGGAAAGAGGAGTGTTGGCTCAGAAGTAGAGCTGATAGTTTCGTGCTCCTCCTCCCCTCTCCCTTTCACTTTTGCTTCTTTTTCCTTCTTCCAAAGGCTGAGAGCCTAGAACCTAGGTTGTGTACCGATGAAGCCTGAAAACGATGATCCGTTGGGAAAAGAGATGGAGAGAATACAGAGAGCTATGCAACAACTGGAGAAGGACTATGAAGAGAAGAAGGCAAGGTTGAGGATTGAGTATGAGCAAGAGTTGGAAGAACCCTGCAAGAAATACGGTGTAGATTACCAAATGATCAAGGTTGGTGTTCCTTTCTACCCTTTGGTATATTGTTTTGAATTTTTGGGAAATGTTATGATTTTGAGTATTCATAGTACCGAGAGTGTTTTATAATGGGTTTTGAGTATGGAAGAAGTTGGTTTTCGAAAAGTAGAGTTTAGAATTGATTTAGGGGTGAAAAATAGTGTTTTCATAAAACAAATGAGAGTAAGACCTGTATATTTCTGATTTCCTCCCCCTATGTTTAATACTTATTAGCTCCCCCTAAATATTATGGCATTTCATATGCACATTTTACGATGAGATAGTGGTGGGGTGGACGGTGATTGCCATGGGACCATGATGACGGTGGGGTGGACGGATGGTTGCCACGTGACCGGAAGGGCAGTACGGTAGACGGTAATTGCTACGTGACCTCCCTTTTCCCGTTTGGAACGAAGTCGATCCCGTTTGGAACGATGAATCTTGGCCAAAGTTGTTGAGCATGTAGTAGTGCATGTAGTTTTATTTGAGGAATCATGAGTATGACTTTTGTTGTTGGTTATGAGGATCTGAGGATTATTATGGTGATGTTGTATTGTATATTGTGATTACTGTTACTGTTATTTATGTTAGTCACTTTTCAACATGTTGTTTGGTATTTGTTGTTTGTTGAAGAGTTAACCCTTTCCATTTGTGCTTGGGCGCTTAACACCAGAAAATAGACAGGGAGAGGATCGTCGTCTCTCGAGGAGCTTACGGAATCAGCGTGCGCAGCGGATGCATGAGAGATTTTTGAAGATGATGTTTTAAGGATTTTCCCGCTGTTTTTATTTTATTTTTAATCAGATTTTTGATGACTTTTAAGCTAAATTCGAAATGTGAGCTGAAAACAAGAGTTAATGAGGAGTTACAAACAGAATTTGAATGGTATTAAGTGGTATTTAGAGAGTTAATGCTTTGTTGGGAGTTATGAGTGGGTAATAAGGTGGTGTAAAGGAGTGTTATTGCATTGCCTAGGGATTTATGAGGAAAGAGGAGTGTTGGTTCAGAAGTAGAGCTGATAATTTCGTGCTCCTCCTCCCCTCTCCCTTTCACTTTTGCTTCTTTTTCCTTCTTCCAAAAGCTGAGAGCCTAGAACCTAGGTTGTGTACCGATGAAGCCTGAAAACGATGATTCGTTGGGAAAAGAGATGGAGAGAATACAGAGAGCTATGCAACAAGTGGAAAAGGACTACGAAGAGAAGAAGGCAAGGTTGAGGATTGAGTATGAGCAAGAGTTGGAAGAACTCTGCAAGAAATACGGTGTACATTACCAAATGATCAAGGTTGGTGTTCCTTTCTTCCCTTTGGTATATTGTTTTGAATTTTTGGGAAATGTTATGATTTTGAGTATTCATAGTACCGAGAGTGTTTTATAATGGGTTTTGAGTATGGAAGAAGTTGGTTTTCGAAAAGTAGAGTTTAGAATTGATTTTAGGGTGAAAATAGTGTTTTCATGGGTTTCTGGCAGGGAGCCAATGCATGAGCGCTGTACTCCCAACGCCTGGGCGTTGAGATTCTATCCAGTTCGTGTTGCCAGACAGGGACCCAACGCTTGAGCGTTGGAACCGAACGCTTGGGCGCTAGGCCCCTAACAACAAGTTGTTGTTTTGCTTGTATTGAGTTTAAATTTTGTGGAGTCGGTTTCTGGTCTTTTCCTTGATTGTTGATGATTGTACACACATGTTAACATGATAGGTTGGAGGACAAGACCAAGCAAAGGAGTAAAAGGTAAGGGTAACCCTGGGTCTAGATAGAGTTAGTTCTGCTTACCACGAATGTGTTGTTGAAAACTATTCTATGACTATGGTGATGAAATTGATGCTGTTGTGATGCATGCTGGAATTAATATTTGATGAATTTTATATGTTGGATTCGGGAATTGTGATTATGATATATTGATGAATATGATGTTCAGGTGAACTTGATTATGTTATGTTGATATCGTATGTGGATTGTTGTTCCATGTTGATGATGAATATTATAGCATTTCATATGCACATTTTATGATGAGATAGTGGTGGGGTGGACGGTGATTGCCATGGGACCATGATGACGGTGGGGTGGACGGATGGTTGCCACGTGACCGGAAGGGCGGTACGGTAGACGGTAATTGCTACGTGACCTCCCTTTTCCCGTTTGGAACGAAGTCGATCCCGTTTGGAACGATGAATCTTGGCCAAAGTTGTTGAGCATGTAGTAGTGCATGTAGTTTTGTTTGAGGAATCATGTGTATGACTTTTGTTGTTGGATATGAGGATCTGAGGATTATTATGGTGATGTTGTGCTGTATATTGTGATTACTGTTACTGTTATTTATGTTAGTCATTTTTCAACAAGTTGTTTGGTATTTGTTGTTTGTTGAAGAGTTAACCTTTTCCATTTGTGCTTGGGCGCTTAACACCAGAAAATAGACAGGGAGAGGATCGTCGTCTCTCGAGGAGCTTACGGAATCAGAGTGCGCATCGGATGCATGAGAGATTCTTGAAGATGATGTTTTAAGGATTTTCTCACTGTTTTTATTTTATTTTTAATCAGATTTTTGATCACTTTAAAGCTAAATTGGAAATGTGAGCTTAAAACAAGAGTTAATGAGGAGTTACAAACAGAATTTGAATGGTATTAAGTGGTATTAAGAGAGTTAATGCTTAGTTGGGAGTTATGAGTGGGTCATAAGGTGGTGTAAAGGAGTGTAATTGCATTGCCTAGGGATTTATGAGGAAAGAGGAGTGTTGGTTCAGAAGTAGAGCTGATAATTTCGTGCTCCTCCTCCCCTCTCCCTTTCACTTTTGCTTCTTTTTCCTTCTTCCAAAGGCTGAGAGCCTAGAACCTAGGTTGTGTACCGATGAATCCTGAAAATGATGATCCGTTGGGAAAAGAGATGGAGAGAACACAGAGAGCTATGCAACAAGTGGAGAAGGACTATGAAGAGAAGAAGGCAAGGTTGAGGATTGAGTATGAGCAAGAGTTGGAAGAACTCTGCAAGAAATACGGTGTAGATTACCAAATGATCAAGGTTGGTGTTCCTTTCTTCCCTTTGGTATATTGTTTTGAATTTTTAGAAAATGTTATGATTTTGAATATTCATAGTACCGCGAGTGTATTATAATGGGTTTTGAGTATGGAAGAAGTTGGTTTTCGAAAAGTAGAGTTTAGAATTGATTTTGGGGTGAAAAATAGTGTTTTCATGGGTTTTTGGCAGGGAGCCAATGCATGAGCGCTGTACTCCCAACGCCTAGGCTTTGAGATTCTGCCCAGTTCGTGTTGCCAGACAGGGACCCAACGCTTAAGCGTTGGAACCAAACGCTTGGGCGCTAGGCCCCTAACAGCAAGTTGTTGTTTTGCTTGTATTGAGTTTAAATTTTGTGGAGTCGGTTTCTGGTCTTTTCCTTGATTGTTGATGATTGTACACACATGTTATCGTGATAGGTTGGAGGACAAGACCAAGCAAAGGAGTAAAAGGTAAGGGTAATCCTGGGTCTAGATAGAGTTAGTTGTGCTTACCATGAATGTTTTGTTGAAAACTATTCTATGACTATGATGATGAAATTGATGTTGTTGTGAAGCATGCTGGAATTAATATTTGATGAATATTATATGTTGGAGTCGGGAATTGTGATTATGATATATTGATGAATATGATGTTGAGGTGAACTTGATGATGTTATGTTGATATCGCATGCGGATTGTTGTTCCATGTTGATGATGAATATTAATGCATTTCATATGCACATTTTATGATGAGATAGTGGTGGGGTGGACGGTTATTGTCATGGGACCATGATGACGGTGGGGTGGACGGATGGTTGCCACGTGAACGGATGGGCGGTACGGTTGACGGTAATTGCTACGTGATCTCCCATTTCCCGATTGGAACGAAGTCAATCCCGTTTGGATCGGTGAATCTTGGCCAAAGTTTTTGAGCATGTCGTAATGCATGTAGTTTTGTTTGAGGAATCATGAGTATGACTTTTGTTGTTGGTTACGAGGATCTGAGGATTATTATGGTGATGTTGTACTATATATTGTGATTACTGTTACTGTTATTTATGTTAGTCACTTTTCAACATGTCGTTTGGTATTTGTTGTTTGTTGTAGAGTTAACCCTTTCCATTTGTGCTTGGGCGCATAACACCTGAAAATAGACAGGGCGAGGATCGTCGTCTCTCGAGGAGGTTACGGAATCAGAGTGCGCAGCGGATGCATGGGAGTTTTTTGAAGAAGATGTTTTAAGGATTTTCCCACTGTTTTTATTTTATTTTTAATCAGATATTTGATGACTTTAAAGCTAAATTCGAAATGTGAGCTGAAAACAAGAGTTAATGAGGAGTTACAAACAGAATTTGAATGGTATTAAGTTAAATTATGAGAGTTAATGCTTTGTTGGGAGTTATAAGTGGTTAATAAGGTGGTGTAAAGGAGTGTTATTGATTCCCTAGGGATGTATGAGGAAAGAGGAGTGTTGGTTCAGAAGTAGAGCTGATAATTTCGTGCTCCTCCTCCCTTCTCCCTTTCACTTTTGCTTCTTTTTCCTTCTTCCAAAAGCTGAGAGCCTAGAACCTAGGTTGTGTACCGATGAAGCCTGGAAACGATGATCCGTTGGGAAAAGAGATGGAGAGAATACAGAGATTTATGCAACAAGTGGAGAAGGACTATGAAGAGAAGAAGGCAAGGTTGAGGATTGAGTATGAGCAAGAGTTGGAAGAACTCTGCAAGAAATACGGTGTACATTACCAAATGATCAAGGTTGGTGTTCCTTTCTTCCCTTTGGTATATTGTTTTGAATTTTTGGGAAATGTTATGATTTTGAGTATTCATAGTACCGAGAGTGTTTTATAATGGGTTTGGAGTATGGAAGAAGTTGGTTTTCGAAAAGTAGAGTTTAGAATTGATTTGGGGGTGAAAAATAGTGTTTTCATGGGTTTCTGACAGGGAGCCAATGCATGAGCGCTGTACTCCCAACGCCTGGGCATTGAGATTCTGCCCAGTTCGTGTTGCCAGACAGGGACCCAACGCTTGGGCGCTAGGCCCCTGAAAGCAAGTTGTTGTTTTGCTTGTATTGAGTTTAAATTTTATGGAGTCGGCTTCTGGTCTTTTCCTTGATTGTTGATGATTGTACACACATGTTATCATGATAGGTTGGAGGACAAGACCAAGAAAAGGAGTAAAAGGTAAGGGTAACCCTGGGTCTAGATAGAGTTAGTTGTGCTTACCATGAATGTGTTGCTGAAAACTATGCTATGACTATGATGATGAAATTGATGCTGTTGTGATGCATGCTGGAATTGATATTTGATGAATATTATATGTTGGATTCGGGAATTGTGATTATGATATATTGATGAATATGATGTTGAGGTAAACTTGATTATGTTATGTTGATATCGCATGCGGATTGTTGTTCCATGTTGATGATGAATTTTATGACATTTCATATGCACATTTTATGATGAGATAGTGGTGGGGTGGACGGTGATTGCCATGGGACCATGATGACGGTGGGGTGGACGGATGGTTGCCACGTGACCGGAAGGGCGGTACGGTAGACGGTAATTGCTACGTGACCTCCCTTTTCCCGTTTGGAACGAAGTCGATCCCGTTTGGAACGATGAATCTTGGCCAAAGTTGTTGAGCATGTAGTAATGCATGTAGTTCTGTTTGAGGAATCATGAGTATGACTTTTGTTGTTGGTTATGAGGATCTGAGGATTATTATGGTGATGTTGTACTGTATATTGTGATTACTGTTACTGTTATTTATGTTAGTCACTTTTTAACATGTCGTTTGGTATTTGTTGTTTGTTGAAGAGTTAACCCTTTCCATTTGTGCTTGGGATCGCAACACCCGAAAATAGACAGGGCGAGGATCGTCGTCTCTCGAGGAGCTTACGGAATCAGAGTGCGCAGCGGATGCATGAGAGATTTTTGAAGATGATGTTTTAAGGATTTTCCCGCTGTTTTTATTTTAATTTTATTCAGATTTTTGATGACTTTAAAGCTAAATTCGAAATGTGAGCTGAAAACAAGAGTTAATGAGGAGTTACAAACAGAATTTGAATGGTATTAAGTGGTATTAAGAGAGTTAATGCTTTGTTGGGAGTTATGAGTGGGTAATAAGGTGGTGTAAAGGAGTGTTATTGCATTGCCTAGCGATTTATGAGGAAAGAGGAGTGTTGGCTCAGAAGTAGAGCTGATAATTTCGTGCTCCTTCTCCCCTGTCCCTTTCACTTTTGCTTCTTTTTCCTTCTTCCAAAAGCTGAGAGCCTAGAACCTAGGTTGTGTACCGATGAAGCCTGAAAACGATGATCCGTTGGGAAAAGAGATGGAGAGAATACAGAGAGCTATGCAACAAGTGGAGAAGGACTATGAAGAGAAGAAGGCTAGGTTGAGGATTGAGTATGAGCAAGAGTTGGAAGAACTCTGCAAGAAATACGGTGTAGATTACCATATGATCAAGGTTGGTGTTCCTTTCTTCCCTTTGGTATATTGTTTTGAATTTTTGGGAAAGGTTATGATTTTGAGTATTCATAGTACCGAGAGTGTTTTATAATGGGTTTTGAGTATGGAAGAAGTTGATTTTCGAAAAGTAGAGTTTAGAATTGATTTTGGGGTGAAAAATAGTGTTTTCATGGGTTTCTGGCAGGGAGCCAATGCATGAGCGCTGTACTCCCCAGGCCTGGGCGTTGAGATTCTGCCCAGTTCGTGTTTCCAGACAGGGACCCAACGCTTGAGCGTTGGAACCCAATGCTTGGGCGCTAGGCCCCTGACAGCAAGTTGTTGTTTTGCTTGTATTGAGTTTAAATTTTGTGGAGTCGGCTTCTGGTCTTTTCCTTAATTGTTGATGATTGTACACACATTTTATCATGATAGGTTGGAGGACAAGACCAAGCAAAGGAGTAAAAGGTAAGGGTAACCCTGGGTCTAGATAGAGTTAGTTGTGCTTACCATGAATGTGTTGTTGAAAACTATTCTATGACTATGGTGATGAAATTGATGCTGTTGTGATGCATGCTGGAATTGATATTTGATGAATATTATATGTTGGATTCGGGAATTGTGATTATGATATATTGATGAATATGATGTTCAGGTGAACTTGATTATGTTATGTTGATATCGTATGCGGATTATTGTTCCATGTTGATGATGAATATTATGGCATTTCATATGCACATTTTATGATGAGATACTGGTGGGGTGGACGGTGATTTCCATGGCACCATGATGACGGTGGGGTGGACGGATGGTTGCCACGTGACCGGAAGGGCGGTACGGTAGACGGTAATTGCTACGTTTCCTCCCTTTTCCCGTTTGGAACGAAGTCGATCCCGTTTGGAACGATGAATCTTGGCCAAAGTTGTTGAGCATGTAGTAATGCATGCAGTTTTGTTTGAGGAATCATGAGTATGACTTTTGTTGTTGGTTATGAGGATCTGATGATTATTATGGTGATGTTGTACTGTATATTGTGATTACTTAGGGGTGTTCATAACCGATCCAATCCAATCAAAACCGAAAAACCGATCTAAAAAAATCGAAATCCAATTAAACCGAAAACAGAATGGATCCAAAATCGAGAAAACCGAATATTTTTGTCGGATTGGATCGGATTTCGGATTTGTTTTTCAAAACCGAACCAATCCAATCCAAACCGAATGTTTACAAATATATATAATTTTATTTGTAAATATATCATATAATTCATACTTACATTTTTCCGTCCTTGTAAGTTTATATAATTATTATATGACACGTAATTATTTATGAAGATATATTTGGATAAATAGAGTTTCAAGTAATAATTTGAAAAATATGCAAAATATTAAACATATATTTAAAAAATATGTCATCTATGCAGGATTAACTTTTCTTCTTCTTCTTCTTATTTTAGAGGTACTGAGCCAAGAATGACGAATGTGGAAATTTGTTTGAGACTTTTGGTTCGTCTTTATTTTTTATTCTAAACTCTCATCGTTTAGGCTTGTAATGTGACGTTATATGATCCAAATTAATTTTTATTTCTTCATTGATTTTGAAATTTAGAATGTCTTTAAAAAACCGAAATCCAATCCAATCCAAACCGATAAAAATTGGATCGGATTGGTTCGGATCTAAAAAAAGAAAAAAACCGATTGGATGATGAAGTGACAAAACCGAAATGATTGGATCGGATGACTTTTCCCCTCAAAACCGAACCAATCCAGACCGCGAACACCCCTAGTGATTACTGTTACTGTTATTTATGTTAGTCACTTTTCAACATGTTGTTTGGTATTTGTTGTTTGTTGAAGAGTTAGCCCTTTCCATTTGTGCTTGGGCGCTTAACACCAGAAAAGAGACAGGGCGAGGATCGTCGTCTCTCGAGGAGCTTACAGAATCAGAGTGCGCAGCGGATGCATGAGAGATTTTCGAAGATGATGTTTTAAGGATTTTCCCGCTGTTTTTATTTTATTTTATTTTATTTTTAATCAGATTTTTGATGATTTTAAAGCTAAATTCGAAATGTGAGCTGAAAACTGTGAAGAAGGTCTTGCTCCTGACCCTGGCTGTGGTTTTGATGACGACAAACTCATCAACAAAAAGAAGAAAAGAAGACTTCGAAGAAACAACGCTACAAAGTTCATCAATAGTCTAGAAGTCTTAGTTTAGGTGAGTTATGCTTCTAAAGGTCTATTAAAGCATAAAGGCTCTTAAAACACCTAAACTAACCAAGCTAAGTGTTTTCATAACTTAAAAGAAGTAGAAAACCTTAAGCAGATCTCAAAGGATCAAGTTTTTGGAAGATGGACTTCAGTGTAATCGATTTCAGGATTCTGGTAATCGATTACACCTAGGCAAGTAATCGATTACTTGTTGTTTGTAATCGATTACATGTTTGAAATTCAAATTCAAACTGAAACGGCTATTAGTGTAATCGATTACACTAAGTGATGTAATCGATTACCAGAACGAAAAGTTACATCTTTTCATGAACCATTGTGTCCCAAACCTTTTGAAAAGGGTTGTGATGGTTCAAGGACGTTTCCCTTGCCTATATAAAGTCCATTTGAGTCCAGAACAGAAGACAACACACAACACATGAGAATACAACATTAGGCCAAAGCTTTGTCAAAATTAGTTCATCTTTTAGAACTTAAACCTTCAAGAGCCTAAATTCTGAGTTCATGATCTTCATGTTTATAAGAACACTTTAGTTGTTCATATCTTGAAGAACTCAGAATCATATTATGCTTAAAAGCCTTAAAGCATAATTTCTCATGATCAATCCATTTCTATGTTAAAGGATTGATACAGCCAATTGTAAACTCTTCTTCATCTCTTTCTGTAAGATTGAGTTTTCACCGTGGTATTCGGTGAAGGGTTGTTGTCACTGAAAGTGGTATACTTTCAGGGTGTTGATTGAAGGTGGTTTAGCCTTCAATGTCTGAGGGTGGTTTGCCTTCAGGAACTGAAAGCGGTTTGCTTTCAGGGGCTGTTGAAAGTGGTTTGCTTTCACAGGATATTGGTAGAAATTCTTGGGGTCCTTGGGTGAGGAACTTGTAAGAGATTTTTATCAATAGTGGAAAAATCCTCAAACGGTTTCTTTGAGGGACTGGACGTAGCCTTCGGTGGATTGAAGGTGAACCAGGATAAAACTCTGTGTGTTATTTCCTTCATCCTTCATCCTTTACTTTCAAGCAATACTCAATTCCGCTGCAATCCCAACAATCGTTTCGTGATTACCATCATCTTGAAAGTAACATTTTCAATAAGGCGAAAATCGGGGCAACACTGATTCACCCCCCCCTCTCAGGTTGCTATCTGAACTAACAAAAACAAGAGTTAATGAGGAGTTACAAACAGAATTTGAATGGTATTAAGTGGTATTAAGAGAGTTAATGCTTTGTTGGGAGTTATGAGTGGGTAATAAGGTGGTGTAAAGGAGTGTTATTGCATTGCCTAGGGATTTAGGAGGAAAGAGGAGTGTTGGTTCAGAAGTAGAGCTGATAATTTCGTGCTCCTCCTCCCCTCTCCCTTTCACTTTTGCTTCTTTTTCCTTCTTCCAAAAGCTGAGAGCCTAGAACCTAGGTTGTGTACCTATGAAGCCTGAAAACGATGATCCGTTGGGAAAAGAGATGAAGATAATACAGAGAGTTATGAAACAAGTGGAGAAGGACTATGAAGAGAAGAAGGCAATGTTGAGGAGTGAGTATGAGCAAGAGTTGGAAGAACTCTACAAGAAATACGGTGTAGATTCCCAAATGATCAAGGTTGGTGTTCCTTTCTTCCCTTTGGTATATTGTTTTGAATTTTTGGGAAATGTTGTGATTTTGAGTATTTATAGTACCGAGAGTGTTTTATAACGGATTTTGAGTATGGAAGAAGTTGGTTTTCGAAAAGTAGAGTTTAGAATTGATTTTGGGGTGAAAACTAGTGTTTTCATGGGTTTCTGGCAGGGAGCCAATGCATGAGCGCTGTACTCCCAACGCCTGGGCGTTGAGATTCTGCCCAGTTCGTGTAGCCAGACAGGGACCCAACACTTGAGCGTTGGAACCCAACGCTTGGGCGCTAGGCCCCTGACAGCAAGTTGTTGTTTTGCTTGTATTGAGTTTAAATTTTGTGGAGTCGGTTTCTGGTCTTTTCCTTGATTGTTGATGATTGTACACACATGTTATCGAGTAAAAGGTAAGGGTAACCCTGAGTCTAGATAGAGTTAGTTGTGCTTACCATGAATGTGTTGTTGAAAACTATTCTATGACTATGATGATGAAATTGATGTTGTTCTGATGCATGCTGGAATTGATATTTGATGAATATTATATGTTGGATTCGGGAATTGTGATTATGATATATTTATGAATATGATGTTGAGGTGAACTTGATTATGTTATGTTGATATCGTATGCGGATTGTTGTTCCATGTTGATGATGAATATTATGGCATTTCAGATGCACATTTTATGATGAGATAGTGGTGGGGTGGACGGTGATTTCCATGGGACCATGATGACGGTAGGGTGGACGGATGGTTGACACATGACCGGAAGGGCGGTACGGTAGACGGTAATTGCTACGTGACCTCCCTTTTCCCGTTTGGAACGAAGTCGATCCCGTTTGGAACGATGAATCTTGGCCAAAGTTGTTGAGCATGTAGTAATTGTAACAACCGTGCCTAAAAATTTTAGACAAACAAACAGAGTCGCCACCAATATTTATTTGTTTTGGGAAAAACATTGGAAAAACCCATTTTTAAGCAATTTTAAACCTACGAACCAAAGTTGGGTCCGGGAGTCTATTTATGCATAGGGAAGGGTGGAGAATGAACCCCACAGCACCCCTAATGCATCCGTCCTAAGACGGTAACTTTTAATTGTTTTGTGCATGTTTTGATTATTTTGAAAATATTAAATTACCCCTTTAGAAGAAGGAAAAAAAAAAGAATTAATGGTCTTATTGTTAAAAAAGGAGAGTTTAGAAAACAATTTTTATTTTTATTTTTAAGCGCCTGTCGAGACTTAACCCATCCTACGTACCCTCCTAAGAGGCGTCAAGGCTTACGTAGTTCTTTATTGTCTTAATTGAATTCGATTGTTTCTTGTTTAAAATGGGCGCAAGACAAATGTCATTTCATTCATGCATACAAGTCAGATGTAATTCTGCTCATGTACTTCCCAAAGAATTTAAAAGAGGATTGAATTTGTGTTTTAAAAAAAGAATTGGGGTGCAAGTCGAATGTCATTTCGCTCATGCATACAAGTCAGATGTAATTTTGCTCATCTATTTCCCAAAAGATTAAAAAAAGGTTGAATCGCGTTATAAAAAAGGGTCGGAGGTGCAAGTCGAATGTGATTTCGCTCATGCATACAAGTCAGATGTAATTCTGCTCATGTACTTCCCCACTAACCAAAGAGGATTGGATTTGTCGTTTTAAAAAAAGAATTGGGGTGCAAGTCGAATGTCATTTCGCTCATGCATACAAGTCAGATGTAATTCTGCTCATGTATTTCCCAAACGATTAAAAAAAAGGTTGAATCGCGTTATAAAAAATGGTCGGAGGTGCAAGTCGAATGTGATTTCGCTCATGCATACAAGTCAGATGTAATTCTGCTCATGTACTTCCCCACTAACCAAAGAGGATTGGATTTGTCGTTTTAAAAAAAGAACTGGGGTGCAAGTCGAATGTCATTTCGCTCATGCATACAAGTCAGATGTAATTCTACTCATGTATTTCCCCAAGTATTGAAAGGAATTGAATCGCGTTACTGCAGCATTTATTATTCAAAAGCAAAAGTATACTATATACATCAAATAATGAGCAAAATGGAACAGAACATAGATGTGTACATGGTTCAACCAATTAATTCATAAAGAAAGAAGAGAAAATTGCATTACTCATTCTGAACCCTGTTCGCATTGCCACATGTTCAACACCATTCAACATTCATCCGTTTATTCGACTAAAAAAAAAATGGAACTTCAACCAGACAACTTTAATATCATTGCTTATTACCAAATTATTGAGGAAGGAGCTGAAGCCATCTTTATCATTACCAGATTAGAGAAAGCAAGGAACTTTAGCAAAAGTTTAACACTTAGAAGTTCTGGCCCATGATTAAATTTACCAAAGAAAGAAACTTTACATCATTGATTAAACAGAAGAAAGCATTAATGTTTTCAGAAAAAAAAAAAAAAAAAAAAAGACAGCTTCAAGAAAACAGAACCAGCAAACATTGAAAACCAGCAACATTTTGAATCAGAACCAGAAAACAGGGAAGTAAAATTTAACATAGTTATGCCATATATTCCTCATTCATCGTCCTTCATCATTCACCATTCATGATGTTCATCATTCTCAACACATACAGCAATCAGTCAAAGGAAAGCAAGGAATTTCAGCAAAACTTTAACTCTCTGGTATTCTGGTTGCAAATTATGTTTACTAAGGAAGAAACTCTTCATCACAGAATTGGTTAAAAGGAACATTCAAAAAAACAAAAACCACACATTCACAACAATCTACAAGCATTCACATTTCACAGGACCAGCAACCATTCACAAAGCTAGAAAATTCGACATGTTACAAGCTCAAGATTACAGCATAGATAGCATAATAGAAACAGAGAATAACCAACCGAGGAAGAGGGAAATTCACAGGGGAGCTCTCAACGACAACGGTCCTGGATTTGGAGGAAACAGCGGCGGCGGTAGAGTTCGAACCGGTGCTGGAAAAGGGGCGACAGTCAGGGTTCAGAACGGTGGCTTCGTGGGTCGGTGGTGCAGCGACCGAGCGGCAGCGAAGGCGGTGGTCCTGAGCGCTGGAGCTTGTGGGAGCTCAGGAATCCTAGACGAAGTGGTGGTTCGGCGTCACAGTCCGGCGGTCGATGGCGCGGCGTCGGAAAACGACGCTGTGACAACGGGTCTGGTAGAGAGGAACGGAGGTCGCCGGACGAAGATGGAGATGATGGCGAAGAACGAGGAGCTTAGGCGGCGGTGGATGAGTGAGAGAGAGCGACGTCTCTGTTCTGCGTTGCGAGGTCGGATGAGATGGAGTGGGAGGTTCTAGGCTGTGTATTTCGAAGAGGAGAGGAATGGTGGCGAGAGGAGGGTTTGCGGTGGCTAGGGTTTTGGGGTCGCGAGGCGGCAGTGGGTAGAGAGAAGGAAGGAGGTGGAGCGAAGGTTGGTGTGGTGGTGTATGGAGGAACGGCGCTGGTTCGAGAGAAAAGGAAGGAGGTGGATGGCGGCGGCTGGTTGTGGGTTTGTGCTTGGGAGAAGAAAGAAGGTGGCTCTGTTAGGGTTTTGGTGGCTGCTGAAATGAGTGAATAGTTTTTTTTCTCCCCCGCCGGAACCCGAGGTGGTAGTGCTTAAATAGAGCTAGGGTTCCACGAATTTTCACTTAAGTCCCTGAAGTTTTCTTCTTTTTACATTTTAGCCCGCGATCCAATTAGGGTTTTCAAACTGAGTCCCTCTGCTTCCCCTCTCTTCACTGGGCCAACCGGCCTATTTTCTCTGTGTCTTTTATTTCTTTTTCTATTCTTTTTGTTGGGCCTTGGCTCAGTTTCTTTTTTTCTTTTTCTTTTTTTCTGACCAAAATAACACCAGATTAAAAAATAACACAATTAACCAAACAAACTAAAATAAGCTTGAACAAAAAACTAAACTCATCCAGATAAACTATTTTTTTTGTATTTTGTATTTTTTTTTGGTATTTTTCATGATTTTTACCTTTTTTTGGATTTTTATCTAAAAAACTACTAAATTAACAAAAACTAGGGCAAAATTGGGTGTTTACAGATGTCCCTCTTTACCTATTTTCTTATTGAATAACATGTTAAACCAAAGTTTTTCATGTTATCACAATAAGGAATAGGTAAAGATATAAACATCAATTTTGCCCCAAAAAGCACGAAAGCCTCGTGACCAACTGGATATGGGTCAACGAGCGGGCAGAAAAGAAAATTAGGCCAAGGACCTTGACAGAAAATTAAAAGAGGGTTTCGGACCCTGACAGAAAATTAAAAAGGGTTTCGGACCCTGACAGGAAATTTAAGAGGGTTTCGGACCCTGACAGAAAATTTAAAAGGGTTTCGGACCCTAACTGGAAATTAAAAGAGGGTTTCGGACCCTGACAGGAAATTTAAAAGGGTTTCGGACCCTGACTGGAAATTTAAAAGGGTTTCGGACCCTGACAGAAAATTTAAAAGGGTTTCGGACCCTGACTGGAAATTAAAAGAGGGTTTCGGACCCTAACAGGAAATTTAAAAGGGTTTCGGACCCTGACTGGAAATTTAAAAGGGTTTCGGACCCTGACTGGAAATTTAAAAGGGTTTCGGACCCTGACAAAAAATTTAAAAGGGTTTCGGACCCTGACTGGAAATTAAAAGAGGGTTTCGGACCCTAACAGGAAATTTAAAAGGGTTTCGACCCTGACTGGAAATTTAAAAGGGTTTCGGACCCTGACTGGAAATTTAAAAGGGTTTCAGACCCTGACTGGAAATTAAAAGAGGGTTTCGGACCCTAACAGGAAATTTAAAAGGGTTTCGGACCCTGACTGGAAATTTAAAAGGGTTTCGGACCCTAACAGAAAATTTAAAAGGGTTTCGGACCCTGACTGGAAATTAAAAGAGGGTTTCGGACCCTAACAGGAAATTTAAAAGGGTTTCGGACCCTGACTGGAAATTTAAAAGGGTTTCGGACCCTGACTGGAAATTTAAAAGGGTTTCGGACCCTGACTGGAAATTTAAAAGGGTTTCGGACCCCTAAAAGGGTTTCGGACCCTGACTGGAAATTAAAAGAGGGTTTCAGGACCCTAAACGACCAAGAGGCCAAGACTACATAATAGCAGATGAAGAGACCACAACTTCAAGTCAAGAGACCTGAATTAGAACTCCACCAATCGAACTCTTTTCCAACTTTTCAGTGCTCAATCGGCAATTATTCTATATGCAAAAGCGGAATCAAATTTTCCTCATGAAATTTTGCCCCGGTTTAAGACTTTCCTTTATTCTTTCTTTTCTTTTCTTTTTCTACTCTCTTTTATTTCTTTTTCTTCTATATTTTCTCTCTCTTTCTTCTTCTTGTTCTCTCTTTTTCTTCTTTTTCCTATTTTCTCTATTTTTCCTTCTCTTTGCCTTTTTTTTTTGTATTTTTTTTCTTTCTCTTTTATTGTTCTCTCTTTTTCTTCTTTTTCCTATTTTCTCTATTTTTCCTTCTCTTTGCCTTTTTTTTGTATTTTTTTTTCTCTCTTTTATTGTTCTCTCTTTTTCTTCTTTTTCCTATTTTCTCTATTTTTCCTTCTCTTTGCCTTTTTTTTTGTATTTTTTTTCTCTCTTTTATTGTTCTCTCTTTTTCTTCTTTTTCCTATTTTCTCTATTTTTCCTTCTCTTTGCCTTTTTTTTTTGTATTTTTTTTCTTTCTCTTTTATTGTTCTCTCTTTTTCTTCTTTTTCCTATTTTCTCTATTTTTCCTTCTCTTTGCCCTTTTTTTTGTATTTTTTTTTCTTTCTCTTTAATTGTTCTCTCTTTTTCTTCTTTTTCCTATTTTCTCTATTTTTCCTTCTAAGCAAGAGATGCAAAAACACAATGCTTTCTAAGCTTACTAATGCAATGCATGATGATGCAATATGCTAGGAATGAATATGCCATAAATAATGAGAAACAATGCAAAGATCTGCAACCCCAAACCATAAACTCTTGTTGTTGTTTTTTTTTGTTTTTTTTTTTTCATTTGATGCAAAAGAAAGACCTTGAATTTTATCGCTTCCTTGGAAAAACTCGGTCCAATTAACATTGTTTCTAACTCAAGCCAACTCAAGATCCTGATCTCTGTCTTGCTGTACGGGCATGTGGATTCTACCACCTTCACAAGATTTTGCTCTCAAACTTTGATTGGGATCTCCAAGCTTACGAGTGATTGCATGCCACTTTATCACCATCATCAAACTCTCCTTAGCTCAAGCAACTCTTTCAAACACATCATCCTCTAGTTTCCTCGAACTTGGAACCAACTGAGATCTCTTGGTCTAATATGCTAATCAAGATATTTTCATCAAGTTGTTTAAATCATGTTATTGAAACTTGTGTTTCCTCTCTCTGAAGCAGCATTTAATTAACATGCATAGATGTGTGAGTATGGTTGACAAAATGAGCTGGTGACACTAGATGAGACGAAAGGCTAGGAGACTGGCCTGACTAGAGTTGAACGGATGGAAAGAAATGGAATGATGGACTAGCAAATTGCCCCAGTTTAGAAAAGAGTGATCAACCACGAATTGAGCATTTGCCCCAGTTTTCCATCCGACTAGGGTTGAACGGATGGAAAGAAATGGAATGATGGATTAAAGAACTGCCCCAGTTTAGAAAAGAGCGATCAACAACGAATTGAGCATTTGCCCCAGTTTGGGAGATGACTGAAGTGGATGTAGGGGAACAAGATGAAATGGCCCCGGTTTAGGCAGAGTGGCTGACAATGGACAACGTATCTTACCTCTTTGGGAAATAAGAATACAAGGAAATGGAGTGAGATGACAACATGATTGACCAATTTAAGTTTTGATTCTCACTTGAGATATTCCTATGAACAATGGACATTAATCATTGATACTCCTTCTAAGAGGTAGTGATTGGACTTTGGCACTGCATTTTCTCTTCTTAGGCAAACAAGCACTCAACATAGAAGCGTCAACTTTTCTTTTGTTCTTTTTTTTCAATTTTTCATTTCCCTTTTTTTTTTTTTTTTTTTTTTTTTTTTTAGGAGCAAGAAGAGGGTTGAAACTTATTTTATCCTGAAATTAAAACTAAAGAAAATAAAGCAAGCAATCATTGATCAGAATGGACTTTTATGGGGTTGTAATGTTTATGTGGCCATGGGCTAGAAGTTATGAAAGAAAGGATATTAAAGGCTGAAACAAGTGTTTAAGGGTGGATAGACAAAAGATCTTTCGCGCTTTGATGATTCATGATAATGATGAGATGATCAAGCTCTTTTTTTTTGCAAACCACAAATTTGTTCATGTCCTTCATTTCTCTTGATTTTTTTTTATTTTTTTTTTCAACTTGTCAAATCGCAATATTGACTTTGGTATCTCTCTCTCTCACTCTTTTTTTTTATTTTTACCTTTGTCTTCTTGACATGTCCTTTTTCTTTGTTTTTCTTTATACAATGTGATGCATTGAGCAAAACCAACTCATACCGCGCAAACCCCCAGTGTAGGGGTGATCCTTGTCTTGGGTCAATATGGAGAAAAAAGTTTTCCGATGGGCTCAAAGTGGGTAGCAAGAGATTTTTTTTATTTTTCATGGATAAAGAAAGAATGCCAAACTTCATTTCAAATCATAATTGCTTATTTCCAAGAAATAGTTTCAGGACAAAACTTGATAAGTTCAAACAAATTGCTCCTTTTTTGTTTTACTTTTTATTTGTGCCCTAACTTTTGCTTAGGCCGCCCTTGTGGGTTTTCAACCTAACGGGCCTTTCATTCATCTCTTTTTTTTTTATGACACTTGTGCTTGTCTACTACATTCTCATCTTCCAAAACAATGCTTGCCACACTTGACGAAGCATCTAGATGGCAAAATTTGCCCAATGATAATGATCCTTTTTTGTACAATCATATCCCTAGGAATCAAACAAATGAGTATTTAGATATTTTCTAGAAAGGTCATCATGGAAAGGTGTTTATGGGCAATGATTTACCAATGGTTGAAGAGTCCTGGAAGAAGAAACTCAACCAAAGACAACAATGACACCGAAGACGATGGAGGAAACAACCAAATGGGAAGAAAAACTCAGACAAAGACGCAATGAATACAATAGATGAAGCAAACATAGGAAAACGAAAGAAGATGTTATGCAAGTTTCTTAAAAAAACTTCAAATAAAGTTCACATAAGTTTAAAAAACATGACAAAACAGTTGATAATGTCAATCTCATTAGTTAACAAGTTAGACCATTAAAACAGATGCCCCGGCTGCTAGCACTTCAGATATTGCTCTTTTTCACTTGATTACTCTTCTGATGGCGACAAATCAACTCCTCTACATGAATGGTTGCTTCAACCATGAGCTCACAACACTTAGAAAGCAAGTTTTTTCGACTTATAACGCACTGATGAGTGAGCTATGGAGAAATCTTTCCACTTGGCTTTCCTTGGGGTGAAAGATCCATATGGTTTTATCGCATCTTCTTGATCAAATCAGCCACATGCAAATGGTTCCCCCTTTGAGTGTAGTGGAACATAGGATTTCCAGGAAGTGGACATAGCAAACATTGGCTTGAAAGGTTGGATTAAGGTGGGTAATTTGGCTTTGATGGTAGTGAAAGGTGATAAAAGGAAATGGTTTTGGATACGGTGAACTAGAAACATGCCAAGTCTGTTTGGTGGGATGGAAAGATGACAAGTTTGTTTGGTGGAATGAATGATGATATGTGATGAGTTTGACAATAAAAGGGTGGTGGGGTATGGGGAATACAACACAACACTAATCTTTCTTTTAGCTCACACATGCTTTGTAGTGGGAGACACGATTTCAAGAATGTGATCTAGGCCAAAAGGTTGGTTTGAAGGCATAAATCAAGATAGGAAGCTGACTTGATGATCTTGAAAATGGTGAACCAATGGAGGGCAGTAGAGTATTTATGGTTCTAGTAGCATGTGATGAACTAACTTGTGGGATGAACGTGGATATGAGATGAATTAAGGTGGTAAGAGGGTGGCATGTTTTGGGGTTTGCTACCACATCACTAACTTTTCTTCCAAATTTCAATAATCATTTCATCCACGAACTAGCTCATGTGCTCGCTCAATAACACAAAACTCAACTTTAAACACTCCCAACCTCTGCCAAGATAGCTTCCAATCCAATGCCTACTTCATCATGCCATGAAGCTACTCAATAAGCTCTTTGCTCCCCCTTGCTTTCATTAGCCTCCAAATCATGAATTTCTCTTATTTCCAAGCCCAGGCTCATCAAACGTGTTGCACTCATAGAATCCATGTTTTCAGCTTGAGTTTGCCAATGAGTTCTCTTTTCCATTTTTTTCTTTTTTTTTATTGGACTTGAGTTTTCCAAGGAGTCGCAAGGTTTTTTTTTTTTTTTGGAAATGATGGAATGCAAGATGATATGTAATGCATGGTTTTAAGGAAATAAACCTACATGCTCCCCTTTTGTGTCCTAGATAGGTCGAAACAAAATTGAAGGGACCTTATCCTATTCGACTATGGGCTTTTCTTAATCAGTGAACACTTCCAACAGGTGGCTCTTATTCTACTAAAGGTCATGTGGTCACCAGAGCTATGACTACCTTTGAGAATATTACCATAACGCTAGTGTCGTCTAGCTGATGCAGTATATCCACAAAAGAGTCAAACTCTAGCCGAGGTTCTCGCGATACCCAAATCAGGATGCACATCCCACATGGTAATCACTAACAACCTCTATCCTATCTCAAGATTCACACAGGCCCGGGTATAGGACCTCACTCATTGTGTGTGAAAATAGTGTAAGTGCAGTGTGTGAGGGAACATACAAACCTCAAAAATCTTAAAATCTACCCACACCCAAACCTGCAAAATAACCAGAAGATCCCAGGCAGTTCACAAGATAATAATTGGTCATCTACCCTAGGTGCCGCATGCCATAACAAATATTTACAAGAAAACAACTAAGAAAACCATAAACTATATACAAATATATACATGCATACTCACAAGCAAAAAGAGGGGTAAAACAATATTCACAAATTAATCAAACAAGCACAAACAACTGCAACAAGCTTGACTCTCTAACCAGTCCCCAGCAGAGTCGCCATCTGTAACAACCGTGCCTAAAAATTTTAGACAAACAAACAGAGTCGCCACCAATATTTATTTGTTTTGGGAAAAACATTGGAAAAACCCATTTTTAAGCAATTTTAAACCTACGAACCAAAGTTGGGTCCGGGAGTCTATTTATGCATAGGGAAGGGTGGAGAATGAACCCCACAGCACCCCTAATGCATCCGTCCTAAGACGGTAACTTTTAATTGTTTTGTGCATGTTTTGATTATTTTGAAAATATTAAATTACCCCTTTAGAAGAAGGAAAAAAAAAAACAATTAATGGTCTTATTGTTAAAAAAGGAGAGTTTAGAAAACAATTTTTATTTTTATTTTTAAGCGCCTGTCGAGACTTAACCCGTCCTACGTACCCTCCTAAGAGGCGTCAAGGCTTACGTAGTTCTTTATTGTCTTAATTGAATTCGATTGTTTCTTGTTTAAAATGGGCGCAAGACAAATGTCATTTCATTCATGCATACAAGTCAGATGTAATTCTGCTCATGTACTTCCCAAAGAATTTAAAAGAGGATTGAATTTGTGTTTTAAAAAAAGAATTGGGGTGCAAGTCGAATGTCATTTCGCTCATGCATACAAGTCAGATGTAATTTTGCTCATGTATTTCCCAAAAGATTAAAAAAAGGTTGAATCGCGTTATAAAAAAGGGTCGGAGGTGCAAGTCGAATGTGATTTCGCTCATGCATACAAGTCAGATGTAATTCTGCTCATGTACTTCCCCACTAACCAAAGAGGATTGGATTTGTCGTTTTAAAAAAAGAATTGGGGTGCAAGTCGAATGTCATTTCGCTCATGCATACAAGTCAGATGTAATTCTGCTCATGTATTTCCCAAAAGATTAAAAAAAAGGTTGAATCACGTTATAAAAAATGGTCGGAGGTGCAAGTCGAATGTGATTTCGCTCATGCATACAAGTCAGATGTAATTCTGCTCATGTACTTCCCCACTAACCAAAGAGGATTGGATTTGTCGTTTTAATAAAAGAACTGGGGTGCAAGTCGAATGTCATTTCGCTCATGCATACAAGTCAGATGTAATTCTACTCATGTATTTCCCCAAGTATTGAAAGGAATTGAATCGCGTTACTGCAGCATTTATTATTCAAAAGCAAAAGTATACTATATACATCAAATAATGAGCAAAATGGAACAGAACATAGATGTGTACATGGTTCAACCAATTAATTCATAAAGAAAGAAGAGAAAATTGCATTACTCATTCTGAACCCTGTTCGCATTGCCACATGTTCAACACCATTCAACATTCATCCGTTTATTCGACTAAAAAAAAATGGAACTTCAACCAGACAACTTTAATATCATTGCTTATTACCAAATTATTGAGGAAGGAGCTGAAGCCATCTTTATCATTACCAGATTAGAGAAAGCAAGGAACTTTAGCAAAAGTTTAACACTTAGAAGTTATGGCCCATGATTAAATTTACCAAAGAAAGAAACTTTACATCATTGATTAAACAGAAGAAAGCATTAATATTTTCAGAAAAAAAAAAAAAAAAGACAGCTTCAAGAAAACAGAACCAGCAAACATTGAAAACCAGCAACATTTCGAATCAGAACCAGAAAACAGGGAAGTAAAATTTAACATAGTTATGCCATATATTCCTCATTCATCGTCCTTCATCATTCACCATTCATGATGTTCATCATTCTCAACACATACAGCAGTCAGTCAAAGGAAAGCAAGGAATTTCAGAAAAACTTTAACTCTCTGGTATTCTGGTTGCAAATTATGTTTACTAAGGAAGAAACTCTTCATCACAGAATTGGTTAAAAGGAACATTCAAAAAAAACAAAAACCGCACATTCACAACAATCTACAAGCATTCACATTTCACAGGACCAGCAACCATTCACAAAGCTAGAAAATTCGACATGTTACAAGCTCAAGATTACAACATAGATAGCATAATAGAAACAGAGAATAACCAACCGAGGAAGAGGGAAATTCACAGGGGAGCTCTCAACGACAACGGTCCTGGATTTGGAGGAAACAGCGGCGGCGGTAGAGTTCGAACCGGTGCTGGAAAAGGGGCGACAGTCAGGGTTCAGAACGGTGGCTTCGTGGGTCGGTGGTGCAGCGACCGAGCGGCAGCGAAGGCGGTGGTCCTGAGCGCTGGAGCTTGTGGGAGCTCAGGAATCCTAGAGGAAGTGGTGGTTCGGCATCACAGTCCGGCGGTCGATGGCGCGGCGTCGGAAAACGACGCTGTGACAACGGGTCTGGTGGAGAGGAACGGAGGTCGCCGGACGAAGATGGAGATGATGGCGAAGAACGAGGAGCTTAGGCGGCGGTGGATGAGTGAGAGAGAGCGACGTCTCTGTTCTGCGTTGCGAGGTCGGATGAGATGGAGTGGGAGGTTCTAGGCTGTGTATTTCGAAGAGGAGAGGAATGGTGGCGAGAGGAGGGTTTGCGGTGGCTAGGGTTTTGGGGTCGCGAGGCGGCAGTGGGTAGAGAGAAGGAAGGAGGTGGAGCGAAGGTTGGTGTGGTGGTGTATGGAGGAACGGCGCTGGTTCGAGAGAAAAGGAAGGAGGTGGATGGCGGCGGCTGGTTGTGGGTTTGTGCTTGGGAGAAGAAAGAAGGTGGCTCTGTTAGGGTTTTGGTGGCTGCTGAAATGAGTGAATAGTTTTTTTTCTCCCCCGCCGGAACCCGAGGTGGTAGTGCTTAAATAGAGCTAGGGTTCCACGAATTTTCACTTAAGTCCCTGAAGTTTTCTTCTTTTTACATTTTAGCCCGCGATCCAATTAGGGTTTTCAAACTGAGTCCCTCTGCTTCCCCTCTCTTCACTGGGCCAACCGGCCTATTTTCTCTGTGTCTTTTATTTCTTTTTCTATTCTTTTTGTTGGGCCTTGGCTCAGTTTCTTTTTTTCTTTTTTCTTTTTTTATGACCAAAATAACACCAGATTAAAAAATAACACAATTAACCAAACACACTAAAATAAGCTTGAACAAAAAACTAAACTCATCCAGATAAACTATTTTTTTTGTATTTTGTATTTTTTTTTGGTATTTTTCATGATTTTTACCTTTTTTTTGATTTTTATCTAAAAAACTACTAAATTAACAAAAACTAGGGCAAAATTGGGTGTTTACAGTAATGCATGTAGTTTTGTTTAAGAAATCATGAGTATGACTTTTGTTGTTGGTTATGAGGATCTGAGGATTATTATGGTGATGTTGTACTGTATATTGTGATTACTGTTATTGTTATTTATGTTAGTCACTTTTCAACATGTTGTTTGGTATTTGTTGTTTGTTGAAGAGTTAACCCTTTCCATTTGTGCTTGGGCGCTTAACACCGGAAAATAGACAGGGCGAGGATCGTCGTCTCTCGAGGTGCTTACGGAATCAGAGTGCGCAGCGGATGCATGAGAGATTTTTGAAGATGATGTTTTAAGGAATTTCCCGCTGTTTTTATTTTATTTTTAATCAGATTTTTGATGACTTTAAAGCTAAATTCGAAATGTGAGCTGAAAACAAGAGTTAATGAGGAGTTACAAACAAAATTTGAATGGTATTAAGTGGTATTAAGATAGTTAATGCTTTGTTGGGAGTTATGAGTGGGTAATAAGGTGGTGTAAAGGAGTGTTATTGCATTGCCAAGGGATTTATGAGGAAAGAGGAGTGTTGGTTCAGAAGTAGAGCTGACAATTTCGTGCTCCTCCTCCCCTCTCCCTTTCACTTTTGCTTCTATTTCCTTCTTCCAAAAGCTGAGAGCCTAGAACCTAGGTTGTGTACCGATGAAGCCTGAAAACGATGATCCGTTGGGAAAAGAGATGGAGAGAATACAGAGAGCTATGCAACAAGTGGAGAAGGACTATGAAGAGAAGAAGGCAAGGTTGAGGATTGAGTATGAACAAGAGTTGGAAGAACTCTGCAAGAAATACGGTGTAGATTACCAAATGATCAAGGTTGGTGTTCCTTTCTTCCCTTTTGTTTATTGTTTTGATTTTTTCGGAAATGTTATGATTTTGAGTATTCATAGTACCGAGTGTTTTATAATGGGTTATGAGTATGGAAGTAATTGGTTTTCGAAAAGTAGAGTTTAGAATTGATTTTTGGGTGAAAAATAGTGTTTTCATGGGTTTCTGGCAGGGAGCCAATGCATGAACGCTGTACTCCCAACGTCTGGGCGTTGAGATTCTGCCCAGTTCATGTTGCCAGACAGGGACCCAACGCTTGGGCGCTAGGCCCCTGACAGCAAGTTGTTGTTTTGCTTGTATTGAGTTTAAATTTTATGGAGTCGGCTTCTGGTCTTTTCCTTGATTGTTGATGATTGTACACACATGTTATTATGATAGGTTGGACGACAAGACCAAGAAAAGGAGTAAAAGGTAAGGGTAACCCTGGGTCAAGATAGAGTTAGTTGTGCTTACCATGAATGTGTTGTTGAAAACTATTCTATGACTATGATGATGAAATTGATGCTGTTGTGATGTCTGCTGGAATTGATATTTGATGAATATTATATGTTGGATTAGGGAATTGTGATTATGATATATTGATGAATATGATGTTGAGGTGAACTTGATTATGTAATGTTGATATCGCATGCGGATTGTTGTTCCATGTTGATGATGAATATTATGGCATTTCATATGCACATTTTATGATGAGATAGTGGTGGGGTGGACAGTGATTGCCATGGGACCATGATGACGGTGGGGTGGACGGATGGTTGCCACGTGACCGGAAGGGCGGTACGGTAGAAGGTAATTGCTACGTGACCTCCCTTTTCCCGTTTGGAACGAAGTCGATCCCGTTTGGAACGATGAATCTTGGCCAAAGTTTTTGAGCATGTAGTAATGCATGTAGTTTTGTTTGAGGAATCATGAGTATGACTTTTGTTGTTGGTTATGAGTGTCTGACGATTATTATGTTGATGTTGTACTGTATATTGTGATTACTGTTACTGTTATTTATGTTAGTCACTTTTCAACATGTCGTTTGGTATTTGTTGTTTGTTGAAGAGTTAACCATTTCCATTTGTGCTTGGGCGCATAACACCCGAAAATAGACAGGGCGAGGATCGTCGTCTGTTGAGGAGCTTACGGAATCAAAGTGCGCAGCGGATGCATGAGAGATTTTTGAAGATGATGTTTTAAGGATTTTCCCGCTGTTTTTATTTTATTTTTAATCAGATTTTTGATGACTTTAAAGCTAAATTCGAAATGTGAGCTGAAAATAAGAGTTAATGAGGAGTTACAAACAGAATTTGAATGGTATTAAGTGGTATTAATAGAGTTAATGCTTTGTTGGGAGTTATGAGTGGGTAATAAGGTGGTGTAAAGGAGTGTTATTGCACTGCCTAGGGATTTATGAGGAAAGAGGAGTGTTGGCTCAGAAGTAGAGCTGATAATTTCGTGCTCCTCCACCCCTCTCCCTTTCACTTTTGCTTCTTTTTCCTTCTTCCAAAAGCTGAGAGCCTAGAACCTAGGTTGTGTACCGATGAAGCCTGAAAACGATGATCTGTTGGGAAAAGAGATGGAGAGAATACAGAGAGTTATGCAACAAGTGGAGAGGAACTATGAAGAGAAGAAGGCAAGGTTGAGGATGGAGTATGAGCAAGATTTGGATGAACTCTGCAAGAAATACGGTGTAGGTTACCAAATGATCAAGGTTGGTGTTCCTTTCTTCCCTTTGGTATATTGTTTTGAATTTTTGGGAAATGTTATGATTTTGAGTATTCATAGTACCGAGAGTGTTTTATAATGGGTTTTGAGTATGGAAGAAGTTGATTTTCGAAAAGTAGAGTTTAGAATTGATTTTGGGGTGAAAAATAGTGTTTTCATGGGTTTCTGGCAGGGAGCCAATGCATGAGCGCTGTACTCCCAATGCCTGAGCGTTGAGATTCTGCCCAGTTCATGTTTCCATACAGGGACCCAACGCTTGAGCGTTGGAACCCAACGCTTGGGCGCTAGGCCCCTGACAGCAAGTTGTTGTTTTGCTTGTATTGAGTTTAAATTTTGTGGAGTCGGCTTCTGGTCTTTTCCTTGATTGTTGATGATTGTACACACATTTTATCATGATAGGTTTGAGGACAAGACCAAGCGAAGGAGTAAAAGGTAAGGGTAACCCTGGGTCTAAATAGAGTTAGTTGTGCTTACCATGAATGTGTTGTTGAAAACTATTCTATGACTATGGTGATGAAATTGATGCTGTTGTGATGCATGCTGGAATTGATATTTGATGAATATTATATGTTGGATTCGGGAATTGTGATTATGATATATTGATGAATATGATGTTCAGGTGAACGTGATTATGTTATGTTGATATCGTATGCGGATTGTTGTTCCATGTAGATGATGAATATTATGGCATTTCATATGCACATTTTATGATGAGATAGTGGTGGGGTGGACAGTGATTGCCATGGGACCATGATGACGGTGGGTTGGACGGATGGTTGCTGATAATGAAATCGCAAGTGTACGATTTACTATCGCGTAATAAAAAGATCGAACCCAAAGGATAGGTGTTCTTATTAATATAAAGTTTAGTACTTAAACAGAAAAATTAAAAAGATGTATTTGTTGAAAGTTTGTTTAAGGTAGCACATGGAAATAGCAATAAAATAGAAAAGAATAAGATGATAGATAATAAGCTTCTTGGGTTGGTTTACATAGTCTATATAATATGCTAGTAAGTTCCTACTTAATTTCTGAATTATAAATCTAATTTCATGACACTATAGCCTAGTTATCTACAAGTTAATTCCTTACACATTGTAGAACTTTCTTTCTAATTACTAAATTCAATTCCTTGCAACTTAGTTAACTAGAGAAGAAGATCAAGAAGAAATTCAGGCCAACATAAAGTTACGTCCTTCCTAATTCCTTAGTGAAGTATACTTATAACCTTTTTTAAATCCTAGATCCCTTACTACTTACCAATTTCCATTCGAATAAGTAATAAGGAAAAACTCTTATGCGCATAAGATGAATGAAGAACAAGGAAATAAAACATGAAATAGAAGTAATATTCAGAAAGGTAAAAACAAACTAAAACATAAATATAAACTACTACAACCCAAGAAACTTAAAGAAGAATTAGCCAAGCATGGCTAAAGGAGACATTGAATTACCCTGGATAGGAGCTCAAATAAGGCTTCCCACAAGTCCTAGGAACAATGCTCAAGAGGGAGAAAGAGAGAATACTTGTTGTATTCTAAGAGGTGTGTCTTACAAGTGAAGAAAAGGGTCCTATTTATAGTAAAATTCCAGCCTCCACCGCTTGAGCGCTGGCATTCCCAACGCATGGGCGCTAGGATGCATTAAAAATCCACTTTCTGTCCGAGGCCCAGCGCTTGAGCGCTGGCTTTCCAACGCTTGGGCGCTGGGTCAACATCAGACTCATCAGCCAGTCAGAACCCCAGCGCTGGAGCGCTGGGATCCCAACGCTGGAGCGTTGGGACGCTGCTTCTTCATCTTCAAGCTTTTTCTTCCTTCTTCATTCATGGTAGTGGGTTTTGATTGCCATAAAATGCCACTACTCAGCCTTGTTTAATTCTGAAACCTTTCCTCCACTAACATCAATTCCTTCAACATTATTTTCCATGTGCTAAATTAGAGAGTGATTCTTCATATTCTTCTTTTCCACTTTGGTCCTCTCTTGGTTAGCACTTCAATTCAAGCCCTCATATCCTCTCAATCTTCACTTTAAGTCCTCCACTCTTGAACTTTTACAATTTGGTCCCTGACTTCCTGAAACTTTACACATTGGTCCCTGGACAAAAATGATAACTAAACCAGCTTTTTCTAAAAATACAAAATAACTAGAAAAATTCCTAAAAATATAAAATAAAGCTAGAAAAACAAATAAAATCTAATCTACATGCAAAATGCAAAATAAATATAAAGTCTACATAAAAACAATAAAAAAACCTATATGTGACTCAAAAATAATAAAATAAAAAGACTAAAAACTACCTAAAAACATCATATAAAATCCACTCATCAGTTGCCATGTGACTCGAAGGGCGGTACGGTAGACGGTAATTGCTACGTGACCTCCCTTTTCCCGTTTGGAACGAAGTCGATCCCGTTTGGAACGATGAATCTTTGCCAAAGTTGTTGAGCATGTAGTAATGCATGTAGTTTTGTTTGAGGAATTATGAGTATGACTTTTGTTGTTGGTTATGAGGATATGAGGATTATTATGGCGATGTTGTACTGTATATTGTGATTACTGTTACTGTTATTTATGTTAGTCACTTTTCAACATGTTGTTTGGTATTTGTTGTTTGTTGAAGAGTTAACCCTTTCCATTTGTGCTTGGGCGCTTAACACCAGAAAATAGACAGGGCGAGGATCGTCGTCTCTCGAGGAGCTTACGGAATCAGAGTGCGCAGCGGATGCATGAGAGATTTTTGAAGATGATGTTTTAAGGATTTTCCCGCTGTTTTTATTTTATTTTTGGGCTTTCTGTTGAGCAATTACCTTTGTTGTAATATTTTCCTCGTTTTTGCTTCCGCGTAATAAATATTATCTATGGGGAAATATTACTTATATTAATTAAGTATTTTTGAGAGGCGAAATCCTTTTGAAAATTGATTTGTTTTGTGAGAGGTTTTAAATTTCTGCATTATTACCATGTGACCCTCAACTGAAAATTAGGGTAATACACCTAGATTCTTTACAAGTTAATTCCTTAAACATGCAAAGCTTTCTCCTAAATTATTAAGTCTAATTCCTTAGCTTTTTAGTTAATTTAAGAAGAAGGTTATTTCTATATTCAGGCCAACATAAACAAAGCTTATCCTAATTCCTTATTGATATGCAAAATGTTCTTTCAATTCCTATTTCCCTTATTACCTAACAATTACCATTGATAAAGCAACAAGTTAAAACACTTGTGTACAACATGATAGATGAAGAACGAGGAAATGAAACATGAAATGTATTTTATTTCAGATATAAAGAAGAAACTTAAAACATAATTATAAGCTAAAAACAACCTAAGTACTTAAAAAAGAACTTAGCCAAGCATGGCTAAGAGAGACATTGTATTAACCTGGACTTGGAGCTCAAGAAAGGCTTCCCACAATTCTCAGGAAATAATGCTCTAAGGAAGAAAGAAAGAATAACTTAAAGTATTATGGTGTGTCTTTCAAATGAAGAATGCAATCTTATTTATAGGATTCTGACTGCGTCCCAGCCCTTGAGCGCTGGGATTATTAATGCCAGACGTTGGCAAACAGGGGCCCAACGCATGAGCGTTGACCCTCCAACTCTTGGGCGTTGGAATTATTTACAAGAATGTGATAAGTCAGGGGCCCAACGCATGAGCGTTGGCCCTTCCAACGCTGGGGCGTTGGGTCAATCTGCACACTAGACTCCAAGTCAGAATGCCAACGCTTGAGCATTGGGCTTCCAACGCTTGAGCGTTGGCACGTCTGATGGTTGCTCTACTTGGCTGTTTTGCTCTTCAAGTTGATGGACATTAATGGCCTTCATTAGCCTCATTTTTGTCCCAGGAATATTAATTCTGAAACAGCAATTGACATTACTCCTCCATTCAAGCCCTTTTCCCATGTGCTTAATTAGAAGTGGTGCTTCCTCTTCCAGCTCTTCACTTTTGGTCCTTTATTTGCTGAGACTTCACTTCTGGTCCTTCCTCTTCTGAACTTTTCTACATTTGGCCCTTCCTTTCCTGAAGTTTACAATTTTGGTCCTTTGACAAAATGACTATTTCTACCAGCTTTTCTAAAAGACTAAAATACTAACAAAAGTTCGTAAAAATATTTAAATAAAGTTTAAAAAACAAATAAAAGCTAATCTATATGCAAATGCAAAAATAAATAGAAAATCTTAATAAAATGTAAAAAAATCTATATGAGACTCAATAAAAATAAAATAAAATAAAATAAAAAGACCCTAAAAACATCATACAAAATCCAGTCATCAAGTATGCAATAACTGAAGACGGTGGTTATCGCCATACCCGACGAGGAGAGCCTTCCCTGGAAGCTTTCCGGGCCAAGAAATCTACAGCATTATTCTTCACGCGAGGGATGTAAATCACTGTTACATGCCACTCATAAGTAAGCATCAAGTAAACTCGCAATATTGATTCCTTGATCCATAAGGTGGACATGTTTGGGTTATGATGAAGAACATTAACAACCTGCAAGTAATCTGAAGCACAAGAGATGTCTCGATGGCCAAGCTCCCATGCATGCTTGAGCCCCAACTCCACCGGCATGAGCTACGTGAGGAAAGCGCTGCCATCGTGGAGCCCCGAAAGACACACGCTTGAAGCATTTCGTAACACCGCTACACAACCCATGCGACTGTGGTATGGCCGGTAGCTACTATTGTAAGAGCCCAATTTTTAAGTCAAGAGTCACATTGAAAAACGCAGAAAACACTTTAAATAAAAATCTTTCAGAACATCTCAAGTTTTCTAAAATCACATCTCACATATATTTAATAAGTGTAGCCCATAGTCAATAATATTACAGCAAGGAAAACAAGACGTAATGAAAGTAATATGTTGCACACATGTGCTAATTTTACAAGATAGCGGAAACTAAACATCATCTTCAAATCTGCCCCAAAAGTTCCTCAAGCTCGCATCAAAACAGCCTTCAAGTGTTCCCTCATTACTGGTCATCTGGCGTTAAGCGCCCAAACAATAAAACAACAAGCAGAAAAGGGATAACTCCAAATACAAGTAAAAATCAATAATACAGTGATGAAAAACAGAATCAGTGATAAATAACAAAGTATGAATTATATCCATATTAACAGCAGATATTTCACAAACTACTCATTTCAGATTTCACATAATTATGCTTGTTAGTTCTCAATAACTGTATGCATAATCTATGGCCAATAAGTTTTGCCGTATCCGGGCCAGGACGATTTCGTGGAATACTATCCACCACATCACCCTCGGTTTATGATCCCGCGGAACAGAGTGCCGCCACATCAAAACCTGAAAATCCTATATATAATGCATATGCTATGATAAATAATCATTATCCTCAGGAACTAACAGTTCCCACAATCCACAGAATCCTCATGTTACAATAACGGTTCACTCGTACACAGTCATAGTATCAACATATGCATAATATAGTCAGTTCTTCTTGGAAACATATTCATCATGTTATATCCAAGCAATTCAGTTTCAACAACATACAAACATATTCATCATGTTATCAACGAGGTTCAATCAAGTTCAGAGGAAATTATAATCAATGTCCTAAAACAGTCATAAAATCATCACAAACGACACAACACAAAGACCGAGTTACTCTAACCTTCGTTTAGGTTGCATACACTTGATCTTCAACCTAGAAATAGCATATAAAATTATTTAATTAACTATCCTAAGGGTAGGATACAATCTGAAAAAGAAACAGAACTCAAAACGGTCGAAACCAGAATTTTTCGTAAAACAGAGCAGAACAGAGTGCCCCCAACGCCCAAGCGTTGGAGACCCCAACGTCAAGCGTTGGCCACCATCTGGTCACGTTAAAACTCAAAGAAACCCAACGCCCAAGCGTTGGCTCTCAGCCTGAGAGTCCATAATCAGAGTTTTTCACGTAAAATCACTTTTAAACTCTTTTCTTCAAAACCCAAACTTCTTTATAGATAGAAATCATTACAAAATTGATTTAAAACAGTTTCTATATGGTCTTCAAGGGATATTTTAGAAACACAAAGATTACAACAGAGTTCTAACGCAAGGACTAGAAAGGAAACCAACCTCGAATGGCCTAAATGATTAAGAGATTTGAAACTTCAACTCTGTCCTTCACGAATCAAGAAGAACTCACAACGAACAGCTCTGATCAACAACAACACTTCTGAAGAGTTTCAAGGATTACAGCTTACTTTGAAGAGAAGACAGGTGTGGGAAAGAATAAAAGGTTAACATACTGACAGGGGTTTATATTTATAGAGTGAGGAAACCGACTTAGAAAGGATTAAAATATTCTAAGTCAAAGAAAACGGCAAGTCATTAATGCTCATTAATGATTCTGACATTTTGTTTCATAAGAGTCAATAAAAATGGAAATTTATCATTCCCAAGGCATCTGACACTTACCTCATAAGGTCAACAATAACGGCTGATCAGACTAAGCAAAAGGAAACCAAAACGAAGTCCTAGTCTGCCAACTAAACGAAGAACTAGTCTGCTAATTTTATCAAACGATCTCTACCAAACGGTCTCTACCAAACAATCTCATAAAACAATCTCAACTTTATCAAATGATCTCTCATCAGTCAAACGATCTCAACTGCCAAACAATCTCAACTTTCATTTCAAAACGTCGCCATTTCAGCCAAGGCTTAAACAATACATAATTCAATACTCAAACACACATTTCTCACAAATAAAACTCAATATATCAACCCAATACTAACTCGAATTACTAAATAATTCAAGACAAAGTATAATCAATATACTTCAAAAGATTCAAACTATAATCACAAGAGTTACAGGGACTAAAATACAATTACACAAAGTTGAGGGTCTTACAATACCACCCCCCTTAAAAGAGTTTTGCACCCGAAACTACAAGTCAAGAAACAAAGCGGGATACTGTTCTCTCATCTCCTCTAACTCCCACGTAGCGTCTCCCGTCGTTTGGTTCCATATCACCTTCACAAGCGGAATCTGCTTGTTCTTCAATTGTTTAATCCTACGATTTGCAATACTCATCGAAGGAACCTCAAACGTCAAATTATCCTTCAACTGAACATCATCCTAAGTGATAACATGAGAAGGATTCGGAACATATTTACGCAACTGAGATACATGAAGCACATCATGAATCTTGGACAAGAAAGGCGGTAAAGCAATACGATAAGCCATTGGTCCCACTCTCTCTATGATCTGATATGGTCCAATGAACTTTGGCGTAAACTTCTTGGACTTAATCGCTCTTCCAACTCCAGTAGTAGGTGTCACATGAAGAAACACATGTTCTCCTGCTGAAAACTCTAATAGTCTTCGCCTGTTGTCCGCATAACTCTTCTGTCTACTCTGAGACGTCCTCATTTTCTCTCTGATCTGTTTCACTTTCTCCGTCGTTTAGTGAACTAACTCTGGTCCAACTAGCAAATGCTCACCATCCTGAAACCAACACAAAGGAGTCCTGCATCTCCTTCCATACAACGCTTCATATGGTGCCATCCCGATACTAGCATGGAAGCAGTTGTTATAAGTGAACTCGATCAAGGGTAAAATATCATCCCAACTCCCATGATTCTCTAACACACAAGCCCTCAGAAGATCCTCCAAAGACTGAATCATCCTCTCAGTCTGCCCATCGGTCTGCGGGTGATAAGCTGAACTCAAACTCAGCTTCGAACCAAGAGCTCCTTGCAGAGCCTTCCAGATGTGAGAAGTAAACTTTGGATCTCTGTCAGAAGCTATAGCCGAATGAACTCCATGTAATCGTACAATCTCCACAACATAAACTTCTGCAAGTTGTTCCACCTTATAAGTGGTCTTCACGGGTAGAAAATGCGCAGATTTTGTCAAACGATCAACAATGATCCATATAGAGTCAAATCTACTCCGAGTAAGCGGTAAGGCAACCACAAAATCCATGGATATTCTGTCCCACTTCCACTCTGGTACCTCAAGAGATTGCATCAACCCTGCGGGCCTCTGATGCTCAACCTTCGCCTTCTGACAAGTCAGGCATGCAGCAACATACTCAGCAACATTCCTCTTCATGCCCGGCCACCAAAAATGTAACCTCAGATCCTGATACATATTCGTCGCTCCTGGGTGAAGAATCAACCTACTCTTGTGACCTTCGTCAAGGATCATCCTCCTCAACTCAGCATCACTCGGAATACACACACATCCCTTGCAACGCAAGATACCATCAGATCCTACCTTAAAACCTGGTGCTTTCCCCAAATTGATCATTTCTTTTTTCTCAGCCAACATTTTGTCTTGCATTTGTTTAACCTTGATCTCTCCCAACAAACCACTAGATACGGTAAACATCCCGAAACTCAACTTCCCGAGTGTTACTTTGACATCTAAACTCAGATCTCGAAAAGCCTCAAGCAACTCCAACTCCTTAACCATCAGTGAATAAACATGGATAGCCTTGCGAATGAGAGCATCAACCACAACATTAGCCTTCCCTGGATGATACTACAAGGTAAATTCATAGTCCTTCGGAAACTCCATCCATCGCCTCTGCCTCATATAAGTTCTTCTGGTCGAACAAATACTTCAAACTCTTATGGTCATTGAAGACAGTAAACGAGCTCCCATACAGATAATGCCTCCATATCTTAAGAGCAAAAATCACCACTGCAAGTTCCAAGTCATGTGTCGGGTTGTTCCGCTCATGGATCTTCAATTGCCTCGAAGCATAGGCCACAACCTTACTGTTTTGCATCAAAACACAACCCAAACCCTGGAAAGAAGCATCACAATAGACCTCGTAAGGTCCAACACATTGTGGTAATATCAGAACGGGTGTGTTTGTCAAACGCCACTTCATCTCCTGAAAACTAGACTCACACTCCTCGGTCCAAGCCAAAGGATAGTTCTTTCTAGTTAGCTTTGTCAAAGGTCTGCGATATTCGCAAAACCCTCAATGAACTTCCGATAATAACCAGCTAAACCCAGAAAACTCTTGATCTCTATCGTAGTCTTCGGTTGTTCCCACTTAGTTACTGCATCTATCTTGCTCGGATCAACGACAATGCCTTCCATAGAAATAACATAGCCTAAAAAATTCACTTCTTCCAACCAGAACTCACACTTAGCTGAATTCGCGAAGAGCACCTTCTCTCGCAAAACGGTCAACACCTGACACAGATGTTCTTAGTGCTCCACTCGACTCCTCGAATAGATTAGGATGTCATCAATAAAGACGACCACGAACCTGTCCAGAAAAGAATTGAAGATTCTATTCATGTAATCCATGAATACCGCTGGTGCATTCGTAACTCCAAATGGCATCACTAAATACTCATAGTGTCCATAGCGAGTACGAAACACAGTCTTCTGAATGTCCGTCTCCTTAACTCGAATATGATGATAACCAGATCGGAGATCGATCTTTGAGAAAACAGTTGCTCCCCAAAGTTGGTCCAACAAATCGTCAATCCTAGGCAAAGGATAAAGATTCTTCACTATCACCTTATTCAGCTGCCTGAAGTCTACACAAAGTCGTGATATACCATCTTTCTTCTTCACAAGTAGTACCGGCGTTCCCCATGGAGAAACACTGGGTCGGATGAAACCCTTCGCCATGAGATCATCAATCTGACTCTTCAGTTCTACCAACTATGTTGGTGCTATTCGGTATGGTGCAATAGAAATCGATCTAGTTCCAGGAACCAAATCGATCGAAAACTCGGTATCACGAACAGGTGGTAATCCTGGCACATCTTTAGGAAACACATCTTCGAAGTCACGAACAATAGGAATACTCTGCACCCCATGTGATGATGATTCTCCAATACTCGCTACTAAGAGAACCTTCAAAGCTCATCTTCTCAGGGAGGACATTGAAAGATAGGGGTCCAAAAACTCGGACATCCTCAAATCAGGAACAATTACCTCCTTATTGGCGCAATCCAATAGAACATGGTGAAGAGAAAGCCAGTCCATGCCTATGATCACGTCCAAGTGCCTAAGGGGTAAGCAGATCAAGTTCGCAACGAACTTCCTATCCCGGAACATCAAAGGACAATTCAAGCAAACAGAGGTTGCAGTAAAACTTTTGGCAGTAGGGATAGATACCACCAAGTCGAACGACAACTCTGACACATGCAAACCTAACTTTGCCACTCAATCAACAACAATAAAAGAGTGAGTAGCACCCGAATCAAATAATACAGAAAGAGGAATACCAGATATGTCACAATTGTAACGCCCTAATTTTGGATTGAGGGTCACATAGTGAATAAGCGGAAATTAATAAACCTCTCTCAAAGTAACTCAATTTTTCAAAAGAATTTTTGGCGCTCAATTATTATTATTTAATATGATAATAATCCCATAGAATAATAATAACTATGCGGAAGCGAAAAAAATAATAATACAACAACGTTAAACGGACTCAAAAATAAACAACTGAAGTCCTCCAAGCATTAATAATCTTCTTCAGATTTCCCCAACGCTTCTGCTACGCACTCTGATTCCATAATTCTCTTTAAGATATGAAACTCCTCGTCCTGTCAGTCTCTGGCGTTAAGCGCCCAAACAACAACCACAAACAGCAAACAAAAAGGGTTAACTCATAAAACAAACATCATAAGCAACATCAAGCAGCATGCATAAATATACCAAAACAGTGGAAAATTTACTAAACTTAGCTATAGAAGATTATATTGGGAACAGATACAATTATAGCAAGTACAACATCAAAAGCGAATATCAAAACGTAACCTTTCATCTCAAGATAAATTCATCAACGGCTTGTTAGTCCCTCAATTAAACTCCCTCAATCTCAGGGCAGTTTCACAAGAGATTTGACTCATCCTATCACCCGCATGTCTCAGGGCCGATTCCAATGAGATTAAACTCATATAATTAACCCATCCTATCACCCGCATGTCTCAGGGCCGACTCCACTGGGATTAAACCCATAAAATTAACCCATCCTATCACCCGCATGTCTCAGGGCAGATTCCACTGGGATTAAACTCATAAAATTAACCCATCCTATCACCCGCATGTCGCAGGGCAGATTCCACTGGGATTAAACTCATCATAGAGTTTCTCATCATCATGTACTTCTCATCATGGCAAGAACTAGAATAACATCTCCAACATGAACATAAATATCATCGAGTAACAATCATGTTATAAACAGGATCAAATAAGGTATTTTAGTCCAATCACATCATTCAAGGCAAGAACAAATATCATACACATGCAATTCAACATAAGGCATGCATGACTCGAGACACTAAGACCGAGTTACCCTTACCTTCGAAGGTAGAATCACATCGGCTCCGCGTTCAACCAGGAAAGGACGAGACCGAAACAGGGAAAGAAGATGTCTTGGGTGAAGGCCGCAAGATAAGAGGAAGGGGAAGACGCCGGCGATTGGTGCTAGCGGCGACGAGGATGACGGCTCAGGCAGAGGGGCGGGGCATCTGCGGAGGAGCGTGGCGCTGCAGCGGTTGAAGGCGAAATAAGTAGCAGCGACGGCGAACTCGAAGAGAGTTGGCGACGGTCCCACGAGCGGCAGTTTCGGCCTTGTGAGGAAGGAGGCAACTAACGCAGACGGCGAGGACTGGCGGCGCGGCAAATGATGCAAGCGGCAGAGATGGTTCAACGCTAAGCGGATGAAGTGAGAGTCGAGGGTCCGTTCGAGAGAGGGAGAGCGTGTTCAGAACGGAAGGTGAGGAATGGAGAAAAAGAAAGGAGGTGAACGGTGTTGTGTGGGTTCGGTGGTTGTAAATTGGAGCGGAAGGTGAAAAGGAAGGGCAGAGGCGGTTGGGTGATGAGTGAGTGAGGAAAGGAGGTGGCAGTAGTTCTGAGGGAAGAGGGAGAGCAGATGATTTGGGTTTCGGTTGACAGAGAAAGAGGGAATTAGGGGTAGGGTTTGAGAGGTGAGTTGAGAGAGAGAGAGAGTTGAATTTTCTATTTAAGAGGGAATAGGTTATTTCAGTTTTTTCTTCTCTATCTCTTAACCAAAATTCATATTTTAATTCTAAAATTCATGCTCAATCTTGATAGGATAAAACAAAATCTAGTATAATTTAACTAGGTTGATAATCCAAATGACCAATATATAATAATAAAACAGAATATAAATATATATACACATCAAGTTTATTAATACTATTTTTTTTTCCTTTATAAATAAATAACCATTTATAATAAATACGTATTTACATATAGGCTTAAATATGTTTGGGGTCCCTGACATTTGAAAGGGAATCAGTCCAGGTCCCTGAAAAATTAATTTGTTAAATTGGGTCCCTGACATATGTTTTTTAATCAAATTAAGTCCTTTTAACCAATTTTGACTAGTCCTTTTAATCAAAATCAAAATCCATGTAGGATAAGTAGGATGATGTGGAGGTGATGACTCGGTATTGACAAGTCAAAATTGGTTAAAATGACTTAATTTAATTAAAAAACATATGTCAGGGACCCAATTTAACAAATTAATTTTTCAGGGACCCGGACTGATTCCCTTTCAAATGTTAGGGACCCCAAACATATTTAAGCCTTACATATATATAATAAAACATTTCTTTAATATAATATATATATAGGTTCCTAAAATAGTTTAACCCAAAATACTCACACTAGAAGATATATTTTCTAACAGTTTAAAAAAAAATTAATTTATATATATTCTTCCAAAATTTTCATGATAAATACAAAACAATTCAACTAACACAAAGCTTATTTCAATAATAATAAAGTCAGTCAAACGGTCAACCAAGGACCAAACTGAAACTACTAAGTAATTTAGGGACCAAAACATAAATACTAAAAATAGAGGGTCTTACAACAATGATCCTTGATCAGTCCCTCAGCGTCATCAGCTGTCTCTGCAGAGATGTTATACACTCTACCGTGAGCAACACGTCGTTTCCCACGCGTAGCATTCACAGAACCCTCCTTCTTCGGATCTCGACAGTGTCTAGCAGTATGCCCCGGCTTCTAACAATTCCAGCAAGTCATGGTCTTTGCAGTACAGCTACTAGCATAATGCCCTTTCTCATTGCATTTGTAACAAACCACATCCTCGATTGGTTTTGGAGCTCCCCGAATGCCCAAGTTGACTCCAACAGGTCGGTCGGACCCAAAAGTACACCCCTTGACTTGCGGTCTCTGATATGGCTTCTTCCCTTTGCTGTCTCTGACTGAAAGGAATCTGGTTGCTCCTCCACTTCCCTATGATTTGCTCTTACGGTTATCAATGGCATCAATGCCCCCAACGCCCAAGCGTTGGAGACCCCAACGTCAAGCGTTGGCCATCATCTGGTCACGTTAAAACTCAAAGAAACCCAACGCCCAAATGTTGGCTCTCAGCCTGAGAGTCCATAATCAGAGTTTTTCATGTAAAATCACTTTTAAAATCTTTTCTTCAAAACCCAAACTTCTTTATAGATAGAAATCATTACAAAATTGATTTAAAACAGTTTTCTATATGGTCTTCAAGGGATATTTTAGAAACACAAAGATTACAACAGAGTTCTAAAACAAGGACTAGAAAGGAAACCAACCTCGAATGGCCTAAATGATTAAGAGATTTGAAACTTCAACTCTGTCCTGCACGAATCAAAAAGAACTCACAACGAATAACTCTGATCAACAACAACACTTCTGAAGAGTTTCAAGGATTACAGCTTACTTTGAAGAGAAGAAAGGTGTGGGAAACAATAAAAGGCTAACGTACTGACAGGGGTTTGTATTTATAGAGTGAGGAAATCGACTTAGAAAGGATTAAAATATTATAAGTCAAAGAAAACGGCAAGTCATTAATGCTGATTAATTATTCTGACATTTTGTTTCATAAGAGTCAATAAAAACGAAAATTTATCATTCCCAAGGCATCTGACACTTACCTCATAAGGTCAACAATAACGGCTGATCAGACTAGGCAAAACGAAACCAAAACGAAGTCCTAGTCTGCCAACTAAACGAAGTACTAGTCTGCCAATTTTACCAAACGATCTCTACCAAACGGTCTCTACCAAACGATCTCAACTTTATCAAACGATCTCGCAATATCGCTTCCTTGATCCATAAGGTGGACACGTCTGTGTTATGATGAAGAACATTAACTACCTGCAAGTAATCCGAAGCACAAGAGATGTCTCGTTGGCCAAGCTCCCACGCAAGCTTGAGCCCCAACTCCACCGCCATGAGCTACGTGAGGAAAGCGCTGCCATCGTGGAGCCCCGAAATCCACACGCCTGAAGCATTTCGTAACACCGCTATACAACCCATGCGACTGTGGTATGGCCGGTAGCTACTATTGTAATAGCCCAATTTTTAAGTCGAGAGTCACATTGAAAAACGTGGAAAACACTTTAAATAAAAACCTTTCAGAACATCTCAAGTTTTCCAAAATCACGTCTCACATATATTTGATAAGTGTAGCCCATAGTCAATAATATTACAGCAAGGAAAACAATACGTGATGAAAGTAATATGTTGCACACATGTGCTTTATTTTACAAGATAGCGGAAACTAAACATCATCTTCAAATCTGCCCCAAACGTTTCTCAAGCTTGCATCAAAACAACCTTCAAGTGTTCCCTCATTGCTGGTCATCTGGCGTTAAGCGCCCAAAAAATAAAACAACAAGCAGAAAGGGGTTAACTCCAAATACAAGTAAAAATCAATAATACAATGATGAAAAGCAGAATCAATGATAAATAACAGAGTATGAATTACATCCATATTAACAGCAGATATTTCACAAACTAATCATTTCAGATTTCACATAATTATGCTTGTTAGTTATCAATAACTATATGCATAATCGGTTTATGATTCCGCAGGACAAAGTTCCGCCACATCAAAACCTAAAAATCCTATATATAATGCATATGTTATGACAAATAATCATTATCCTCAGGAACTAACAGTTCCCACAATCCACATAATCCTCATGTTACAATAACGGTTCACTCGTCCACAGTCATAGTATCAACATATGCATAATATAGTCAGTTCTTCTTGGAAACATATTCATCATGTTATATCCAAGCAATTCAGTTTCAACAACTTACAAACATATTCATCATGTTATCGACGAGATTCAATCAAGTTCAGAGGCAATTATAATCAATGTCCTAAAACAGTCATAAAATCATCACAAACGACACAACACTAAGACCGAGTTACCCTAACCTTCGTTTAGGTTTCATACACTTGATCTTCAACCTAGAAATAGCATATAAACTCATTTAATTAACTATCCTAAGGGTAGGATACAATCTGAGAAAGAAACAGAACTCAAAACGGTCGAAACCAGAATTTTTTGTAAAACAGAGCAGAACAGAGTGCCCCCAAAGCCCAAGCGTTGGAGACCCCAACGTCAAGTGTTGGCCATTTTCTGGTCACGTTAAAACTCGAAGAAACCCAACGCCCAAGCGTTGGACCCCAACGCCCAAGCGTTGGCTCTTAGCCTGAGAGTCCAGAATTAGAGTTTTTAACGTAAAATCACTTTTAAACTCTTTTCTTCAAAACCCAAACTTCTTTATAGATAGAAATCATTACAAAATTGATTTAAAACAGTTTCTATATAGTCTTCAAGGGATATTTTAGAAACACAAAGATTACAACAGAGTTCTAACGCAAGGACTAGAAAGGAAACCAACCTCGAATGGCCTAAATGATTAAGAGATTTGAAACTTCAACTCTGTCCTTCACGAATCAAGAAGAACTCACAACGAACAGCTCTGATCAACAACAACACTTCTGAAGAGTTTCAAGGATTACAACTTACTTTGAAGAGAAGAAAGGTGTGGGAAAGAATAAAGCGTTAACGTACTAACAGGGGTTTGTATTTATAGAGTGGGGAAACCGACTTAGAAAGGATTAAAATATTCTAAGTCAAAGAAAACGGCATGTCATTAATGCTCATTAATGATTCTGACATTAAATGACGTGGCATATGCCACGTAAGCACCACCGTGACACGTAGGCACGACGGTCAACAAGAGACTCCTGCAGGGACGAAAACCAAACTCTGAGGTCCAAAATCCACTTTTACGCCGGCGATGGACTAAAACCAAAACTCGCTCAAAGTACAGGGACCAAAAACATATTTAACCCTAAATCCTATTCAACGTGATGAAATGTTAATTGCCCGACTTGAACCCATTAACTGTTTCAAAAGATGACTCTAGTAAATTCGGATCCTTTCCAAAAACAGACAAAAAAATGGAAACAAAAAATTGTCACTTTGAACTTATTTCTTAATATTTTTAATTTTGAAAATGAAAACAAGTTCCAACAAAATGAGAATAGATCGGAATTTTGAGAATAATTTAATATAAAAGAAATGGAATACGAAAATAAATAAAAAATTCTAAACCAAAAAAAAACCTTAAGTTTTTTATTTTTCATTTTTAAATTTATCCAAATATAAATTGTCGTTTATCTTTTGTACTGTTTATATATCTATTTCAAATATTAATTATCTCTATTATCTATCAATGAATCAAATCTCTAATTCAAACAAACTAGTAATTACAAGAGGAAGAGAAACAAACTGTTGTTTAATATCTATTTGAAATTAAATATCCAGTTCAACACTAACTAGTAATTATCTATCAAGTAGTACAAATTGAATTCACATTTAAATTATATTGAAAATATACTGGAATAATAAGATAATAAAATATAAAAATTAGAGTTTTTGTTAAGTTTGTGAAGAGCATCTGTTTCAGGTTCAGCTATTGTTGATAGTGTTTTATAACTTTTCTTCAAATATTTATCGTGTGTTTCGTTTACACTTTGATTTCATCACGCTATAACACAAGTCTTTTGAATAATTAACTTTTTAGGATATAAAAATTTATATATAAGACTTTTAAAATACTATTTTGATATTGCCCTGCCATTTTCGCTCTCTAAATCCAGTAGGATATTTATCTGCAGTTTCTCCCTTCCTGAAACGGTTTAGCAGTTATATTCGTCAAAAATCTCTTTATCCTAACAGAAAAATCATGAATTTACCTCCATTAAGAGCAAATTTGTTGCAACAAAATATCTTCATACTAATATATATATGTATACATATAGCTTCTTCTTCTTCTTCTTCTTCAAGAACAGCTCTGGACTCTGGCTTTATGAAAGCAGAATATAATGTGGTCTCAAAACCATGCAATTCTCCTCTTGTTTTCAATCACACTGTTCCATGCCCCTGTTTTTGCGCTGAAAAAGGTTAGTGTTGTTTTCAATTTCTCATCACTTTGCTTGTGTAGTGTAGTGTTTAAACTTTAAACTGTCTTTGAATCAATAGCAACTAACAACATCTTCATTTTTCTTGGTGAAAAAATAGCCTTACATCGTGTACTTGGGATCACACGATCATGGTGAAGGAGTTACTGATGCTGATTTTGATCGAGTTACAGAAACTCACTATGAATTCCTTCAATCCTACTTGGGAAGGTACACACTATTTGAATGAATGCACACTTGTTTTGTTTCTCTGAACTAACGTTGTAATAATGCAGTTTTGAGAAAGCCAAAGATGCAATGCTATATTCATACACAAGGAACATCAATGGCTTCGCTGCGACCCTCCAAGAAGAAGAGGCTGCTGACATTGCAGGTGAGGTTTGTTTTCAGCGTGATCAACAAACTTCCAAAAACCTTGCTAAAATTATTGCTTGGTGTTTGTTTGATGCAGATCATCCAAACGTTGTGTCAGTCTTCTTAAACCGAGGAAGAAAACTACACACTACACATTCCTGGGAATTCATGTCGCTGGAACAGAATGGTGTTGCTCCTTCAAGTTCCCTGTTCAGAAAAGCCAGATTTGGTGAAGATACTATTATTGGAAATCTTGACACTGGTAATTATGTTCCTTTCTGTTTCTTGTCTCATGCTTTGTAAATATATACACACACTTCGTTTTTGTTTATGAGAGTAAGCTATAAAGTGTATGCAACATAGGCCCCTCCTACGTCTCATTATGAGAATGTTTTGATCAATTTCTATTTTCTCTTAATCAATTATGTCACTAAGAAAATGACTCACATAAGCTTTCCTTCCATAATTGATTATAAGGATTGTCAAAACATGCACTAGAATGATTCATAAAGCAGGCATTCTTTATGTATCAAAAGCCAAAAGCCTAAAAATTTGAAAGGTCCTGTTTCCTATATCTATATGATTGTTCTTTCTTGCTGACTAATGAAAGTACACCCTTACTTTCTCTGTTACTGTCCTTGTGTGTCACTATCATATCAACCAATCACTATCCACTTTGGCGTGGACCCTCTTGATGGTGACAAATTATCTGTGACCCATCATGGTTTTTCGATAACCTATTTCACATAGCAATATTCGTCATTTTATCCAATGACAAATTATCTGTGATCCATATCCCTCCTATGAAGTTTAACTGCATATATCATGTGCAAGAAACATTTCAGTTATTGTTTTCATTATAGTTTGGTCAAAATCTATGTTCTGTAGGTGTATGGCCAGAATCTCCTAGCTTTAGAGATGAGGGGATAGGACCCATTCCTTCAAGGTGGAAAGGAACTTGCCAGAGTGAGATCACTGGCTTCCCTTGCAACAGGTGATTAATCAATTCTAAAACTAAGTAGCTACATAGCATGTTTGTATCAACTTAATTTTACTTAGAATCAAATAAGACTGCATCAAACATTTATTTAATTTAAATTTGAAATGACTAACTCTTGCACCTTTTGATAATTCATTAGGAAGCTCATAGGAGCAAGGTACTTCAACAAAGGTTATGCAGCCTATGCAGGGCCAGCAGCATTGCAAAACATAACTAACTCTGCAAGAGACTATCAAGGTCATGGATCTCACACGCTATCGACTTTAGGAGGAAACTTTGTTCGTGGAGCAAGTATCTTTGGCTTGGGTAATGGAACTGCCAAAGGTGGTTCTCCTAAAGCCAGAGTTGCTACTTACAAGGTGTGCTGGCCACCAGTTGATCACAATGAGTGTTTTGATGCTGATATCTTGGCAGCATTTGACATGGCCATACATGATGGTGTTGATGTTCTTTCACTCTCCGTTGGAGGCTCTCCTTCGGATTACTTTGATGATAGTCTTTCAATTGGAGCATTCCATGCTGTTAAGAAAGGCATCACTGTGATATGCTCAGCTGGAAATTCTGGACCAACACCAGGAACTGTTTCAAATGTTGCACCTTGGATATTAACTGTTGCTGCTAGCACCTTGGATAGAGAGTTTTATACTGTTGTGGAACTCCACAATGGACACCAATTCAAGGTATAGTTCTTTCCATCTATCCATTGTCAAATTTTATATCTCAAAGGTCAAATTTTACCAATGATATAGATAATTAATAAGGTCAATTTTGTTATTAAGTATGTATAAATCTTTAGCTAATCGTTTAAGCTTTTAGGATAATTGATTCATAACATGCATGGTATCAGATCCCCAATCCCAATAGGATCTTGTGGGGCATGTTAGATAAGAACATTTATGTGTTTTCATTCTTGAATATCAGGGATCAAGCCTTTCTAATGCTTTGCCAGAAGACAAGCCTTACCCTCTCATTAGTGCTGCACAGGCAAAAGTGGCAAACGCATCAGTTGAAAATGCGTAAGAATTGCTTGCAGCTTGTTCTGTTTAAATATCCAATTTAATAAAGTGTTCAACTTTTCCACTGATTTATCATATTTGAGTGATTTTGAATGCACAACTTGATAACATAACATGCTTGCCCTTGTGTAGTACTCTCTGTAAGGTTGGAACAATTGACCCCCAGAAGGTGAAGGGCCAAATATTGGTTTGTCTTAGAGGTGTGAATCCAAGAGTGGAAAAGAGCCTTGTTGCCTTTGAGGCTGGTGCAGCAGGGATGATTCTTTGCAATGATAAGGCTAGTGGTAATGAGCTCATTGCTGATCCTCATTTCCTGCCAGCATCACAAATCAATTATGAAGATGGTCTTGTTGTATTTGCCTACATCAATTTAACCAAGTAACTCTTCTTGCTCTCTCATAACCATTTCTCTTGTTTCTTAATGTGTGTATTGCTCCCTCAATGTCTTGAATGGGGATATCATATAACAGGAATCCACTAGGATATATTCATCCACCCAGAACCAAGTTCCAAGTAAAGCCTAATCCAAACATGGCAGCCTTCTCTTCTAGAGGGCCCAACACAGTCACACCAGAGATCCTCAAGGTTTTCCTATCAATATCCATTATTGCTTTCAAACAGTGATTTTATTCTTTCAAATGTTCCATTCTAATTTGTGGTTTTAGATGAATTCATGGTTTCAATTCTATTTTATTTTTTGACATCTTCAGCCTGATATCACAGCTCCCGGTGTGAACATCATTGCTGCATACACCGGAGCGGTTAGCCCGACAGAGTTGGATTTTGATAAGCGCAGGGTTCCTTTTATCACCATGTCGGGAACATCCATGTCCTGCCCTCATGTGGCCGGGGTCGTTGGCCTTCTCAAGACCCTCCACCCTCACTGGAGTCCATCAGCTATTAAGTCTGCAATAATGACAACCGGTAATAACTTTTGAATAGATAGGTCTCTGATTCGAGTCTTGTGTGCTGGGAGAACAAGCACCACTTGGAGGTGGATGTTTCTGGCTGAAACACAAATGCATCTTGTAATGTAGAGCATATACCTGTGCTCAAACTAAGGAATATCATTTACATAGCACTAGCAGTACATTTGGTGCATCTAAGCATGTTTCCTAGTTTTATTTTGTTAGTTACACTACATAATACATATGACTACAATTGTATTTTGATGTATATTGTGTTTCAGCTAGGACAAGGGACAACACAGGCAGGCCAATGCTTGATGGAAATAATGTGAAGGCAACACCATTTTCATATGGCTCTGGTCACATTAGACCAAACCGTGCCATGGATCCTGGCTTGGTGTATGACTTAACCATCAATGATTACCTAAACTTCCTATGTGTTCTTGGTTATAACCAGACACAGATAAAAATGTTCTATGGCACTCATCATCACTGTCCTGATAGAATCAACATTCTGGATTTCAACTACCCTACAATAACAATACCAAAAATTTATGGCTCAGTGACATTGACCCGGAAGCTGAAAAATGTTGGTGCACCAGGGAATTACAGTGCTAGCCTCCGTGTACCTGCAGGCATAGCAATATCTGTGGAGCCTCATGTGTTGAAATTTGACAAGATTGGTGAAGAGAAGAGCTTCAAGTTGAGTGTTGAAGTTACAAGATCAGGTGTGGATACAGTTTTTGGAGGGCTAACTTGGTCAGATGGTAAACACTATGTGAGGAGTCCAATTGTAGTTGGAGGTGTTAGAGGTTAGATCATGAGATGTGGATTAATTGGACGCAACTTGGGATCAAAAGTATTTATTTTTCTTCTTTTTGTAATTTTTATATATATTATTGGTAGATTGGGAAAAATTAAAGAAATATAACTTGGAGTTTTGATTTTACCATTTTTCTGTTCAGTAGTCATTGATTACTGCTTACAAAATTGCAATTTGTGAATTTGAAAAGTAAAGTTCAATAATCTTAACTCTAAGAAAACTAAGTTTATCCCTCTCATTATATTGATGTTCTCTCGTTTAATTAGTGTAGATATGACAGTGATAGAGTTGATGGAAAATAGTTATATCTTTTATTAACATTTTAAATAAAATAAATGCAATTTACAACCATTTTTTCTTTCACCCAATATCATGTGTTGGTAGAACAAAAAGATTTACCTTATATTTAAAATATATATAATTATTATTTTTTCAATAATAGTTTAAAGGTCTGATTGGTTATGAGAATAAAATAAGATAATACTTCACTGTTTTTGAACTATAGTTGGATAGTTGGAGCATTTGCCGTCAATTATCAATTTATAGTATTTAGATACGTGTTGGCACTAATGTCAGTGGACGCTAGCACTTATTTTGAGATAAAAATTGAAAGGAGAGGTTATAAGACTTGATAGTATCACTCATAACAATAAAATGTATCTTACTTTCAGGAGCCTGGATCATAGAAACTTTAAGGTCACTCGTGTTTGCCTTGGAGCAATATAAAAAGAGTGACCTCTTGTAAAGTTTCCTAAGAAACGCTTGAGTGAGAAAAAAAAACACCGAAAAGACTCTTGTTATTAATGTGGGCCAATTGTTAGATTAAACCGGTTACATTTATGAATCATTTGATAGTTGATTAGTCCCAATGAGGTTTTCCTTTTTAGATTTATTAATTATTCGAGTACATTATATTATTATAAGACAAAACAAAAAAGGCATTTATATATTCACATTCTTCATTCTCTTATATTTCATTTCCACTCACTCACTCTTCCTGTCACATGATTTGGATGCATGCTAATCATATAATAACCTCATAATTTGTCACCTAAAGGCTAAAACAAAAACAAAGTTAAAAAGTTACTCCAAAAGTGGGTAGCCTGAGCCTGAAATGATAGTCACTTTCCAGTTTCCACGCCTAAAAGAAGAGTAAAACCATCCGATGGAAGCCTGAACACACCATGAATCGTGATTTAGGAGTGGCCCCTTCAAATGATCATGGTGTGGTCTTGTTAAACCAAAACCAGGATCTCAAATTACTTTCTTTGTTGGTGTCAAAGACAAGACATGCCACGAGAGGAGAGGACGGTGGATGCCATGAAAATATTGTGACACACTGTGCGTGGCGTGCGTGGAACAATCACCGTTTCTAATCATTTTTCACATACCATAATATAACCACCAACACACAACAGAGATATATATATATATATATACGTAAAAGGAGCTTCTATATTTAATCTATTACATTGTTTTTGAACTTCTATATATAGTAAATCCTCTTCTCTTCTCTTCACGCCATGTGCATAGTATTTAAATGTTCTATATTGCTTGTGTTAAATTTAGTTCAAATTTTAGCCCCTCTAACTTATTCTTTCTGGTTTAATCCTGTTGATATGATTTTGCACCGCTATTGGAGCTAAATTTTCTGTTTGATTATTGTGTACGTCTATATGTTTACTAGGTAGCGGGTACTAATTAGTTGTTTGTGAATGCTGCATTGGCAGAAACATTTATAAATGGAGCAGGACAAGAAGAAGAAGAGAGTTAGAGGAGAGAATGAAACTCATAAGGAGGATTTTGAGAATGCCAAGAGGAGAGATGTCATTGTCAATGGCATGAACTTGGAGAAGGTGGAAGAGAAAGAGGGTTGTTCAAGTTCAGAACCAGAGGCATTTGGGGTGTTTGATTTCCCATGGCTGAAAGATGGTGTCATGTTCAAAACAGAGGACTATTTGTTGGGTTTTGAAGGCAATTTCTCATCATCTTTAGAAAAAGAAGACATTTCTGCTGCTAGTGTTGATTTCTGCCATGAACATGGATTGTGTGAGATTCCAGAGGCATCCATGATTCATGTTCCAGAAGCCAAGTTGGAGTATGATGCCTTGAAGCCAATTGAAGGTGGTACGTTGGAGCTGGAGGTAGAGGATGTGGATTGCATTTGGAGCTCTCTGCTTAAACACCCTCTTTAGTTAAAAGTTAATCTCAGGTGGACTGCTAAAATTGGCTTATAGATGTTTTAATATTTCAATTATGGTCCCATACTTTCGTCATATTTTTTTTGTTGACTATTATATCATCTTCTTTCTGCACAGTTCTTATTTGATAAAGTCACCACCGATTTTGTCACACCTTGTCCAAATTAACTTGTTAGCTTTCACAAATCCTACGAATATTGTCTTCAAAAAGAGGAATTTATTTACAATATTTCAAGCATCCCCCACCAAATATCCTATATTTTCTACTGCCCCACACATCAGTCTTATTGATATAGAATGCTTTCAGGCAAACACACCCATGGTGGATTTCTTGGAGTATCATTTACTCCCATATTAGTATTACCATCACCTTCAGTTACTCCAAGTAATCTATTTAGCCTCCTTGTCACCACATCGATGCCTGGATAACCACCAAAAAGAGTATCCTGTCATATTTATAGATTATAGTAATAGAAAAAGGGTCAGCAAATTCTTCATAGATTCTAAATCTACACTCTTCACACAGCCTGGTTCAACATAAATAAAAAAGAATATGCAGAAGTTTCAGTTCATTAAAATAATATATCCAAACCATATAGTTCCAATAATTTAGCAGCACTCCATGATAAGAGTGTCTTCATTGGGTGTAAACTTGTACGAGAGATTTCACAAATATTAGCAAGAGAGAGTTATTATGTACTTTTCCTATAGTTGTGAAAACTCAAGTTCACGTTTTAAAGACCCGTAACAGTAAAGGAACCGGTGTTATAGGAAGTGGAGAATTATTGTCATCTTCTAACCTGCAATTCAAGGTTTTAGATTGTAACAATTGTTAGAAGATTTGATTGTAAACTGATGGTAAAACTGTTGATTTTAAAATTCAGATTGATAGGGTATTGTGGTTTTGTGAATTAAATAAATATTGAGGCATAACATAAAATATTTCAAGCTTGTTTGAAGATTTGATTGCAAATGCAAATATTTTGTAAAGTAAAATAAAAAGGAAAACTTCTTCTAAGTCCATAGCATGAAATATTTTAAGCTTGTTAAAACATAAAATAAAAATAAATTTTTTTTTTGAGCCATAACATAAAATATTCCAACTTTAACTTCAAAAAATAACTTTTAAGACTTGATGGCATGAAATATTTCAACTTGTCTAACAAATAAAATGAAAATGAAAACTTTAGAGTCCATGACATGAAAATGGTGAGTGAAACTGGCTCAGAAACCCTAAACTCAAAAACATCCATCAATCTACTACCACCGAAGTAAGTGGCAGCTGTATGACCGGCCTTTTAGTCATCATTGTCAGCTCAGTGAAAAAATCCAAAATTTATATGACATTAACCATGAAGTAATGAAAAATGAAAAAAAAAAGAAAAAAGAACAACTCTATGAAAATGAAAATTAGCAAATGAAGTATAAAGTAGAATGTTAGCTACCATTGCATTTGCAAGTGTATGATGTTGCAATCGAACGAACTGGTTGCTCCTCATTACCATTCTCTCTCTATCTCTCTCTTTCTGAAACGTTAACAATGGTGACCAACGCATAAACCTTATTTATATCTAGGGTTAGATTGGGTATTTTTTTTATTTGGGCTCTATCTCTTCTTTGTTTGTTTATAACTAGTTAGCTAGGTTAATGGGGTGAAAGGAGGGGCTAGGCCGAGTGACCCAGCAGGTGCTGAGGCCTGAGGTAGTCTTTGGATTTTTGTTGATTGTCAATTATATCATTAAAAGGAGAACAAAAATATTCTATAGTAATAAAGTTATTTTTCAAATTGTATTGCACTGTAATTTATATTTCTTAGTGTACTTTTTAGTATCTATTTCATATTTTCTTTTGTATTAATTTGATCATTTTTGTTGTCCATTTCATATCACTTACATGTTTTAGTAGTCTACATTCATATATCATTATTAAATTTATGGAATTAATTTAAATATCATTCTTATATTATCATTAATTTAATAAAATAAAATTAATAAATAAATTCATATTAATATAAATTTAAAAAATGTGTAAGTCTTGTAAATTACTAACGGTTCAGGCCATCAGTATTGTGCTTTTTAGAAGGAAAAAAACCCTCTTTGCTAGAGATGAAAGTGCTTCATTGGTAGAAAAATCTTTTATTTTTAATTCATTGCGCTCTTTGTGACAATATAATGGACCTCAATTATCTAAGTTCCATATTAATACATGTATTCTTGTATGTTATACAATAACTGTAATTATCAAGTACATAATTATCAAAAGTAAAAAGTATTAGTGGTCTTCTAATAATTTTCACCATTTGATAAGCACCTAATTAATAAAATTACAATTATTTGATAATTGCTAGAAAACACACACAATTATATGGAATTTAGACAAGTGGGGTCTAAAATATTGTCATGAAGAACGTAATTGAAGATAATCACAGAGACACAAGAAGTGGGGTTGAATTGTGTTTGTAAAAACCTTTCGCTAGTAGACAACTTTTAATCATTTAGATTCGAAGTTTTATTTCTAACATTCCATCATACTATGATGCAGCGCATAGGCATTGTGAGCAAGGCTGTTAGAGGAGTTAGACGATTTGCACACTTGGATATTATCCTGGTTCACCCAATTGTGGGCTACGCCCAGCCTTTGGTTTTCTACCATGATTTTCACTAATATCATCAAGTATTCGAGGGACTCCTACCTTACAAGTATTGTCAAGGACTTATCCTACCGAGTATTCCTGCACAAGCCTCTCCGGACTCAACAAGTATTCGCAGGACTCCTCTTGTCAAGTATTCTTTAACAATCCTCTCCAGGCTCAACGACTATTCGCAGGACTCCTCCTATCAAGTATTCTTTAACAAACCTCTCTAGACTCAATGAGTATTATCACAGACTCCACCTGCATTTCATACATGAATCTTGGTTTGTACTCATGGGAATTTGCACATGATTTGTACTGAGTTGCAGCCTTTTGCCAGTGTTTGTAGACTAGAGCTGATTTGACGATGAATGCTCTTCCTTCTAAGGTCTATGATTCTTCATTCTCATATTGAATAGACGTTTGGGCGCAATCTTAGAGTCTTCATTTCTTCTTCTTATTGCATTTTCTAAGTGAGTAGACACTCTGCTTAAGCCTTCTTCTTCTGTAGGACTTTCATTTTATCCTCAATGAATGAATGCTTCCTCTTCTGATGCTTCTCTCATCTTAATGCATTCTTGGTGTAGTAGACCTTTCGACATACTATTGTTCATTCAGGTCAATTTCTAATGCGTAATGTTCTTCATTCTTTGATACTTAGATGCATCACATGCTTCTACATCTTGTCTAATTCATTTATATGATTGGTGTATTTCTATAATCGATGCATATCTATGGTAAATACATTCAATATGATTTGATGCGCACTTAGTGTTGATGCATAACTACTATTAATGCATACCTCTTTTTATCTTTCAGACTTTCTTATATATCTGAAGATGTTCCAGAATATAGCTGTTAGAGCTGTGAAGTCTCAATGGTCATATTTCCCTTAAACTGTTCATTAATGACTCTTTTCCAACTTCTTGAATTTGATACAATAAGCAGACTTGAAAAGAGAACTTCTTCTGTTGCTTATTTTCTTCTTCGTCTTTTAGACGCATGTTGACTATTTCTGCCTGATGGAAAAAGTTTTTGTTGTATTGTCAGACGGATGTGATGGCTTTGAAAGCTTGTGACATAAAGCTTTCCCAATTAAGTGATGTCAATAGTAACAAACCTGCACTGCTGAAGTTACTTTATTTGGTAGATAGGGCTGTAAAGCTTATCTTGTCTCACCAAAACCGTTGATTTGGCTTTAGTGGTCATCGAGTAACTAGAGCTTTGAACTTGTAGTCTCGTTGAACCAAGAGTGATCTTCATTTTCATCACGTTGGAGAAGTTTCCTTTTGTTTTGTTACTGATATTCGGTACCTCATGTATTGTACTTGACTTGCAATGTACTGAACCAGTAGTATACCACATTTTAGCAGACAATGAGTTCTTCAATGTATACAATGTCTGGGTCATTGAATTCTTTGTCTTGCTTTTCTGTATGGAATCATGATATAACTTTGAGCATGATGTTCTTCAAGTCCATGGTGTTCTTCAATCAACCTTTCTTCATATAATCTTGATAACTCATGAACGACCCTGCTTCCCACATATCAGTCATTTGAAGCTTGTTTGAAAGAACGTAGTTCAACCCATTAGGATGAATTAATTTAGTGTTCATGGTTCCCTTTCCTTGTATTTCTTCAACGCAACAACTTTAAGAAAGATATTACTTGTAGCTTCAAGAGTCGTTTCTCTGATAGTGTGGTATTCTGAATCTTCTTTGCATATATAGGATTATGAATTAAAAACCTAACACTAACGAATTAAAAATTAATATATTTTACAACCGAGAAAACATATCCTCCTTAGTAAAGAATTTTTTTTGTCACACCATTCCTATTAACTTAACAAGACACAAATAAGAATATTCAAAATAATAATAAATAATAATTTACAACAAATAATAATATTCAAAATAATGACAATAAATATAAGCAAAGTTCAACTAACCTTAAGCAAAGCTAAACTGTTGGTAATTACCGATTTCACCGACTGTGTCTACACCGTTAGCAATTAGCTGTTTGTAATGTCTAAAATATAAGGTTTGCAATGAGATGGATTGAGGTAGATGATTCCCGTGAGATATCGGGGGAGATGGAACGAGCGAGATGGTTGAACTGAAATGAGGAGACATGCGATTTCAGTGAGAGTGAGGGGGTTGATCTCCTCTAAATGAGATAGATTTATTTCATACGATAAAATGAGTATCACAACCATTAATAATGATTACAACTTTGAAAAATAAAATAATAAACCAAAATTCAGTTATTATTGAAAGAATATAAACTTATTTTTCGGTGTTATTGAATATATCCCAATTTATTTTGCAATAAAAATACAAAAATGAAATGAATCTTTCTTTTTTTTTGTTGGACTCTCACAGGCAATGAATAATGATTATGTAAATACTGTACTAAATAGTAAATAGCCATTGACCACCAAACAAATGATAAATGAGATTTGGTATGGTTTTTCTCTCTCTTCATCACTCTTGTTGCTGTCAATTATAACATCCGTGTGTTTTTCTGGAACTGGTCCCAACTAACAAATAGGGATTTTGGAGATTTCAGGCCACATTTCTTCACTACAATCGCATTCTCCTCGCCAACTCCCTGTAATTGTAATGTAAGTCATTCAGATTCGCTTCTATTTTCCTGTAATTCTCGACAAAGTGCTGGGTGATACAACTTTCAAGTTTCAACCATTGGGTTTTGAGTAGAGATGGCGGCTACGAGAAACATTGTGCTGCTGTTGCTTTCTATTACTGTTGTTGCTCCAATTCTGCTCTACACTCATCCTCTTACCACCTTCAACTACTCCTCTGGTGTGTTTCTCTTACTTTTCTTCATTTGCTAACTGCTTCCAAAAATGCTTTCTTTTAATTATTCATTCTTCATGTATCTCCCAGACTTTTGCAGTGAGCTAAATTCTTTCTTTATTTCGGGGTTTTTTTACATGCAATTTTGCAGCTGAGCAAGAGTTCATTGAAGATGAAACCGCTTTTGTAAGTAATATTTTGATTCTTCATTTCTAAAGAAAGAGACTTTTGAATCACTGGGTTTTCTCTTGTTTTTTTGTCAGACTGTCAGTGCAGCAGATTCTGCCCATCTAAATCTGCTACCCCAGGTAAATTTTCCACTTTTGCCCCATTACACGCCTATGGAGAAATTTCGCTATCTGGCTGCATATTCTTATTAACTAAACCTTGACAATTTTTTCTGAAATTTCTGATTTTGAGAACAGGAAACTTCTATGATCCTTAAGGAACCAATTGGAGTTGTATATACGGAGGACTCTTCGAACACGAAGAATTTGTCTCAAGGTAGGTTGTTTGGTCTTCTCGGTTGTTCAATAAGATTTCCACCTGTTCCCTTTCCGGGGTCTGGTTTATTGCACTTTTAATTACTATTCTAATTGTTTGGTTAACCCAGTCTTGCTCTTTGTCGAATTAGGGAAGCATGTATCTGCCAGGGTGCTGTCAACTACAAATGAGGAAGGTCGAACTAAAGGGGAGAACCCCATCAAACTTGTGACAGATGGAATTAAGCAAGGAAACCAAAGCAGCTACGTGGAGAAAGCTGATATAACGGGTGATAGTGTAAATGGGGAAGATGCTATTGATGTTGATGACAACGATGGTAGACTTGCTAAATCATCTCATGCTTCTGATCAAGCATCTGAAACTGTCGTAAGTGATACATAGCCTCTTGATTTTTTCTTCCTGTTATTTTGTTCATTTTGGGTGCAAAACTTTTTCTGGTCATGGTTAAAAAATCATAAGAAATTGGTAATACTTATTATACTTATGTGGTTTTGGGTACTTGAATTGGTAGTCTTATAAGGAATTGAAGTTTAAGATCTGACTGTTCGCACAGATAGCTCTGACACACTTCCTTCTTAATTACAAATGAATTTTTTGCATCTTCTTTCAGGCTACTAAGAAGGAGCAACAACCTACTGAATTATCTAGCAAAGTAAACAAGAAGGGACCCATAATATCAGAAACCAATAAGCATAATGACAAAACACCATATGATGCTCGCCTGCAGCAGCTGAAAGACCAGCTTATCCAGGCTAAGGTATTTCTTTCCCTTCAGGCAATTAAGAACATCCCCCATCTCACTCGGGAACTTCGTCTAAGGGTAAAGGAAATTTCACGAACACTTGGAGATGCAAGCAGAGATTCTGACTTGCCTAAGAAGTGAGTGCACTTTTAGGAATTCTGCTATACATGTCATCGGGTTTTCCTTTTCTGTTATCACTGTCAAGTTAGCTATTTCATCTGTAAGTTTATTCTGCAGCTGCATGTAAACACGTGAATAGCTCAAGTATGCTCCGAGCTACATTCTATTCAGTCTTAATTTATATTTAAATTATACTGATGCAGTGCAAATGAGAAAATGAAGGCAATGGAACAGTCATTGATGAAAGGAAGGCAAATTCAAGATGATTGTGCTGCTGCTGTAAAAAAGCTTAGGGCTATGCTTCACTCAACAGAGGAACAGCTTCGTGTGCACAAGAAGCAGGCCTTGTTCTTAACACAATTGACAGCAAAAACATTGCCTAAAGGTCTCCATTGCCTTCCATTGCGCCTCACAACTGAGTATTATAACTTGAATACTTCTCAGCAACAATTCCCTAATCAAGAGAAGTTAGAAGACCCTCGGCTATACCATTATGCAATATTCTCAGATAACATATTGGCAACAGCTGTTGTTGTGAATTCTACTGTAGCCAATGCAAAGGTAAACTATCTCCACAGAGAAATTTCTTTAATGCCAAAATTATAAACATCAAAGAAAAATTGGGTTGTGCAGTTATATTATATTTTGTCTATTTTGGCTCCGACAAATTTGTTTCTATTTCATTTGGTTACAGAGTTAGTGAATACTTAAAAATCAAAAGAAAGTAAAATGTTTCTATACCAAAGGTGTCACTTTTATTTATGATTGACATTACTAATAATGTTTCTTGATAAATTTGCAGGATGCGTCAAAATATGTTTTCCACATTGTTACTGATAGGCTCAATTATGCGGCAATGAGGATGTGGTTTTTGGTGAATCCACCAGGAAAGGCAACCATTCAAGTTCAGAACATTGAAGACTTTACATGGTTGAATTTAAGTTACAGTCCAGTTCTTAAGCAATTGGGTTCTCCTTCTATGATAGATTATTACTTTAAGGCTCATAGGGCAACTTCTGATTCAAACCTAAAGTTTCGGAATCCAAAGTATTTATCCATATTGAACCACCTCCGCTTCTACCTACCTGAGATCTTTCCGAAGCTCAACAAAGTGCTGTTCTTGGATGATGATATAGTTGTGCAGAAGGATCTTGCTGGTCTTTGGTCAATTGATTTAAAGGGCAACGTAAATGGTGCTGTAGAAACTTGTGGAGAAAGTTTCCATCGTTTTGATCGCTATCTCAACTTCTCAAATCCTCTTATTGCAAAGAATTTTGACCCTCGTGCATGTGGATGGGCATATGGTATGAATGTTTTTGACTTAGTTGAATGGAAGAGGCAAAACATCACAGAGGTGTACCACAACTGGCAGAAATTGGTAAGCCACGCACTTTGGTTTTACTTTTCGGAAATGTCACGAAGTGCGCATATACTGTGTTCCCATTTTTGTGCTTATATAAGGCTATATGCTGTACGGGTCTTTCCAATATGAAGTGATATGCACCTGTTCTTCGCTCCTCTTGTTTCTTTCTGATTTGTACTCTGAACTGATTTTTCCTTTCTAATTAAACTGAAATACAGAATCATGATAGACAACTATGGAAGTTAGGAACACTGCCTCCTGGTCTTATAACATTCTGGAAACGCACTTTCCCACTCAACCGATATTGGCATGTCTTGGGTCTTGGCTACAACCCCAATGTCAACCAAAAAGATATTGAACGGGCTGCTGTTATACACTACAATGGAAACATGAAACCTTGGCTCGAGATAAGTATTCCCAAGTTTCGAGGTTATTGGACAAAGTATGTTGACTTTGATCTCGTGTATTTGCGAGAATGCAACATCAATCAATAGATGGGGGCCTCACGGTACATTTAATCTGAGTTTTCTTGGTTTATTAGCTATGTTGCATTGTATCTTATAGGCTGCAATTCCATCTGTGTAGTGCTTCTATTTTTATAAAGCTTTATATTCTTTTTGTATTCATTTTCCTGTTGTTATCAGTCATTTTTGGATTTGGGCATGGAAGACTCACAGCCAAAATTAGTATCAATTTGCAACCTGCAGAGGTGCTACATGTACTTGTAAATGAAATGAGTCTAGATTTGTTTCCTTTGGCTTTGTTTGTAAGATGTATTTTATTTCTCTTTAACAGCATCCAGCTTGTATGTCACACAATTAAGTGGTTTTAATTTGATCAACCATTCTCTTAACCAAGAGATTTCTCACCTTGCTTCCTGAAGTGTACAATGTTTGATTATCAGATGCAATTTATTTTGCTTGTCTGTTTGACTGTTTCTCAGCTAAGACAAAGACAAGTTGTGCATTGTAGTTGGCTTCACCGACAATTTAGAACCACTTCACTGTTTCTCAGCTTGTATTTGAAGCAAGTAATGTAATTAAGAAATGTTACGTACGTAAGCACATCAAGCTGAAGATAATTTTTTATTTTTTTGGTGAAGTCATGGTTGTGAATAGAATCAGATAGATATGAACAATGGAAGCAGAGCAAGAGCACTTGCATCTTATTCAAGGCTTGGTCCCATTGACAGGCTGTTTGTTACACACAATAAAGAAATAACCGAAAGCAATGCATTTATTATTATATCACGTGCTGGTGGAAACTATAGGATTCTTCTCAGATTCATCATAATTAGAATATGACGCCTTGTCTTGAATAGAACATTTGGGTCCATTTCGTGTGCGGCTGAGCTCATGATATTTGGGGTCAACCACAATTCTCTTATCAAAATAACATTATAATTAAAGAGATTCTATACACCATTTTCTAGGATTATTGGTTATGGCATGTCAACAAAACTACTTAATTTATAACAAAAAATGGATTGTGCAAAAATCCGCATATTGAAACTGAAACTGACATTGAAATAATTGAACAGCAAGCTCAAATCTTAATTTACCTATTGATATTGGAAGACTCAAAAGATTCTTTCAATTTATCATTTTTGAGTCCAATGGAGGGCTATGCCCTTCCATCCCTTATAGATAGGGTATTCTATTTTATTTCTCATCAAATAAATGGTCAATTATTATCAAACTGATTGCAATCTTTTTCTTTCCGCATTAAAACATACTTAAAACAAAACAAAAAATCCGGGACTAAAAGCTATAAAAGAAATTTACTGGGATCATTTTATATGCACGTGTATAAAGTATAAATTAGGGACTAAAATCATATTTAACCCTAAAATCAATTCTCTTTTGATTTACTTCTATTACAATAGATCCAAAATTTGAGCCCGAATAAACATGTAAATAAATATGCACCTCCCAGTCAGCACCTGACAATTTCTCTCCAGCTCTGAATATTTTGCCCTCCAAAATGTACAGAATTCAATGAAAAATGAGGGACTCTTGTAAGAGATTATAGACATTCAGTTTAATCCTTCCAAGACTAGCAACAATTAATCATGGTGATAATCATACTCTAAGAACTCAGTATACAATGGAGAGCCATCCTCTGCTAGGTGAAGTAGGGAAAAACAATCATCGCAAAAATAACAAGGGTTTTCTGGTGTCCATTTGTCATCAACTGTGACCTTTGTAGCTCTGAATATCTTGCAAACACTACATTTCTGAAAACGCATCTTTAGTTGAAAAGTGACTCTTGGATAAACAGCCCGATTGTTCGCATCATCCGGATGCATTAACCTCATATCTCGTATTACTAAGGTATGGCTGCATTCACCCTGCAGGTATAGACAGAGAACATACCACATTAAACATTCCAAGTTCTAACAACTACGAGTGCATGAGAAACTAAAATTTTGTGCATATGAAAAAACACAATAATCTATCTTATATATCAATCATTGATGGTTTCGTGCTTTTGTAATTGAATCATGTAGCTCCTCTACCAATGTATTAGTGCAGATAAATAGGCACTGGGTTTAGAAATTCTTCCGCCTTTAACCAAATACTAGGACTTCTAATCAATCATTTCCCTGTATCACCTTAATCCATCTTTTGCATAGTTACTATAGCTACTCACTTAAAAAGAACGCATATTTCCCAAGGAAACCTATATGTCTAGCATTGCTCACGGAGGCCAAATCAAACTACTTTAAGTTTTCCCTCTTAATTTGAAAGGCATTCTACTGTAGTAAAAATTAGACGATCTCAACCCAACTTCCCCTTGAAAGCAAAATTAAACAAAAAATGAAAAATATACAGGTAACAACCAAACAATAAATAGGAGACATGAAAGAAAAAGTACCTGATGACAATACAGGTATGCAGCCCCAAGTTGAAAGCTCAAGTCACAAAAACGTTTCTTGTGCATCTCAATAGATCTGAAATGAGGCATGCATGATGGAGATACTTTGCCCATGATTGCCTTTTGTTTCTGCTTTAGTTCCCCAGTTATAATATATTCCCATTTCTTTTGCGCCTCCTCCTTGGAGTTTTCGACCCAATCCAGTATAGGTCTAGTTAAATCAATAGCAGATGGATCCCTCAAATCAGTGTAAAATACATCCTGCAAGAAGAACCATTTTGTCAGATTTAATAAAGAAATAATCACCTCATGACAGGGGAGCAAGCAATGATGCATACTTCAATGAGAAAAAAACCAGAAGGATCATGCCGCCCTGCTTTTTGCATCACTTGGTCCATTGAGCAATGGATCTTGTCCCTCAAAGCAGTTAAGGTCTGCCTTCCAAGAACTAACAACTCTTGGGTCTATCCAAAAAAAAAAGGGAAAAGAGAGAGAGTTCCCATTTGTAAATCACCTATTTGATGGTAGTTATTCAAGATTCATTTTAGAAACTAGATATTGAAATTTACTCTCATTAGCATCAGCAGAGCATTGAATACCTTGACACCCTTTCGAACATTATGGTAAATCTCCACAGATAGAACAACTTCTGGGTACTGCACAGGTATGTGTTCCTGAAGGCCCCCAGAGTTGACCTGCCAAGCATTACACCAGAACAATGATTTAGAATATAAACATGAGAGAGAGGGGAAATGCACACAATTTCAATTCTGGTTTGAAAAGATCTATAACAGATTGAGTGGTGAGAGAATCGTGGAAGTCCCATTACCAACTTTGCACAAAACCAACTAATGGTAGTAGTCAACCACATGAAAGTTTATATGGATACAAAAAGAAGAAACAATTGTACATCCAATACAGGGAAACCTTAAGTAACTCCTGAATTGGTTTCAAATGACTTCTAATGTTTTCAGTTGGTTGTCAACTTCTTCACTTCAAAATAATTTTCAAATAAATATTTAATCAAACTAAGAAGGGGATGTAGACAAGCAATGCAGAAAGAAGGATAATAATTGGGCTGAGATTATTCAAGCCGGATAATAAGTTCAGAAGGCATACATAAAAAGGCTACAACTCTATTAATTGCTTTAACTTATCGAAAAGTAGGATAAATCATTGAAGTGCTTCAAATAGAATCATGCGATTTGTTATGCAGCAATAATCAGATAACAAGTTCAGGAAAACCTTTCTGGCAGAACTTGTAGACCTAAGAGCCATCATCCTTTCAGTACTTAATGATTTGTGGGCAGATTCATTGGTCCTGCAAACAGAACTAAACCAAAGACAACATTCCTGAATCAGATCATATATAAAATAGAATAATCACACAAAAAACTATAATACCAACTTAAATGAATGAAGTCGAGCAGCTGCCATGTCTTCTTCCTGCTTCTGTTTGATTGTCGCAATTTGCTCCACCTTGTCAATACAATCACTCTGGAAATTTATCAAATATGAGAAAAGAAAAGTAACAACCAAAAAACTACAAGAATGGTATCGAAAAATATCTGACTACACATTTAAGGCTAAACATGATTAGGAATTTTTCAATAGCTGAATGGTCTAAACTCTAAACAGATTAGGGTACACATTCATCTCAAAGTCTTTTGTGAAACAGCTTCTAACTGCTTACATCATCAAACTAACCTAGTGTAACAGCAAACTCGATCATGTGACGGCAACTACAGAAAATGGTATGGGATATGGACACACTTAGCGTGCCCGTCCTAAACTAGCTCATGCTTTCTTGATTATGACTCTATGAGTCTACTAAAGATTTCACATTCTAAATGGAACAAGAGAATATAGATTGAAACTGAACGATTTATTTTGTACTTGAACAATATAGGTTTCTTCATAAACCTAGATAAACTGTCAAACTCATATTTTAGAAAGGTCAATTTTCAAGTTGTAAGACATGTAATGAACCTTCATGTCTCAGGTATAAACAGACAAGAGGAAGATAACGTAAGCATAAAATATTTTTAGAGAAACATAAATGTTGATAGACAGTTGCATTACGTCAAGGATAGTGTTATTTGTTCCCCTTCTCTTTCTCCTGCAGTTCTTCTCATGACACCTGCTACCAAATCCAAACAGAATTTGTTTACAGCAAAGTTAAGTTAAGATAGAGAAAGAGATGCACTAACTTCATTCATCATAGTTGGGCCCCAGTAATAATGAATTTAAAACAAGCATAGTGCAATTACAGAATTCTCAAACATTTAATGAAAGTTCATCTGCACTGCACTGCACATATAATATAATGACAAGCACATCTGAAAAGTTTGAAGGAGAGAATAGAAACAAAATAAGTGAAGCAGCTATGAGATGATTATTTTTTGCTACATACTTTTCATATTGTTATGAGCAATATGGCTTGAGTGACACATAGTTGAGACAGCTATAGAACCTTGCATTCAAAAGAAGTCAGATAACAGGAGCCAGGAGGCAAGCAGAAAATAGTTTAAAGAAAATAAAACAATAAACAAAAAGGTGACTGACCCTGACCCTGTTTTGGGCTGGTTGAGAAGTGGTGGATGATTTTCGTTGTTCTCCCTACCCTCACCCTGAAAAACTTGTTTGAAAGCCATATCCATTAACTCGTTCTCCGAAAATACTTTAAGGTCATCAACATCAACACTGTAGAGGCATGAATTAGTGAGTTGAGAAGAATCTTCGCATAATTGGGCCTTGAGATTGTGAAGTTCAGAGAGGAGAGATTCCTGAAAAAGAGGAACAGTAGTGGAGGGGCTAACCATATTGGAAACATAAATGGGACCACCCCTTGGATGATCGCAGTCTGGAAAAGAAGAATCTAGTAGCTCCATTCCCTGTCAACATCAACAGAAATCATATAACAACAACAACAACAATTAACTTGTCCTTAGGAAGAAAAGATGGAAGCGTACCTCTTCTGGTGAAGTCATGGAATTTTGGAGATAGGGTTTAGGTTAGAATGAGAAATTAGAAAAGGAAGAACGAGAGAATTGAGTTTTGTTGGTTTTTAACGAGTGACTGAGTCCCAAACGGCTGAGGTCAGGAGGAGGAGGAGAATCGAATGAATCTATGAGGGGAGGGTTTTCATATGGCCGGGCCGGGCCGGGCCAGTTGAGAGAGAGAAATTGATTGTTTGCAACGGCCCGTCACAAAAAAGAAAAAGACTTGGAGGCCCAGATCGTCTGTGTTTTCTGTGCTTCTTTCAATTTTGGAGGCCCAAATGCTGTTTTCCTTACCCAAGAGCAATTTGATCCTTCAGTGGCTATGTCTGCAATCTGCATGAATTAGTAAGGAATTGGAGCATGTTCGTAGCTGTAATCTGTGGATTATTGTAATTTCCAGCTTGTTTACTAGGACCGATTTTTTCATCGAGCTTTATTTTATGGTGTTGTCTAAGGTGAATTATTAATTAAGTATTGCACCGTACATCACCAGCTTTTGGCTAGTAAAATCGCGTCAAGTGTTAAGGTGAATAACCGATAATCGGCTCTACAGGTTATTTTATTATTATAATTTATTATAATTTTAATTTGTTAATTACTATAAACTTATTTCTCTCTATTAATCTTCTTTTTATAATTCATTTTTACCTTTTTTTTTAAAAAAAAAAGGTAAAAATGTAATTAACTAATTATTATTATTTTGAATTTTTTTAAATATCAAGTAAAAAAACCTGCGGCAGATCATTTAGAGTGGTGCACGGTACACCACTTAGGGTGCCAGTGCAAGTGCCACTATTGGCTATATATATGTAATCTTGGAAGTTATGTAACCGGTTCATGTTTAGATCACTCAGGTCGCTAGTTTTCAGCTCAATACTTCACCAAATACCCCATATTTTAAATGCATTCAGTACTCTGCTTGAACTGGATTAACATTGGGTTAATTACAAGTATATTGTCAGCTGTTCAGTAAACCTATTATGGGGTTGGACGTGATTGTTTTGTAATAGCTTGGCTTAAATGCACTTTTTGCCCCTGGTAAATCTGAAAGTTGCAAATTGTAACCCACCAAAAATTTTGTCACCAAAAGTACACCTCTGCTTTTTTTTTTGGAGAACTTCGTACCCTTCCGTCAGTGTGCCGTTAAAAAATGGACGGAAGGGATGACGTGGCATGCCATGTCATTAAATCAGTTTTAGAAAGAGTGGGGGAGATTCGAACACATGACTTGGAAGTGGCAAAACACACATTTTGCCAATTGAACTACACAACCAATTGATAATTTAATGAACAAAATTTAATTTATATCATGAATAAGGAACACAATCAAAAGAACAAAATAATCCCCAACACAAATCTTCTGTATCATAATATAAATTCCTTCGGCCCCCTTATTCCCCCTGATATCAAAACACAAATCTTCTTCCTCTTTTAAAAGGGAAAATTATTATATGTTCTTAGAACTTACTGATCAAGTTGTACTTCGCTGAATCCATTTGTCATCCTCTCTTCAAAGGATAAAAAGCTTGAAATTAATTTATTGTGGCAACAGAGATAATCGACCTTTGTCAACAACGCAGATTTTTAGAAGCTTCATCAAGAAATCACAATGAAAATAAAAAATAATGAAAAAGGAGAGGAAAAAAAAAACCATATTGTTCATCTTTCTGGGAGATGCATCTCCAGTATTTTATCTATTACACAAAAACAGAAAAGAAAAGGGAAGCAACATTCAGAGCTATGCATTCTGAAAACACAATTACAGATAGTTTAGGTTCTTATTTTCTTGAACAATGGCCACAGCTTAGTAATTTTTTCTTTCCCTCTACACATGAAGTATCAACCCAGAAATCAACCCAAAAATCAAAAGCAGAAATTAGTGCATGAAGCAAAGAAAAGCAAATAAACAAGCCATAAATGTGAGAGATGAAGAACCCCAAATCAACCCAGAAATGTGACAAATGAAGAAGAACAAAATCTAACCCAGAAACCATGGAAGCACCAAACCTCCTCCAACATCTTGCAGTGACTCATCGATTCTTCTTCAGATTCATTCACCAATTCAATCTTCTCCACCAAATCTCCATCAAATTTCTCCAATCTCTGTTCACCCCATACATAAAGCAAAACAGAGCATGAGAGAGTGAAGATGCACACTAGAGCGACGTCGCGGCCTAGTCGCCGCTGCGAAGGAGGTCGCAGTCTCGCCCCCCACGAATGGGTGTCGCGTCCTCACGCCGCTTTGAACGGCGAGGTGGATCTTCAAGGGTGAACCCAAAGGTGCTGCAACAGAGCTTGTGGTGGCCACGGCGGAGCTCCTCGACCTGCTACAATACCTCGATCTCCTCGTCCTGAGCCTCTTCCTCGACCTTCTGCCATTTCTCGACCTCCACGCCGCCCTCCATGGCTTCCTCGACTTCGTCCTCCTTCACGCGATGAACTACCACCATTCATGGTGAGAATCGCGACTGCAAAGGAGCTCGAAGGACAACACGAAATTCCGTCTCCACTGGGTGTGCGTACCACGCCGCCGCCGGCTTCTTCTTCCTCTCCTCTTCTGTTTCCTTTCTCTCCTTGGGAAATTAGGGTTGCAAATTGGGGATTTTGGGTAAAATGTAACTTTTGTTCACATTTTACCCTTCTCACATGCCAGGCACGTGATCTGCAGCCTTTTTTTAAAAAAAAAAAACATGTGAATTTCTCATCGTACCTCATATTTATATTTTTTTCCATCATCTTTCATTTAACCCTCTTTCCTATCTATGAGAACTTTACATGAGAGAGAAACAATGATTTTTAATTTTAAGAACCGGTTGCTTCCACAAGCAATACAATCTTAAAAATAAGCAACCACAACCGCCACATCAACTTTCAATGGGTTGCAAATGTAAGCAACCGGATGTTATCTTAAGAACCAACTCTAAGATACTCGATGAAAATGCTCCTCACTAACTGATAAAATATTATTCCACTATTGTTTTTAGGCTTAATAGCACTTTTGGTCTCTCACTTATCACGATTTGGCATTTTTGGTCCCTAACAAAAAAAATTAGCCTAAATGGTCCCTCACTTTGTCAAACGATAGCAGTTTTATTCCCCCGTCACTATTTCGTTAAAAAACTAACGGTTTCTGTCAAAAAATTAAAAAAAAAACAACTCATTAATATTAAAGAACTAAACCTAGGAAGAACCCAACAAGAACAACCAAGAATAATGGAAAGAGCCTCTAGAACAACTAAACCCAACAACCAAACCTAGGAAGGCCAAAAAGCCCAACCAAACCAAAGCTCAAAGATCAACAACTAGTTCTCCCCTCCCCTCACCAGAAAACAACAATGGAACTCACTTTGTCATTAAACTGCAAAATCATCTAAATCACAAAATCATCTCAATCGAACCCACAATCAAACCCATTTTGTGAACCACTTGATCATCAAAATCATCTAATACAGTAGAGTCATTAAACTTCAAACCCCTTCTTCTTCAACCTTCCACCTTCTTCTCCACTCTTCTCTCCTCTGCCAATCATGTTCTTGTTGGAAAAGAAAAACAAAAGACTCCAAACCAGAAAAAAAAAAATATCCAACCCAGATCATGAAGGAGGAAATACCCACATGCATCAACTTCAGAAGGTGTCAACTGAAAACGAAATTAACAGAATTAAAATGGCAAAATCCAGAAGAAAAAAAAAACAGAGTCACAAGGTAAGAAGAGCTCTAGATCTCGAGGAAGAAACTGAAAGCCACCGGAGCCACTTCATCTGCACTTCGTTGGTCTCTTTCCTCGATTCACTTTCTCGATCTTATCTCTGAAATCTCTCTCGATCTCTGGAAGGACTGCTCAATTTCTTCATGCGCAGAGGAAGCAACACCCTCAAACCCAAAAAACGAACCTGCATGCCTCCAGATCGAGCGATTTAGTGAACCCAGAACCCATATGAAGGAGACGACAACACGGACGACGACAACGGCAACGCTGGAACGAGGTGACGACAGAGTCGTCGAGAGGCGGCTGCTCATGGCATCGTGACCGAGGCAGAAGGGCCGAACGGTGGAGGTGACCCGGGGTTGAAGAGGACCAGGAATGGCGGCACAGGGTGTTGGAGAGATGGAGAGGAGCGGCGGCGGCGGCGCTTCGAGAGGAAGATGAGGAGCGGCGGTTGGTGTTTCATGGTGAGAGAGGGAGAACGAAAGGGGGGAGGTGCGGCGGCTGGTGAGGTCGAAGAAAGGGAGAAGGTTTTTTGAGAGAGAAAGGGAGCAAAAGAGAGAAGGTGAAGGGAGAGGAAGGGTTCTGGGTAGGTACAATTTTTTTAATTTTTTTTTAACGGAAAACGTTAGTTTTTTAACGGAATAGTGACGGAGGACCAAAACTGCTGTCATTTGACAAAATGAGGGACCATTTAGGCTAATTATTTTTATTACGGACCAAAAGTGTCAAATCGTGATACGTGAGGGACCAAAAGTTCTATTAAGCCTTGTTTTAATAATAATGATTGCCTTACTAATATTGCACAACTTTTCTTACACATTAATTTAGCCAATATAAATAATAAATAATAAATTATAAAAAAAGGATAACGTATTTTATTAGTCCCGGTAAAATTATCCATATTTATAAAATGTTTCGTTCGACTTTTTTATTTTTTAAAATAGTCTACTTTATTTTAAGAAATAGAAGAAAAGTGAATCTTTTTATAAATAATGAATTAAAATTAAATGCTGACTATTTTACTGATATTAAAAACATACTTTATTCAATAAATAATTTGTAAAATGTAAGTGATATTTAACTATCAAAGAACACTTACTTGAAGGTTTTATTTTACACTAAAAGTGCACTGTTCATGCCCTTTTTTAGAGCACATAAGCCCATGTTTTCATTTTACTGTTCATCCAATTGTTGAAGTTTTCGGGCTGGGTCGGGTTGTAGGTTACTTTCCAGCTGACCCGGGTTTGATAGCAAGTCTCACGAACCAGCTGGTGGCATCACACCCCGCGATCCTCGCCGGCAACAATGCTACACGAAGAACCTACAACGATTCGCCGTACCAGAATTTAGAGAGCTACCGTAGGTTTTTCCTTGAGCCGCGATCGTCGATGGTGCCAGAGCTGTTGCAGTATTCTTCTTTGCCCCGCGATCCTCGCCGGCAACGATACTACACGATGAACCTACAACGATTCGCCGTACCAGAATTTAGAGATCTACGTAGGTTTTTGATTTCCTTGAGCCGCGACCGTCGATGCTGCCGGAGCTGTTGCAGGATTCTTCGTTGCAGGTCTGTAGATGTGTAGTTTTTCAGCCTAAGATTTACAGAATCAATGGATTGGACCGTCAGATACTAGAAGATACTACATAGATTGGAGGTCATCTTCGTCGTGCTTCTGATTGTGCAAATCTTCCACTGGATATTTTCGATTTTGCCCTGGATAGGTTAGAATTTGTTCTCTCTGGTTATTTTTTCACTCAAAACGCGTGCTTACATAGCTATCTATGGGTTAGTAATGACCGTACTTCTTCCATTGTACTTCTGGTTTCCGATTATGTGAATCTAAATTTGTAATGATCGTACTTCTTCCATTGTGTCATAGCACTCTACAGGTTAGGCTTGGTGGGCATTGTATTGTGTTTGGCTTTGTTTTTGTATATAAATTGGTTAGTGTAACTGCTGGTGGAATATGCTAGCAAAGACCCTTCTAAGCACTGCTTCTTTATTTCAAAATATATTTGTTCCCTTCAATCTAAGTCAGGAAAATGGCTGCTTCTGCTAATGGTGTTCCTTTTGATCCCATTAGCACCCTTTGTCCTGGAAGAGATACTTGGAAAGTCAGGGTCCGTGTTCTGCGAATGTGGGAATTGTCCCCAGTTGCTGAACAAGGGAACACATTCGCTGTTCAAATGGTTCTAATTGATGAAGAGGTATGTTTCATTGAGCAACATGTAGTCATTTGTAAATCCTTTGTTCTAATCAGTTCATGGCATGTTGCATTGCATGTTGTTTTGAGGTGGTAAGTTTGTTCTAAAATATCAATTTCGGGCATTGATTCATCTGATGGAAATATGGATTGTAGGGTCAGAAAATTGAAGCTACCATCCGTAAGTCCATGATAAGGAAATTCCGTGGAGAACTTGAAGAGGGAAAGGTATACAAAATCACATACTTTTCTGTGTTGTCTAGCGGTGGAGCATACAGAGCATCTCCGCACGAATTCAAGTTGACCTTCAATGGCAGGACAAGGGTTGTTCCCGATGAATGTACTAGGATACCACTCAATGCTTTTTCTTTCAAGAATTCCCACGAGATCGGCCTTACGATGGGGCAGTCAGACTACTTGATTGGTTAGTCGCATAATATTTTCCCTTAATTTGCTAAATGTATGGTTTTTTTTTTAAATACTTCCCAGTCATTGACATGTTGTAATTTTTTGTTACCAAGAAGATGAAAATATGATTATGGTATTAATCTATTATTTCCTACCAATTATTGTAGATGTGATTGGCTTAGTGACTGTAGTGTCTGCAGAGAGGCAGTACGTAAGGGGTGAAAATGTTACTAGAATGATAAATCTCGAGTTGACAGATGATAGGTTATTCCCATAATTGGTCGTCTAAATTTGTTATTATTTTTATTTTTATGTAGTTACCCCTTTATTGCATAAGCCTCTAACGAAACTATCTGTGTCACTCTAATGTTTAGGGGTAAAATTCAATGTGCCTTGTTTGGGAATTATGTTGATATTGTCAAAGAACATGTTGATGCTCGCAGTTAGGAGTTGCCTATAGCCATTGTTCAATTTGACAAAATCAAGACTTTTAGGGGTAAACCAACATATAAATAATGCATTTTGTACTTTGTCATTTATTAGCTAGGCACAGGCGATAATTGTGTATCTTTGTGCAGGCAATGTTGTTATTCAGAATGTAATGTATGCTACAAGAATTCTATGGAATCCTGAAATACCTGAAGTTGCATCGTTCCCGGACAGGTATGTTGTTTATTTCTATAATATTGTGAACCTAATCGAAAGATAACGTTAGAGTGTCTGAATCACTATATTTGTTCTCTATGGACAAGCCTGGCCCTCCATGGAATTGAGGCGGATCAACCTCTGGGTGAAATTGGTGATGATGTTCGTGTTATCCCTATCGATGAGGAGTTCCTCAGAATGTTTCCCAAGAAAACTATTGAAGCCGTTCATTCTACTATGGAAGTGTGTAATCTCTTTATGGTTAAAACTTAATAATTTTTATCGTACTTTGTAATTGGTATATTATGTATGATGTTATATGTTATTTTAGTTAATGTTGTTTTTCCCTTAATAACACAGGTCAGAATTTTCATTATCAATGCCACCATTGTTTCATTACTAGAGGGTGAGAAATGGTGGTATCCGTCATGTCGGTGTTACAAAGCAGTTTCTTTGGAGGATGGTGTTTATTTCTGTGTTGCATGCGACACACAAGTGTTGGAAGTCATTCCCCGGTAATACGGTTGAAAACTTAAATTGTGTATGCAGTACATTGTTTAGTTAACCAATACAACATTGAGCATGAATTTTATATGTAGTTATTTGTATTTGAGTATAGTCGTTTTGGTACAGCTTTCGGGTTAAAGTGGAAGTATCTGACGGTGAGGAGATTGCAACGCTTGTCATGTTCGACACTGATTGCCAGAATATACTGGGAAAGAGTTGCAAAGAATTAGTAGTTGGTTCCAAAGTCAGTAATTATGTTGATATTTTTATTTCTTTATTCAGAACATTGTATGAATTTTGGACTTTCGCTTTCAACTTGTATCTAAGATTTTGTGAAAATTAAAATGGCAGGGGAAGTCTGCTGAAGTATACCCTGAGCTTACAAAGGATTTGATTGGTAAGGAGTGCCTCTTCAAAGTTGAGAAGACAGCTGACCATGGTGTCAAATATGATGATTCATTCAAAGTTAAGAAAATATGTGATGATGTTGCTGTTATCAAGCAGTTCAAGGATGAAAACATGATAAATACCCCTAACAAGGTCTGATATTTTTCTTATTAATCCCTTAATTTCAATTTATGCTGTAGAGATTGATAAATTGTTCGACATTCCAATTTCAGTCCATCAAAAAGTCGAAACCGTCTGATGCAGCTGATGAGTTAGATGCTGGGACACCAAGTTCAATGATAGGGGATTACTCTGGTCATCTGTCAGAGATTATTGGGGCTGCTGAGTCATTGGATGCCATATCACCAGTTGAGTTTTCTTCTAATGTGACTTAAGCTAGTAAGGACAGTGTTGGTATTCCTGCTGGTTTCCCTGCAAAACGATTGGATTTCAAGCAAGTGAAGATAGAGAAGGAGTAGTTCTTTGTTGTAGGCCTATCCAGACATTTCTCTTATGTTACTATCTATATCTAATGTCCTTTTTTTTTCAGTTCCTTGGATGTTTCATTGATTGCACTTGATGATCATCCAGACTATTATGTCTAATAAGCCCAGTGATGTTGGAATGGTTTGGATAGGTATTTTATTTGTGTATGTATGTACCGATGATGTTCACAGTTCTGTGTTCCTACTATTATTATATAAATGTTGTTTCATGTGATTTCACTGGTTTATGGATTTAATTTGATTGGCTTAGGTTTTATTTTCTTTTCTTTTTTTAATTTCTTACTTCCTAGCATCAATACATTTCCTTCTTGATGGTGATGGTCATGAAGTAAGATAGTTTTATTTGATTCTTTAGTGTTGTTCAGTTGCTAACCAATAATTATTTATAAGCGTTGAACTCAATTTCTAGATTTTTTGTTTTGCCTTGTCCATCCTTAGATGAGATATTCTGTATCACTTTTCCCCCTTATTTGCTATGTATGGATCTGCAATTGGTTCAAGATGTAGATTGAGGGTTAGTTTCTATGGTTCAGACAGTAATGGGGTTCATGTCTTCAAGTTTATTTTTGAATAGAAAATAGGGTCTATATATTGTGTTGTTGATTTAAAATTGCATTTTGTACAATTATGTGTAGTGTTCATGGTGTTTTTGTTTCTTGTGATTATTGTTGCTTATGCCTCTGTTCATTTTAATTTTTTAGTGTTTCTTTAAAGATAATGATTGCATTACTCTCATGAATTCAAGTTTGTCAAGATCTGGATGTGTGCATGATATATGAGGGAGTGTAGACGGATGAAATCTTCTGTGGAAATGAATTTAATTTTGAGGGATCATTTGTATGTTAGCCTTTGTGGATGGATTCTGTCTTGCTGTAATATTTTTTTTTTTTTAATTTCTTACTTCCTAGCATCAATACATTTCCTTCTTGATGGTGATGGTCATGAAGTAAGATAGTTTTATTTGATTCTTCAGTGTTGTTCAGTTGCTAACCAATAATTATTTATAAGCGTTGAACTCCATTTCTAGATTTTTTGTTTTGCCTTGTCCATCCTTAGATGAGATATTCTGTATCACTTTTCCCCCCTTATTTGCTATGTATGGATCTGCAATTGGTTCAAGATGTAGATTGAGGGTTAGTTTCTATGGTTCAGACAGTAATGGGGTTCATGTCTTCAAGTTTATTTTCGAATAGAAAATAGGGTCTATATATTGTGTTGTTGATTTAAAATTGCATTTTGTACAATTATGTGTAGTGTTCCTGGTGTTTTTGTTTCTTGTAATTATTGTTGCTTATGCCTCTGTTCATTTTAATGTTTTAGTGTTTCTTTAAAGATAATGACTGCATTACTCTCATGAATTCAAGTTTGTCAAGATCTGAATGTGTGCATGATATATGAGGGAGTGTAGACGGATGAAATCTTCCGTGGAAATGAATTTAATTTTGAGGGATCATTTGTATGTTAGCCTTTGTGAATGGATTCTGTCTTGCTGTAATATTTTTTTTTTTTTTTAATTTCTTACTTCCTAGCATCAATACATTTCCTTCTTGATGGTGATGGTCATGAAGTAAGATAGTTTTATTTGATTCTTTAGTGTTGTTCAGTTTCTAACCAATAATTATTTATAAGCGTTGAACTCCATTTCTAGATTTTTTGTTTTGCCTTGTCCATCCTTAGATGAGACATTCTGTATCACTTTTCCCCCCTTATTTGCTATGTATGGATCTGCAATTGGTTCAAGATGTAGATTGAGGGTTAGTTTCTATGATTCAGACAGTAATGGGGTTCATGTCTTCAAGTTTATTTTCGAATAGAAAATAGGGTCTATATATTGTGTTGTTGATTTAAAATTGCATTTTGTACAATTATGTGTAGTGTTCCTGGTGTTTTTGTTTCTTGTGATTATTGTTGCTTATGCCTCTGTTCATTTTAATGTTTTAGTGTTTCTTTAAAGATAATGACTGCATTACTCTCATGAATTCAAGTTTGTCAAGATCTGAATGTGTGCATGATATATGAGGAAGCTTAGACGGATGAAATCTTCTGTGGAAATGAATTTAATTTTGAGGGATCATTTGTATGTTAGCCTTTGTGAGTGGATTCTGTCTTGCTGTAACATCAACATGTACAAAAACTCTGCATGACTCTCATGAATTCAAGTTTGTCAGGATACAGTACTATAATCTACACAAATGTAATTCTTGATACAGAATTCCATTTATTATGAGTTTGCTGCTATGTATTGCCTGTCATATTAACCAAACAGCTGCATACTTCAGTTAACCAAAATTTCTTTACCTTAAAAATAGTCTTTTCCCACTAGGTGGAGAAATTTTCTTTACCATTAAAATTAATCAATTAAGAAAGGGAACCTTGGCACAACAATTGGAGTTGCTGCCAATTATGACTAAGAGGTCACGGGTTTGAGTTATGGAATCAGCCTCTTGCCAATGTTAGATAAGGCTGTCTACAATGGAACCACAATGAGTTTGACACTTCCCTGGACCCCACCGTTGCAATAGTTTTAAAGCAATATGTTGCCCTTTGAATGATAATCAATGAAAATGTTTGTTGTTTGTCAACCCAGGATAGTGTGGGCAAAAAGAATTCAGATAACTTACAACAAGATGAGTTCTCATTACAAGTTGGTGGTAATGACATAACTCAGAGTGAGAAGAGAAATGGGTGAATTGCTGAAGCAATGTCAACTACCTTAGAGAAGGATATGGGAACAGGCAAGTTTAAAACTCAATCACTGAAACTTGGTAAAACCCAAAGTGGGCCGCTGGTGCCAGGCACAGTGGTTGGTCATTCTTTATCAAAAAGAGGGCGTGCATTTGAAAGGTACATTGTATGTTTGGAGTATTATATCTTTAGTTTTGTTCTTATATTAGACTATATTTGGAAGTTTTAGAGGGAGTAATGGAAAGGCTTCAGATAAAATGGAATGATTAGGGATAGTGTGGAAAATAATCGCCTTCATCAGGTTTGAATAATTAATGAGGAAAGAAGGAATAAGATAAAGAGTAATAGTTGTAAGAGCGAAGTTTCAGTGAAAACCTAGACTTTTAGTTATATCTCAATTTTGTGACCTAAAATAGCAAATGAGACAAGTTTTTAAAATTATTATTTTCCACACCAGACTAAAACCATCAATATGAACTACTTTTGTACGTGTCTTTGTGTGTGTGTATATTTACAAATAAGACTTGACAAAAGGAGTTTGTCTCATGATGCCATGGAAATATCGCAAGAGATGTAGTGTTTGCTTACAGGACTTGGTCAAAGTATCATTAATGGAGGATGAGTTGGTCATATTGGTTTATATTTTTCTGAGCATATGATGCCTAAGTTTTTCTGTTGGAGCTTCGATAAAAGGGTCGAGCTAAGTGATGTAAGGAATGAAGATAATAAGTGGGGGTGTGAATGAGTTGAGTCATCCATGAACTTAGTAAATTTTGATTGTGAGGGACTTATTTATTTAACCACTGATTATTTATTTTTTAACTTTGTTTTCTTTTTCCCTTGCTGATTTTGTTCTTATTCTGTTGCTACACTGTACTTTTCTTCTTCACAGACCAACTCGGAAGGCTTACAATATTTTACTTGATGCATTTTCTATATCGGGAATGGTAGACCAGGCTCGGACTGTGTTTAAAAGCATGAGAAGGGATAGGTGAATCATGTTTCCTTTCTATCAGTAGTTTTTATATCTGAATGGTGGAAGCATTCTAGTATTTCTTTATTAGTGCACTACATTGTATCACTGTTCTTTTTCTGTGACTGTAGATACATGACAGATCGTTGCTCATACACTGCCATGTTATCAGCTTATGTCAATGCACCTGACATGGAGGGTGCTGAGAAGTTTTTCAAAAGATTGATACAAGATGGTTTAGAGCCTAATGTAGCCACTTATGGAACCTTAATTAAAGGGTATACTAAGACAAACGAGCTTGAGAAGGTTACGGATAATTGTGAGGAAATGCTCGGACTCTATCAAGGCCAATCAGACAATTTTAACCACCATCATGGATGCACATGGAAAAATGGAGACTTTGGCAGTGCTGTTCATTTGTTAAAGGAATTTTAGTCCACTAGGTTTCCTCCCGATCAGAAAGCAAAAAATGTCATTCTATCTTTAGCAACAACAGACGAAGAAAGAGACGAGCTTAATGAGCTCGTGTTGCATTTTACTGAAAATAACAATTTACCTAAAGTTAATGGCGCGGCTAGATTCGTTGATGCTGATGGTGATGGTGATGATGAAGAGCAAAATAGTTATGAACATTTTGATGCCCAGATAGACAGTGCTTATCATGAAGAATATCAAGTCCTTTAAGAACTAGACACTACAAGTTTTGTACACTTTAGGTTCTTTGTATTTTGTTGTACAATCATATTGTATTAGCATGCAATCGAAATTATATATTTTTACCACGATAATTAGTACATCAGAAATGCTCGAAGAATTCATCTCTCAATAGTTAATATTTGAAAAGTGAAAATGTCTTTCTATGTCATTATCCATTTATGTTTAGGGGTATAGTGAAACTGTTTGTGTTATTCTTTGTGCAGACAAAATTGATTGGTCTTTTGTGAGGCTTTGTGCAGACATAATTGATTAGTATAGTGAAACTTGTCATTATTTGTGAGGCTTAGCATTAAATGATTTTCTATGTATTATCAATGCTTACAGCGATGATTCCTTTGATCATTTGCATTTCTTCCACTGCCAATCATTAGTCACTTTATGCATGGACATGCCATCTGATTGTGTTTGCTTGAGTTTATGCATTTATTCCTCACCATCACTTAGAGCTGTTCATGCCTCTTTTGACTAGGTAGGTGGGCATGGTTATTGTACATGTTAGTATTGTGGATACTGCAGTGCTATATCACAGACTAGATGGCCAATGTATAAGTATTAAAATTATTACTAAAATTATGAGGTATCCCAATTCTAATGCAAAATTGTTACTTCTATTTCCCCAATTAAGAACGGTGGTGACCAACACTTGTAATTTCCACACCCTATTTCTTATCCCATTTAATTCATACGGATTGTTGTAGGGTTATGAGTTCCGAGCTTTAAATCCTGAAATACACGAAAAAATGAATTTCGAGGGTGGTAAACCCGGTAGCTACACATTGGGTGTTCAACTTTAACATATTTTTTAATTTTTTTTTCTGGTAAACTTTGGCTAATAGACTTAGAAGGTAAATATCATTCCGGAATATATTTTAACTTGTATTCCGGGATTTCAAAATTCGATTTGTATAAAAACATTATGGGATAAAAATCATTGGACATTAGTTGATATTGATTCACTATCGTTTCATGATTTTAATTCCCGTAAAATATTTTAATTTGTATTATGGAATGTCAAAACCCGAGTTGTATAAAATCTTTTATGGGTTTACAATTCTCAGAAATTTGTTGATATTGATTCAATATCAATTCAGGATTAAATTATGGGAAGATATTTTAATTTATATTATGGTAAATATTAACCTGTGTATAAAAGTTAGTACATCTTTAGAGATTATAAAACACGGTATTTACATCAAATTGTGTTTCGTAACTATAAAAATAATTAAAACAATTACTACACACAACTTATGTTTCAAATTGAATGTTGGGGGTGAGAAATCTAACGGCTAACGATCATTACTCTTAGTACTCAAATCTATATATTATTGTATACCATATCATACTAAAAAGTAGAACATATAAGCTACTTTATTCCATTCATCGAGGATGCAAGGTGTTCCTGCACGCAACTACTATTCATTGTATGGTTATCAACTTATAAGCTACTATCATAGGGTAAAGTACAACTTTTGTGAAACTCCAGTTCCTGTACGCAACTACGGAAATACCCATTATAATATTTGGGTAGTACTTATCTCCTTCCCCTACAATAGCGTCTGAAATTCTCCAAACCTGTAAGCTGCTTCTCTCCAAAATCATAGCCCTATTGGTCTACGAGATTCAGAAACACCGTGGGAGATACAATGGCCTCGCCGTCGTCTGCGCCCCATAGCTGTAGGGGTTCAATTGCTACTGGATTTAGTTGATTCCCCCAATTCAATGGATTCGCTAGGTAGGGTGAAAATCCGATTCATGATGATGGTGATCTTAAAATACTGCAACTTCCCTCCTATAAATAAGTTGTTTAGGAGGGTTCACCACACAAACCTTCAACAAATCGATTCTTCAGAGAACTGTGTCCCATGGATCTAGGCCTCCCTCCTTTTGACAATGTTAGCGATATTTCAAAGGTTAACCATCCTTGGAGAATCAAAGCCAGAGTTATAAGGCTATGGAGAACATCCCAGGAAGAACTAGAAACATCTCCATGGTCAATCCAAATGGTGCTGCAGGACATTATGGTATTTCTTACTACACACTTTATTTTATTAAACAGTCATTAAGATTGTTGTAAAAAGTTTATGGGATACTAAGTCATTTTTGTTGTAGGGCTGCAAGATTCATGCAGTTGTGTGCAAGAATCAGCCACCGAGGGAGGAAATTGGTGAAGGCTTAGTCTACAAATTCAACTTCTTCAGGGTGTTAGACAATGACGAGGTACCCCGCGTTGTTAATCACGGATTCAATTTGGGTTTAGTTTCATTGACTTTGAGCATGTATTGAAGCTTGACTATGGACATAGTTACATGATAGGTATGTTTCGTTATTTGTATTTAATTTTCATGCCAATCATCAAAGAAGTATGTTTATGCTGTATATTTTTCCTGGCTAGTATTTTGGGAAGGTGTGAAAGGGTTGATTGTGCAAAGTTACTTTATTATAAGATAATAATGTGTGCATCAAAATAACGCTAAATCAACTCCTTTCTTGCAATGCAGATCTGATAGGTCTGGTTACTGCTGTATCCTGTGAGAAAATATGGATTAAAGATGGTTGTATTAGAAGGATGATGATCATTGAGTTGCAAGATACTTGGTTTGTATAAAGCTATGCATATTTACAAATATATCTGCCTGCCTTCTTTTATTTCTTTTATTAATCGATATTTTTATTAAATGCAGTGGGTTACTACGGGTAGTCTTGATTGGTGAGCTTAGTGAGTACGTCTTCTCTGAATGGACTCAAAGACCTGTATTAGCACTACAATTTGTCAAAGCCAAAATATACAAAGTTAATTGTTTGCAGTCACACCTATAATCGTTAATTCATAGATGTGTCATTAAAATTGTGTTCGAAACCTTGCAGAGGAGCTGTTGGTTTGTACTCACCCACCTATTTCCAAAATCCACGTAAACCCAATATGTGAAGAGGCGTTTGCATTAATTGATAGGTATGATTTCAATGTCCTGTCTTGATACTGCACATTTGGTCTTATCAGTTAATCTATTTTGTCCCAATACATTATTCAATGTGCAGTTTATGTAGCATTGGAGCTAGAATTACCGAACCCGTTGATTTCATTGGGACGAATGAAGTTATTCAGGACATTAGAGATGAGATGTTGAATTCCTACCCCAGGAAAACAATCACTACCCTGAATTCAACTAATGAGGTAGATTTCTAATTCGATGATTATGTTTATTACTCAGTAGCTGTATTTGTTTTCTATTTTTGCCTAAATTCCCACATTAACTATATTAGTTTGGTATACTACTACTCATACTGTTTTAGTTGTTGTTATTAACAGCAAGGTACTTTCGTAGTTCATGCTGGAATAGTTGGTATTGTGAGAGATGGTCACTGGTCATACCCCTCTTGTCTTTGTTATAATGAGCTTGTGGGCATTAGTGGCTCTTTTCACTGTGTGCGGTGTGGTAGAATTACCGAGACAATGATACGAAGGCAAGATTTTCAATGCATATCACAATTCATTTTTCATTAATTTCTAATTGCTACCAATGGAGGATCTTAGTTTTTGACATCATGTGATATTAGAGGCATGCTTTGACACGTTCCTTTATTTTTTATAGGTTTCGGTTGAAGGTTAAGGTATTTGATGGGTATGATAGTGCAATTTTTGTACTAAATGATGCTGAGGTTAGGCATTTCATCCAAATGTCTTGTGAGAATCTTATAAAGAAAGTTCAAGTTATTATTCTTTTACTTGGTATTGTATACTTTGTTTGAAAACTAATGACATTTTTTTTCAGCATAGCAAAATACTTACATATGTGATTCATGTAATCTTCAATCTGAATTAGGTGATCCATTTGATGATGAGTATCCAGTAGTATTGGAGAAGAATTTGGTTGGTCGGGAAATGCTATTCAAAGTAGGAAACAAATCTGGTATTATGTTTAATGGGGATAAGTGTTATGATGTATCAAGGACATGCGAGGATTTGGACATAATTGATGAATATCATTCAGAGGATACTGTTTTCACTCCAAGAAAGGTTTGATTTACTGACATCTACATATAAAAGCAATTTCCTTAGTAAATTCCATGTCTTATTTTTGTCATTTAGAAAATTGCACGAATTTAGTTTTTCAGCTTGCTCACGGTTTTCTTATATGTTTCAGTCTATATTCGCTGTTCGATCCAGTGACATGGATACAACTTCTCTAAAACATGCTAGCGCCTCTAACAACCTTGCTGTTGTGACCAAGACTGGTGCAAGTAGTAGTTTGTCACTTGCAAATCCTTCACTAAAGAGGAGACTGTTTAGTGAATTTGATGATGTGGTTGATGGTGGCAGCCCATTACGCAATCTAGATGGAGCACCATTATTGGTTGTTTTGGAATCCGGGACTGATGATGAAGTTCATAGTGAGGGAGAATATCCTGCTGCCATTGGACCAAGCACAAGCATTGTTGGTGAAATGAACTCTGGCGTGGAGGCAGATGCTGATGGTTGTTTTTCTGAGAAGTTAAACAAGTTGGAGAATGTTTCTGATAGTGCAGATTCAAATAATGTAATGGTAAAGCATACTGATATCTTCAGCAACAAAATTTCTAATGGGCAAGATGTTGATGATTTGACAATGTTAGCTAATGCTGCGTTACATGTTGAAGCAAGCAACTCGGGACCAATTGGAGAGGACCTTCGTGATCAAGATGATGTGCCATTTACAGATAAGGACCTTCGTGATCAAAATGATGGAGGCAGTGCCCCTACGCAGGCTAATAATGAACATGATGTTGAGTCTGAAGCAGCCACTGCTGACAGAGTTAGGAAGGGGAAGATGAAAATGTGTGAAGATGAAAAATGCAATGATAACTTACATGGACATGGACTGGATGAATGGAACATTATTGACAAACTTGATCTGGGTTTTATCTCTACAATTGAAGCAGAAGCTGCTAAGCTTAATGGCTCTGGTTTGGAAACAACTATGGAGTCTGATGCACATGTTGATGCTAAATTAGTTGAAGACGTACTGTTGTGTGAATGGTATGATGATGTTGAGGATCTTGGACTGGAGTTCTTTGTCCCAAATGAAGATTGAAGAACAAGTCATATCTATTATATAATAGTAGTATGTATTACTGTTTAAGATGTTTAATATTTGTCTTCTACTAGGGTAGATGCTTTTGATATCCTACTCAACTGCTGAATGTCTTTTTGTAACACCTTTTGTAATTGTGATACCATATTATCATCCATTGGCATGCCTTGCTAGGAATGCTGGAATGATAGTCATGTATCACATGTGATTCAGCGAAATAATTATGTAACCTGTTATTCAACTCAATATATATTTCACCAGGTTAGTTTGGATGCTCAAACTTTGCTTACTGAACATTGAATGGTTAATATGTGTTTAAGATACTCTAATTGGCAGCATCTCTATATTTTATTAACATCATTCTCAATGTGGTTAAGAATTATTACTCCAATTTCTGAAAATTACTCTGCTAGAGTTGCTAAACCAATGATTCAAAGTCCATCTATATCATTTCCTAAAGCTCAACGCTTCATTTCTTTGTTTTTAGGTTTGTGTACAAAGGTTGGTTTTATGTATAAGCTTAGATATTGACAATGAGGCAATGACTACTATGATGATTGCGGTTTGCCTGTTTTGGTTAAGCTGATGTAATTTTCATATCATTGCAGAAACCCAGTCTTATACTGATTGTATTTAATGTCTATGGGAAGGCCCCAAGAACTGTAAAGCAGGTCTTATTTTGTTTATTGTGTTAGTTTACCTCGACAATGCTGAATCAATTCTACCTGGAATTAGAATAAATATTATATATTATATTCTTATCATTTGATCGATATCTTGCTTTATGTCATGTCATATCTTAACTCACAATAAGTACACTACCTATAGATATACAAATTTCTAGCTATTGGAGATCTTTCTATAAGTACACTACCTATAGATATACAATTTTATCAATTTGATTATTATATCTCTATTTTTTATTGGATATGGGGATCTAATGAACCAGAGGTTGTACTAAACCTATAGATATGCAGAATCCCTTACATTATTTGCACTACTTATAGGCTTTGCTGGAGCTAGGGGTGAATCAAGAGCAAGTGTTTGGATAGAAGTAGAGTGCAACATGAATTGCATCCTAATTCATAAGTACCAGAATTTTATATATATTTGGTGCTTTGCCTTGTTTTAATTATATGTTCTATTTCTATTTTCTATTTGGTTTGTTCAGTACATGCTCAAAGTGGGTGAAGGTCCTACAACTCAGTGCATTAGTGGGTTTACTGTTATGGATATTCATCCTCCACATGGTCCTTTCTGGTACATTCAATTTCTTTAATTCTCTAATTAATTACCTTGAGATCCATTATCTGGCTAAGTATATTTGTTTTTTTATAGGAATTTGAGGACTAACTTTATGCTCTTTAACTGTGCTTAGTTGCTGATTGAAGCCAATTTCTGGTCTTATGGATTTCGGATGATATTGTTTCATTTCTCATATGTTCGGAATTGGTCTTACAGATTACATTTCCTTATGATGGGCAACAACTATCTAAGGCTAGAGGTCAACTGCAGCCATATACCTGGTATGTGGGGTGGATCCTTCAAAGGTTCTAAGTTCTTTGCAACTTTTTATCTGAACATTCTTAGAAATGGATCCAGTTCATTGATTGAGTTGTTTTATTGACTTTTCAAAGTAGTTAATCACTATTCATGGTTGTGATTACTTACTTTACCCTCTAAAGTGATTCTCACTATAGTATACATGGTGCAAATGTCAGGACCTCCATTGATAAATGACATTTATTTGTGCAAACAGGCCTCAATATTTGTACAGTCTCATGTTCATGCACATGTAGAATTGATGTGGCTGCTAAGTTCCACAACAACAATTGGTTGGCTGAACAAAATGATACAGTTTAAACAGAAATCTCTCAAGGTGGTGCCTTTTAGCTGTATGCCTTACTAATTTCCATTTGGGTTAAATATGTTTTTGGTCCCTGTACTTTGAGCGAGATTTGGTTTTAGTCCCTCGCCGGCGTAAAAATGGATTTTAGGCCTCCGACTTTCTTTTTTGTTTGGTTTTCGTCCCTGCCGGAGTCTGTCGTTGACCGCCGTGCCTACGTGTCAAGGCGGTGCTGACGTGGCATAGGCCACGTCATTTAATGAAGACACCTATTTTTTTTACATTATTTTTTACTAATAAACATAAAAAAAGGAAAAAAAAGGGCTTTTGAATCAGACCCATCGATACCCCCTTTCTTCTCCTCATCTTCGAAAATCGTTATCTTCTATTCTTCTTCTTACTGTTTCCATTGTTTCTCCTTCATAGTCTCCATGGAATGTCAATAACCTTCACCTTCTTCAAAACCCCCCTTTCTCTCATGAATCCTTGAAGTGGCGTGGCCCATCCTTCACTCAGAACGTGAACCCACTCCACATCAATCCGAGAGAGTTTGATCCTTGGCAAAGACAAAGCCTCGCCCTTCTTCAAATCCCTCTCCGAATCCGCCACCAGAAGCTCCACCAGCTTCCCACCGTCGGGTTCGATCAACCCAAATGAAATCTGGGTCCTCCTCGCCTTGGAACCGACAAAGATGTTGACTTTGATCGAAGGTGTAAAATGGGTATCGAACGTTTTGGACAGAGAATGAGAGGGGAAAGGGGTTTTCACGAAAAGGGTTGTTGCCATGGACGCCATTGAAGGCTTTGGCAATGGTGCTTTGGTGGGTCTGATTATGAAGGAGACTATGAAGACTATGAAGGAGAAACAGTAAGAAGAAGAATAGAAGATAACGATTTTCAAAGATGAGGAGAAGAAAGGGGGTATCGATGGGTCTGATTCAAAAGCCCCTTTTTTCCTTTTTTTTATGTTTATTAATAAACAATAATGTAAAAAAAAACAGGTGTCATCATTAAATGATGTGGCCTATGCCACGTCAGCACCGCCGTGACATGTAGGTAAGGCTGTCAACGACAGACTCCGGCAGGGATGAAAACCAAACAAAAAGAAAGTCAGAGGCCTAAAATCCACCTTTACGCCGGCCAGGGACTAAAACCAAATCTCGCTCAAAGTACAGGGACCAAAAACATATTTAACCCTTTCCATTTTAACTTGTTCAGCATTTTCACTGTTTTATGGATTTAATTTGATTGGCTTAGGTTTTATTTTCTTTTTTTTTAATTTCTTACTTCATAGCATCAATACATTTCCTTCTTGATGGTGATGGTCATGAAGTAAGATAGTTTTATTTGATTCTTTAATTAAACAGACTTTGTGAATAAGATTTAAATAGAGGGTTTACTTCGGGCTAACTTTATCTTTTTTTGTATTTTAAATTCTAAGTTGGTTGTGTTAGTGTGACTGCTGATGCATATTTAATTTTATTTTAGGAGCAATGGGAAAAAATTGATGGATAAGTTCCTATTAGGAAATGGTAACAGTTATGCATGAATAAGTACAAATTAAAATAAAAATCAGCTTTCATATTGAATAGCAAGAACTTGTGTACACTCCACAGCCTTTTTGAACTTTGAATGTACTTCAGTTCTCAGTGCTGCTAACTATTGGCCTTTTGGTTGCTGCTCATTAAATAATGGTAGGCAAAAGTTCTGTTCAGATGTTTAGTCCTTGATAATCAGCAAAGGCTATTTTAAATAATAATAACATGTTATATACTTATTTGATTTCCTATTCGATTCTGCTATGCAGCTTGTATTTGGCCAATGTTTGGTTTGCTAAGTTAGGCACTTGTTTTTTCTTTAGATCTCATGTTGTCTTGTATATTTCATTGATCCAAATAACTTATTGTTTTGAAATTGTATATGTAGGGAGACGAAGAAGTTGGAGTTGCTCTTTTGACTTATCCTGTTCTGATGGCTTTTGATATACTTCTGCATCTTATTTGATTAAATAAATGCAGTATCTTATCCTGAAGTTGACTACAGGTGAGTCTCACTCTTCCACTTTACTTTTACTTTCTTTGGTCGTGGCATTTGATCATTGTGTTGCCTATATCAAGCATCTATTAGTGTTTTTATTTTTTATTTTTCCTTCTTAGAGTCTGCAAATGAATTTTTCTTTTTTCCTCCTAATGATACTTCCTTCTTCTATCAATTTTATAACTTACTCAATGATGAATCTGATATTAAGGCAAAGTTAGGAAATAAGGCATTGCAAGTTTATCAAAAAATTTAAAAGGATGATGCAAGAAATTTATTTGCATTGCATACTAATCCTTTATGATATTTTTATAGGCCTAAGAATAATAGTCATCATGTTTTTTACTTATCTCCCTCTTTTGTAAAATTTTATTAGGTTGAACATGTCAAAGTCTAAAGGAATCCTGTGGCAGAGATTGGTATCAATTGATTAGTAAAACTTTAATGTTCTTTCCAAGGAGATGCAAAATATATATCTTATTCTGCACCAAAGTACAAACAGAACGTAAGAATATCTCATTACTACCATTGTCATTACACAATGCTGCTGATAAGATCCATTTCCAAAACACCAAGAAGCTCTAGCAAAAGACTCTGCTGAACTTTAAGCCATTCTTCTGTCAAGGTTATCAAAAGCTTCCAAAAACACATCCAGACAATCACTTCTCGTGTTCTGTACTGTCATGAACATGGACAATAGCCTGAGTTAGAAGGACATAGAGAAGTTCTACAATGATTTAACTGAGTAATTGGATTCCGAAAAATAGAAAACATGGAGAAGAAAAAAGAAGAAAGCTCCATTGTCATCTCCAACAAAGCAATAATGTTGAAACTTGAAAATTATTCTTATTTTGTTGCTGCAATTTTACTCCTTCCCTCCCCTTTTATCTCCAGAATGTTGGAAATCATTCAATTATACAAATATGGATAATAGAATGAGAACTTATACTTTAGGCAGTTATAATTGACTATTTTATCATTTGCTTTTATTTTTCTCTGCAGAACAAGAGTGCTTCCTTTAGTTTTGTGATATTTTCCTGGCTTTTCTATGAGTTGATCTGTGTTGCTCTGTCTGCACTTATTACTGATGACAAGTTGATCTGATTTCTAACCTTTCATGTTATATGCTTGAAGGTTGTTTTTAGTCAAATTGGTATTTAGTAACTAGTCAAATGTTACATTTTACAATGATTTAACTGAAGGTATACTAACTCTATTCCATTACTTCCATGTTATGTTGTTTCACATCCATATGCCAAGCTAGAAACCTTCTGAAAGAAATTAGAAAAAAGGCATTTGATTTCTAAATCAATTGGTCATATATGTACTTCTTTTTTGGCAGCCTAACACCAAATATCACTATGAGATCAGAATTGGGAACACAACGCGGAAATTTTGGTTTATAACTCCTCCTGAAGTTGGTCTTGATATACCAGACACATTTGGTCTCATAGGTAAGTGTAATCCATCAAACTCAATGTAATCGTCCCTAACATTGTGGTATAATAGAAGTATGTCTACATTTATCAGTATTCTAAAAAGTTGTTAGTTTCTTAATATCCCCATGGATTTGTTTATTGGAGTCTCCTATAGGTATAATTAACATGTGAGAATGACCAAAAAAAGAACTCACCTTCAACTCATGAATTTAGATATTTGTAGCAGCTATTTGGATTTTCCAACCAAGAACATTTTAATATTCATCACAAATTTAGGAACAGTGCAACATTTCTTGTGTCCTTATAAGCCAGTATGTTTGATATTAACTGTTTGGGAATTGTTTGTAGGGGATCTTGGTCAGAGCTATGATTCAAATAAGACCCTTACTTACTATGAAATGAACCCAAGAAAGGGACAAACTGTCCTGTTTGTAGGAGACCTCTCTTACGCGGATAACTACCTGAATCACGATAACAGTAGGTGGGATTCTTGTGGAAGATTTGTAGAAAGGAGCCTTGCTTATCAACCATGGATATGGACTGCATGGAACCATGAGCTTGATTTTGCTCCAGAAATTGTAAGCTTCTCATTAGAATTCATTTAATCTGGTTTTCACTACTTGATGAACTTTTCATTCTTTTGGTTTTCAACAATATATTTCAACCTTCCATGTAAGGTATTCTGGACCCAACATGTTGCAACTCATACCAGTAACTCATACATGAACTACTAAAACAATGTCAAGTCCGCTTAAAGGTAAGTCATTGAATATGTCTTTCAATTTATTTCCGGTTGCTATACATGATAAAGTCCTCTAACTTATTCTGTTTTTTACACTCATTTATGTACTTTGATTTACAATTCTAGATATTACCAACCACTTAGAACGACCGGAGGAAATGTCCAATGGTCAAACAGGTATAGAATAAATTCAACTAAATTAAGCGTTGGAGTTACACTACATTATTTGAACTTGTCTCTTCTATTTGAATTCACGTAGCTATTATATTCTGACTGTCCACTTTGACTATCTATTCGTGTAGGGAAAGTAAGGAAGAACTATAAGCGCAGGCAAGCTTTGGCCAAGCCTAAGACTGGTTGTTCGCGCAGAAGAATTGATTTTAATGAGATGAAAAATCTGATTCTCATCTTAATCACTCACTATGTCTTAAATAACTATTAATAATTAAATTACTTCTCATTTCCAATGTAGTGGTCCCTTGGCAATTACCTGGAGAAAGTACTAATACAAACAATGTGGAGGGTAACTTATCTGGTGCAGCAGGAAAATCTGGTGGAATATGTGTAATATCAATTATTAATTACTTGGATAGTTATGTGTGCGATGCATTGATTTTTAATTTTATTTATCATTTTAAAATAATATTTTGTATCCTATATATATGTGTAATATCCAAACATAAAACTGGTTTTAAAAAAAAGTCAATGTACATTTGATCAATATATTCATTTACTCACATAGTATGTATGGATTGAAAATCAGTCAAGACATGTACTTCGTATAGTTTTCTTAATTTCAATTTGATTACAATGTGTACAGATTTCTTTACTGCTGATAACTCTGGATTTACACATAACATAAATACAGGTCGACGTAACTGCGACCATGCTGATTCAAATGCTGATAATATATTTGTTTGTTTGCACGGTAATTTAAAAAGTTGTGTTATCCATATTGTATTATATATTAATATACTAATATATTAATTAAAAGTCTATCTATATATTTTTAGGCTATCAAGATTTTGGTGATATGGATAAGGCTTGCTGCCATTATGGTGCATGTTTCTGGTATGAAGAACGTTCACAGAAATCGAGGAATTCTGTATCACCCAATAGTTCGCTTTGCTGCATGAAAGGCAAGATTTCCATACCATTTATGAGAGACCCGCCAGACTTATTGTGGAACCTTCTCACTGGTTCTGATCCCCATAGTCATCACTTTCTTGAGAATATTCGGATGTACAATAGTATGTTTTCATTCACATCTATTGGTGCCAAAGTTGAGGGTAATTTGAATGTTGGTCGGGGCCCTCCGCAATTTATTATAAGTGGTCAAAACTATCATCGAGTAGGCAGCCTTCTCCCTAACGAAGGAGATACTCCCAAGTTTGCGCAGTTATACATCTACGATACAAGGAATGAAGTATCAAATAGGATGAATCACTTCAGGTATTTTGTTAAGTAATTTTGTTTGGTAATACTTATAATGGTAGTGTAGTTTATAAATATAGTTTTGTGCATATTTGTGTGCTATTTTCTAATTGGGATGCACATTGTTTTGTCAACCTTAGTGGCTCAGATGGGAGATTTGTTGATGACGCCACCTTAGTTTCAGATCTAATAAGTATGATCGACGAGAACAATCTTCTAGCACAATCTTTTAGACGAGTTCGAGACTATTTAGAGGAGGGGTCATCAAAGCATGTTGCGTTGAGACTATTTAGGGAACGTATGCATGATCCTCGGATATATAATCTTCCAACTGTTGATGAGGTTGCAGCACTCATTGTTGGTGATTTTGATAGTGCTGAATGTGGACGTGATATTATTCTATGAACCCAAAGTGGTCACCTTCAAAGGATTCCGGAGACACATGCATCTTTCCTCCCGTTACAGTATCCGCTGTTGTTTGCATATGGTGAGGATGGATTTTTGAGACAAATACACTTTAGTGAAGAATCGACAAGTCGAATGCAGTGGAAGCGGAAGCGCATTTCATTTCGTGAATGGGTTGCTTTTAGGCTTCACGAGAGGGAGCATGAGTGTCGGAGTTTATTGTTATCAAGGCGACTGTTTCAGCAATTTGTTGTTGATTGTTAATCGATGGTTGAGTCTTCAAAGCTAATATACATTCGCAATAATCAACAGACTATACGAAGAGATTTTTTATCAGGTGTTCAAGAAGCAGTTGATCGGGGTGACACCAATGCGGCAACTATAGGGTCAAGAGTTATACTCCCGTCATCATTCGCTGGTGGTAGACGATATATGTTCAATAAATGTCAAGATGCCATGGCAATCTGTCGGAATTTTGGTTATCCTGATCTCTTCATGACCATGACTTGCAATCCCAAATGGCCTGAAATAGTCCGCCATGTTGCTAAACTTGGTTTGACCACATATGATCGTCCAGATATTTCATGCAGAGTTTTCAAGATGAAACTAGACCGGCTAATGAAAGATCTCAAGAATGGGGAATTCTTTGGAAAGGTCATTGCAGGTAATATGTGTACATGGTAAATAAAATAAATCCTTATTGTGTGCATCTTTTTTCCTACATTTAGTTTTATAACAAGTTATCCATTGTTCTTCCAGCTATGTATACGATTGAATTTCAAAAAAGGGGTTTACCACATGCCCACATATTGATTTCGCTTGATCCTAAAGATAAACTATCTACAATTGAGAAAATTGATGGAGTCATTTGCGCAGAACTTCCTGATCCAGTAAGATTCCCATCACTATTCGAGGTTGTTTCCAGCTATATGGTCCATGGCCCATGTGGCCCAAGCAACACGCAATCCCCTTGCATGAAGAATAGAAAATGCTCTAAATTTTTCCCTAAGAAATTCACTAACTCTACAACATTTGATTGTGATGGGTTCCCAGTGTATAGGCGGAGGAATACCAGCGTGAGCATATGTAGAAAAGGTGTCAACCTGGATAATGGTTTTGTCGTTCCGTATAACCCGAAGCTACTTATGAGATATGGAGCTCATATTAATATTGAATATTGCAACAAATCAAATTGCATAAAGTATTTGTTTAAATATATCAACAAAGGCGTCGATCGGGTTACAATAACTATGTTTTTTGGATCCGCTGCAATCAATGGAGTAGAAGAGGTTGATGAGATCAAACAATATTATGATTGCAGATACCTGTCACCATGTGAATCAATATGGCGTCTATATGCTTTCGACATACATCATAGGTGGCCTTCAGTGAATAGGCTCACATTCCATTTGCCCAAAAAACAAGTAGTTACTTTTAATGAGGACGAAATGGTAGATGATGTGCTTGAAAGGAGTAGAAACCAGAAAACGATGTTCCTAGCCTGGATGTTGGCGAATTCCAAGTATGAAAATGGTAGGGATTTGAAATATATTGACTACCCAACTCAGTTTGTATATGATGTTGATAATCAGGAGTGGCGGCCACGAAAGCAAGGATTTTCTATTGGGCGTATAAACTTTGTTCCACCCGGCACGGGAGAATTATATTATATGAGACTCTTATTAAATGTACAGTGCGGATGCACAAGCTATGAAGATTTAAGAACTGTAGAAAATATTGTGCATGATACTTTTAGAGATGCTTGTGCTGCATTGGGTTTGTTAACGGATGATCGTGAATGCATTGATGGAATTTGTGAAGCAGCTATTCTAGGGTCTGGTCCTTACCTAAGAGGTTTATTTGTTTCGCTATTGTTATCAAATGCAATGACAAGTCCGCTAAATGTGTGGGAGAAGACATGGTCAATGCTTGCAGATGGCATATTATATGATAGAAGAAGAACGTTGGATTGCCTAGGTATTTAATCTCTTAACGATTCTCTATACTTACGTGTTATACTCATATATTTATATCTATTTATTTATATTTATATTATGTTAAATTTATAATTAAATATTAATGTTACAGTTAGATACAGTCATTCTTTTTTGTTTATACTTATGTTGATCTTGATCTTTTATTTGTATAGTCACGCACGCTTTGTTTTTATGTTATCCGACGTTGCTATTCGATACTCATCAATATTGACCTTTTATCTTAAATTTGTATGTAGACTTAGTCATTGATGATGAAGGGATACGCAACCTCTGTCTTATGGAAATTGAGAAAAGCCTGTTACTTAGTGGAAAGACTCTCAAGGATTTTGATGGTATGCCGTGTGTTGATGCAAATCTTTTAAATGAATATGGAAACATATTGATGTTTAATGAGCTAAATTATGACATCCTGGAAATGGAAAAGTTGCACTCAAAGTATATACAAAAGTTGAATCGAGGGCAAAACGATATTTATAACGAGATTTTAGCTGCTGTTATCGCTTCAAATGGGGTTCTTTTTCTTTGTTTATGGTTATGGAGGCACGGGAAAAACATTCTTGTGTAAGACACTGACATACAAACTAAGGTCAGAGAAAAAGATTGTCTTAAATGTTGCATCAAGTGGCATTGCTTCATTATTGCTTCCTGGTGGTCGGACAACACACTCTATGTTCTCGATACCATTGAATTTAGATGAGGATTCAAGTTGTGGCATCGTATTGGGTAGTCACAAAGCCGAGTTGTTACAATGCACGAGCCTCATTATTTGGGATGAGGCTCCAATGGTTAGAAAGTATGCTTTTGAGGCGTTAGATCGTACTATGAGGGACTTGATGAGAGACAAGGTTGATGGTGCTTGTGATAAACCATTTGGTGGCAAGGTAGTTGTGTTGTGCGGGGATTTTAGACAGATACTCCCTGTTATACCAAGAGGAGGCAGAGCTGAGATAGTAATGGCAACCATCAACTCATCTCGATTGTGGAGTCATTGCAAAGTTTTGACATTAACTGAAAATATGAGGTTAGCTACCAATTCCTCTGATCCATGTGCGGATGAGTTGAGAAAATTTGCAAAATGGATTTTGGACATTGGCGATGGTAATTTGGGAAGTAATGGTGATGGTGAATCTGATGTTCCTATTCCAGATGAGTTACTAATTTACCAATCAACAAGTCCATTACAAGACATTGTCCATTCTATATATCCTAATCTTAGTAATAGTGTTATGCATGCTGAGGATTATAAAGACAAGGCTATATTAGCACCAACTTTGGATGTTGTTGATTCAGTTAATCAACATGTGTTATCCTTATTTCCTGGAGAGGAGAAAATCTATTATAGTTGTGACACAATATGGAAAGTTGATGATGACATTGGTATAGAGGCTGATTGGCTAACTACTGAATTTTTGAATGGTATAAGGTGTTCTGGTATCCCTGACCATAAATTGGTGCTTAAGCATGGTGTTCCAATAATGCTAATGCGAAACTTGGATCTTTCTTCTGGACTCTGCAATGGTACAAGATTAATTGTCGAAGACCTTGGTAATCACATCATTGGTTCTATTGTAATAACAGGTACCCATGCAGGTACAAAGGTTTTTATTCCAAGGATGAGCTTGATGCCTTCTGATGAAACATTACCGATAAAGTTTCAACGGAGACAATTCCCATTTTGTGTTTCATTTGCGATGACCATTAATAAAAGTCAAGGTCAGTCACTGTCTCATGTTGGTGTATATCTACCCAAACCTGTGTTTACGCATGGTCAACTGTACGTTGCAGTATCTCGGGTGACGAGCAAAGTTGGGTTAAAGATTTTGATTTCCGATGACGACATTAGCAAACGACATGTGACAAAGAACATCGTCTATCAAGAAGTCTTCCAGAAAATATATTGTTGATAATAGTAGTAGCCATGTGTAATTACTTTTTCATATAAAATATGTAATGCACTGACACTATTATGTAATCTCATAAAATTAATTTTCGTTTATCATTTGGCCAGGTTTTCCTTGCCACATTTGTGTGTTAAGTTGTTCATACATTTTTCAGTTGACTCTTTAATTGCAACTTTGATGTTGGTTATGCATTTATATCTGGTGTATTGATCACAATTTCATTACAATGTTTATTTATTATTTATTGTGTTAACTGCACACAGGCAGAGGCCAGAGAGGGGTTTTGGTTGTGGAATTCGCGTTCGCACAACAGGTTAATAAGTCTGAGAACTACTTCACATACTTTTATTTTCATGGTTTCCGGTATTCTAGCATCTATTTTTATTGATTCTCACTGGATTTCATGATCTTTGAGGTATACTATAGTCCATAAATCTAGCACCTTATTCTACTGTTTTCATGGATTTTTTCCAACACATCTTGAGGTTGCAAATGCAAGCATTGGCTTAGAAATAGACCCTTTGTTGTTCTGTTCCTGACCAGTTCTTAGTCGATCAGATTACCTGTTTATTTTTTGTTTCCTCTGCATTGTCCTGTCTTTCTAAGTCAAGTATGTGTGATATTTCTGGTTGTGTGTTGTTTTGATGCAGAATAGTTGAGCACACGCAATAGATTGTCAAAGAATATAAAAGATAAGAGTTTACTTGGAAACCAACTAAATAGATTGCACAACAACTAAATAACACATTTATATTATAATTTCTGAATTATCATTGGCGTAAATTATGTTAGTGTCCCTGAACAATGATTTTATTTTGTATTTATGTTGATTTGAAAACTCAAATTTAAATGGAAGTTTAAATGTGACATATTTAATGATTGAAACCCACATGATTGATTTTGTGGGATAACTACCATTTTGAATCTTAATTTTTCTCCCTCCATCTTCAAGTTATCATATGTTTCCTTTTTATTTAGGAAAAATGACTTGGTCCACCAGAGTAGGTAGTATGTGTTGCAAGTTACATAGCATTAGTGTGATTTCGAAAGTAAACCTTTATCTCTATATTTCTTTAAATTTCATTTTTTCCTTATCTGTTTCCAGTTTCCTCTCACCTGTATCTCTTTGCATTTGTGATTCTTTTTCACTCTTCTTCTCTCCAAATATCTGCCTCTCTCCTATGTTTGAAGCTCCTGATCTGATACAATTTGTCCAGTGAATGAACCTTTGAATCATCATTCAATTTGTCGTATGTTGAAGTTTATTACAGGTGAGACTCACTCTCCCACTTTACTTTTACTTTCTTTGTTCGTGGAATTTGATCACTGTGTTGCCTATATCAAGCATCTATTAGTGTTTTTATTTTTTATTTTTCCTTCTTAGAGTCTGCTGATGAATTTCTCTTTTCTCCTCCTAATGATACTTCCTTCTTCTATCAATTTTATAACTTACTCAATGATGAACTTGATATTAAGCCAAAGTTAGGAAATAAGGCATTGCAAGTTGATCAAAAAATTTAAAAGGATGATGTAAGTAATTTATTTGCATTGCATACTAATCCTTTGTGATATTTTTATAGGCCTAAAAATGATTCATGTATGCTTTGAATATCGTTAGTATTTAATGTTGCAGCAAATATAATGGAATCTAAACGGACTGAGTTTTGTGTTTCAGAATGTGAAGACACTAACTATGTTGCAGTAAAGGTTGCATTAAGACCACCACTGTAGTAAAGAATGCATTCCAGTTTATGAGCATGTCTTTAATTATGTACTTTAGGGGTAATTAAAGATACTCATAAACTGAGAATATCAGTTTATGAGAATATCTTGCATTAAGACCCACCCTGTTGACATGATCCCATGCAGCTTAACACAACTGGATCCGAGGACAAACGGTAATGGTGAAGTCAGTTTGTCTATTTACCTGTTGACATCCATCTTTTGTAGCATCCAAAACTTTTGAAGTAGAAAGCTTCTTTTTCTCACTCATGGAGTCATATGATGTCTTTGTTAAATTGACACTGCTGACTTATCTTTTGTCGATGGCATTTGTTAGGGGGATGTCTATCTATTTCTTTCCCATATGTCAACCCCTTTCGTGTTGGCTATATGAGCCACATATAAAGGCTTGCAAGTGAGTGAAAATGACCAATGGACTCTTAGTTTTTGTATTCTTGATAGTTATCTCCATGAAATTGACCTTCGTAACTGAAAATTTTGCTTTTTCACTTTACTGAAAATTTGTTTATTTCTTTTGTCCAGGCTCATTTCTGTGTAGAATATTTCAAAAGAAATTTCCTGTCTCTCATTCACTATGGACTTTTCTACATTATCCTTTCAACTTTTTCTCTCTCTTTTTTTATTATAATTCTCTCAAATATGAAATATGAATCTAACTAATTTTCATTTTGCTCTTTCACTTTATTGAAAAATTGTTTATGAAACTCATCCTGGTAGTTGGTCTGAATATTTTGTGCCTAAGAATAATAGTCATCATGTTTTATACTTATCTCCCTCTTTTGTAAAATTTTATTAGGTTGAACATGTCAAAGTCTACAGGAATCCTCTGGCAGAGATTGATATCAATTGATTAGTGAAACTTTAATGTTCTTTCCAAGGAGATGCAAAATCTATATCTTACTGCACCAAAGTACAAACAGAACAGAAGAATATCTCATTACTACCATTGTCGTTACAAAATGCTGCTGATATCAATTGTTTTTATTCCTCTCGGCAGAACAAGAGTGCTTCCTTTAGTTTTGTGATCTTTTCCTGGCTTTTCTATGAGTTGATTTGTGTTGCTCTGTCTTCTCTTATTACTGATGACAAGTGGATCTGATTTGTAACCTTTCATATGAAGGTTGCTTTTAGTCAAATTAGTAATTAGTAATTAGAGGAGATATATGCTTTAAGTGTGTGTTTTTCAAAACCAATTCCAATAGAGTAGTATCGGTTTTGGATAACAATATAGATCTTTGGGGTCATTTTACAGAATTGGTTTCAGTCTTGGAATGAATTATGCTAGCAACTAGAGGGAGTAGTTGCTACGTTGAGTATAATCAATATTGAGATTTTAAAAATTTCACAATATTAATCTACAAAATCACTTTTTCATAAATGTATCCAAAATTAAATCAATTTACGTTCAACACACGGTACTAGAACCGATTTTATCAAAATCATTTTTATTCAAAATCAATTGTTGCAATGATGATCCAAACATGCATGGACAAATCTATAGCGGGTAAGATGAGCCTAAATCATCGTGAAACTTGCTATCTATTATGTTTAAGCTGTTGACCATAGCAAAACAAGTGTAACCTTGAAAGAGGGTACTTTTTATCTTTATATAATATAAATAAAATATATACTTGCTTGGTTCCCTTTAGATCTTAATTCAGGAAAATTAACTAATGTCAAATGATTCAAATTTCGTAGAGATTAAAAGATCGATAATAGTGCACTTCTAATTATTCCAAGTCTAACTCTCATTGGTATTTATGCTGAAACACAAGTTTCAAGCTTGTGTTTCAACGATTGATTATATTTAATGATCATAAGGACAGGCTTCTATGTTTTAAGAAGAATAAAAGAAGAATAAATACATGTTAGCTTCAAAAAAGCCCTGATCATAAATGTTCATTTCTTATGCCTAAAGTAAGGAAGAAACTTAATGAATGTTGATTATGTTTTATGGTACGAAAAACGCTGAAGAGTTTGAGAATATTGCCAAGGCTCAGGCACTAAAGGTAATTGTTCTTTCTCCCCAATAGTACAATAACCACCCTGTCCCCTTGGGCTGAGCCTTTAGTTGTTCATTGATTTATGGTTTGTTTCTTATTCCTTTCAGTTCATTTCTTTAATCCACTACTTCTCAAGCTCAGAAACTATATTTTAGCCATCTGTGCCATCAAAGACGATGCACATCGTTTTTATGAAGAAGAAAATGTGGAAGACAATACACATGTGTTGTCATTTATAAAACAATTCACTTGTGTTGTAAGAAGAGGTTAATAAATGTTACGATTGATAATATGGTTGAAGATGATACACATCGTTTTAATAAAGATGATACAATATTGTCATGTATAGTCTCTGGCAAATCTGCTCTCACACTTATTAAGTGACTTAATCCCGTGCATCGCACGGGTATAATCACTAGTAGAACCCATCATGGGACTAACACTTTTTGCAGGGTCAGTCCTTGCATTCCTAACACTTTTGCAAGACAAAGGAACAAGATATTGTTTGCTGATCAAATGTTGATGCTTTGCTGGATCAGTTTTTATGAAAAGGGAGTTAGAATTGGCACCTCAGAACCCAAAATAGCACCTCATGTTTTTTTTTCTAAATCTCAAAAATACTCTTTTTAACATTTAACCCCACACATCACCCCATTCCCTCCTCACTCTTCAGGTTTCAGCTTTCGAATCTTCACTCTCACCCCAAGCTCTTCGTCTCCCTCACTCTCACCTGTTTCTGCTCGTCTCCCTCGCACTCTCTTCGTCATCATCATCAAAGCTCAAGGTCTGCTCTCTTCCCTCATCATCATCAACTTCACCAGGTAAGCTTCACAACCCTTCTTCATCTTGCAATTATTCATTTTGTACTATTGAAGACGAACCGTCCACCATGGGAGCGAACATTCATCGTTCCAGATTTTAAATCACAGAACTTTTAGGTTTAGAGTTCTGGGATTTAGATTACGGAACATTGTAGGTTTAGGATTACGGGTTTTAAATCTCGGAAGTTTAAATTTTTGGCTTCCAGGTTTAACATCCCGAGGTAATGAATTAGGATCATTTCGATTTTTATTTCCCGTAAGGTTAATATTGTTTGAATAGTTGTCTTCCGAGATTTAGAACTCGGAAGATAGAGTCATGTAAAGCCCGTTCCGGTATTTAAAACTCGGAATGGAAATTTCAGAACCCAGTACTGGATTTTTTAATGTTGATTTGTTTATGCATGTTTTATTATTTGCAGATGGCAAGGACTCATTTTGGACCCCGTGGACGTGGACGTGGACGGAACAACAACAACGATGGAAGCGGGCGTATCCCTGGTGGGCGTTTGCCACCTACAACGTCCAATAGGAAACGCAAAACCGATGCTTCTTCGTCAGCTCCACCTCCTCCTCCATCACCACTTATTGATCAGCCAGAGGTTCTACCCATTCCACCACTACCTCCTCCACCACCAACACCAGTTTCTCAGCCTCAGGCTTCTTCGTCAACTCCACCTCCTCCTCCACCACCACCATTAGCACCTGAGCATCAGTCTGAGCCAAAGACTGAAGAAGGGGCTGGTGAGGAAGTTCCTGAGGTCTTGGAGATCGTGCAGCGGTCCACCCTCTACCCCCTCGTGTCCTACTCATACAGAATGATGGACAAGGGGCTGGTGTCTGCCTTCATGGAGAGGTGGCACCCAGAGACTTCCTCGTTCCACATACCATTTGTAAGACCCTCAACTTTGTGTGATTGTATTTTGGGTTCCTATAACTCTTGTGGTTATAGTTTGAATCTTTTGAAGTATATTGATTATAATTTGTCTTGAATTTTTAGTAATTCGAGTTGGTATTGAGTTAATATATTAAGTTTTATTTATGAGAAATGTGTGTTTGAGTATGGAATTATGTATTGTTTAAGCCTTGGCTGAAATGGCGACGTTTTGAAAGAAAAGTAGAGACATCGTCTGGTAGAGACCGTCTGGTAGAGATCGTCTGGTTAAGTGGGTAGACTGTTACTCCGTTGGCAGACTGTTTCTCTGTTGGCAGACTGTTTCTCCGTTGGCAGACTGTTACTCCATTGGCAGACTGTTACTTTGTTTAGTTGGCAGACTAGGACTTCGTTTTTCCTGGTCTGGTTAGCCGTTATTTTTGACTTTAAGAAATAAGTGTCAAATACCTTGGGAATGATAAACTTCCGTTTTTATTGACTCTTAAGAGATAAAATGTCAGAATCATTAATGAGCATTAATGACTAGCCGTTTTCTTTGACTTAGAATATTTTAATCTTTTCTAAGTCGGTTTCCTCACTCTATAAATACCAAACTCCGTCAGTACGTTAATCTTTCATCTTCCCACACCTTTCTTCTCTTCAAAGTAAGCTGAATCCTTGACATTTTTCTGAAGCGTTGTTGTTGACCAGAGCTGTTCGTTGCGAGTTCTTCTTGATTCGTAAAGGACAGAGTTGAAGTTTCAAATCTCTTAAAACCATTTAGACTATTCGAGGCTAAAGATCAAGTGTATGCAACCTAATCGAAGGTAAGGGTAACTCAATCTTAGTATTATGATATTATGATATTTTTGTGATTCTGATTGCAGAACACAGACTGTGATTGTTTATAAGTTGTTTAAATACTGTTGATAATAGTATGATATATCGAATATGGTGTATGGTTATGAGATTGAATTGCTTGAACATATTTTGTAAGAAGAGCTTACTGTGTTATGTATATATTGACATAACTATGAAACGAGTGAACAGTTATTGTTCATGAGGATTCTGTAAACTGTGAGAACCAGTAGTTTCTGAGGATTCGATTACTGTCATGACAGATGCACTACGAGTGCATAATTTTAGGTTTTGATGTGGCGAACTATTATGCGTCGCGGGATCATGCCAAGGGTGGTGTAGGAAAGTCTCTCCCATGTTCTAAGTCATCCTGGCCCGGATACGGCAAAAACCCAATGAGCTATTTGCATTATTCATTGAAAAGCTAACAAGCATATGTGTTGTGATGAATGAGGCTTATTCTGTGAAGTTATGAATTACTGGCAGATATTTTGTGAATTGTTGTTTCAGTTATAGTATAATGGTTAATACTGTTTACTCTATAATGTACTTCTAATATTGTATTTCTATATTCTTATATTTGAGTTAACCCTTTGTTGTTTCTGTTTGTGTCTTCTTTTATTTTGGCGTGCAACACTAGATAGCCAGAAATAAAGGGAAACTCAGGGATGCAAGATGAAGGACCTTTTAAACAGCTTGAAGTGGATGTTTTGCTTCCGTACTTTTTGTAAACTTAGCACATGTGTGCATCATATTATTTTCTTTACATCTCATTTTGTATTGATGTAATATTATTGATATGGGCTACACTTATTAAATATATGAGGGACGATGATTTTGGAAAATTTGAGATGTTTTGGAAGGTTTTATTTTACGTGTTATTTTCGGGTTTTCAATGTGACTCTCGACTTAAAAATCGGGCTGTTACACCGTTCGGAGAGATGACCGTCACCCTGGATGACGTGTCATGCTTGCTGCCCATGGGATCACGCTGCCCGCCTGTACCTGCTTCACCTTGTTGGTGTGACATTGTTCGCCAACAAGAGTCACACTTTCAGCAGTGTGACCTACCTGACGGCGTTCGAGGACCTAAACATGGTCGGGATGTATGCCTGGGGAACCATGGCGCTGGCGGTGTTGTATGGCCAGCTCAGAGTTGCCAGCCACTACAAGACGAAGCAGCTCAGTGACTACACCTCCCTCCTGAAGGCTTGGATCTACGAGCACTTCCCGACCACAATGTTCTTCAGACATTCAATGTCGAGCTATACAGAGGATAAGCAGAGAGCGGCCAGATGGCGGTGTGGGAAGCAAGGGACGGTTCCATGCCGGACGCGGAGGGAGCACCTGGACAACATGGACGCCCATGCAGTCATCTGGACCCTTATGCTGGGCATAGGGACCATCGTCCCTTGCACCCGGTGGCACTTTTCTCCGGATACATCCACGAACCGAACGCCACCCGACCATACCTACCTGATAGGGTCCTCCGCCAGTTTGGCCATGTACAGACTGTTCCCTGTTCCCTGATCCCCTCCTGGTCCACCACCCTCTACGGAAGACATAGATGCTGCATTCGCAACATTCGCAGATGTCCTCATCCCCTAGGGCTCCAGGTTTCATTTCCTGCAGAGTCATCCCCAGATTATATGACGTGGTACTTGCGGCATTCACATCCTCTTCTGATACTAGATTGCATGCGTGACGGTGTTGGTGTAGCGGTAAGTTCTTTATCCGGATCAAATATCCATACAATTAATTCATATTACTTATACTTTAATAATTCAATTACATTTCAAATTGGTTTCATTTCAGTCTATGCTCCGGAGACTGGAGGATTGGTTGGCGCAGTCTCTCGCGGCGCACGATGCACCTCCAGCCGACGGACCTAGTCGAGCTGCCTTGTAGAGAGCTTTGGATTACACTAGGCAGAGGACGACGACGAACTTTGTGTATATCAGAGGAGGGGTAGGGGAGGGGATTCGACCTCGACATCGAGTGGGGGCAGATGATTGTAGTTTTGTTAGATTAGATTAGTACTTAAGAATTTTGATTAACTTGACTTGTTATATTTTGGATGCTGACTAGTTATTAGTTATATTTTTTGATATGTTATATCTCGGCTTATATAATATTTTATTAAGTGTGGGTAGGGGTCGCAATTAAATCCACCAACCCATACCCATCCAACCCACTCACATTAAAAACCATCCAACCCATCCATTTACAAAATTAAAAATAAATGGATGGGTCATGACCCATCCATTTAATTTACTGGATGGGATAGACCCATCCATCAAATTTTAAAATCCATTGGGCCATTTACCTGAAAATGAAAAATTACCCATGAAACCCATTACCCACCCACACCCACCCACACCCAGAACCCTAATTCTCTGCCTCACTTTCCCACGTCCTTCGAAGCTAAAGAGATAGGTTACACCTGCCGCCGCATCTCCTCCTGAAGCCGTCGCCGCCGCCGCCGCAGAAGCTGTCACTTCCGCGCCGCGCCACCCCTGCCCATCTCCTTCTTCCTCAAACCACCGTTCAATCCTCTTCACCCTCACAACCTCTCTTCATCACTCCGCGGCGCCGCCCCTGCGCATCCGCCACACCACTCGACTCTCCCTTCGTCAACCCAGGTCAGAACCACCACCGCCACTGCTTTCATCGTTCACTGCACCACCACTCCCCGCCGTCCGCGTCCGTTGCACTTTCCTCGCGAAGCCGGAACCGACGCGCCTTCGTCAACCCAGGTCAGAACCTCTCTTCCTCACTCCCTGCTTTCATTGTATATATGCTTGTAGTTTTCTCTATTCTGATTCAAGAACCAAAGTCACTCTCAAGAACCAAACTTTCGCTGGATGATTGATTTGGAGACAATGCACAAGGATCAAGGATCTGGGTAGTGTCTTGATTTTGAAGAACACAACTAGTACCATCTTGCAACAGTGTTTCATTTGGTGTGTAGGAAATATTGCTTTGAAGATCATGGGGCTCTAAATCTTGATGGATTGTAGCTGGTTGTGGTCGTTGTTCTTGTGAGAAGTAAGTGTCATTCACTTTTTACGGGATTTTCCCCACCCCAAGCAAGTTTGGATTATGGCTAACATGTCTCTCCCGGTTAATTTCTTCTCTTGTTGTCTGGAGGACTGGTTATTGAGCATGTTGCGTTCATATCAGTGTTTGAGTCTCCTCACTCATGCTTGGTAGTTGTGGCGTTGGCGTAAAAATGTGATCTTTGAGCCCTCTCCTTGGCATACCGGTTTTGTTACTCGTAGTATTATACATTAAGTTCAAGATCTGGGTTTCCTATCTTCAAGCGCCGATGTTCTTCTTCAGACAGGTACGTACCAGTTGGTCTCCTCGATCACCCAACCACATGGGTGAAGTTGAACACGAATGGGGTTCCAATCCTCCACCGGTCTTACATCTAGTGGTGGTGTGATCATGGACACTATGGGGGCTTGCTTATTTGGCTTTTCGTCCAAAAAAGGGAGGGGTGGTGCTTTACTTTTCGATGTTCTTGCTTCTGAAGAGATGTTTAAGTTGTTGCTGGGAGTTGGGTTTCAGGAAGATTCAATTTGAGTTGGACAATTTACACTTTGTTTCCATTTTGCAGAGCTCTCAAGCTAGGAGTCTTCACATTTATGCCTTGTACGTGTCTCTTTGAGATTATGCATTCTTCAATTCCCTTGGGAGGTTTCGCATCTATCTATCTATATATATTATATAAAAAAAGGTTTATACCACCTACCCACTAAAATAAGGTATAAATCCTAACTATTTCCACTATGACCTACCCATTAAGACCTACCCTAAATAAATAATATTTATTAAATAAGGAACGAATCATGACTATATTTATTACAAATGTTAAATAAGGAATGAATTATAACTAATTAAAATCTTAAAATTTTCTAAAAAAATATTACAAATATTAAATAAGGAACGAATCATGACTATATTTATAAAATTTATTACAAATGTTAAATAAGGAACGAATCATAACTAATTACAATCTTAAGCTTTTTTAAAAAAACAATACAAATATTAAATAAGAAACGAATCATGACTATATTTATAAAATTTATTACAAATGTTAAATAAGGAACGAATCATAACTAATTAATACCAAATTTTAATAGGAACAAAAATTAGTCTCCTCACTTGATGCTATAAATTGTACCACTACGGTTTCTCTGCTATATCCTTTTAAAAGAATAAGCTCAAAAATCAATCATGAAAACTATTTCATACTTTTAAATTGTTTTCCTGCTACATCATTCTGAAATTAATTAATAATGGTGTTGAATTCCAAAGTAGACTCAATTTCCTCCATCAATCTGTTCATTCTTACAAACTTTGTTTTTCTATACTGCAAGCGTTACCGTGTTCTGATCATTCAATTTGTTTTAGTTTTGATTCCTTCACATGTTGCAATTTTGTCTATTTTTTGTTTGGTTCTCTTTTAATCTTCATTGCAATATTCACATTCTCCTCAATTTTGTAGGGTATAGGAGATGAAGGGGATGGCAAGCATGCTCTTCCACAAGAGAGAGAGAGGCTAGGAGTTCCTCTATTTTTAAAGGATTAGTGAACTCAAATCCCATCACGAGGAAATAGATCATGTCAACGTTATTATGTTTGAATTCTTCAATTCGTTTTAGTTTTGATTCATTCTAATGTTACAATAATTTTTTTGGTTCTCTTTTTATCTCAATTGTAATATTTATCTTCTCCATATTTTTGTAGTAGCGTTTAGGAGATGAAAGCACAAGGAAATGAATAATGTTAGAGGTAAGAAAGATATTATTGCTTTTTGATCCTTTGGTTCATCTTAGTTTTAATTTCTTCTAGCTTGTTATGTTTAACGATATCAAATTGATTTTGTTTGATACTCTCTCATGTTATAAACTATTTCCCACTTGCTTCTCATAATTGTATCTTTGGGTTCTACTGGCCACACTTTCTATAGACATGCATCAATGATTTTGGAAGCGGAGCACCAAACAACAAGAAGAAGATGAAATTAGTAAGGATCATTCTGTGAGAGCTGGTTCATTAAATATATGGACGAAAATATTGAATTTGAAATCACATTTTTGGATGCTTAATTGATCTTTCGAGCAAAACATGCATCATTCGAGCTATCTAGCATCACTCTAATGAATAATATATCATTGACACATATGAATAATGAAAATTATTCAAATGAGAACTAATTTTTAATTTAAGTTAATTAAATTTATTTTTTTGAATGAGCAACAAGTGTATGTAGAAAATTACCGTTGTTGACGCTAAAGTATGAGTGTATACCTTTGTAAATTATTTAATTCCTTTTAAAACGATTTTGTGCTCTTTAGCGTCATAGAAAAACCGTTTTATTAGTGTCGTCCAACTTATTTTTCTTATATTAAAAAGTAATTATAAATGAAATTTGACAAAATTGTTTTTAACCACGTTATAAATTAAATTTGGATCTGAAGACATTATAACGTGATTAATATGGTCCATCCAAATATTTACAAAATAAAGGATTTGAAATCTTTATTTTGAAATCATATTTTCGTTTAAGTTTAACAAAATCTTTTTGCTTTTACTGTTTGTTATGACAAATATTTAGAATTTCTAAAAAAAAAAACTCATCTGTTAATTTTCAAAAGTTGGTGTCAAATGATAGTATTGATGCATCATATTGTTATTAACAATTTAAAAAATCTAATCTAAAACTGAATAGAAGATTTTTAGTTTAATATATTAATTAGTATTTATGCGATTTGGGATCAAATAATCAAAGCATTTATACTTAGTAATTTAAAAGGAATCATAATAAATTAGATAATCATTATAAATAGGTTAATTAACAGCATGGATATCATAGACTAATCTTTTTAAAAATTATCATCTAAAGATTTTTTTTTTAAAATTTAACATTAACATAACTTTAAACAATTACATCAGAGAGCAAGAAAGCTTCAATGCCCAGACCCCGTAGGCCCCTATTCCACCCAAACACGATTGATAAAAGAGAGAGCCTTACCTCGAGGGGTTTGCTGCACTGTTGTTGTCGGAGAGAGGACGTCGCACTCCAGGTTAAATATTCGTATACCAATAATCGGGGAATCAACATGACAAAATAACATCTAAATTTAGCACAAGATGTGGCATGGTAGTTAGCTAACTTTATCCCTCGACCATGCGGAAGGGGATTTCGATCCTTCCCCATGTGAGTTAAGCGCAAATTGTCGCCAACCGTTTACTACTAAGTAACTATTTCTCACGGCTACAATATTGGTCACTAATGAGAAGTTATAAAAATATCATTTCACACACAATAATATTAGTTTATCCAAAATTACATGTGCCTCGCACAGGTAAATCCAGCTAGTTATCATGTATTTAGGGATTGTAATCTTAGCAATACAAATGTTCTTTTTTGTAGCTGCACTAAATCTTGATGAAGAGCTTGTTGAGGATCTTACAACTCTAACTTTATCTGGAAATGAATGATGGATTTTAGAACATTTGTATTTAGCTAAACTTAAATGATGGATTTTTATTTGTTGAATGCCACTTTCATGTATTGTTTCAACTTGATGATGAGTTTTTGTTTCCCATGGATTTGGCTTGGAAAGTAATGACTCTTTTTGCAAGAAGTGGATAATATAAATTGATGATAGAGGGTGTTTGTTATATGGTTGTCAAACAGGTTTAAGCTCACAAGATTAAGATTTAAGTGGGATATATATATATATATATATATATATATATATATATATATATATAGTGTTTATCTAGAAAAAAAAGTAACAAAACGTGTTTTGCCAATTTTTAGGTTTTGGAGCCGATTTATGAGTTTCGAGCCTTTTTATGACTTTCGGGGCCGATTTTTAGGTTTAGGACCTTTTTTGGGTTTTGGGCCGTTTTTTGAGATTATGGGCCGCTTTTTGGGTCCCGGGTCGTTTTTTGGGTTTCGGGTTGTTTTTTGAGATTATGGGCCGTTTTTTTGGGTTCCAGGCCGTTTTTTGAGTTTCGGGATATTTTTTGGGTTCCGGGTCATTTTTTGAGTTTCGGGGCCGATTTTTAGGTTCCGGGCAATTTTTTGGGTTTCGGGTTCCAGGCGATTTTTTGAGTTTCGGGTCATTTTTTGAATTTCGAGGCCGGTTTTCGGGTTCCGAGCCAATTTTTGGGTTTCGTAGTGAATTTTGAGCTTTGGAGCCAGTTTTAATGGATGGATGGATATCCATCCATTAAAATTCACTAATGGATGGGTTGGATGGATATTTTTAAATGGGTCATGGATGGATTTGATATTTTATAAGAGAATTTAAATGGATCATTAATGGGTTAATGGATGGGTTTGACCCATCCATTACAATGTGGATCCAAATCCGTCCAACCCATCCATTTGACACCCCTAAGTGTGGGTGTGATTTTTATAATTATGTTACAAAAGCTAACATATATGCTTTACCCAGAAATATATAAGCTTTAAATACAAATCCAAGTTTTAGAAACCGGTAAAACGAATTTTAAATTTTTCATTCCGGGAAATAGAATCCGGCAGATAAATAGTTTCCTGGTTTATAAATACTGGAATGTATGTGTAGAAAATTTCCCTGATTATAAATCCCGAAACATGACATTTAAAATTCCAGATTTATAAATCCCGGAAGTTATTTTTAATTTCATTCCGGGATTATTAAACACAGTATACATACAAGTTCCGGTTTTATAATTCCCGGAACATGTTTAAGTAGTATACATTACATTCTGGGATTTTAAATCCCGGAACATAAATCCATATTGATTCCGGTTTTTATAATCCGGTATGGACTAATGTTCCCCAGTTCCGGGAAAGTTAAACCCGTAACACAAAAAATCTGTTTTCCGGGAATTTATATCCCGAAAGGTATATCGAGACAGGGGTATATATGAAAATTACTACACAAACACGAGGTGTGATTTTGTGTGCTGGGGTGGAAAATCTAACTCCCTTATGAAAAGTGGTAAAGCCACACCAAGGATATTTGCAACACTCAGCAATGGGGTGTGATTCACATTCATAATCATAGCAATGAAAAGAAAGCCAATGTTTGAAAATTCCTAAAATAAAACCTCCTAGTCACAATCTAAAAACATGTTAAATTTCAAGGACTACCTAGACCTAGTTCTTATAGTACTAAATGAACTATACGATGATATGATACAAAAGAGGTCAAGACTCAAGAGGACTTGTGTCTTCGATGGGATGATCCGTTTAGAAGGCAAAGCCGCAAGCGTCTGCTAAGGGCCTCTAGCTTCTCAAACCTGTCACTCTTTGGTTTCTTGGCATTACTTTCAGCTTTCTTCTTTTTCTTCTTTTTATTGTTCTTTTTCATCTTGTCATCTTCTTTCAGGTCCGACGACTTCTCTTTCATGCTTCGCATAGGTGTTGCAAACACCTTCAAAGTATTCTGACAATATTTACAAAGGAACATGTCAACAAATGAAAAGCCATAAATATATATGTTTCACATGTGTGCAAGAGAAAGAGAAATACCTGAGATAGTTTATCATCAGTTCTCAAGTCTGCAGAAGATTCTTCATCACTGCCACCTAAAGATGAACATCTGCCCCAACTTTCTCTATTTGAGCTTGTATATGAGCAACAGTCTTCAATGTGGTCATTTGGCTTTTCCTATAAAGTCATCAATGGCACATCTCAAGTTAAGGAATGCTAAAATTATAAAATGAAAAGATGTGAAATAGATCACCAACCGCAGAAGAAAGGCAGGAATACACAGCACACAAAGACATGGAAGATTCAAGGGTAAATCGAAACGCAAAATCTCTTCACACCAATAATTATGATCTCTTGACCAGTGTAGCCAAATGCTGTATGGAGAATAAATAGTAAATTCTAGCTAAGAATAGTCTACCAATGAAATAATTCACCTACAACTAAGACTTGAGACCACCAGTAATCATTTGTCTAAAACTTTTGCTTTTTTTTTTACCCAAGTTGCACTTTTGGAAGCATTTTATTGAACTACAACACCTAAAACCATTTGTCAATACATAGCATATTCCATACTACCTCTTGGAAGTATAAGGAAGTCCATTCCCTTCTTAGTTATTAAAATATCAATCATTAAATAAATTATATTAAATAAAGGAAACGTTACCAAAAAAAAGTAATTCTAGATTAAAACATTTTAGCTGGAAAAAAAAAATCACTCACTACTCAGTTGGCAAATCAAGTAAACTAGTTAACCATTAACTACTATAAGAACATTGTCAATCAATTGAATAACTGTTCCTAAACTGAAAGTAATTCATTTAAATCACCTTTTGCAATTTAATTTTTTTTTATGATTAGTGAAAATTTAATACAGTATGTAAAGCCCTTTTTTCTATATGTTCTAAAACATGCTCACATGGCCAAGACAAGAGTACCATTTATGTGTGAATATAGGAATACTGGATTCAATAGTGAAACATAGAGGTGAAAAAGCTTTCCGGAACAATTTCTTAATTTCAGACAAATCTTGATGAGATCACCTGCACTTCTGTGGGATCATCCTGGCCAGTTTCATCATTGTTGTGCGTATTATCTTCTTTCAACACGGACTCCTGCATTACAAGTAACGAACGAATTAAGTAGAGCAATTTTTTTGGAAGAAAAAATACAGACAGAAGGTAAAGGCACCCTACTACATCAGTCAAGGGTGCAACTGCTGAAAGAAGTTCGCTAACAGATTTTGTGGCGGAAATTGTTGGATGTGCAGAAGATGAACTTGCAGCATCAGTAGTTACAGACCTCAGACTCGAGAGAATCTCATATAATAGGCTCTAGCATGAAAGCAAGAGCAAATTAGTTTCTGTTCATCACATAACACATAATAAAGCTGAACCGTATCCAATATTTTAATACTTGACCACATAATAAATATTTATGGTGATATTTCCAAAAAGTGAACTTAAGGTTGAAACATTGAATACTAATTATGATCAGTACACCCTGAACATGTTTTAGAGGTTTCCGGTTAAGGTGCGGTGGGTTGGTCCTATATTCCTATATCACCTAAAGTTTGTTTTCCCATTTTGTTGAGTTTGAATAAGGTGAAATTGAGGTTGGGAAAAAGCGTTACCTAGTCTCTTAAAGGATGTAAATTAGGATCTTAAGGATTGTTATTTGCAGCGCATTGCTATATCATTTTGAAAGTTCACGAGCAGCATTTGGGGCACAGTGTACAACTTTAGGTATATTTCTTGTGGATCAGACTTCAGTATAAATAAACATTACCATTTTTAATTGGTTGGTTTTTTATCATATTCAGCAGTTGATGGAATGAAGGAAGTACAAAATGACGAGTACCAGTGGTCCTATGCAATATACTGAAGACAGAATTTAATATAGCAGAAAATCAAGACATATAATTCTATATGCTAAATACCTCATCTACACCAGAACCAAGTTTCAAATCCCCAAAATCATAATATTTCTCAAGCTTATGAGCACTAGAAACATGAGGAGGGCGGAGGACATTGTAGAAAAAAATGGAAACTGAATCATAAAAGAACTGGGGCCGAGAGGAGTTGTGATCACCATCGAACTTAATGATATTTTTATCACCCTACAAATGAAGAAACAAAAGTCAGATGTTTTGATTATCAAAGGAAATAATAGCGAATTGTATTGAAATAATCTCAAGCTCAAGAAATTGAAATAAATTAATACTGCATAGGATTCAGAGATGAGATCAGAGTGGTGTGGTTGAATGAATTTGTCATCACTTCCATGTCCAAATAAAACAGGAATGAATGTCTTCGATGCAACCTGCAGGATTTAAAAGCATTATAGTTTACGATAGACATGGAAAAGAAATAACTCTAATTACAATATGTTTAGCCTGAAAGTAAAATCCATCATTGTCAGATTTCATGGTGAAAATAAACATGATCGATGAAGTTAACATAATTCCATAAATAATTTTGTTTATTTTAACAAGGTAGAACAGCTCGAAATATGCCTAACTGTTTTCCCAAAGAAACCAAAAGAACAGAAATGCACAACTAATACATACCAGCAAACAGTTCAGGTTCATAATATCAAACTTGGCCTTCTTCGCAATAACCCGCCGCATGTATTGTACAGCCATTTTAACCTAATTGAGGAGAAAATGCAACAAAATATCAGACTTGATATACTTCACAGGATGTGACGAAAACATGCCTAAACAGCTGTGACTTGGGATGGATGCATCTGATTTTCTGCTGTACTCTAGCTCTATTAATAAAGCCAAGCAATAAAAGTTTATGACCCTCCACATAACATGCTATCCCTTGTTCTTAAAAACAGCAGTATGAAAGACTTTACCACTTTGCAGATCCAATCCATTCAATCAAACAGGACAAGGACATGAAGTCTATAAATACCAAAGGAAACACAGAAAAATCTAAAAGTAAACCCATAGCCTAAATAGCTGAAAATAAATATATGTTGGATCAACTACACCGACACTCCAAAGAAGCGTTTGTAAAATGCAAGCATGAGAAAGAGTTCAAGAATTCAGTGTGCATTGGGTGTGTTCCTCCTTCACTCAGTAGCAGCTTTTGAGAGTGCATCATAAATGTTCAGGTTACAACGATGGTAAAGTTTTGTGGCAATGTAGTTTTATCCAATTCGTAGCTGCATTTGGTTTGAGCAAAATGCTTCAATTTTTAAGGGGTGTCTTTGTCCATAAACATGTCATGGGATAGCACCATCGCTATGAAATTCTTTGATTTACTTATGATAGTCAGTCTTTGTGATTTTTAATACGCAGCCCACCCATCTTTATTCATTGCAGATGCATCCTGTGACAACCCTCCGATGCACAAAAACAAATTAAAAAAATACAGATATATTTATAATCAATGACAAATAAATTCAACAATTAAAATTTCCAAATAAAATCTTAATAAAAATTAACCCTATTCTTTAACCCCATGGATTCCTTTTCTTTTTTATCCATCTTAACAAGAAAGGAAAATTTTAAATTAAGCCAACTATATCAAAGCCACAATGGTTGTTGCTCAGGTGGGTCCACCAAACGCTCAGCCTGCCAAATTCAAATAAATCGATAGACCTAGTAGAATGGACGGAAAACCAAAGCCAAGATAAATACACCAAATCCTAGAAATTAGAACCACTTAACCTTTTCCAGCAACAACATATGAAAAATGTTTACAGTTAAAACAATGCACATAGTTTTTAAGATGTAGTTATATCAATGCAAAAGTTTTAAAGTCTTTGGTAGTCTGAACAACTCAGAATGATGATGCACCATCAGTGGCAGACATCATGCAGTGCAGGTTCATATCACTACAACTGTTTCAAAGGAACCATACAGAGTGCCATGTTTTATTTTTAAATTGAGCATTTACTACAAAGGGAGTTGCGAGAGAGAGAGAGAGAGAGAGAGAGAGTACAGTGAACTTTGGAAGCCGAATCTTATAAACATCCACAAGCTCCATCATGAGATCATATAAGTTTGAAAAGGCACTATCCAATACCATTCCAGCAATTGATGGGTCTTCAGCTCCATAAAGAAGGCTACATAGCAAAGCAAAGTGAATATCCGATTACATCAGAGATTCTTTGCATATAACGGTGGCTCATATCATTATTAAACGTATCTATATGGAGTAAAGGAGGGAATGCAAGATACTTCAACACCCAGTATCTTGAGCTATCAAAACTTTTAAATATATGTATTAAATGGTTATAAAAAAAACAGTTCTTTGCCTCTTTCTCCCCCCTAATCATCAAAAACCGAAAAAACTACTTTTTCACACAAGAAGGTCTCAACTGTTTTGTCCACAGACAGGTAGAGAGAGATAGAAGTGACCCCGCCCATCACAAAAACCGAAGTCATGAAATTATATTAGAGCAATATGTCAAAATGACCGACTTAGGACCTTTCTTTTCCTCACGTGGAGTACATGTAGAAAATAAGAGCCCCAAAAAAATCAAAAATAAAGTGGAGGATGTAATACCTAGTAACAGCACCCATTGATCGTCCCCAGAGACCTACACGAGATATTTGTTGGTTGCTTCTCAAATATGACACCACAATCTTGAGATCATCTTTCTACAAACAAAGGAATGGACAAGAGTTTACAAATGTATAATGCATAAACCAGTAGCAGGAAACATTAACCTTGACATAACATGTTAACATTAACAGATAACTATGGAAACAAGTATGAAATTATTTAACAGCTTAATCCCCTTCCAACCAAACACAACCAACATATCTACCGAAAAAAGGCAAGGAAAAGATTAATATATAAAAAGGATGTTATATTAGTAGTGCTGTATAAGATGTAATTGGTAGTGCTGTATAAGATGTAATATGCAAAAATTAATTAAACAAATAAATATATTCATCAGGAGGCAACTTACTTCATGCCAACCAAGGCTAACATAGTCTCCATCAGATAAGCCTGACCCCGAGAAATCAAGAGTAAAAACAGTAATATTTGATGGAAGAAGAATTACAGCAGCTTCATTGGCATCTGCCCTACATCCACTGCATAATTGAACATATGCACACATATCAAAATGGAGAAGCTATGTCATTCTGGGGAAAAATAACTGTTAAAATTCTTTTATTCACGATCATAACTTAGAACCATATAGAATCCTTTATAAGCAGCAATAGCAGTACCCATAAAAATAATGTATACCTATTTCCATGGCAAGATACAACACAAGGAAGAGAAATGTATAGCTATTTCCATGGCAATATACAACACAAGGAAGACAAATGTATACCTATTTCCATGGCAATATACAACACAAGGAAGAGAAGTATCTTCAGGGAAAGGAGAAGGAAGATAATGACTGCACTTCAAAGTATAGCCTCGGGCATTCTTGAGCTGCACAATTAGAAAATATATAATATAGAAGTATGCAAATAGTTGGAATCATAATGTAGCTTCTATCTATAGACAGCAATAACAGTCAGCAACCATCAAACAAATAATGTCCATACTTGCCTCCAAATCCTGCCTTTGATATGTTTTACCTGCAAGGGAGAATTCCTTTTCCCACAGATACTGATCTGGGTTATACTCCGCCCTGTATATGTGGCAAAAGTAGAAACACTGAAACTGTAACTCAATTTGCTGAAAAAATGATGATCACATATTGAGCAGTGGATGCAGCAGCACCTAAATAGCTATTTAATTTAGTTGAATATGGGGGTAAAAACAAACAAGAGTAGTTGAAGTCTATGATGAGGACAGTCCAATATAGTTCTTCGAAGATGATAGACACATATTCAACAACAAACAAAAGCTTTTCCCATAGTTTGAAAACAAAGTACAGTACAAAGAGAATTTCATTAAATGAAAAGAGGAAAAATCTACTAGTTCAAACACTTACGTCCTCTTTAAGAGGTTAACAAGGAAATAACCAGCATATTAAATACGTAAGGACAAACTTAGTATATATCAAGTTCTTTACTCCATAATTCTCAACCACCAAGATAGTAAGATGACATGGCCATGAAAATCTAATATGATTTTCCTATACGTAGAAACAGGTGAGGAAATCAAAGATGAGAGAAACATCAAAACGAAAAAAATAGAAAATATATATAGGACCACACTTAATTAATAGGGAAAGGAACAAAATAAGGATCCTCTTGTGAGGGGAAAGAGCCTTTAACAATGTGTCACAATTAGGTTTCTCTGTCCTAGTAACCATCTCAACAGAACCTGGTTACTTGATTAGTGCCAATCCACCAACCAGTAAAGCAGAAATTAATACCTGGGAGGTCGAATAACGAAATTGATGAACTGCTCAATCATCTTGCTTCTCTACATGTATTTCAGAGCAACTCCGCGTCATGAGCTTACAAGTAGAGCGGAGGAGTCTCTGAGAAGCACAAAGTCAATTCTTCACCATCTTCAGAACTGAAAGCTCCTTGCAAAATGCAACTTAATCTCAAATCTCCCAAGTAAATTTTACTCGTGAATTCAAATGCTAGACAGCCATTTATGAAGGCATCTAAGTCCAACGCAAGCAAGTGCAAGGGTACTAATGCCAAATTCCTGTGAAACAACACCAACTGGCAACTAAAAAAACAGTGTAAAACTCAGTACCAAATACCAATAGGGGTAAATAAATTTCAATATGTACAAGGAAGCTGGTCCTAAGTAATTATATGAATCCCCATAAACTAGAAGCACTTCCAGATCTCAAAAGTACTGCATCTCCAAAAAATTGTCTAGACCCCTTGTACAATTCTACTCAGACCATAATTGCAGCGACCAAGCAACTTTAACCAATGTCAAAAAAATTCAAACTTGGGTCACTGGGCACACGTCAATTTCAATAAAAGGGACCCAAATGCGAAACAAGAAAAAGTGTTAAAAACGGGAAAAAGCGAAAAATGTGGGGCAAGATAAGAGGCGCGAATTCCTAGAGAGATGAGATCCCACATCCGCATTGATGCCTATGAATCCAAAAGAATGAAGAAGCTGAAAATGGGGAAAGAGAGGGGGGAAAAGCAAAAAACTTTATAAAATGAAAAAAGTGGGTGTGAGGTGGTACGACCGAAAAGCGTGTGAAGAATAAGGAAATTGAAAAAGATGCAGATGAAAGGAACCTTGTTGTTCTCGTTGCTTGCTGTTCGGGTTCTGACTGAGTAGAGGAATTCGGTGGAGGAAGGAAGATGATGAAATTGAGGGATGAATGAATGATAAGAGCAGGAGCAGGAGCAGGAGCAGCCAGCTGTATTTTATTTCTGTCTCTTGTTCATCAAAATTTGCTTTTCTTTTTTACTTTTGGAATTCTTAACCCCTTATTTATATGCAATGCAAAAGTAGAGGAGTGGGTGTTAGTACATGAGAATGTTTTTTATTATGGTGTAACACCACATCCAATCGCTATAAGACTGCCACACCACATCAAGTAAATAAATTTTTCCCAATAATTCATTTTAGATACGCATCGTTCAAAGATATCATAAACCATAAAGCAATTAAAAAGTGCAAATAATATAATCTTATACACAAAGCTAATTATATCAAGGGTGTGAGGTTTAATACCCCTAGCACCCAAAATCACACCCCAATTTTTTGTAATAATTGTCATATATACCACCTTTCGGGATTTAAAATCTCGGAAACTAAATTTTATGTGTTTCAGGATTAATATTCCCAGAATCAAGGAGCATTAGAACGTACCGGATTTTAAAACCTGGAATATTATTTTGATTTCTCATCCGGGATTTTAAAACCCGGAAGGTAATGTTTAACAGAAATCACGTTCTGGGACATAAAACCCGGAATATGTATGAAGAATTATTGTTATTACAAGTTTACAAATCTTGGAATCAATTAAAATTACATTCCGGGATCTGTAAACTCGGAATGTAAATATTGGGTTCCGAGATTTACATTCTCGGAAAGTGCATACAAATGCATTTCGGGTTTTGAAATCCCGGAATGTAATTAGGTTCCGGATTATACTTTCCGGAATTGATCTTATAACGTGTTTTTTCCGGGTTGTATAATCCGGAAGCTTTTATGTTGGTTTTTAATATTATCCAAGATTTAATATTATGCAAGATATAACATTTCAAAAAATTATAACATAATTACAAAATATAACAAGTCAATTATAAAATCTAACATAAAATCATCCAAAATTTAACAAGTCAATTACAAAATCTAACATAAAATCATCCAAAATATAACGATTCAATTACAAAATATATTTGATCATCTACCCCCACTTGACGTCAAGGTCGAAGACCCTCCCCTACCCCTCCTCTGATACACAAAATTGGTCATCGTCCTCTACCTCGTATAATCCAAAGCTCGCTGCAAGGCAGCTCGACTAGGTCCGCTGGTGGGAGGTGCATCGTGAGCCGCGAGAGACTGTGTTAACCAATCCTCCAATCTCCGAAGCATAGACTGAAATGAAACCAATTTGAAATGTCATTGAATTATAAGTAAGAATAATTAATATGAATTAATTAAATGGATTTCTGAACGGGATAAAGAACTTACCGCTACTCCAACGCTGTCACGCCTGCAATCTAGTATCAGAAGCGGGTGTGAATGGCGCAAGAACCACGTCATGTAATCCGGCAATGACTGCGCAGGGAATGAAACCTGGAGCCCCAATGGGATGACGACATCTGTGAAAGCCTCGAAAGCAGCGTCTATATCATCCGCAGAGGGTGGTGGACCGGGAGGAGATCGGGGGACAGTTTGTATGTGGCCAAACTGTCGGAGGACCCTATCTGGTAGGTACGGTCGAGTCGCGTCCGGTCCGCGGATGTATCCGGAGAACGTGCTTACCGGGTGCAATGGACGATGGTCCCTATGCGAACCATAAGGGGTCCAGATAACTGCATGGGCATCCATGTCATCTAGGTGCTCCCTCCGTGTCCGGCATGGAACTGTCCCTTGCTTCCCGCACCGCCATCTGGCCGCTCTCGGCATATCCTCGGTATAGTCCGGCACCGGATGTCTGAAGAACAATGTGGCCGGGAAGTGCTCGTATATCCAAGCCTGCAGGAGCGACGTGTAGCCACTGAGTTGCTTCGTCTTATAGTGGCTTACAACTCCTAGTTGGTCATACAACACGGCCAGCGCCATGGTTCCCCATGCATACGTACCGACCATATTTAGGTCCTCCAGCGCCGTAAGGTAGGTCACACTACTGTAAGTGTGACTCTTGTTGGCGAACAATGTAATGCCAACAAGATGCAGCAGGTACAAGCGGGCAGCGTGATCCCATCGTCTGTCTGAAAGTTAAAAAAAAAAGAAGTAAGTATACTAGAATCTAAAAAATAGCATCTATGACACATGACTAGTTATTATAAAAAGGTACCTGCAACCGCTGCGGCGTAGTGCTGGGCTAGCCACGAGAATCGGAGGTTTCAGCCCCTCGTCTTCCCGAACTCTGCCAGCAAGTCCTCCCTGTCAGCTCCAAGCAATCGCTGACAGTCTTCCAATGCAACACCCTCGACAATCACTGGCAAGGAGAACATCTGCCCGTGCACTGGTATGTGCAGCAAGCATGACACATCATCCAGCGTGATGGTCATCTCCCCGAAGGGCATGTGGAATGACGAAGTCTCCGGGTGCCACCTCTCCACAAAGGTAGACACCAGCCCCTTGTCCATCATTGTGTATGAACAGGACATGGGGGGTACAGGGTGGACCGCTGCACGATCTCCAACACCTCAGGCACATCGTCACATGAGAGGTTTGCCAACTTGTGCCCGCAAGTTGTGAGTGTCAGATCTCCTCTATCAACGTACTCCTGGAAATAAAAATACAGGTCCATGTTAAAAAAGTACAAATTTATACAAGTAATTAAACATTACAAAGGTCCATGCTTACCGGGTACGACTCCAAGTATGCCTCCCAGAGGATGGGTGCAACGTGATCCGGGTAGTTCCGGAGCAATGATAGGTCCTCGGGGCCTCCTGCAAAAGGAGGCTCTCGCTGAAGAACAAACTCTTCAGTCTCCGGTGCTGCAGGTGGTGGTGAATGAGGTGGAACTACTGTTGGAGGTGAAGGAGGTGGAGGAGGTAGGACCTCTGGCTGAGCAACAGGAGGTGGTGGAGGTGGAGGTGGGGCTGAGGAAGACGCATCGGCTTTGCGTTTCCTATTGGACGCCGTAGGTGGAAGACGGCCACCAGGGATACGGCCACTGCCGTCACTGGTGTTCCGACCGCGTCCACGTCCACGTCCACGTGGTCCGAAATGAGTCAATGCCATCTGCAAATAATAAAACAAATTGAGTCGAATCTAAAATATAGGGCTGGGTTGTGAAATTATAAAACATAACAAATATAAAATCCATGAATTCCAAGTTTTATATCTCAGAATGTGTTTGCAAAACTCTAACTTCCGATATATAAATCCCGGAATCTAACATATCAAATTAAGGTCACATTCCAAGACATAAAAACCAGAAAGGACCTACTTTTACATTCCGGGATCTGAATCTCGGAAACATTTGTAACCAGGATATACTTTCCGGTATCTAAATCCCGGAATGGATTTACTTAACGAGTTCTAAATCTCGGAATCTAATATTTCAAATAAAAATAACTTACCGAGTTCTAAAACTCGGAATATACCCAAATAAATTTCAGTACATGTTTTACAATAACAATCCGGGATCTTAAACCCGGAAGCCTATAAATAAAGGTCCCGGGATTTAAAACACGGAACCCTAAACCTAACTGTTCCGTGAGCTACATCCCGGAACGAAAAACCACAAGCTCCCATGGAAGGACGTTTCGTCTTCAACAGAAACAAAAATGAACTTCCAAGACAAGGGTTCTGAAACTTACCTCGAGTAGAAGAACAAATGGAAGATGACGAGGTTGATGATGAAGTTGACGATGAGCTTCGACGAGCACGGGTTGATGATGAGGTTGATGGTGAGAGGGATTCCAGAGCAAGGAGGAGAACGAGGAGACGAAGAGTGAGAGAATGAGAGGGTTACGGATTGAATTTTCCGGAAATGGGGAGGGAAAGGGGTAGGGTGTGAGGTTAAACTTATTAAGGGCATTTTGGACATTATAAAAAAATGGCTGGGGTGTGATTTTGTGTAATGGGGGTGTAAAATCTAACCCCCTTAAATCAAAGCCCCCGCGTGTTTTAATCATCATCTTCTAGATTCAAAAACATTAGATGCGGAAGAAAATACATTCACTTTTTCATCACTAGCATCTTCATCTTTCAAATCTCCATCATTTCTTACATATTACAATTGAAACCCTATATCTAACTTGCCGTGTTAGTAATATTCCATTTTTTATTTTTTTATTGTATATTATTATAAGTATATGTTTAAGAATATACTTATATTCTTAAAAATATAAGGTTCTTACATAGACCAACCATAAAAAGCTCCGCACCCTAAACTGAATTGCAATGCCCCACCTCCACCCAAATCCAAACCATGTCACAGACCCAATGCCCCCATTGTAGCAATCACACTGAATTTTTGTTGTGAAGATTTGTTTTGTGATTTGATCTATTTTTGTTTAAATTCACTTGGTCGATTTATTTGGTTAGGTTTGGTTAATTTTGACTTTGATTAATTACTCTTTGATCCTCCTTCTTGTAGGATCTCTATTATTCTGGCGACATGATGTTCATATGTTTGATTTGATTTTCAACTTTTAGGCACAAGGGAACGAAGTGGTGAGAGTTGGACGATGTAGAAGATCAATTGAGGATAACAAAGGCGCAGACCGAGGGGGTAGATGGAGGTTTGGATTTGGGTGGAGGGGGAAGGGAGGATAGAGGAGGACGTGGAGGTGGAGGTTAAAGAAGATGCCCGCAAATGGTAGAGCCATGGTTGCCGTCACCAAAAGTTATGTTAGAGTTTGGAGAAAATGGAAGAGGAAGAAGGGGATATAAATGACCAAAACTAATTTGTAAAATTTTGTAGGACCAATGATGATATAAAAAGTCTATTGGACAACCAACATCTAACTATGATTACTATGGGATGGTGGGTGTAAGACCCTCTATTTTTGTAAATTGCATTTTGGCCCTTAAACTATCTGCAATTGTGTTTTAGCCCTTGAGGCTTATGATTATCATGATTTGGTACTTGAATGACTGATATTGTAATTTGGTCCTTGGTTGAAAAGAATTGATTTGCTTGAGTTACAACAAGTTGAGCTTTGATTTAGTGGTTGAGACTTGAGTATTTCACCTACATTTGAGGGATCGAATACTATTTAACGTGGAAATTATTTTCTTTATCCCTTCTTCATTAATTTCGAATTTTGGGTTGAGAATGAAGAGAGAATAATCTTTTATGCTTGGTTAATTTCTGAATTAATAAATGAATAAATAAAAGAATAACTGAACGAACATTGACACCGTACAAGACCGGATACGTTTCGTTTTAAAGGAACTTGCAAGGGAAAAATAAGTCAGTTTTATTCCCTATTTTTACTCTAGTGGGGCGTGCCACTCAGCCATTTGGCTGATCATATTCCCTTTTTCTCTTTCATTTCTGTTTCTACCCTGTTTGAATTCGAATTTAAAAAAAAATAGAGAAATAAATCAACAACAGAGGTGAGGGAAGTGCTGCTGGAAAATAGGGGAAATAGGTTGAGTAAACCCCACTCCCTTGTCAAGCACGTTCAGCATAAGAAGGTGGAAAAAACTTACTCTTCATCCACTATCTTGCTTAACACGTTCAAGAGGAGAGAAAAGTTCCTAAGAGAAAAATTCTGATCCCTAGTGCTGCAAAATCTTCCTGGCTGTTGCTACCTTCTGTTCCTCTTCTCGAGGGAACCAAGTCAAGCAACCCCCTTCTTCCTTCATGCCTTGGTCGACCAGCATTCCTCCCATTGGTATCTACCTTAGGGTATTTAATTTATATTAGGAAATTGGACTTGAAGTGAATGCAGTACACTAGGAGGTAAGGGTAACTTCTTTCTATAGGTTGATTATTATAGTGATGTTCATGATTCTGTTTTGGAAATTATTTGTGATGATTTGGAATGGTCATTGGACTGTTGTTGTAACATGCCATGATGCTGTGATATTCTGTTGTTGATGTGTTGAGAATTTGAAATTAATGTTGATATAACATGTTCATATGTTAAGAGAAATTAAATGTAATTGGCATATGATATTATGACTATATTGAATTAATGTGTGAACTGTTGGTTCATGAGGTTGAGAATTATTTGAGTCATAGTATATGCACTACTTAGGTTTGTTTAGGCTCTGATGTGACAGGTACTTGTCCCGTGGGATCAAGCCGAGGGTAATGTGGTGGGTATTTGTCTCACGTGATTATCCTGCTCTTGTTCTGGGAAAATTTGGCCATAGCTATGCATGTAGATATCCTAGAAATGGTTTGCATAAAAAAATAATATATATATATATATATATATATATATATATATATATAGGGAGCGTATCAAGTGAGAGCAATGTTTATTGTGAGAGATGAGAGCATTAAATCGTGACCATTAAATCTAACATGGGTGTGACTTTATGTCTTAATCTTGACCATTCATGTTAGATTTAATGGTCACGATTTAATGCTCTCATCTCTCACAATAAACATTGCTCTCACTTGATACGCTCCCATATATATATATATATATATATATATATATATATATATATATATATATATTTCAAATGAAAATTTAATGTGGATGTTCTGTTTGATTTTATTTATTTATGTAATGATTTTATTTCTAATTTATTTTACTTTTGTTATTTTATTTAATTATTATTGATTACTTCCGGATTGATATTATTATTTGTTTTCGAAGTTAACCATTTTCTGCTTGTATGTATGTTGATTAGGCGCTTAACGCCACAAAGGAACAACGTGAAGCGTAGATTGAAGAGGCAAGGAGGGCGAGGAAGAGAAGATGAAGTTGTGAAGATGAACTTGGAGCTTTGTTTTTATTTCAAAGACTTAGATGAATTCATACTTTATTTTAATTTCCGTTAGATTTTATGATAACTATGAGATTATATTTGTTAAATATTTATTTGAGCGACAAATTTGATTTTAAAAAAAAAACAAGGGACCTTCTTTAGAGGTTTACTGAACTAAATTATGCGTATTTACAATGTGATCCCTCAACTCAAAATTGGGGCGTTACAGTGGGTGGGCAAAAAACAAACCACACACGTTGTGAAGTGTTGGCTAATATATGATTAATTAATTGTGTAAATAAATTTATACATTATCGTTGCATAGAAATTAAACTATAATATATTTTTAATGTAATAAGATATAAATCTTGTCCATCACTAATCACTTTTCATAAATTAAAATAATCTTATATCCAATAGATCATATATAAAATTACAAAAATCACATAATAAATGGTTCCATATTATTTAATAATGAATTGTGTTTCATTTGTAAGCTTTTCAATTATGTTAAATGGAAATCCCCAAGCCACCTATTACTCCTTGTAGGGGCTTGAGGTTGGGGATCCTTTCTCTCCATATTTGTTTATTCTTTGTGGTGAAGTGTTCTCAATTCTTATTGATAATTCAATTTCTTCCTTTGAAATTCATAGGGTTAAGATTGTTAGGTCTGTGCCTATTATATTTCATTTACTTTTTGCAAACGATAGTATTCTTTTTACTCGAGCTATTACTCTGGAAGCGGAATGTGTGAAGAACATTCTGACTTTTTATGAGCGAGTTTCGGGATAAGTGGTTAATTTGGATAAGGCAATGCTTTCGGTAAGCCCTAATGTGCCGAGTACTAGATTCTATGAGTTAAAACAACTGTTGGGAGTATAGGCTATCGAGAGCTTTGACAAATATCTGGGTTTGCCTACTATCATAGGTAAGTCAAAAACCCAAATCTTCAATTTCGTGAAGGAAAGAGTTTTCAAAAAGGTAAAGGGGTGGAAGGAAAGTTTTCTTTCCCGAGCTGGAGAGAAGTGTTGATTAAACCTGTGACTCAGGCTATTCCATCGTATGTGATATCTTATTTTATCTTACCTGATGGACTTTGTGCAGATATTGACAGAATGATTTCTATATTTTTCTGGGGCAAAGATGTTTCTCTCCGTGGGTTACATTGGACTAAGTGGAGCAATCTGTGTCAGAATAAATGTGAGGGAGGCCTGGGATTTAGAGATTTTAAATCTTTTAACGAGGCTTTGGTTGCTAAGAATTGGTGGCGAATCTACACTAATCCAAATTCCTTGTTGGCTACTTTGTTTAAAGCGGTTTATTTTCCTCGTTGCACCATTATGGAGGCAAGAAAGGGATATAAATCGAGTTATGCTTGGACTAGTATTTTGAAAACTAGGTGGATATTTGAGAGAGGGAGACAATGGAGAATTGACAATGGGTTGCAAGTTCGAGTTTTGCATGATAATTGGCTTCCGAACGGTTGTCCACGAATTTACCGTGACGATCTTATGTCTCAATTGAGTATTGTTAAGGTGGCTAATTTAATTAATGAAGATCAGAGGTGTTGGAAGCGAGAGGTGGTAGAAGCCATGTTTCTCCAAATACTGCTCAAAGTATTTTAGCTATTCCAATGTTACTTGGTGAGGAGCAAGATGGTCACTTTTGGCCTCAAGCTACTGATGGAAACTATAGCTCCAAATTGGGTTACACATTTACTCGGCTTTGTTTGGTTGGTGAGGCAGTACCCTCTTCTTCCTTGCCCACACTATCAATGGTTGGTTGGAAGAAATTTTGGGCAAGTCCGGCTCAACCTCAGCATAAGGAGGTGACATGGAGGGTTGTGATGCGTTATCCTCCGGTGAAGGAGGCATTGTTCAGTCGTGTTGTGGATCTCGATCCAACTTGTGATCATGTGGTGATGCAAGGGAGACGATTGACCATCTTTTCCTCTCTTGTCCAACATAAAAAAAAATTGGTTTGGTTATCCTATCTCTCTTCGGGTGGATTTGTTCTCCTCGTTTCATGATTTTATGACAGAGGTAGCTCACAAGTCTGATTCCATGCTGCTCTCTTATGTCCAAGTAGCGTTTTATGCTCTGTAGGAAGCAAGATACGCTTTACTGTTTCAGCAGGTTTCATGGGACAATTCGAGGTAGGGGTGTACGAGGGACGGGTTAGGACAAGTTTTGGTTGTTCCTCACCCGACCCTAAATATTGATCGTGCCAATTTATAGATCCTAACCCGTCCCTAAACCCGAAGCAACCCGATGATGTTCAGGTCAAAATAGGACCGGGCCAATATAAGACGAGATAGGGTTGGCCTGAAGATACTAGCAACTAAGAAGCTTAAGGCATCAAGATGCTAATATTATGGACACAAGGCACAGGTAGGCTCGCAAAATTATAGAACTGCTCAAGCTTGTGACATGTTCATTTAGCACAAATCTTTCTCTAATATGCAAGGTGAACTGGATTTTTTCTACTTTAGTTTGTCTAACAGACATCATAAGGATGCACTCCATGCATATGCCACCCTTTATTTCAAAGTAATATTTAGATGCTAAATAAGACTCAAGTATGATAAAATGATAGAAACAAAACATAGGGACTAAGGACTGGTATGAATTCAAGGTACGAAAGGGTAATAAGTAAACCCCCAAAGCTAGACAGTAAGTTGCAAAAGGATAATATTACTAGTAACTTACGAGAATCTATATACATCTGTTAAGTTAAAACGATTTCACGTTTATCATGTTTTGAACAATAATAATTTTACCTAAGGTTTAATCACGATAGATAAAGATTTCCTAAAACTTTATATGTTTTATATTTCAGGAAATGTCTTTCGTTTGATGAAAAACAACAGAACGTCTGCCCTCTCATGAAGAATCTATAGCAGCATGTTCGAATGTATCGTTCGATGAAATGAAGAGGAACGTGTGCCTACGTTTAATATGGAACGTCTGCCTCAATATTCAAACAGTGAAAGATTACGACGTCTGCCTATTCAATGAAGCATTGTTTCATCAGAACCAAGAAAGGACATATTTAATGCAGAAATATTCCTCGTATCTGTCAACTCTCTGAACTCTCCGTACTTCAAGATACACATTTTCAGAGTCAGTGGCTCTCTTCTCTGAACATCGTACAACCTCAACGGTCAGAATCAAATCTTGGTGATCAGAATAAGAAGATCCGCTCTGCTGTTTTCCTCCGCATTGAGTGCTCAACACTATTTAAGGAAACAAAGCAGAGAAGAGCGGACGATAGAATCTGTTAGATTCAAATAATTAAATGAGTTATTATGTTTTGATAATTAACAATTTCTTTAAAGTTTAAAATCGTTAGAGATAGAATTCCTAACACAGTGAAATTTCTCATATCCAGGAATGTCTATCTACTGGAGGGACTGAATGAATCTCAAAGCATCATCAAGAGAATCAATCTGCCGGGAGAAACTGTTCGGTCATCACCACATACATCCTGAAGGAAATACTGTCAAAGACATACAAAGGAAAGCACCCATGTGAAGACAGTCTGGTGACTCACGGGAGATAAAGCAATGACTTCAAATAGCAAACATCCTTTTCGAAGACACTCTATCAAGCTATGTATTCTCAAGTCAAAATCCACTTCAAGAAGCTGAAACAGTCCGCTGCCTAAACTAACAGTGATCATCAGGAAGACTGTTTCATCTAAAGCTGAAAGAGTATGACAATTCATGAAGAAACACCTCCAGCTTCGAAGCTTCTCTAGCATCATATAAAGAAGTTGTGGACCAACTTTCTCAGATGGAGAACTTTCGTGGAAGCAAAAGAAAAGGGAAGATTCAGTCCTCTACAAGTCAAGAACATTCCCAATCTTAAGAGGGACTTGAAGGTGCAAGAAACACACAAGAAAGGGGGGGTTTGAATTGTGTGACACATTTTTCGATTTTCTACAATGGTTACAAGTTATTTATTTATCATCTTTCATCTAAGTTTGACATAAATCAGTTTTGTAAATATGTGAGAATTCATGAGATTCGTTTAATAAGTTTTAAACGTTGATTATTTGTTTTTCACGATTGTTTGCAAGTTACAAACATATGAATGAGCATGCAGCGGAAAAGCAATATAACGTGAAAATAAAACACACATGGTTTTTATCCTGGTTCACCCCCATAATCGACAGGGCTACATCCAGTCCTTGGCTTCACCAAGATTTTCACTATTTCAACAAATAGTACAAGTATTATCAGGGACTTCTCCCAACAAGTATTCTAAGGACTTCTCCTAACAAGTATTAGAAGGACTTCTCCTTACAAGTATTATCAGGACTTCTCCATACAAGTATTCTACAGGACTTCTCCTGACACCCTTTTTAAAGGTTGGCTTCTCTATTTGGTTCTCTTCTTAGTAAGAGTGTATAGAGGAAATGAAGTTCAGTTTTACAGAGAGGATAGGAGTTTGGGTTCTCTGTTTGGGAGGATGTGTGAGTTGGGAAAGATAAGAGTAACACTCTATGAATTTTCCTCACACAAACTCATATACTCAGGCAGGAATAGGCTTGAGGCATCCTGAGCATGAACCAAGGTTGCTTGGCTCTTGGGACAGACTTAGTTGGCATATGGAAGTTTAAGTCTAAGTTGCCCCAATACTTCGGAGACAGGATCTTCTATTTATATCTTCAGTTGCTTCTTCTTCTTGAGAAAGAGAGAAAAACTGTCCGAAGTGCCTCTTCCCTTCTGAGCTGCGCGTAACGGCTAGTTCTGCATCTTTCAGCATGCGTAAGTCAATATCTGAAATTTCTCTGCAAGCATAAGATATGATCTAGAAATCATCAGTCCATCTGGGTTGATGTCGTCTGGCTCCATGCTGAGCGAGTAGCTTCGAGCTATGTCTTCAGTATTTAATGCGTGGAGGAATAGCAGTGAAGCTTGCTTTGACCACTTTGCCCTCAGTGCTTGCCAGCTAATATTCATCATGTGTTTTGATCAGATATTTGAATTTCGACCGTTGAGAGTGTACGATGCTCAGAGATTCTTACCGTTGATTCCGCAATGTCAGCTTGATTTGAGGGAAAGTAGAATATCGGTGGGACCAAGGAATATTGTATTAATTGTGTCCCTTTCTACTTTCTGCCGCAGCCAGTACGTTAATAAATGTGTAGACGGGGTAGGAGTCTTTTGATCCACGAAGTAATTACTCCAGATGAGAAAAATAGATTCTTTAATACTTCGATAATCCTGGTGTTCTCGAAAACCACATTTCTTGATCTCTGTACCTTTGGCGCAATTGATACTTGAGCAGACGGGCTCTTCCTTGTAGCTTGGCAGACGTAGTCTCCATTCAATGCTTGAAGTTCCGCTGCAAGGTAGTTTGGATTGGCGGACGGACTTTCCTTCATTCAGTCTTTCTTAACTATTAGGATCTTCTTTTCTTGTAGACGACTGAGTCTCTTCTTTTGATATTATTAAAGTTCCTTCATCTGATAGAGTTGATTCACAACTTCTTTTTGTGATGCTGGAGAACCTTTGAGGCTGAAAGGGTTTCTTCATAGATTGACTTGCCCTTTCAATTTTGACTGGAGCGGTCATCTTAAGTGGCAGACTATTTTGTCTTCTTGAGATAGGCTTTGACTTGAGCGAGTAGACTCTGGTGAAGTGTTCTAAGATGTTGGATGTTCTTGCCGCTTTAGCTCTCATGGTTCACCGGACTGCATGAGTACTTTTCTCCGTATATTCTTGACATATTCTTTTTCATGGTGACCGGACGAACTCCTCTGATGGACTAATATTCTTGATGATGCTTTGAAGTTTACTCAGTCCTTTTAGAGATAGTTATTCCTGTACATGAGAGTTTTCACTGTGTTAGGAAATCCAGTTAAAAACAATATTGAACCTTAAAGAAATTGTTGATTATCAAAACATAATTATTCATTTAATTATTTGAATCTAACAGGACTGAATGAAGAAAGACTGTCTGTCGATACAAGCCATTCAATAACGGAATTCTAAATACTCTATGGAGACTGCGTCTGCCAAATCCTAAGGAAGAATCCGTCTGCTCAAGCATCAGAATGCGCCAAAGGTACAAACATCAAGAAATGTGCATTACGAGGATATTAGCTCAGCAGAAGCATTAAAGAAATTATTCACTTCATCTGGAATAATTGCTTCTTGGATCAAAATACATCTACCTCGTCTGCATATTAATTAAAGTACTGGCAATGGCAGAAAGTAGAAAGGGACAAAATTAATACAATATTCCTTGGTCCCACTGCTTTTCTACTTTTCCTCAAATCAAGCTGACATTGTGGAATCAACGGCAAGAATCTCTGAGCATTATACTCGCTCAACGGTTGAAATTCAAATATCTGATCAAAGCACTTGATGAGCATTAGCTGGCATGCACTGGGGTACAATGGTCAAAGCAAATACCACAGCTAGAACTCCAAGCATTAAATACAGAAGACATAGCTCAAGGGTACTTGCTCAAACGGAGCCAGACGATGTCAACCCAGGCAAATCAATGCTTCTCAGATCGTGTCTCAGACCTGCTGAAAAATGCAGAACTAGCCGTTACTCTCAGCAGAGGAAGTACGAGCACCACCGGGCAGGTTTTCTCTCCTTTTGTGGAAGAAGAAAGAAGATCTTCAGTTGAAGATATATATAGAGAATCCTGCCTCCGTAGAAACTTGGCGACTAGAATTCAATCTCACATATCTCAACCAAGTCCGCCCAAAGAACCAAGACATCCTTGGTTCCAACTCAGGGAGCTTCAAGCCATATCCTACCTGAGTTGAGTTGCTCATGTGTGTGGAAAACTTATAGACTATTACTCTCATCCTATCCCACACACAAAACCCAAAACAGAGAACCAACTTGCTTATGATCTCTGTTTTCTGCTCTTCATTTCTTCTACCCACTCTTATTAGAAGAGAATTATTGTAGAAAAGCAAAACCTTGTAAAAGGTGTAAGGAGAAGTCCTGCATAATACTTGTAAGGAGAAGTCCTGATAATATTTGTAAGGAGAACTCCTGATAATACTTGATAGGAGAAGTCCTTCTAATACTTGTTGGGAGAAGTCCCCGATAATACTTGTACTATTTGTTTAAATAGTAGAAAATCTTGGTGAAGCAAATGACTGGACGTAGCCCTGTCGATTATGGGGGTGAACCAGGATAAAAATTATGTGTGCTTTACTTTTCATGTTATGTTATGATTTCAGTTGCATACATGTATATTTGCTTAAATCAATAACTCTCTTTGAAAACCAATAATTAACCAGAAGAAGTTTTCAAAAATAAGCAACACAATTCAAACCCCCCCTTTCTTGTGTGTTTCTTGCATCTTCAGAATCAACTGCATTAAATTCTGCATTCATGGCGTAGCAGGTTTGCATTTAATATTTTGAAAGCTTGACAGAAGTGTCCGTTGCAACACCAGAGAAGAAGATACTCGACGGAACTTTATAATCTTCACCAACGCGCATCCTATTGAAGATATAAATAGAAGACTGAAAAACTTGGCGACTTACAACGAACAAATTCTCAAGCATTCAAAGTCTTTCTAGCAATCAAGCTCTGAACTTAACTCAGAAATTTAGTGTCATACTCATCTGAGTCCAGTTGTCCACCCCTGTGTGAAAAATCATTTACAAATCTCTCATTCTTTTCACACTCCAAACAGAGAACCAATCTTCATATCATCTTTGTTCAGAAACTCTAGTGTTCACTTAAGTGTCAAACACCCTCAAACACTTAGAGTTCATTGTGCTTACAATATCTACTATCCCTCTTGTAAGAAGAGAATCATTTGTAGAAGAAACTTATCTTTAATTAGGAGACTTCCTGTATAATACCTGTATCTGGAGAAGTCCTACGAATACCTGTATCTGGAGAAGTCCTGTGCGAATACTGTCTGGATAAGTCCTGTGACTAATACTTGTACTGTTCTGTTGAATAGTGAAAATCTTGGTGAAGCCAAGGACTGGACGTAGCCCTATCATTTTATGGGGGTGAATCAAGATAAATTGTTGTGTGTTATAAGCTTTATTACTCACACTTTAAATTTCCGCTGCTATCGTCTAATACTTCCTTTCAAACTAATATTGTTTTGAAAAAGAATTTTAAAAATCACACACACACAATTCAAACCCTCCCTTTCTTGTGTTGCCTTTACTTTATCAACATCTATATACCGGGTTGGGTCGGGTGACTCGAGGGTCAACCCGAACCCGTCCTTACCCTACATCGGGTTTGGAGTTGGACAACCTTTTTTGTCCCTTTTTAAAGATCGAGTCGAGTTCAAACCGATTAAGAAGGACTTGGGTCGGGCCGGGTTATAGGGTCGGGCTGGGTCTTGTACACCCATAGTTTAAGGGTGCTCCGTCGAGTGGTTGAGTTGGATGCGTGTCCACCGGAAGAAGTGACAGTTGGCTATCCTGCTGCTGAGGTAGTCACGACTTGGTCTGGTCCAGCAAGGGGGATTACAAAAATCAACTTTGATGCCTCTTTGCGGATGGGACCTATTTTGGCTTTGGTATGGTAGCCTGGAATTGGGAGGGGTTGGTTATGGTAGCTGCAGTTTCATCTCCTGGCTCAGCTTTGACTCCTTTGTTGGCCGAGGCAACTTGTTTTCGTTGGTCGATTGCTTTGACTCTTGAGTTGGGATTTAACAATGTTTGCTTCGAGATAGATTGTCTACAGTTTTTCCATTGGTGGACGCGGGGTACAAAATGCAACTCTTATTTAGCCTCTATTGTCCGGGTTTGTCGTTTATTTTTTAATAATTTCAATGTTGTTTCTTTTTCTTTTGTAAGACGTTCAGGCAATTCAATTGTAGACTTTTTAACTAAGAATGTTTATACTTTTCCTGATACAGTTTGCGTGAAGGACGTTCCTTTAGCTGCTGATGTATTGGCGTGAGTTCCCTCTTTCATTAATATATTGCAGGCAATTTGCAAAAAAAACAAACAAACAAACATATTATTAAGATCGATAGTGATAATGAGATAACAGTAAGGATATGAATAATTAATAAATAATATCTGTGCATATAATTATAATATAGCTTAGCTAGAAAAAAAGATCTCAAGTGTGAAACGCGCAGTGCCAGTTAGGGAGAGGGAGAGGGAGAAGGATATAAAAGTGAGGGAAGGTGGTTTAATCAGCGAGAGACGCAGATCAGCAGGTTGAAGGAAGGAGCTGCTCTGCCATTCTCCTCTCTGCTCTGCTCTGCTCCGCTCGGCTCGGCTCCGATCCATACTCACAAAAGGTCTCTATCAATTTCCAATCCAATCTACCCCTTTTCCTTTTTTTCTTCTTCTACTTCACAATTCAATTCAATTTTATGCATGTACGCCGCAGATTTACTATATGGCTTGCTATCCTTTTGTTTTTTCCCCTCAATTATTTTGTGATTTAGTTCCGTGCGTTTCCGATGACTAGTTTTGGCTGTGAAATGAATTCATCGTTTTTTTTATTTTTTCAATCTTAAAAGTTGAATTCTTTCTGCTTGTTATTGTATTGGTTAAGTGCCTGGCTGCTCGGTGTAATTGAAATTGCCCTAATTGTTATGCATTATATTTGTTTATCTTAGTTTTTTGCTAACTCATTGTCGGTTGGTTTTAGAATCCAAACAGTATTTAATTTCCTTATTATAATTAGTGTATTGTTTTAGGGTTAGCTTATTTGCTGCTATTCCTTTTCCCTGTTAGGCTGATACTCTTTCCAGAGGGATTTTATATTCTTTACTTACAAGTTATATTGAAATATCTGCATTTTCAAGTTTTTAATGCTTGATGTTTTAGTATCTTCCATTTTTAATGCGTGTAATTGTATTTTTATTCCCTTTATGGACTAGGTATCATTAGGGTAGCGAAGAAACATGTCTCAACACCAGGGGGACGAAATGGAGTATGCTGCAGATGATAATGAAATGGCCGAAGTAGAAGATGACATGTATTTCCGTGAACGGGTTTTTGGTGATTCAGAATCAGATGATGATGATGAATATGAGTCTTTGGTTTGTTTCAAATCTTCACAACATCCTCCCTTTGTTATAATTTTATGTTTCGCTTGTCGTGTGCTGTTTGTTCTTCCGCTTTGCAAAGTTGTTTTTCATTGCTATTTGTTTATTTATTGTCACACTTTTATAGTTCATGCCTCCTGGTCTGTCTCCATACTAATAGGATGTTGTCTTACGTTTGCAATTACATAACTCATAGTCAGTGTAGTTAGTATCGCATGTATCGTGCGATACGCATCCCAATACGATGCAGAATCGACCCAGAACGATGCGACTTGTGCATCTGTATCTTTTTGTGTCTGGATCGCACACCATATCACCTGAATTGCGTTGATTCGAGCAGCAACATAGAGCCTGCCAAATTCCGGGTCAGGTCATGCAACCCAGTTTGTGGTTTGGTCTTTTTTAGGTTTTTTTTTGGCAATTTTTCTTTTAAAACCTGTTTAGATACTCCTAAATTATATTTCTTAACACCTTGGCCCCACTAACCATTAAAAAAAACCCTAAAACACTCCTCCTAAAGTCTCTTACTTGCACAACAAAAGTCTGGCCCCCCACCTCTATTTTTTTCAGTGTTCGGCTACCACCCTCTCGTTCTCATTGACTGTGATATTGACCCAGGGGATGATGAATGATTCAACTAGTTTGAATTATATTATGATTATTTACTAGGATCCAAGTATTAGTAAAGTAATGTGCATTTTGTCACTTCATTGATATTTTTTGGAGGGGTTGAATACTTGATCTTTGTGTAACCAGCAAAAAATTTCCTCTTGTTGCTTGGATCTTTAATTACTTTGAAGTATGTTTATATGATATATCAGCTTGCTATTCAACTTATGACTTAGTTTTTTTGTATTTGTATCTTACGATACATTAAATGATACGACTTACGATTCACAAACTAGGGTCTTCCGTTACACGATACGTATCTCAATTTGATAACCATGCTCATAGTCGCTTGTATTGCCATTAACATAATCTTTGTTCTAGGAAAATCGGATGACAGATACCACTGCTGCAGAAGCTAGAAAAGGAAAGGATATCCAAGGTATACCTTGGGATAGACTGAGCATCAGTCGTGAGAAGTATCGACAAACTAGACTAGAGCAGTACAAGAATTATGAAAATATACCGCAATCAGGGGAACAGTCAGAGAAGGTAAAATATGTTTTAGTTTGAGTCCTGTAGCATTTGGGTGATGATTTTAAGTGGATCATTTGATCTTTATTTATTGTCTACAGGAATGCAAACCAACAGATAAAGGAGGGGTGTATTATGATTTCTGGCAAAACACTAGATCTGTGAAATCAACAATACTTCATTTTCAAGTACGTAAATATTGTTATTACTTCTTGTAATGTCAGAGTGGTAATATTTGTTTGGTCTCAGGCTGTGTTATCTTGTCTGTGGTGGAAACGTATTTTCCTGCTCATACATCTTGTAGAAAAAAGTTATTTCCTTCTGGATGCGATTATCAATAATTAACAATAATGTGAGTCTCTTATCTGTCATTTGCAGTTGAGGAACTTGGTTTGGTCAACGTCAAAGCATGATGCATATCTTGTTTCAAATTACTCAATTATACACTGGTCTTCTTTAAATTCCAAGAGATCAGAAATCTTGAATGTATCAGGGCATGTAGCTCCATGTGAGGTAATCTTTTTTGCCACTGCTTTGTTGTCTTAAGGAACACATAGAAAAAACATCTAAGTTTTTGAATGCATGTTGCTAACAGAAACATCCTGGAAGCCTTTTGGAAGGATTCACTCAGACACAGATTAGTACACTGGCTGTGCGGGATAAATTGTTGATTGCTGGGGGTTTTCAAGGAGAACTTATTTGCAAGGTACTTCTATTTTCCTTATAACTTTTCTTATCTGTTATAGTTAGTATTTTTTTACTTTTCATTATTATTTAAGAGATTTTTTAATGCTGCACATTCATCATGGTACATGCACTTCGATTTATCGTGCTCAATAATCAGTATACATTTTTTTGCTTCTGCTGCTAAAATTTGTTTGTGGATTTTATAATCATATTATATTTAAGATGTTTACCCTATTTTCGTGATGGTTTAGAGATTATTTTGCCTTCTTATGATATGATTGAATGAAAAGTTGCTGATTAGCTAAATTGAAAGAATCTGAAGTAATTCTTAGTTATGTTTATTTGGCAACATTGTCCTGTTTTGCCTGATTAATGATTCACACATCTTATTTTGCAGTACATAGATCGACCTGGGGTTAGCTTTTGTTCTAGAACTACATATGATGACAATGCAATCACAAATGCTGTAGAGATTTATGAGCATCCAAGGTCTTTCTTCTTTGCTTTTATATTTTCACTTTCATTTTCTCTATTTATTTAAGGTCTTTAATGGTTGATTGGTGTTGGCAATTATTGTTCACAACCCTCAATTCTCTATTTCACTGCATACTAACAATCAATTACTGCAACAGTGGAGCTGTTCATTTCATGGCTTCAAATAATGACTGTGGAGTTAGAGACTTTGACATGGAGAGGTTTCAGCTTTCCAAACATTTCTTTTTTAACTGGCCAGTAAACGTATGTAATTTTTATTTGCTATGAGTTTTAATTATGTAAAGTTCTTGTGTTATTATTTTTTTCATTATTCAAATTAGTGTAGTAGGCCAAAAATTATTGGCATGCCTATTATTGTTCCGGTGGCTAGTGTGAGAAAATATAATATCAATATCTTGTAGAAAGTAGAAGAAATGATTGTTTGTATTTGTTTCTTTTCTATCTGCAGCACACTTCATTGAGCCCTGATGGTAAATTACTTGTTATTGTTGGAGACAACCCCGAAGGGATGCTAGTGGATTCTCAAACTGGGAAGGTCGGTGAAATTCCTTTTTTCTGTGTTACCAGTTCTTTATGTGCTGTATGCAGAAAAACTATGAATATCTAAATGTAATTTTGGTTCATTGTAGACTGTCATGCCTTTATGTGGACATTTGGATTACTCATTTGCATCTGCATGGCATCCCGATGGCCGCATTTTCGCCACCGGGAACCAAGACAAAACATGCCGTGTTTGGGATGTTAGGAACTTGTCAAAGTCTGTTGCTGTGCTTAAGGGCAATCTTGGAGCTATTCGATCAATACGATTCACATCTGACGGGCAGTTCATGGCAACGGCTGAGCCGGCTGACTTTGTGCATGTCTATGATGCAAAGAATGGGTTTCAGAAGGAGCAGGAGATAGATTTTTTTGGGGAGATATCTGGTGTATCATTTAGCCCTGACACAGAATCACTTTTCATAGGTGTGTGGGATCGCACCTATGGAAGCCTTCTTCAGTACAATAGACGTAGAAGCTGCATGTATCTTGATTCCTTGTAAATTTTTAACCGCACACACACCTTGTATTATTAAGCAACTGCAGTTGATGTTCTATCTTAGGAATTTGAGAACTGTGGCAGTGACCAAAAGAAGCAAAACTGACCGGTGGTTTGCCTCATCATACAATGTAGGAGCTGTTTGTACTTTGTACCCTGTTGTGTTGAAATAACATTTGACTGCAATGTCTTGAACCTTTTTTTTTTGTTGGTTAAGAAACTTGTGCTCGTGATGGAAGATTGTATACAAAGTTTGTACGGCAACGACTCGTACATGCATTGTTCCTTTCTGATCCTTACTACTGCTTTGATGGGCGTGACATTTTTAGTACATATAATATCTTCGGGATGGTGTTTTTAACATGGCTCAAAGAAGCTGCTTCTACGATGCCATGGATGAGAAGGTCATTCTTATCTTATTTAATAATGAAAAGGAGGAGATAGAGTCAGAGGATGGAGCTTTCACATTCTGACATTATTACTGATTTCGGCATTTTATTTGTCTGATTAAGAGTGAGACTTTAAGAGGAGGATAATAAAAGAAAGCTCCTCTAGAATTGGTTTAATGTATTTTTTTGTTAGATAAAATGATATATTTTAGTCTCCTCAAATTTTTCTCATTCTTAAATGTTCCAATTCGTGTGATTGTGATCCCCCGTACACTTTATAGTCAATGATGAGATGCACTAACAAATGTCTTGTTGAGCATTGCAATCTGTAGGAACTCATCCTTCATGTAATGGCCCTCCTATCAATTTATTCTAATGAATAATTACGGTACCGAGTCTGACTCTTTTAAAGCGAGCCACTCTTGAGGGTAAAATAAATCACATTTACAATTAATTAAGTTATTTATTGACTTTTCAAAGTAATAATCATTATTGATAGTTGTTATGACTTACTTTATTTTTTAAAATGACTTTCACTCTAAAGGATAGAGGATCCATTATTTGTTCCATGAAAAACTTTTTAATTTAAAGGACATATAATCTAGTGTTTTAGTTTTTAGTTTTTTTTTTAAATGTATTGACTTTATTTATGTACTAAGTGAAGAAACTTCGATTAGTTTGATGTGGGTTAGATGTAGGTTAAGTTATAATCTCTTAGTAAAAGCCCAATCTATTTACATCTCTAATCATGATTAAAATTAAATTTTAGTTTCTTGTTATTAATGATATGATAAAATAAAAACTCTTTTTTTGTCATAGACATTTGTTCGGGATGTGGTGAGTTGGTGACGGTCTTTTCCTGAGGTTTGACATTGTGATCTCACCCTTACGAGAATCTAGCTTGCCTACCACTAGATTAACACCTTGTTAGATATAAGTAAAAATTCTAAATTGCTTTATGCTTGTATGATGTTTTATTCTCAGTAAAAAAATGATTTATTCAATGTGTTAAAAAATTAATAAGTTTTTTAAAATATATAATCTCAATAATTCTCTGTTTATTAAGTAAGGGCAAATTGTATTTGACATATTCATTTTTATATATTAACTCTGTTTTTTTTTCGCAAGGTATTCGAGGCTCTGAGAATATTAATTCTGTTTTAATATATTAAATTCGAGATTTTTTTTTTACAATTCTTTGAAAAAATGGTGTATGTTATTAATAATTGAATTTAATTTCCCCCCTGAAATTTAAGTTTTTTTTTATATAAATTATGTGTATTACTACTAATACTAGAGTCAGAGTTGAGAGTTGGCGGTGGCGATAAGAAGCGATTTGAAGTTGGAAGGAAGTATCAGCACGGCACTGAGCTGAACTGAGCTGATCTAATGGTATTATTGATTATTGATCACACCTTTCTTCATTTTGATTTGCTCTCCTCTCTGTTTGATTAGATTATTGCAACAACAAATTACTTGTTTAATTGAGTGATTATGATTATGATTATGATTATGATTATGATTTGATTGAATAGGCAACACAAGATAATAATCTGAAGCTGTATTCATATTGGAGGAGCTCTTGTTCCTTCCGAGTTCGAATTGCTCTCAACCTCAAAGGTACTACTTTTACTTTACTTGGATTCTCCTCCAAAGTCAAAGTCAAAGTCAAAATCAATTATGGGGATAAACTTTAGCTTCTAGGTGTCGGAGTTGAATATGAAGAAATGGAAGTTTGTGTCTGATTCTCACTCTCACAATTGCATCCGATTTCAGGGTTAAAATATGAGTACAAACCAGTCAATCTGTTGAAGGGAGAACAATCTCACCCTGGTCTGTTTTCTTTCTTCTACCTTAACCTAATGTAACCCTTCCTATCCTAATTCTAAATAAAAATAATTAATCTCACCATCATTCATTAAATTTTCATGTCTTCAGAGTTTCTTCAGCTCAACCCTGTTGGTTGTGTTCCTGTTCTAGAGGATGGCTCTGCTGTCATCTCTGACTCATTTGCCATTATCATGGTTGGTCATTTCATCAATTTAGTTTCATAATGCTTGCTTTCCCTCAAATCATCATTTTCATGTTTTCTGTTTGCAGTATTTGGATGATAAGTACCCGAGCCATCCTTTGCTTCCGAGTGATATTAATCAAAGAGCTATCAATTTCCAGGTACCAACAAAAAATAATGAAACTAATCAACTCAAGCATTTATAATGCTGGCTCGCTTGTCCAATGCAGTGCTATTCAGATCCATGTCTTTCGACACATGTGATCATATTCGTGTTCAAATAAAAATTTAATCCTGCTATGTTGATTGAATGTCCTGATTCTGTCTTCCTCAAATTAAGTTGCTTTTTAAAAGTGGGCATCCTAACTACAACACGGGTTCTCTTCTAATGACTTGATCCACAGGCTGCCAGTATTGTTTCCTCAACAATACAACCTCTTCATAACTTAAGTATACTGGTATGCATGCCAATTCTTCTTTTCTTCAAATTTTTTTTTTGATCATTGTACCATTATCTTGATACTTGAGTGGACATGATTTTTTCATTGTTATTTTGCTTTTCCATTTATAGAATTACGTTGGGGAAAAAGGTGGCCCTGATGAAAAACTTCCTTGGGCCCAGAGTGTAATTAGGAAAGGCTTCACAGGTGAGATTCGAGTCATTTGACTATCCTGCTCAGAGAGCACCTTAAATACTAGGAAAAGAGATAGTTCCATAGTTAAGGGTTGTGCATTTATTCAAAGTTAAAACTGTTTACTTTGATATACTTGCTTATTGCCTATGAATTTATGATAGCAGGTCATTCATAGAATAAGGTTTACTTTTTCAATCTTAGTTCTATAGATCCCATTTTTGCGAGGGTGAAGAGCTGAATTTCATATCTAAATGACCTGGAAAGGGTATGGCCCCCATTAATGAAAATTTTCTTCATGTATTGTGTATCCTACTATCATTCATCCTTATTTGTGTTTTCTCCAATATTGTAAGCTGAACTTGACTATCATATTGACAGCGTTAACAACAAAATAGTAGTGGACTGGGAACAAAGCAATTGAAACCCCACTAGTTGTGCACTACATCTCTTGATAATCACTCGAACTTAAAGATGAATGCATGAAATGGACAGAAAAAAGAAAGAGGAACATATGATGATATTCACTTTCAATCCAATGTTTGAATTTTTCCCTGTGTTAGTAGTTCATGTCCGTGAGAGTGGACTGTTATCAAACAGCTGTGTTGGTGATAGTTGATGCCTACCACAGCACCAGAGCCTCAACCGTTTTGAGCTGAGTGTTTCATTAGGTTTTGAAAATTAACTGCTCATAAAAGACATTGTAAACAGTATAGGTGCAAATCTGATTTGAACCAAACATAATAAATTGGACCTTTTGATTGGTCAAAGTAAAAGCTAATAGACCTGGTGGAAAGAACATATTTTAGCTTGAGCTTTCAGATCTTGGATATCTTTTAAAGGGCCAACATGTTATGTTAATCGTTGAAGAAAATATTAGTATGGTATCTAGTCCTCCCACTTCCCTCTTTTACTAATCAGATAAATTCTGTCCACGTTATGTCCTTCCTTAGCAAATATAGATTTCAATTTGTTTTTGGCTTATTCTAATACTATTTACAAATACATGTGTTTCAGCACTTGAAAAGCTATTGAAAGAACATGCTGGAAGATATGCAACTGGAGATGATGTTTTCCTGGTATGTGGATAACCATTGGAGTTCAGTCATTTGAAAATCAATAAAAGTAATAGATATATCCTTTTCAAGGGTCCAGTAGCCGGAAAATCTTGGCTAGCAATATCAAACATTTCCATGTCTGACCATGGAATATAATAAATGAATTTATGCTCTGATATTTTGGAGCACACTTTGAGTGCGATTCAACTCCGAAGTCAATGACCTTTTATCTTTAATCTTATCATTTGCAGGCGGATGTATTTTTAGCGCCTCAGTTGCATGCTGCATATAACAGGTTCAACATTCACACGGTAGTATCCTATCTATGGTATCTTGTATACCTTTAATGTTTGGGAATAAAGGACTGTAATGAAATGTGTGGCTTGCCTTGATATGGTGCCATTACCAGAGCCTCTTTGATTGAGGATGTGATCTTCATTGTCTCTCCTACTACAATAAAAAATTTCCAGGCATTTAAAGCCTTGTGTGTCCTCACTCCAAAACAATTTTGGCTATTGCCTAAATGCCTCTGGTATTGCCTATTAGCTTTAGCTTTTATTTGATTTAGATTTTAATAGTTGGGCCAACCCTTTGTTTTATGCTCTTCAAATCAAGCTTATAATATTAAAATGAATTTGTAAGATGAGTTAACCTTGGTCCTAGTTCAGATGTGTTTGAGAGTAGGGTTTCACAGAAGTACATGGCTTTCTGGCTTTTACTACTTGTTGATGTTGAAAAAGTACTGGCAAATTGCATGGGTGTTTAAAACTTAAAACTAGTCATTGAATCAGAAGGAGGATACGATAATGGTAGGGGTCTAGGGGGTTCAATTTGGATAGAGCCTGTCACTGAATAAGTCTTGTTTTTTAAACTGTAAGAAATAGGTCAAGGTATCTGTGAATCTTTAACAAATTTTGAAACCTTTTGTTTTATATAGTTGTAAATTCTTCTCAGATATTGAATTGCATTGCCCAAAAATTTCAGATGACAAGTTACTTTTCCTTTTATTGTCCAAGCAGAATGAGTTTCCTATTCTATCGAGGTTACATGAGACATATTATGAGATCTCAGCATTCCGGGAGGCTTTACCAGAGAACCAGCCAGATGCAGTACGCTAGCTGAACCAATAATTTGGGACTGGTAAGTGACCACTGAAAGACTTGGGAAATTTCTGGAGCCACCATTTATCATGTGCCTAGTTTTTTAATGCGTCAATAATCTATATTATGCCAATTTATCGGCTTTGGTTATTTTTGGCACAGTTTTTAATTTTCAAATTGATTACAGAAATGCGACCTCATGTTAAGTTGAAGAAATTGCAGCTGAGGGTACTGATTTAGAGTGTGGTTGAATTTGTAAAAATGTAAGATACTTTATCTATGGTTGAATTTGTAAAAATGTAAGATACTTTATCTAGCAATAAGGTTGCCACCTGCAACATGGCATGCTTCATGTCCAATACAAGTGGATACATTATCTGTGTTTTAAGTCTAAGGGTCCGTTTGGTGGTCATAAGAGCAGATAAAAGATTGGATAAGTATAGAATAAGATAAGAGCAGGGTAGACTCTTATCCTATCCTGCGTTTGAGGTTGACAGGATATTGATAGGATATGATGATACAAACAATGAAAAATGTATCAAATTTTTCTTGAAATAAAAAATACATAATATTTTTTAAAATTTAATTTTCTAGATAGTTTTTTTTTCAAAAAGTGATTATTCTATTAAATTTAATTTTTTTACATTTTTATAAATGAGCTTATGTTTTAATATTATGTAAAATTAAATTATTTTTATTAATTCAGCTATTTTAAATTTTTTTGAAGGGAGTCTATTTTAATTAAAGTTATTATATATGTAACCAATGAGTTTTAACTTAGTAGGGATAAGTGATCAATGATAAAAATTATTCAATTTTTTAAAAAATTATTAAGAAAATTATTCTTTTAAAAATAATTTATATTAAAATTATTAATTATAATTATATAAGTAGAGAAATAATTTTATCATATGATAATATAAAATTAGTCTATATTTACTTTTAAAAAATTAATATTTATATATATGTGAGTAGCATATTTTATTGTTAGAGAAGAATTATTTTGTGTATTTTTATTATAATATAAATAACGAAAAATAATGTTAACTAAGTAGTAGTAAGTGATAATGAAAATTTAATCTTTTTATATGAGTAAATTCAATATTTTCACCATTTATAAATAAATTTATTTATTTTTTTCGAAAGTAGAATGATATATTAAAATGAAATATATATCAACAAAACAAGTCTCCACGAGAAGGAGGGAGATATGTCCGACCGCCTCTAAAACCGGCCATTGAAACAAGAGAGGGACAAATAAATAAGTTTATTTTTTAATTAAATTTTATCAGTAACTAAATAATTTTAAGTTAACAATAACAACTAGTAATTGATAACTAATAAATTATATAAAATATAAATATTGAAATTAATTTTGGGTCATGGTAATAAACAAATAAAAAACTGATATCCTATTATGTCAGGATAATTTCTATTATAGCTCCCCCTCTCTAATAAATTTAATTAAAAAATAAACTTATTTATAAATGGTGAAAATATTGGATTTACTCATATAACATAATTAAATTTTCATTATCACTTACTACTACTTAGTTAACATTATTTTTCGTTATTTATATTATAATAAGAATACACAAAATAATTCTTCACTAACAATAAAATAGGCTACTCACATATATATATATATATAAATATTAATTTTTTAATAGTGAATATAGACTAATTTTATATTATCATATGATATTATTTAAAATTATTTCTCTACTTATATAATTATAATAAATAATTTAAATATAAATTATTTTAGAAAGAATAATATCTTTTAATAATTTTTAAAAAATTTGATTAATTTTTATCATTAATCACTTACCCCTACTAAGTTAAAACTCATTGTTACATATATAATAATTTTAATTAAAATAGACTCCCTTTGAATAAATTAAAATAATCAAATTAATAAAAAATAATTTTATTTTAGTTAATATTAAAACATAAGCTCATTTATAAAAATGTAAAAAAATTAAATTTAATAGAATAATCACTTTTCAAAAAAAAACTATTTAGAAAATTAAATTTTAAAAAATATTATGTATTTTTTATTTCAAGGAAAATTTAATACATTTTTCATTGTTTGTATCATATCCTATCAATATCTTGTCCACCTCAAACATATGATAGAATAAGAGTCTATCATGCTCTTATCATATCCTGTGCTTATCCAATTCTTTATTATATCCTACTCTTATCATATCCTGACTACCAAACGGGCCCTTAATGATAAAAGTGATTCTGGATTTGGCTTATACTTGATAGCACAATATAGGTGTAAAATACTTAGATAGGTATAAAATTATTCTTCCTTGGATGGTAAAAGTTGTCCTACTTTAAATACATCAGCCTTTCAAGATAAACATAGTTGTAAAAAAACTAGCTAGGATTGCAAGATCTTTCCCAACCACAGCATGTTGCTGTCCTACCTAGCATATATGTATGGTTTGATTTATATTACTCCAAATAGGTAAAGACATCTAAATGGTACTGTTTATAATCTTGATTTTCTCCTTTCTTTGTTAAGGGATTTTTTTTTTTTTGATAATAAGGAGGGGTTAAACCCCAAGGAACACACGAGAGCTACGGGGGAAAACAACCCCAGAGCAATGACAAACGAATGAGCCAAACTAGCTATACTATCAGCTTCTCGGTAAGGGAATTAGAACTTAATATTGGAAAGGATTGCAAATTAAATGTCAAGTTTCGAAATTCAGATAGTGTAACAAATAAAATAAAAGAAATGAAATTAATTGTGTGTTTGAGCGAGTATTATATAAACTTGATTTTCAGCGGAGAAAGTGTTGGGGGGAACCAGTAGAACATTAATCAGGTTCTACGGAAGATTCTATCGGATGTGGTTGGCTGACGCACATGGTTGGGTGGCAACACTATCCACGAGGTCTTCTTTTCGGGTGACGGTCGATGGTAGTTGGAATGCTTCCACGTTGCGCATGGGTGGAGCGGCTGTCCTGCGTGACCACCTCGGTTCTTGGCATTCTGCTGTTTCTGATGGCTCCGGTCCAGGCAGTGCTTTATGTGCTGAAGTTTGGGCGGTGGAGATTGGCTTGTTGCACGCTTGGGAGCTTGGTATTAAGGATGTGGTTTGTGCATCAAACTGTTTATCTGTGGTGCGCGTTTTGCAGGGCCAGCAAGATGCTAGCACGTTCTGGGACTGGGAGGTGATTAGCAATGTTAGAGCTCTGCTCAACAATACTAGAATGTTACGGTTGTTCACATCCATCGGAAGCATAACAACACAACAGATTTTCTAGCGCGTCAAGCTTCTTGTGAGGGAACTCCGCGTTGTGTGTGGTGGCAACCTCCTTCATCAGTTGTTGTGTCTATGTATCTAGACACCGTTGTTTAGTTTTGTTTCTTTGTTTTTTCTTTCCTTTTGTCACAAAAAAAAAACTTGATTTTCGGTGTTTTAAGGTTGAACGTAAGTTTAGGCCCTCATAATAAGAAACCAAATAAACTGAAAAATGTGTTATTTCCTTACCACTTTGATTGTCCCTTCTTCACTAGAAGCACACATCGTGACTAACATTAGGTGGTATAAATTAGGGCAACCACATCCAAGAGATGTATTTTCTCAAATATAATAGTACCTAAATGTTATATTTCTCCTCAAAAAATTTAGCTACTCTTATATTAATAAAACTCTATTTTTTTTTATCTAACTCACATATACTCTACTTGTTCGAGTTTTGGATACTTATATTCATTTCAGATGAATTAAATATGAATCCGTACCTTTTGAATCAATCACTTGTTCATTGAGCTCTCATAATTATTCCCAAACTAAATGAGTTTTTTTTTTTTTTTTTTTTTTTTTTTTTTTTTTTTTTAAGGTGAGCTCTCATAGTTTACTCTCACTTTGATGCCAACTACCTCCATGTAAATTTTAATTTTTATTTAAATTTTTTAAATAATCTAAAAGGTTTTTTATCATTGTAAAAGCTTTCATTTCTCCTTATCCTTTAGCTTTCTTTATAATTTAAAAATGTAATGATTAAGAAGCACACTGGTTTCATTTGATAATCTCCTTATGCTTTGGATGTTTTTGTTTAAATTTTAAATCACAAAATGATATTTTTCTTGAGCTACCTTAAAAATATTAACAAAATAGGACATTTTCCAAAAAATTATTGGTCGAAACCCTTTGTGTTCATTCGGCTTAAAATGATGATGTTGTTTACTTAGGCGGACCTGGGTCCGCCTATGGTGCATAAGATAAGAGAATGGTACCGTGAGTGAGAACAAAAACATGATATTTGTTGGTATTTCAGCTATTTCCATTGTAGTCCTTTATTTGTCTGGTTATTAAATTTGAAACCTTTCCACTGAACCCTAATTCTTTCTCAGCCCCAACTCCTTTGTCTTCTTCCCTTCCTCTTCCTCTCACTGCCGCCCTCCCGCTTCCTCTAACCGCCCCTCCCTCCGCCGCTGCCGCTCCTCTTCCTGCTCACCGTTGCCATTCCTCTTCCTCTCACCGCCTCCGCTCCTTCCTTCGTCCAACCTCTTGTTCTCCTTCGAGCTCTCGACCTGAACCTCTCGCCGCCGCTCACCCAAACCCTCTTCTTCCCCTCTCTGAAACCGCGCCACCGCCTCGCTCTAGGGGCGCCGTTGTCGCCATACCCAACGCTGTCGTCGCCATACCCAGCGCCGTCGCTGTTCTGTACCTCTTCATCACCACGCCGCCGCTGCTTCGTCACCACGCCGCCGCTACTCCGGACAGGGGAAGCGAATCTGACGGCGATGATGAGGGTGGTTGATGGTTCTGCGAGTGTCGAAGGTCAGGGAAAGGGAAAGTGGGTCGGTGGCGGTGGTGGGAGAGAGAGGGAAGGGCGGTGGCGGCAACTTGTGGGAGTGAGAAGAAGGGGATTAGGGTTTCTGGTTGGTGAGAGAGAATGAAGAGAGATTGGAGGACTAAAGTGTAAGGTTTTTAAAAAAGAGAATCAATTTTTAATTTCTCGATTTTATACTAAAAGGGACTAAACTATAAAATTTGTAAAAATTAATCTCCCAAGTGCACCATACCCAAGTTTTTTACTAACCCACCTTAGCCTCCACCTTGTTTACTTCTTCTTCTTCTTCCTGACTGTACTGCACTTCGTCTTCTTGTGCTTCCTTCGTTCCAATGAAATCATCACCTCGCAATCACAAGACACTCTTATTTTCCCTTCATTCATTCTTCAAACGAAACACTCCTTCAACAATAATTCAACTCTCACAGCATCATCGTCTCTCTTCTTCTTCTTCTTCTTCTTCTTCTTCGTCATGGTTATCTGTCCCCGGAAACCCAGTTATGAACTGGCCCCCACTACCAATTTCCCAACCCGCAACAAAACCCGACCCGACTAATCCGACTGATTTCTCTGCCATTGCCAATCTCTTCGCCGATCCCTCCATCTCTCCCGGCCCGCTCCTCCACGCCGAACTCGACCGCTCCGGAATCCACCCGGATTCGGCCCTCCTTCGCGCCGTTTTCGACCGTTTCGGCTCCTCCCCGAAACTGCTCCACTCGCTCTTCCTCTGGGCTCAGGGCCGGTCCGAGTTCAGACCCGACCCGGCCCTCTTCGACTCTGTGGTCAACGTTCTCGCAAAATCCAGGGACTTTGACTCCGCTTGGACCCTTGTTCTTGATCGCATCCACCATGAAGAGGATAAAGAAGAAGAAACCTTGGTCTCCATTCGCACCTTTGCTATCATGATTCGACGCTATGCCCGCGCAGGTAACACATTTTGGTTTTCAAATATAATGCATTTACCAACTTTATTGAACTAGACTTTCCAAACTTTATTTCACTTGAGCTTGGTGTTCTAAAATCGAATAGCGAGAGAGTGAGTTTATGTTATGTAATGAGGACTGCAGCTTATTTTACATTTTTCAGGTATGTCTAAACCTGCAATAAGAACATTTGAGTTTGCTAGAAGTAATAAGTCAATTCTGGATTCTGGCTCAGAAATGAGTTTATTTGAGATACTCATGGATTCACTTTGTAAAGAAGGGTCTGTGAGGGAAGCTTCAGAGTATTTCCTTAAGAGAAAGGAGATGGACCTGGGTTGGGTCCCGTCCATTCGGGTTTATAACATTATGTTAAATGGATGGTTTCGAGCAAGGAAGCTCAAACAGGGTGAGAGACTTTGGGAAGAGATGAAGAAGGAGAATGTGAGACCAACTGTTGTGACATATGGTACCCTTGTGGAAGGATATTGCCGGATGCGACGTGTTGAGAAGGCGCTCGAAATGGTTGGTGAGATGACCAAAGAAGGAACTGAACCAAATGCAATTGTGTATAACCCAATAATTGATGCATTAGCAGAAGCTGGGAGATTCAAAGAGGCTCTGAGTATGATGGAGCGTTTTCATGTCTTAGAAATAGGCCCCACTGATTCAACATACAATTCTCTGGTGAAGGGGTATTGTAAGGCAGGAGATCTTGTAGGTGCAAGTAAAGTCCTTAAAACGATGATAAGTCGGGGTTCCATCCCAAGCCCCACCACATATAATTACTTTTTTAGGTACTTTTCAAGATGTGGGAAAATTGAGGAGGGAATGAATCTCTATACCAAGATGATTGAATCTGGTCATACCCCAGATCGGCTAACTTACCATCTTTTGGTGAAAATGTTATGTGAAGAGGAGAGGTTGGACATGGCAGTTCAAATGAGCAAGGAAATGAGGCTTAAAGGTTATGATATGGACTTGGCCACAAGTACCATGTTAACTCATTTGCTATGCAAAATGCATAAGTTGGAAGAGGCTTTCGCAGAATTTGAAGACATGATAAGAAGGGGTATAGCTCCTCAGTATCTCACATTCCAGAGGCTGAATGCTGAGTTAAAGAGACATGGCATGACTGATATGGCTAAAAAACTTTGCAGCTTGATGTCTTCAGTTCCCCATTCAACCAATTTGCCAAATACTTATGGTGAAGACAGAAATGAGACACACGCGCGAAGAAAATCTATAATTGAGAAAGCCAAAGCATTTTCTGATATGCTGAAGGATTGTGAGGATCCTAGAGAATTTGGCAAGTGTAGAAGTTTGGTAGAGGATAATAAGAAAAGGAAAAGTACAAGATGAACATGTGTCATCTTGGTATCAGCAGGGATCAGTGAAGGTATTTGCAGGCATCACACCTCTAGCAAGTTCCGCCTGAAGAGCCTGAAATGTAGGTGGCAGTGGGGGGGCAAAACATAATATTTCTCATTTTTGTATTCTATCAAGTGTTATGCAATGCATAACTAAAATAAAATAACATAACTCTTGGTATCCATTCCTCACAATATTTCTCTCAATTTCTTATTCATATAAATATTTTTTACACTAGTTCCTCCTACATTGCTTTTTGTCTCTTTATCTCCATTGTCTCTTCACGCATCCATCCCTTCGTTCCTCTTCTTTTAATTTCTATAATAATTTGAAATAAAAGAGTGGCGGATTTTTTCTTTTTTTGGCGTTAATTAGGTATTCCTGGATAGATACCTTTGACAGCTAATCCTCTTGATAGTACAGTAGTAGCATCTAAATGTGCAAATGTCGTGGCGGGGGCAGGATCAGTCAAATCGTCTGCGGGTACATAAACTGCTTGAATAGAAGTTATGGACCCTTCTTTGGTAGAAGTAATTCTTTCTTGTAAAGAACCCATTTCGGTACTTAGGGTAGGTTGATAACCCACAGCGGAAGGCATTCGACCTAATAATGAGACTTATCACACTGTCTATGCACTAAATAAAGAGAGGCAACTGAAAGTTTTATTTATACGAAGAAGAGTGAAAATGAGAAAAAAGATAATATTAAAAACTATAAGCTACTTTATCAATTATATTTAATCTCGTAAAAAATGTTTTAGAATAGCTAAAAACTTCTTGCCTAGTATTTTACCAATACACTAAAAATATAAATAGTTTTAAGCAAATATTCAGTTACATGTTTCGTATTACCTTTTCAAAATTTGGTTTCATCATGTTGTCTTGGTGAGAGTTAATTGGATGTTAGTTAAAAACTTATTTATATTATGAGTGTCTAATGTTAGATTCAAAATGATTTCATAAATTTATATATTTTGATAAATAACAATTTCGCTTAAGGTTTAATATTGTTAGTAATAGATTTCCTAATACTTTGAATATTTCATATACAGGAACATCTACTTCCTTGAAGAAGAACTCCATACAACTATTCAAGGCATTATCAAAAACAGAACTTCGAGAAAAGCAAAGAAGAGGAGTATGTCTGACATCTCATCAGAGAGTTGATTTGCTAGTTGAGTACGTTCACCATTTGAGTATGTCCGTCTATGAAGTACGTCTGGCTTCTCAACTGTGTGTTTGTTCGGCAACTCAACCAAAGGAGTACGTCTGCCTAAGGAGTACGTTTGGTACTCTGTTGATGAGTTCGTTTGCCAAGACAAATTGAAGGGTTCGTTTGGCAAAAGCATTGAAGAGTTCGTTCGACAAAGATTCTGAAGAATTCGTTTGTCATAACTGCTCCAAGTAATAAAGGCCATCTACCTTGTCAAAGCATTAAATGAAGCATTGTAGATTACTGAATGAAGAAAGAGACACAATTAATGGTTTTATTCCTCGTTTCTGCAAATTTCTCTGATGTTCCTTAAATCAAGCAACCTTTTCAAGGTCAACGACGGGATTTTCTGAACATAGTATCTTTTCAACGATCAAAATCAAATCTTCTGTTCAGAACATTAATTGCTCACTTAGCTGGCTTACACAAGCATTTAATGCCCAAGTAAAAGCTCAAGGCTGAAAGCATTGAAAGGCCAGACGACGTCAACAAACACATTCAATGCTGCAATAAATGCATGACATAATGCATTTAATGTTGATACAGAGATGCAAAAGTATCCGTTACTCACAAGGAAGCAGAAATTCCAATGAAACTATTTTTCAAATCTTCATCAAGCTTATAGGGCACATCCTACTGAAGATATAAATAGAGCACTTGACATCCGGATCCAATTGGCGACTTACACACGATCAAAGAATTCAAATCTTCTAAGTTCATCAATTGCAATATGCTTTCAAGCTATAACTCAGAAATCCAAAGCTATCTTTTACCTGAGTTAAGTCGTCTGCTAGTGTGAAGTTTTCATAGAGTGTTACTCTTATTCCTTTTCACACAACCCCAACAGAGAACTAAACTTTCTATCATCTCTGTAATTTGTACTTCATCTTTCTACCCACTCTTAGCAAAGAGACTTTGAAGAAACCCAAAACCTTCTTGTAAAAGAACTGCGAGTAGTCATGTCTAATACTAAAAAGGAGAAGTCCTGATAGAATACTTGTAAAGGAGTAGTCCTCAAAATACTGGGAGAAATCCTGGAAAATACTTGTACTAAATAGTGAAAATCTTGGTGAAGTCAAAGACTGAACTTAGCCCTGTCGATTAATGGGGTGAACCAGGATAAATACTTTGTGTGCTTTACTTTTCAGCTTTAAATTAAGGACAATATTGAAAATTCAATATTAATTGAGAACAAATTTAATACAGTTAATACTTTCACTAGATTCCAAACTGTGTGAATTAGTTTTTTGATTTTTATAAATAGAAGAGGAGGATGTAGTATATACTTATATATCATGTAATCATTAACTTTATCTTACTAGTTATCTGGATGTTTGTAGTATTACTTACATATTTCTATTTCTATGTTTGTATTATGTTTTGAATGTAAATGGTGTGTGCAGTCAGTGCAGAAATCCTTATCGTTTTTATGTAAAAGAAAATTTGAAAATGTGTGTTGTCTGTTTGTGAACGTAGTACTAGAAATAGGCCTTGAAACGTTTCCACTACCTTACTACTTTTGCAACTTTGCATTCCATTTCCATGGCGTCTCTGCAAAAATGACAGTTTGTTATAGAGAGAGACAGGTGAGACAAAACTCCAAAACCTTTTGGTATTCCTTCTTCTTCTTCTTCTTCCTCTTCTTCTTCTTCTTCTTCTTCTTCTCTCGTTTCTCATTTCTCATTTCTCATTTCATTTTTCTGGTGTTGTTGTTGGAAGCAGGAAGCTTGACTTTGAAGATAAGCACCAGGTTTCACCTTTTTTAAAACATTTCATTTCACTTGTGGCTTTGATCATTTTCATCATGCTTTTTTTTGTTGTTGATCAAAATCATTTTCATTTTCACCATGCTCTGTTTTGGTTGTGGCCTTGAGTTGAGATATTCTGGAAAAGAGTAGTGGACTTTGTGAAGTTTCATTTCTTTCTATATACATGATTACGTTCACGTTGCATTTAAACCTCCATACAACACTCATAGACTGAAATTTCATTTTTACCTGAAATCATAAGTTATTTTGTCACTTGGTTGGTTGGTATCTGCGTCAAGTGAACGGCTATAATCGCAGAAACAGAATGACTTGAGCATAACATTTGATTTGGGGATCCAATATTGAGGGAGAAAGCTGAATGTTATGTTTTAGGGAGTGGAGTGAAGGTTGTGTTAGGGTTTTTGGGGGTTTAATTGATGTTGCTAGCAAATGACCCTAGTAGTGGATGATTATATTGCTTAATGCTTATTGTTTCTTTGTGTCTAAAATCCCTCTACATGCATTTTAATAATTTTGAAATGACATGACCCATAATCTGCTTTCACCATACTTGTACTTGTACACTACTTAATTTTCCAGTTAACAAATTGTGATTTCAAACATTACTTGTTTCTTGCCTTGAGCTTGTGCGGTGAGTGTTTGATTGATCCTTTTCTTCTACTGATTTTTCAGAAAATGAAGAAGGTTCAGACCTATATGAATAGTGACATTGTCTTTGATATTCTGTCCCGTATTCATGCCCAGCCCTTACTTGCTTTGAAGTGCATTTCCAGAGACTGGCACCGCGTAATTTCCAGCCGCTCCTTCATCAAATCTCAGCTGGAAAACACAGAGATCCTCTTAACGGGCTTCATTGTCCAAGAGAAGTTCATGTGGTGCAAAGAAGATATTAAACCTGTTAATTACATTCCTGTGGAGACAAAAGGTGCCAAAGTGCACAATGAGGTTTTCAATTTTCTTCCTGAAGATGTTGTTGTGATGGCATCCTGCAAAGGGGTAGTGTGCTGCCGTAGCTGTTTACCCTCTCCAGAGCCAGCTATATATGTCTGCAATCCTTCAAATAGGGAGTGGATTAAGTTGGAGTGCCCTGAATGTGACAGAAAAGAAAGCATAACACTGGCTTTTGATTTTGAATTATCCAAACATTCCATTGACATCACTTCCAGATTCAATTTGGTTAGAGTTCAGCAGGTTGAGAATGATGAGATGGAATTGTACCTAACATTTGAGTTATACTCATCAGAAACTGGAGTGTGGAGGAAATCAAATGAAATCTGCCAATGTGATAACAATTTGATCAAGAACAAAGGCATATACATTGGAGGGGTCTTGCATTGGCTCACAGATGGTGATCAAGTCCTGACTTTTGATGTGGAGAAGGAGTTCTGTTGGTTGGTTTCAGTACCAGTCCCATCGTCGGAGTTCAGGACTGTTCCTGAAGCATGTATTGGAGAATCTGAGGGCAAATTGCATTATGTCCAAGTATCTGAAGAGGGTCTTCAAGTATGGTACCTTGAAGTTGAAGACTATTACGAGTTTAAATGGACACTGCAGCATTATAAAACTTTGGAGGAGATTGAAGGAGAATATCCACACTTCTTCCCAAATTTAAAGAATCGAGTGTCGGAACGAGTGAGTTTGGATACAACCCCATGGATGAATCCTCTAGGCTTCAAAGATGGGGTTTTGCTATTGAAGGTGTCTATAAATCTGTACATGTATGACATCAAGAATAGCAAGATGGCAAAAGCTTGCTCCGTTCTAGATCTGGACCCAAAATCCATGTCTCATCCTACAGTACTTCCTCATTCCTTGAGCTTGGTTCCGTTAAATCATGGATAGAAGGTAAGGTACTTATTTCTTCCTATGAGCTTTTGATACTACTAATAGAGCTTACTGAATGTTTTGAGATATTAGGTAGGAACTTGGTTTCATTGAAGGTTCTTTCCCTCTCCTTCCAAAATAGAGAAATGATTAACTGTGAGCATGTTTGAGGGTGATGAAGTTCCAAAGTTTCTAGTTAAAAGTTGTTAATATTTCAGTCAATACATTACTACTTCTGCAGTTTTGGTTTAGTAAATCTGATGCTTAGTTTATAATACACTTCCACGAACTGCTAATGCCTTATAGCACTCAACTTATACTGGAGAGTTGGATCATACGAATGAATTTGTGTTCACTTTTATGCATCACTGCTTCACTCAAGTTAGTAGTATTTCTATGATGAGATTATTCTTCATTTTCTTTGATAAGGAGTCTCTTTATATTGCTTTCGGCTAGTTATTTAAAACATGATATATGACATTATCACTGATTTCAAGCCTGATAGTTTTCAACCTTTATTTTGCCCTCTAATTTTCAAGCTTATGAGCATAAACATCTGATTGGCTGATTTAATTCTCGTAACAAATTGAAAATTTGATTTCATGAAAAGTTTTTCAAGCCCCAATTTTGGAATGGAAGTGAGATGATGTAATAAACTATTTAGGCAAGAAATTTCCCTTTGGTTGAAATGTTGGATACATGGTCTGTAATGAGTTTAGTTTTGCATTACTTTATAACAGTAAAATGATTTACTGGTCAAGGTGGGAGAAATTTTATGATAATTTCTTAAAGAGTCATCTCTTATACCATGTGTGGAGTTGTTGAATGGCTAACTTTGATTTAAAGGCTGAAAGTTATTCTCTCACTTTCATATGAGAAACATGAATCATTTATCCACAAAAGAAAGTGATCAGAATGATGAGACATCTATCGTGATAAAATTAACAAAATTTGAGGCAACCACAGAGAATGAAGTCAAGTGCAAAGATGAATAGATAGATAGATAGATAGCTGTAGAACAATAATGTACGTGACTACTAGTCTCCTTTAAATAATGATAACAATAGTTTATCCTAAATTGGAGGGAGTTGGGACATTCAACACTCTTTTGTTCCTTTGTCTTATCATTGTTACCAAAATTTGCATCTAACAATCAATCCATAACTGTGGTGGTTAGATATACAGGTACAGTTTTTAAAACTAGCCCTTTACTCATCTGTTTCTCAGTTTAATTAATGCACTAATCTTCATGTAAACGCATCAAAATTATAGTAAATCTTATCGGCTTGTTTTATTTGTTGGCATAATTACACCTTTTACTTTAGAATTCCCTCACAAGTTATATGAATTAACTATGTGCAGCCGTGGAGGAAATCGCGGGAAGTCATAACTAACTATAATTAACAATGATTTAGCTTTATTATCTTTTTAAGAACCACATTAACATCAAAGGCCAATATCATTACAGGTGTTATTGGCTGGAATGTTAAGCTTACAAAATCTAGAAAAGACGTTCAACAGATAAAAACAACATAATTAATAAGTGGATAACTATCACGTGTCCAACTTAAATAGGGTAATTATTTAATAACCAACTTCTATTCTAATTACTCCATCTATTCCCTTTTATTTGACATTTTAGTAATTTTATGAGTGATATATTAGAAAAAAGAGAGAAAATATCTGCATTGCAATGCTGCAAAATGAGCTCACTTGATTCTATTTATCATCTATATATAGTGGCAAATAAATATCATTGATGGACATTAATTAATAGTGTAGTTTGTTCCCTCTCCTTCCAACTTTACAAAGTAATCAATTTTCACCTTCAACTGGACATGCACTTTGTGCTAATTTTCTAAGATTTTCAATGATCATAACCAGTTTTGTGTTCAATCGATTGACAAAGCACTTGGGCAGCCAACCTGCAGGATCTAACTGAAAACAAAAAGCAATATTGAGAAATGAGGATTAATGCATAAACCAAACCATTTTGCTTAATTAATTCTATGAGTAATTAATTACCTGAACAACATAAGTGACCACACATGAATCATCTTCATGCTTGTCCACTACCCATCCTGATTGTAGCAACAGTCCCCTGATTGCATTATTTTGCTTTGGATGCAACCCAGCAGCTATTTCCTTCGGTAGTGAAGCAACTGCTACCACCTACAAATAACAAACACTGTTAACAAAGTACTAACCAAGACCTGCTTTATGCTATGTATTGTAATTTTACTAACCAAGGTGCCATCTTCCATGGTTTCACGCCTCTCATACACAATGAATTCTCTGTTCCTGAACAGAGGCTTGGAGTTATCTCCAAACCTCAGACGAATTATGCTGAGGTTGTCTTCAACATCTTTTATGTACCTCGCTTCAACCAAATCAGAGTCCCATTGCTGGCTTAACAAAGTAAATGAAATGCCAATATCAGAATCTGATCAAGTAACTTTTCCATTCACCACACATACCAAATTACTTTTATATTTGCACAAACATCCAAGATGCTAGAATGATTCCCCAACGTCTCACCATGTAACCAAACATGTGCTTAGTCAAATTAAACGCACAATTATGAGCTAATTATCTAATCAGGAGCATGTAATGCTTAAAGAGATCGAGGAATAATAAAAAAGAAAGTAAAGGACAAAGTAATGTACAATTTGTTGTCATTGTTATGAATGTGAGCCACGAACTAAGAATAAAAAGATAGGATTAAGGAGTAGACAGTGCTAGAGACAAAACTCTTCTTTTCAAGATGCTGGATGGGAATCTAATCCTTTTTTTTTCTTTAACTTTTCTGTTTACTAAGAGAAGATTCATGAGAAAATATCAGTTAATTAATTTACATGAGAAAGATGATATTAATTTACCTTTGCAGCATCAATGGCATTGGCCACAGTGATGAATTGTTGTGGAGAGACAGATCTAAGAATCCAACGGCTGCGAAATGTGTGAAGTGAGCCTGACCTGCGTTTTGATATCTCAACTCCATTGTCAAGAGTAAGCACCTTCCATCCATCATTGCTGCCACTTCCTTTGTTTGTGTCTGAAGCTGCCAATAATTCCTGTATGCAGCTTTCACTTGCAAACTGCACATACCTTCTAAGAGAGTCCTCACTAATAGACCTTCAAAAATCAATCACAATAATATTCATCTCATCAGATGTTGAAGAAAATCAATTCATCAACAGAATATTATCAAAACACTCACCATGATCGGCTGCAAGGTGCAGTTCTGCTCATCGTGGCTTGTTATCAATTGCCTGCAGAAGGTGTTTTCTTATGACATTAAATCCCTTTGTAAAATGAAGGGCATGTATTTAAAAAGAGTTGAGTGTTGTGTGATGAGTGATTTAAAGAGAGATTGAGAAATTCAAAATAAAAATAAAAAGTTTGTGAAGTGGGTAGAGTTGATTGGTGCACATGCAGTGCCAGAGGAACCTTTCATGATTAGAACAATAACTCTTTCTCTAGATTAAAGACAGATTCTTTTCTTCCAAAAAAGCAGCAAGAACAAAAGGAGAAATTTTGATGCACATGGAGTGTTGGTGGCTTTGGGGAGGGAAACAAAATATTGGAGGAGAAAAATAACACACAACATATAGCACCAAAAAAAGTATGAAAATAAAAAGATTAGAGCAAAGGTGGGAATTTCAATTACAATGCATAATTTTAGTGTGGTATTCTTGTGAATAAAAAAGGTGTAACATATTCTTATTATTATTGGTGTTCTCTCCGAAAGAAAAATCAAAATCAAAATCCCCACCACTACCCAACCTGAGGCCGCAACCACAAGGGGTGGTCAAGTGGAACATTAAAAGTCTCATATATGACATTGAACAAGCTAAGCCTACTCGGACCACTGCATACGGTGCTTGAGGAGAGGTGGGGACGGTAAGTTGGTGTCGGGTTTCTTCCGGTGGAGGTCGTGCGTCGTCGTTCTTGCACCCCAACCATAAGGGTTGGTCAAGTGGAACATTAAAAGTCTCGTATATGACACGTTGCAAATTCGAGTCTCCACTTGTCCCCTTAAGATAAATGTAAGTCTTTTGTTAGTATTTTTAGAGTCCTGCATTGGACTGAGACATCATCTCTAACCCTAAATAATACTACTATAAAATTAATTTTTTTACCACGTCCCTATTACCACGGTTCCACGGAACCGTGGTAAAAAGAGGTTACGAGCTCTATTACCACGGTTCTATGTTGAACCGTGGTAACTGATGTGCTCTACTACCACGATCGTATGGTAACTGTGATAGTTTTTATTATTTTTTAATTAAAATTGCATATTACCACGATTGTTAGGGGAGCCGCGGTAATAGATTTTATTATTTTTCAATTAACATTGTCTATTACCACGATTGTTACGGTAACTGTGGTAATAGATTTTATTATTTTTTTAATTAAGATTGTTTATTAACATTTTTTTAACCGTGCTAGCTAGGAAACCCTTGCTTGGAGAAAACTCATTTGTCTTTCCCTTTCTCTATCGCGACTCCATCGCTCTTCAACCTCGTCACCGACACTCGCCACTCCTTGTCGCTGCACCTCATCACCGGCACTTATTCTCTCCGCAATCGCACCGTCACTGCTTTGCAAGCTCGTCGGCCCCAAGCTCGTCCCCGCCAATCGCATTGTTGCTCGCAGCCGTTCTGTCACGCCGTTTCCGTCTTCGTGCGTTGTCGTTCCCGTCTTCTCCTCTGGCCGCTCTTCTCTACCTCACTCGTGAGTCCTCTTGACCTGCTTCTACTTTTAGGATTTTCTTTTGAAGATTTTTGTTGTTGTTCAGTACTTCTAGGGTTTTTTTTTTCTATCATGAGTTTCTCTCAAAATATTTGTGAACTAGTGTTCTTTGATCTAGATAATTTGGTCAATGAAGGCTTTCCCGGAGCTCAAGAGCCATTTTGTCACGCCGTTTCCGTCTTCATGCGTCGTCGTTCCCGTCTTCTCCTCTGGTTGCTCTTCTCTACCTCACTCGTGAGTCCTCTTGACCTGCTTCTACTTCTAGGGTTTTCTTTTGAAGATTTTTGTTGTTGTTCGGTACTTCAAGGGTTTTTTTTCTATCATGAGTTTCTCTTAAAATATCTGTGAACTAGTGTTCTTTGATCTAGATAATTTGGTTAATGAAGGATTTCCTAGAGCTCAAGAGCTTCAAGACGCTTCTCCTCCATCTAATCGTGACAGTTATCATTTAATTTCCTTCCTCTCCCTAGTCTAGAAAATCTCTTCCACTCTCTTCCACTCTATTTTGTCTTCTTAAATGCTTCATCTCTCCTCCCACTAAAAGTGTCTTCTTAAATTCTCCAGCACGCGCCATTGAAATCTAAACTACTTCCCCCTTTACTCTGCAACTTTTCAGCGGTTACCCTTCCCATAAGTTTAACAATTCTCAACACACCCTCTTAATCGCCCTCTTCTTCACCCCTCAAATTCCCTCGTTTGCCTATAAATTCCAGAAGTATCTCTCATCTATTCTCCATCCATCACTCATTTATCTTCCTTGTATCCTCTGCTTCTGTGATCCTTCTTCCTTAAAAACAAAAATGGCAAACCGTAGCTTCTGTCTTCCTTTTACCATCAATTTCCCAAAACTACAGCAGTATCAAGTTCCTAGCACCAATGCTCTGCGTCACACACATATGTCTGCATTGTGTGGTGCCTCTGATGAGCCTTCGTACCCCGAACTTATCCTGACTTATTGGTCTTCCTTGTCCTTCGACCACAACAGAGGCTTCACCGGAACAGTGTTGAATCATGACATCTCCATAACCAGAGAGAAGCTTGCTGAACTCCTCAATAGTGATGATGAAGGAGTGACGTACTCAGAACTCTGGCAAAGAGACTGCAATGAAGAAGATATTGATGAAGTCAGCTATTGCATGGAAAATCCCTCTGTTTCTCAGGGCTCTCTCTACTCATCCCTCACCTTTTCTGCCAGAGTTTTACATCAACTGGTCACAACCGTGCTTTGTCGAAGACAAGATCGTCTGAGAGATGTGCTTGACAAACACCTATTTATCATCTACTCAATTCTGAATGAAGAGTGCATTAATGTTGTAGACATCATCTACAATCATCTTGCTTCTGCTCTGGTTGACAACTAGAAAGTCATTCCCTATGGTTTTCTCATAACAAAACTCCTAAGGGGTCCAAATGGGATACCCTTTTTGGCTTGGAATGCTTTAGAGGAGGTGGCTTGTTAGGTGATAGGAGTAGAATTCTTTTGGTCAAGGGGTCTTGCCATTAACGATCCACTGTATGATCTCTCTAAAGACTCGTATGACTCTTCTGAAGACTTCGATGATTTTGAGGAATCGTTTCGACCTGAATCAATAAGCTCCTCCTCTTTTCCCTGATTTTTGGCACAACCAAGCGGTACAAGTTTAATCTTAGGGATCCTTCGCTTTAATTCTTGTTGTGTGTAATATTCAATGTTAGGGAATCTTTATTTGTTCAGGTAGTAAGTCAACTTTTATTGATCTGTTTTGAGAAAGTGTCATTATCTATGAAGATTAATTATCAATTTATGTTCTGCAGGTTACGCATGTCCTAAAGTTTGCATAAAGCAAGGGTAAATGGCTCGACTTTGTACCACTGGTCTTTCCATTAGTGGTTTCAACTTGATCACTCCCCCTTAATTTCCAATTCTCTTCATGCTAAATGATTTTTGTGTGTGGGCGTAAATTGGAATTCATAAATAATATGGGGCATTCTGATGCTTAATTTTAGAGTTTTTATTTTTGCTAAGGTACTGTAGTTTACCTTAGTGAATGTTTATGGTCTGCTTCTTATTTGAATGAAAAAAAAAGAGATTTTTCTCTTATATATGCCTTTATTGATGGCTATATAGTAATTTTAGATTATCAATTAGTAATGTTTGGTAATTTAGTATTTAAATTTTAGATTTGACCATAGTTTCAGTTTAGACAGAATGTTGTATGTATTGCAATAGACTTTTTTTATTTGCACAATTAAGGTGAGAATAGAAGAAGAAAAAAATAGACCTATTACCACGGTTCAATGTTTAACCGTGGTAATAAGAAGTGATATTACCACGGTTTCTTGTTGAATCGTGGTAAAAAGATTGCTATATTACCACGGTTCAAGACGGAATCGTGGTAACAGAGGCATGATATTATCACGGTTCCTCCTTGAATAGTGGTAACGGAGGCATGATATTACCATGGTTCTGCCTTGAACCGAGTATTACAGATGTATGATAATACCACGATTCCACCTTCAATCGTGGTAATTGTCGAGCAATACCACAGTTTAACCGTGATAACTGAGTGCCTGGAATTGTGGTTATAGTAAATTTATAAGAGGCTGAATGTGAGGCCCCAGTCACGTGTTATGATAGAGCTGGACTGCATTTTAAACAGCAAGGCAAGCAGAAGCGGTCCATATGAAGTATAAAGTCTTTAGGATTGTCCTTAGCGTAACGTTAGGTGTAGTACCAAGTACCAACAACTAACTTCTCACCAAAATACTACTCTGTACACTCATTTCATTGCTATTATTTCATATCATATCATATAATACTATATGTATTCTCAGACATTTCTGTTCAATTCCACATGCTTCTAGTGTGTATGTGGAGTGGTTAGTGACCAAAGTGGGCAAGGGGTGCTGTTTGTATATTCATTCATCAAATTAACAATATTAATCCATCACAAGTGAGATATATAATATAATGTATGTCACTTTCTAAATGGCAAGATACAAACTATCATGAAAGCTAGAAATTCATCCAACCAGCTAAATGTAGTATAATTACATTCATCATTACAACTTCCACCTTATCAAAAAAAATTAAATCAAATCATAATTTCATAAAAGCTAGTTCGATAGGGCTTCATAAAATTGTGTAACTCTTTGACTTGTCATGCTTTAGATCGTGTGTTTATCCCTGAAAAAAACATGTTTTTAGTGGTTGTTTGGTATGAAACCAAAGTTAATTATAGAAAGAAACTTTCGTAAATAACTTCTAAACGCATTGAAATTTATTTTGAGGAAAGAAAAGTTAATTAAAAAATGATGTAAGCCTTCTTGCTTCATCTTTACATGGTCTTTTTTGCACCTTTTCTTATACCCTTTCATTGCCTATGAAGACTCCTGGCCCTGGGAGCTTTTTCCCTATGTCCAATTTCTTAGTGGGTTACCATAAAAAAATAGCACACTCCAACATATAGAACTCAAGTCCAAAGTAGAGAAAATTGCAACATTTGACAAGTGCATATTAAAAATTCAAAATGGCATACAATACCGTGAAAGAGTTCCAAGTTGCTTAAAGATCCAGGTTGTCCTGTTTCCACAATGACATGCATAGCCAACTGATCCTACCTCAAATTGCCTAGAAATTATTTTAACAACATTTATGACAAAGCAGATCATCGGACTTGTTTTTTTCTAAACCAATGATTGCTTTGCCCTTACATCCACCAAAGAAAAAAGAGAACAGGGGGGATTGGGAAAGAACTTTGAAAATGAAGTTTAATCATTCCTTATAGGATGTGTATAAGGATAACTCTAATTAACATGATCCCACTTTAGCCTATAGGTGAAGAAGGAAAACTGAAGATACATATATGATAGTGCAACATATGATGCATTTATCCAAAAAGGTGCAACGTCAATTTTAATGAAGAAAAGTATGAAAGGTGGTCCTCCATCCCTTTCTCCAAGCCTAGCTAGCTAACTTAATTCTCATAAAAATCTACGACCAAACTACATGGGAAATTGAATTGAACCCAACCTCTCCCTTGAATTCTGATATCATTATCCTTAAATTCTGCCACCACATCTCCATTATTTATGCCTTTTGAATCTTGCAAGTGGAACTCCTGGACCAGAGATATAGTTAAAGAATGTTTTTAACACTAACTTGACTTTAATTTTGTACGGGGTTATTTGTTTAGACTTGACAACCACAAACCTTAAGAAACTCGTCATGTACAAGTTTAAATAAAATCATATTTAAGGGTGTGTTCGAGAACACATACCAGCACTAGAAAATGTATGTTTTTCTAACGCAAGAAATTCTTATCACAAACATGGCATTGGAATGCGAGCCAACGTAAATAAATGTGTCTGCAAACACACGCTAAGTAATAGAGACTCAGTTGATTGGGACTATAAGACACACTATAACCTTAGTCTTTCTTTTGAAAGAGGATTAGACACAACTTGAATAATTCAAAGCAAAATATGTTTGGTTGACATATCAAATATGAACACCCTTACTTTTGAGATTGAGTCATGTTTAACTTGAATTATCAGAAATAACTTACAACAATCCACAAACCAATAATGCACATTCAATCCCATGAACTAAAAGGTGGGACTTGTCACCCTACAACTCCGAAAGAAAAGGAAATGCTAACTCTTCTCCAAGTGTGGCGTGTGGTATGAAATGTAAGATCATCGTGTATAATCCCATGTTAATAAACATCACAGTCAGACAATCTCAAATTCATTCTAGTGAAGAGTTTGGAGATATCAGACCAAAGGTCATACAACTCATATTCGTAGATCTGTTCAAATGTACAATTAGCGCTTAAATAAAATTTGAGTTGTTTGATATTGTTCTGACGATTTCACATCTCTTACTAGAGTAAATTTAAAATTTCTTTACTTCAAGAAATTCGGGTAAAACCCTACATTACCCGTAAACTCTAGTAGTTTAGTGAGTATGATATATTTACTAATTATGTGGAATTTTTTGTTCTATTCATTGTTATATGATCATTTTGTTTGACTTATATCTCTAGGTATTTGGCTTTTCTCATTAATCTTCCGCGCAGAAAGGCTACACCACCCCAGCACCCAATTTGGAATCTCAATCTTATGTAGTAATTGTCCTAATTATCCCTGTCATGAAACACATTCAGGGTTTTCAAATCCCGGAATGCTATTTGATGGACGTTTCGGGTTTTGAAATCCCAGAACGTATATCGAATGTTGTGAACCGGTTTATAAATCCCATTATGCATAATAAAATATCTTCCAAAAATTTAAATCCCGGAATGATATTTATTCAATATAAACAAGTTCTGGGATTTGTAAACCCGTAAAGTGTTTTTACATACCGAATTTTCAAATCCCAGAATAAAAACTAAAATATCTACCGGGATTTTAAAACCCGGAATGATATTTATTCAATATAAACAAGTTCCGGGATTTGTAAATCTGGAAAGTATTTATACATACCGGATTTTCAAATCCCGGTATACAAACTAAAATAGCTTCCGGGATTTCAAATCCCTGAAGATATTTAGCTTATGGGTTGTATATCCCGGAGTGCAACAAGGAAATTTGGACTACCAAATGGTAAAAAACGGAATAATATTTACAGGTCTTTTTCCGGGATCTATATCCCGGAATAATATTTGTAATTTATTCTAACAGAATTATAAAAATTAAACTGTTCTAAAACATCATACATGCACCATGCCAAAGTAACATCATTCATTCATTCAAAAATATATACATAATAATTTTTGTCCGGGTCCAAAAAATAACAATACGGACTACATGTCCAGTAATACGAAATTAGAAACTTAAACAACAATCATCTAGCCACACTCGATGTCAATGTACAAACCCCTCCCCTACCCCTCCTCTGATACACGAAATTTGACATGGTCCTCTGTCTGGTGAAATCCAATGCTCTCTGTTATGCAGCTCTACTGGGTCCCCCGGCTGGAGGTGCATCGTGTGCAGCTAGAGACTGCGCCAACCAGTCCTCGATTCTCCAGAGCATAGACTGAAAGGATTCAATTTAAAATTTCAGTGATTTATTAAAGTAAAAACTTAATTAATTATGTGGATATGTGACCCAGATAATGAACTTACCACTACACCAACATTCTCACGTCTGCAATCTGGGATTAGGCATGGATGTGAATGTCTCAAGAACCATGGCATGTAATCGGGGGTTGTATCAGCAGGAAAAGAAACCTGAAGTCCTAGAGGGATGACAGCATCAATGAATGCTTCGAACGCAGCATCTATCTCTTCAGCAGAGGGAGGCGGACCAGGGGGTGATCGAGGGACCGTCTGAATGTGACCGAACTGGCGGCGGACCCTCTCTGGAAGGTAAGGTTGTGTAGCGTCTGGTCCACGTATGTATCCAGAAAAAAGTGCCACATCCTGCCGTGGATGATGGTCCCTCTGCCCAGCGTATGGGGTCCAAATGACGGCGTGGCCGTCCATGTCATCCAGGTGCTCTCTCCACGTGTGACATGGAACAGTCCCTTGCTTCACACATTGTAACACCCCAATTCTGGGTTGAGGGTCACATAGTAATTACGCGGAACTTATACTTTGAAACCTCTCAAAACGCTCAATTTCCAAGAACACAACGACGCTCAATAATAATAATTAATAATTATCCCATAATAGAGTTATAATTATCTCAACGCGATAAAGTTTCAAAATAAATAAAGCTGCACCGACATGTGCAATAAACCAAACGTCGCTAAAATAAAATGAAAGAAAATGCAACTTCTTTATTTGAATCTTCCTCGTCTCTTGTTCTATCTTCAAGTCACCGCTCCTGGACCTCATTGTCCTGATCATCTATGGCGTTAAGCGCCCAAACAAATCAAACAAGGCAAACAAGAAAGGGTTAACTCGTAAATACAGAAAAAATCATATAATCAATTGTGATAGTAAAAAAAAACACAAGTTCATCAAACCGAATCCATCAAGAACAGAACAAGAACAGAAACTCAATAATTAATTTCCACGTCACCAAATCGATTAGGATGTGCAAATGCTCTCTACTACTATATGCTTATAGTTATAATATATGGCCATTACGTCACCCTTCTCGGGCTAAAACATCACCCTTCTCGGGCTAAAACATCACCCTTCACGGGCCAAAACATCACCCTTCACGGGCCAAAACATCACCCTTCACGGGCCAAGACAATCACGTGGGACAAAGATCCACCACATTGCCCTCGGTTGATTACCATCAACCTAAGAATCCTCAGTTGATCCCGCGGGACAAAGTGCCGCCACATCAACCCAATATATATATATAAAATGCATATGCTATGACTATGCAAAAATTCATACTCCTCATGGACCAACAGTCCACACAAAACTTCAATCATAGCACACTACATACACAATATAACCATCACCACACAACAACATTTCCACCATGAATTAACCAATATATCTCAATTTATTCATTTAATTAAAAAAAAACAGCATTCTTATTTTAATATTAAAACAGAAACAACATTGTTTATATACAGAAAACAGCAGTATCTATATACAGTAAATAGCAGTGTATTTTTCAAATACAGAAAACAGCAGTGTTTATTTACAGTAAACAGCAGTGTATTTTTCAGATACAGAAAACAGCAGTGTATTTTTAAAACAGAAACAGCAACACTTAAAATACAGAAAACAGTGGCTATTTTAACACAGAAAACAGAACCACTAAAATACAGAAAACAGTGTTATAAACAAACAGAAACAGTGGCAATTTTAATACAAAAAACAGAATACAGCAGAGTTAAAACCACAGAACAGCACCCTTTATTTTTCCACGAAGAGGGCTCGATTTCCACCACTTACAGTATACTAATATGCCAACAATTCCTCAGTGACAATTCTCAACATCACCCAAAACAGAATCCATGAAGTAACATGCAAACCATCACAAAACCAACATAGAAACCTAAGAAAAACGAGTTACCCTTACCTCCGAGAGGGTTGCATGCAAGTGTTTCCAAACCTTGTAAGACAAACAAACATACATACATTCATCAACAAACATGGAAAAAGTCGGAAAACAACTCATATGAATTATAGACCAAAACAGCAAAAACAACAATTTGCTGTCAGGGGCCTAGCGCCCAAGCGTTGGGTTCCAACGCTCAAGCGTTGGGTCCCTGTCTGGCAACACGTACTGGGCAAAATTCTAACGCCCAGGCGTTGGGGTCCAACGCTCATGCGTTGGCTCCCTGCCAGAAACCCTAAAAATCAAGTTTTTCACCCGAAACTCCGTTTTTAACCAATTCCTTTCAAAGTTAAAATTCTTCCATGTTCAGAACCTATTTTATAACCTAAAAAATGAGTTTTCTATCCAAAAGACCAAAGGTTTTCTAATTTCCAAAAAAATCATTTTTCAAGAGAGATAACTAGGTGTTGAACCGAAAGAACGGAAATGGAATACCAACCTTGTTTGAGAGAGTTGATCAAGCTTGAGTGTAGCACGACCCTAGCCCCTTCCAGAATGTAGTGGACTCGAGCTTGATGAAAATCAAAGGTTGGAATCAAAAACCAAATAACTCTAGAGGAAGGCAAGAATTGTTACTCAAAATTTGGGAGTTTTGGTCTCTTACCGATTGAACCGACACCACGAAATTTGAAGGGATTGAGTGTGAGGTTTGAGCACCACGAAAATGGAAGGATTCAGAGCTTGATCACCACCAAGAATAAAGGAGAGGTTCGACCAAGCAACACAAAATTCCAGCAGCACTTCGGAAACACAGAATAAGGGGTTCTAGGCCTTTTTCGGAAAATCTTTGAGTGGAGGAGCAAGAGAAGTTTAGCAATTCTTTAAGGTTGAAGGTTTCAGCAATGAGAGGGTGATAGGGAGAGGGAGAGGCACGACCATAACCTCTTTCATTCAGCATAATTTCTCTTCATGGCACATTAAGGCAAAGGACAAAGAATTAACTTCCTTAATGGCCCATAACTCACTTGTTGGTTTTGAATTTCAAAAGGAGGAGTTTTAACACATGTGTTTATTTCATTCAGCTGCATGGTGAGAGAGAGAGCCGTCCCCACCTCCTTCCTTAGCCTTAATACACATTAAAACTCCTTTAAAACCCTAGACAAGCCATTAAACACTCCTAATCCTCCTTTAATGCCTAAAATCCTCACATTAGGCCTTATTTAAATGCTCTTTACTCCTCTTTGATCTGAATTTCGAAATTTGAAAGTGGATTTGATGAGTCACACGAAAAACTAAAATAAAAACAAAACCTTCCTCATCAAGGTTCGAACCCAAGACTTGCCAACCAAATGCTTAAGCCTCAACCGCTAAGCCACAACTCATCTTGTTGCAATTCAAGCAAGGTAATTCAAATATTCTCAAGGCAAGCAATCATGTTCTAGACAAGATTAAATAACTCAAGACTAACATCACCTTAATTAACTCAAGGGTTAATTTGCAACCAAAAGAAGTCCGAGGACTAGAAAACAATTACAACCAAGTTCGGGGACTAAACTGTAATTACAATAAATTAGGGGTCTTACAATACCACCCCCCTAAAAAGAGTTTCGTCCTCGAAACTACACGTCAAAGAAACAACTCGGGATATTGCTCCCGCATCTTCTCCTCGAGTTCCCAAGTAGCGTCGCCCGTAGTCTGATTCCAAATCACCTTCACGAGCGGAATCTGCTTGTTTTTCAGCTGCTTAATTCTACGGTCGGCGATACTCATCGGTGGAACTTCAATGGTCAAATTATCCTTCAGCTGAATGTCATCCTGAGCAATAACATGTGAAGGATCGGGTATGTACTTCCGCAATTGCGAAACATGTAGCACATCATGAATCTTAGATAGAAAGGGTGGCAAGGCAATGCGATACGCCACCGATCCAACTCTTTCAATGATCTGATAAGGTCCGATAAATTTCGGCGTCAACTTCTTCGATTTTATTGCCCTTCCGACTCCAGTAGTTGGGGTTACCCGGAGAAATACATGTTCCCCCGGCGCAAACTCCAAATCCCTACGTCGATTGTCCGAGTAGCTCTTCTGTCTACTCTGAGACGCCTTCATTTTCTCCCTGATCTGCTTAACCTTCTCCGTCGTCTGTTGGACAAGTTCTGGTCCAACCAGCAAATGTTCCCCATCCTGGAACCAACACAGAGGGGTCCTACATCTCCTTCCGTACAGAGCCTCGTACGGTGCCATCCCAATGCTAGCATGAAAACTGTTATTGTAAGTAAACTCGATCAAAGGTAACAGTTCATCCCAGCTCCCTTGATTATCTAACACACAAGCACGTAGAAGATCCTCCAAAGACTGAATCGTCCGTTCAGTCTGACCATCCGTCTGCGGATGATATGCAGAACTCAAACTTAGTTTCGACCCTAGGGCTCCCTGCAGGGCCTTCCAGAAGTGAGAAGTGAACTTCGGATCCCTGTCGGAAACAATGGTCGAAGGAACTCCATGTAATCGCACAATCTCAGCAATATACACTTCAGCAAGTTGTTCCACCTTATAGGTGGTCTTAACAGGTAGAAAGTGAGCGGATTTTGTCAAACGGTCAACGATTACCCAGAAGGAATCAAATCTCCTCCGAGTGAGTGGTGAAGCAACTACAAAATCCATAGATATACTATCCCATTTCCACTCCGGAACCTTGAGAGATTGCATCAACCCAGCTGGTTTCTGATGCTCCACCTTAGCCTTCTGACAAGTCAAACAAGCAGCCACATACTCCGCAACATTCCTCTTCATGCCTGACCACCAGAAATGTAGCTTCAGATCCTGGTACATCTTTGTTGCACCCGGATGAAGACTCAACCTGCTCTTATGGCCTTCGTCAAGGATCAATCTCCTCAACTCAACATCATTCGGGACACACACACGTCCCTTGCAACGCAGGATGCCATCAGCTCCTACCGCAAAATCTGGTGCCTTCCCAGCACTGATCATTTCTCCCTTCTCAATCAGTTCTTTATCTTGCGTCTGCTTGGATCGAATCTCTTCTAACAACCCACTGGATACCGTGATCATCCCGAAACTCAGTTTTCCAGGTTTCACCTGCACGTCCAAGCTTAAATCACAGAAAGCCTCCAGTAACTCCAACTCCTTAATCATTAAAGAGGAAACATGAATAGCCTTGCGACTGAGAGCATCAGCCACAACATTAGCCTTTCCTGGATGGTATTGCAGAGTAAAATCATAGTCTTTCAAGAATTCCATCCACCGCCTCTGCCTCATGTTTAGATCCTTCTGATCAAAGAGATATTTCAAACTCTTGTGATCGCTGAACACAGTGAACGTGCCTCCATACAAATAGTGTCTCCACATTTTGAGAGCAAAAACCACCGCCGCAAGCTCCAGATCATGCGTCGGGTAGTTACGTTCATGGATCTTCAGCTGTCTTGAAGCATAAGCAACAGCCTTCCGATGTTGCATCAAAACACAGCCCAAGCCCTGGTAAGACGCATCACAATAAACCTCGTAAGGTTCATCACACTGCGGTAAAACCAAGACTGGTGCAGTAGTCAAACGCCGCTTCATCTCCTGGAAACTGGACTCTCACATTCATCAGTCCAAGAAAAAGGTTGATCCTTTCGAGTCAGCTTCGTCAAAGGTCCTGCAATTTTCGCAAAACCCTCAATGAATCTCCGGTAGTATCCAGCCAAGCCCAAGAAACTTCGGATATCTGTCACAGTCTTCGGCTGTTCCCACTTTGTCACAGCTTCCACTTTACTCGGATCAACGGCTATGCCTTCCTTCGAAATGACATGGCCAAGAAACTTCACTTCTTCCAGCCAAAAGTCACACTTAGCCGCATTCGCAAAAAGAGCCTTCTCGCGAAGAATGGACAACACTTGTCGCAAGTGTTCTTCGTGCTCCTCTCTACTCCTCGAGTAGATCAAGGTATCGTCAATAAAAATGACCATAAACCTGTCAAGGAAGGAATTAAAGATTCTGTTCATGTAATCCATGAACACCGCTGGCGCATTCGTAACCCCAAAAGACATCACTACATACTCGTAGTGTCCATAACAAGTACGGAAAGCCGTCTTCTGAATGTCTTCTTCCTTGACTCGAATCTGGTGATACCCTGATCGTAGATCGATCTTCGAGAAAATCGCCGCTCCTCGAAGCTGGTCCATCAAGTCTTCAATCCTCGGCAAAGGATAACGATTCTTTATTGTCACTTTATTCAGCTGTCGGTAATCCACACAGAGTCGGGATCTGCCATCCTTCTTCTTGACGAGTAACACAGGCGCTCCCCATGGAGAAACACTAGGTCGAATGAATCCTTCCCCATGAGGTCATCCAACTGGCTCTTCAGCTCCGCTGGTGCCAGGATAAGGTGCAATAGAGATCAGTTCGGTTCCAGGAACCAAGTCGATCGAGAACTCGGTATCACGAACAGGGGGTATTCCTGGGCCTTAGGAATTACATCTGCAAAATCACAAACAATGGAAATATCCTGTACGCCGTCTGTCGATGATTCTCCAATGCTAGTCGCTAGCAAAATTTTCAAAGCTCCTCTTCTCAGGGAGGACTTCGAAAGATAAGAGTCCAAAAACTCGGACATCTTTAAAACAGGAGCTATTACCTCCTTATATATTTAAAAAAAAACAAGCAAGTTATGTTTTTCTAAATCCTTACAAAAATCGCTAACTAGCACGAGGCTTATTTCAATAATACTAGAGTCAAACAGGGTCAACCAAAACTAAAACATAACATAAAAGACAACACAGCGTCAACTCAATATCAGAGAATGAAGATCTAATAATGATACTTCTAAAAGGGTTCCATCTCAAGCCTCAGGTCAAGTAATAGTCCAGAGTATAGCGTCCTCACACGACTTCATTCTCATCTCCAACTCCTGCAGTTCGGCAATTCTTTGCGGCGTGTCCTGGCTTTTTGCAATTCCAGCACACCTTCTGGTTCTCCGTGCACTTGTTGGCGTAATGCCCCATATTTCTGCATCTAAAACATTCGACTTCCTTTAGTGGCCTTAGCATTTCTCTGATGCTCCGTCTATCTCCAACATGTCGCTCTATATCAGCAATGCGCTCCTTCGTCGGGATGCGTCGATACGGTTCCTTGCCCTTGTCATTCTTCTTTTGACTCGACCTAATTGGTCCACCTCTTGTTCGCAGTTCCTTAATGCACTTGTTCGTCGCTTCCATGTCTACTGCCTTCACCTCCATCGTCAGGTAACATTCGAGGTCTAACCATTGAACTGCTCTCATAAGTGCAATAGCGTCCACAGCAGAACGGTTTACTTCCTCTTCCGCACGAGCCGCAACAGCATTCTCGTGAATCTTCACCAACTTGGCTAAGTTAGCGCTTGCGACAGACCTCAGATTCTCTACGTCCTGCTCAGCCATTTCCGTATCTAGACTCGCTAATCTCTTACTCCTGCTTGTAAGAATATTTAACGGTTAATCCAGAAACAGAAACAGCAAGAAAAGTTAGTCAAACACAAATATTTAGATCGTCCGCCTAAGACAATCTTAAACAACAATAAGTACAAACAATTCAAACATAAAATTCTTCTTTCGATCGACACCCCATCGATCGACGTCAGAATAATCACCCAACAGCGCTGGTTATCTCAACCATCGCTCTGATACCACAAATGTAACACCCCAATTCTGGGTTGAGGGTCACATAGTAATTACGCGGAACTTATACTTTGAAACCTCTCAAAACGCTCAATTTCCAAGAACACAACGATGCTCAATAATAATAATTAATAATTATCCCATAATAGAGTTATAATTATCTCAACGCGATAAAGTTTCAAAATAAATAAAGCTGCACCGACATGTGCAATAAACCAAACGTCGCTAAAATAAAATGAAAGGAAATGCAACTTCTTTATTTGAATCTTCCTCGTCTCTTGTTCTATCTTCAAGTCACCGCTCCTGGACCTCATTGTCCTGATCATCTATGGCGTTAAGCGCCCAAACAAATCAAACAAGGCAAACAAGAAAGGGTTAACTCGTAAATACAGAAAAAATCATATAATCAATTGTGATAGTAAAAAAAAACACAAGTTCATCAAACCGAATCCATCAAGAACAGAACAAGAACAGAAACTCAATAATTAATTTCCACGTCACCAAATCGATTAGGATGTGCAAATGCTCTCTACTACTATATGCTTATAGTTATAATATATGGCCATTACGTCACCCTTCTCGGGCTAAAACATCACCCTTCACGGGCCAAAACATCACCCTTCACGGGCCAAACGTCACCCTTCACGGGCCAAAACATCACCCTTCACGGGCCAAGACAATCACGTGGGACAAAGATCCACCACATTGCCCTCGGTTGATTACCATCAACCTAAGAATCCTCAGTTGATCCCGCGGGACAAAGTGCCGCCACATCAACCCAATATATATATATATATATAATGCATATGCTATGACTATGCAAAAATTCATACTCCTCATGGACCAACAGTCCACACAAAACTTCAATCATAGCACACTACATACACAATATAACCATCACCACACAACAACATTTCCACCATGAATTAACCAATATATCTCAATTTATTCATTTAATTAAAAAAAACAGCATTCTTATTTTAATATTAAAACAGAAACAGCATTGTTTATATACAGAAAACAGCAGTATCTATATACAGTAAACAGCAGTGTATTTTTCAAATACAGAAAACAGCAGTGTTTATTTACAGTAAACAGCAGTGTATTTTTCAGATACAGAAAACAGCAGTGTATTTTTAAAACAGAAACAGCAACACTTAAAATACAGAAAACAGTGGCTATTTTAACACAGAAAACAGAAGCACTAAAATACAGAAAACAGTGTTATAAACAAACAGAAACAGTGGCAATTTTAATACAGAAAACAGAATACAGCAGAGTTAAAACCACAGAACAGCACCCTTTATTTTTCCACGAAGAGGGCTCGATTTCCACCACTTACAGCATACTAATATGCCAACAATTCCTCAGTGACAATTCTCAACATCACCCAAAACAGAATCCATGAAGTAACATGCAAACCATCACAAAACCAACATAGAAACCTAAGAAAAACGAGTTACCCTTACCTCCGAGAGGGTTGCATGCAAGTGTTTCCAAACCTTGTAAGACAAACAAACATACATACATTCATCAACAAACATGGAAAAAGTCGGAAAACAACTCATATGAATTATAGACCAAAACAGCAAAAACAACAATTTGCTGTCAGGGGCCTAGCGCCCAAGCGTTGGGTTCCAACGCTCAAGCGTTGGGTCCCTGTCTGGCAACACGTACTGGGCAAAATTCTAACGCCCAGGCGTTGGGGTCCAACGCTCATGCGTTGGCTCCCTGCCAGAAACCCTAAAAATCAAGTTTTTCACCCGAAACTCCGTTTTTAACCAATTCCTTTCAAAGTTAAAATTCTTCCATGTTCAGAACCTATTTTATAACCTAACAAATGAGTTTTCTATCCAAAAGAACAAAGGTTTTCTAATTTCCAAAAAAATCATTTTTCAAGAGAGATAACTAGGTGTTGAACCGAAAGAACGGAAATGGAATACCAACCTTGTTTGAGAGAGTTGATCAAGCTTGAGTGTAGCACGACCCTAGCCCCTTCCAGAATGTAGTGGACTCGAGCTTGATGAAAATCAAAGGTTGGAATCAAAAACCAAATAACTCTAGAGGAAGGCAAGAATTGTTACTCAAAATTTGGGAGTTTTGGTCTCTTACCGATTGAACCGACACCACGAAATTTGAAGGGATTGAGTGTGAGGTTTGAGCACCACGAAAATGGAAGGATTCAGAGCTTGATCACCACCAAGAATAAAGGAGAGGTTCGACCAAGCAACACAAAATTCCAGCAGCACTTCGGAAACACAGAATAAGGGGTTCTAGGCCTTTTTCGGAAAATCTTTGAGTGGAGGAGCAAGAGAAGTTTAGCAATTCTTTAAGGTTGAAGGTTTCAGCAATGAGAGGGTGATAGGGAGAGGGAGAGGCACGACCATAACCTCTTTCATTCAGCATAATTTCTCTTCATGGCACATTAAGGCAAAGGACAAAGAATTAACTTCCTTAATGGCCCATAACTCACTTGTTGGTTTTGAATTTCAAAAGGAGGAGTTTTAACACATGTGTTTATTTCATTCAGCTGCATGGTGAGAGAGAGAGCCGTCCCCACCTCCTTCCTTAGCCTTAATACACATTAAAACTCCTTTAAAACCCTAGACAAGCCATTAAACACTCCTAATCCTCCTTTAATGCCTAAAATCCTCACATTAGGCCTTATTTAAATGCTCTTTACTCCTCTTTGATCTGAATTTCGAAATTTGAAAGTGGATTTGATGAGTCACACGAAAAACTAAAATAAAAACAAAACCTTCCTCATCAAGGTTCGAACCCAAGACTTGCCAACCAAATGCTTAAGCCTCAACCGCTAAGCCACAACTCATCTTGTTGCAATTCAAGCAAGGTAATTCAAATATTCTCAAGGCAAGCAATCATGTTCTAGACAAGATTAAATAACTCAAGACTAACATCACCTTAATTAACTCAAGGGTTAATTTGCAACCAAAAGAAGTCCGAGGACTAGAAAACAATTACAACCAAGTTCGGGGACTAAACTGTAATTACAAGAAATTAGGGGTCTTACAATACCACCCCCCTAAAAAGAGTTTCGTCCTCGAAACTACACGTCAAAGAAACAACTCGGGATATTGCTCCCGCATCTTCTCCTCGAGTTCCCAAGTAGCATCGCCCGTAGTCTGATTCCAAATCACCTTCACGAGCGGAATCTGCTTGTTTTTCAGCTGCTTAATTCTACGGTCGGCGATACTCATCGGTGGAAATTCAATGGTCAAATTATCCTTCAGCTGAATGTCATCCTGAGCAATAACATGTGAAGGATCGGGTATGTACTTCCGCAATTGCGAAACATGTAGCACATCATGAATCTTAGATAGAAAGGGTGGCAAGGCAATGCGATACGCCACCGATCCAACTCTTTCAATGATCTGATAAGGTCCGATAAATTTCGGCGTCAACTTCTTCGATTTTATTGCCCTTCCGACTCCAGTAGTTGGGGTTACCCGGAGAAATACATGTTCCCCCGGCGCAAACTCCAAATCCCTACGTCGATTGTCCGAGTAGATCTTCTGTCTACTCTGAGACGCCTTCATTTTCTCCCTGATCTGCTTAACCTTCTCCGTCGTCTGTTGGACAAGTTCTGGTCCAACCAGCAAATGTTCCCCATCCTGGAACCAACACAGAGGGGTCCTACATCTCCTTCCGTACAGAGCCTCGTACGGTGCCATCCCAATGCTAGCATGAAAACTGTTATTGTAAGTAAACTCGATCAAAGGTAACAGTTCATCCCAGCTCCCTTGATTATCTAACACACAAGCACGTAGAAGATCCTCCAAAGACTGAATCGTCCGTTCAGTCTGACCATCCGTCTGCGGATGATATGCAGAACTCAAACTTAGTTTCGACCCTAGGGCTCCCTGCAGGGCCTTCCAGAAGTGAGAAGTGAACTTCGGATCCCTGTCGGAAACAATGGTCGAAGGAACTCCATGTAATCGCACAATCTCAGCAATATACACTTCAGCAAGTTGTTCCACCTTATAGGTGGTCTTAACAGGTAGAAAGTGAGCGGATTTTGTCAAACGGTCAACGATTACCCAGAAGGAATCAAATCTCCTCCGAGTGAGTGGTGAAGCAACTACAAAATCCATAGATATACTATCCCATTTCCACTCCGGAACCTTGAGAGATTGCATCAACCTAGCTGGTTTCTGAAGCTCCACCTTAGCCTTCTGACAAGTCAAACAAGCAGCCACATACTCCGCAACATTCCTCTTCATGCCTGACCACCAGAAATGTAGCTTCAGATCCTGGTACATCTTTGTTGCACCCGGATGAAGACTCAACCTGCTCTTATGGCCTTCGTCAAGGATCAATCTCCTCAACTCAACATCATTCGGGACACACACACGTCCCTTGCAACGCAGGATGCCATCAGCTCCTACCGCAAAATCTGGTGCCTTCCCAGCACTGATCATTTCTCCCTTCTCAATCAGTTCTTTATCTTGCGTCTGCTTGGATCGAATCTCTTCTAACAACCCACTGGATACCGTGATCATCCCGAAACTCAGTTTTCCAGGTTTCACCTGCACGTCCAAGCTTAAATCACAGAAAGCCTCCAGTAACTCCAACTCCTTAATCATTAAAGAGGAAACATGAATAGCCTTGCGACTGAGAGCATCAGCCACAACATTAGCCTTTCCTGGATGGTATTGCAGAGTAAAATCATAGTCTTTCAAGAATTCCATCCACCGCCTCTGCCTCATGTTTAGATCCTTCTGATCAAAGAGATATTTCAAACTCTTGTGATCGCTGAACACAGTGAACGTGCCTCCATACAAATAGTGTCTCCACATTTTGAGAGCAAAAACCACCGCCGCAAGCTCCAGATCATGCGTCGGGTAGTTACGTTCATGGATCTTCAGCTGTCTTGAAGCATAAGCAACAGCCTTCCGATGTTGCATCAAAACACAGCCCAAGCCCTGGTAAGACGCATCACAATAAACCTCGTAAGGTTCATCACACTGCGGTAAAACCAAGACTGGTGCAGTAGTCAAACGCCGCTTCATCTCCTGGAAACTGGACTCTCACATTCATCAGTCCAAGAAAAAGGTTGATCCTTTCGAGTCAGCTTCGTCAAAGGTCCTGCAATTTTCGCAAAACCCTCAATGAATCTCCGGTAGTATCCAGCCAAGCCCAAGAAACTTCGGATATCTGTCACAGTCTTCGGCTGTTCCCACTTTGTCACAGCTTCCACTTTACTCGGATCAACGGCTATGCCTTCCTTCGAAATGACATGGCCAAGAAACTTCACTTCTTCCAGCCAAAAGTCACACTTAGCCGCATTCGCAAAAAGAGCCTTCTCGCGAAGAATGGACAACACTTGTCGCAAGTGTTCTTCGTGCTCCTCTCTACTCCTCGAGTAGATCAAGGTATCGTCAATAAAAATGACCATAAACCTGTCAAGGAAGGAATTAAAGATTCTGTTCATGTAATCCATGAACACCGCTGGCGCATTCGTAACCCCAAAAGACATCACTACATACTCGTAGTGTCCATAACAAGTACGGAAAGCCGTCTTCTGAATGTCTTCTTCCTTGACTCGAATCTGGTGATACCCTGATCGTAGATCGATCTTCGAGAAAATCGCCGCTCCTCGAAGCTGGTCCATCAAGTCTTCAATCCTCGGCAAAGGATAACGATTCTTTATTGTCACTTTATTCAGCTGTCGGTAATCCACACAGAGTCGGGATCTGCCATCCTTCTTCTTGACGAGTAACACAGGCGCTCCCCATGGAGAAACACTAGGTCGAATGAATCCTTCCCCATGAGGTCATCCAACTGGCTCTTCAGCTCCGCTGGTGCCAGGATAAGGTGCAATAGAGATCAGTTCGGTTCCAGGAACCAAGTCGATCGAGAACTCGGTATCACGAACAGGGGGTATTCCTGGGCCTTAGGAATTACATCTGCAAAATCACAAACAATGGAAATATCCTGTACGCCGTCTGTCGATGATTCTCCAATGCTAGTCGCTAGCAAAATTTTCAAAGCTCCTCTTCTCAGGGAGGACTTCGAAAGATAAGAGTCCAAAAACTCGGACATCTTTAAAACAGGAGCTATTACCTCCTTATATATTTAAAAAAAAAACAAGCAAGTTATGTTTTTCTAAATCCTTACAAAAATCGCTAACTAGCACGAGGCTTATTTCAATAATACTAGAGTCAAACAGGGTCAACCAAAACTAAAACATAACATAAAAGACAACACAGCGTCAACTCAATATCAGAGAATGAAGATCTAATAATGATACTTCTAAAAGGGTTCCATCTCAAGCCTCAGGTCAAGTAATAGTCCAGAGTATAGCGTCCTCACACGACTTCATTCTCATCTCCAACTCCTGCAGTTCGGCAATTCTTTGCGGCGTGTCCTGGCTTTTTGCAATTCCAGCACACCTTCTGGTTCTCCGTGCACTTGTTGGCGTAATGCCCCATATTTCTGCATCTAAAACATTCGACTTCCTTTAGTGGCCTTAGCATTTCTCTGATGCTCCGTCTATCTCCAACATGTCGCTCTATATCAGCAATGCGCTCCTTCGTCGGGATGCGTCGATACGGTTCCTTGCCCTTGTCATTCTTCTTTTGACTCGACCTAATTGGTCCACCTCTTGTTCGCAGTTCCTTAATGCACTTGTTCGTCGCTTCCATGTCTACTGCCTTCACCTCCATCGTCAGGTAACATTCGAGGTCTAACCATTGAACTGCTCTCATAAGTGCAATAGCGTCCACAGCAGAACGGTTTGCTTCCTCTTCCGCACGAGCCGCAACAGCATTCTCGTGAATCTTCACCAACTTGGCTAAGTTAGCGCTTGCGACAGACCTCAGATTCTCTACGTCCTGCTCAGCCATTTCCGTATCTAGACTCGCTAATCTCTTACTCCTGCTTGTAAGAATAATTAACGGTTAATCCAGAAACAGAAACAGCAAGAAAAGTTAGTCAAACACAAATATTTAGATCGTCCGCCTAAGACAATCTTAAACAACAATAAGTACAAACAATTCAAACATAAAATTCTTCTTTCGATCGACACCCCATCGGTCGACGTCAGAATAATCACCCAACAGCGCTGGTTATCTCAACCATCGCTCTGATACCACAAATGTAACACCCCAATTCTGGGTTGAGGGTCACATAGTAATTACGCGGAACTTATACTTTGAAACCTCTCAAAACGCTCAATTTCCAAGAACACAACGATGCTCAATAATAATAATTAATAATTATCCCATAATAGAGTTATAATTATCTCAACGCGATAAAGTTTCAAAATAAATAAAGCTGCACCGACATGTGCAATAAACCAAACGTCGCTAAAATAAAATGAAAGAAAATGCAACTTCTTTATTTGAATCTTCCTCGTCTCTTGTTCTATCTTCAAGTCACCGCTCCTGGACCTCATTGTCCTGATCATCTATGGCGTTAAGCGCCCAAACAAATCAAACAAGGCAAACAAGAAAGGGTTAACTCGTAAATACAGAAAAAATCATATAATCAATTGTGATAGTAAAAAAAAACACAAGTTCATCAAACCGAATCCATCAAGAACAGAACAAGAACAGAAACTCAATAATTAATTTCCACGTCACCAAATCGATTAGGATGTGCAAATGCTCTCTACTACTATATGCTTATAGTTATAATATATGGCCATTACGTCACCCTTCTCGGGCTAAAACATCACCCTTCACGGGCCAAAACATCACCCTTCACGGGCCAAACGTCACCCTTCACGGGCCAAAACATCACCCTTCACGGGCCAAGACAATCACGTGGGACAAAGATCCACCACATTGCCCTCGGTTGATTACCATCAACCTAAGAATCCTCAGTTGATCCCGCGGGACAAAGTGCCGCCACATCAACCCAATATATATATATAAAATGCATATGCTATGACTATGCAAAAATTCATACTCCTCATGGACCAACAGTCCACACAAAACTTCAATCATAGCACACTACATACACAATATAACCATCACCACACAACAACATTTCCACCATGAATTAACCAATATATCTCAATTTATTCATTTAATTAAAAAAAACAGCATTCTTATTTTAATATTAAAACAGAAACAGCATTGTTTATATACAGAAAACAGCAGTATCTATATACAGTAAACAGCAGTGTATTTTTCAAATACAGAAAACAGCAGTGTTTATTTACAGTAAACAGCAGTGTATTTTTCAGATACAGAAAACAGCAGTGTATTTTTAAAACAGAAACAGCAACACTTAAAATACAGAAAACAGTGGCTATTTTAACACAGAAAACAGAAGCACTAAAATACAGAAAACAGTGTTATAAACAAACAGAAACAGTGGCAATTTTAATACAGAAAACAGAATACAGCAGAGTTAAAACCACAGAACAGCACCCTTTATTTTTCCACGAAGAGGGCTCGATTTCCACCACTTACAGCATACTAATATGCCAACAATTCCTCAGTGACAATTCTCAACATCACCCAAAACAGAATCCATGAAGTAACATGCAAACCATCACAAAACCAACATAGAAACCTAAGAAAAACGAGTTACCCTTACCTCCGAGAGGGTTGCATGCAAGTGTTTCCAAACCTTGTAAGACAAACAAACATACATACATTCATCAACAAACATGGAAAAAGTCGGAAAACAACTCATATGAATTATAGACCAAAACAGCAAAAACAACAATTTGCTGTCAGGGGCCTAGCGCCCAAGCGTTGGGTTCCAACGCTCAAGCGTTGGGTCCCTGTCTGGCAACACGTACTGGGCAAAATTCTAACGCCCAGGCGTTGGGGTCCAACGCTCATGCGTTGGCTCCCTGCCAGAAACCCTAAAAATCAAGTTTTTCACCCGAAACTCCGTTTTTAACCAATTCCTTTCAAAGTTAAAATTCTTCCATGTTCAGAACCTATTTTATAACCTAACAAATGAGTTTTCTATCCAAAAGACCAAAGGTTTTCTAATTTCCAAAAAAATCATTTTTCAAGAGAGATAACTAGGTGTTGAACCGAAAGAACGGAAATGGAATACCAACCTTGTTTGAGAGAGTTGATCAAGCTTGAGTGTAGCACGACCCTAGCCCCTTCCAGAATGTAGTGGACTCGAGCTTGATGAAAATCAAAGGTTGGAATCAAAAACCAAATAACTCTAGAGGAAGGCAAGAATTGTTACTCAAAATTTGGGAGTTTTGGTCTCTTACCGATTGAACCGACACCACGAAATTTGAAGGGATTGAGTGTGAGGTTTGAGCACCACGAAAATGGAAGGATTCAGAGCTTGATCACCACCAAGAATAAAGGAGAGGTTCGACCAAGCAACACAAAATTCCAGCAGCACTTCGGAAACACAGAATAAGGGGTTCTAGGCCTTTTTTTTCGGAAAATCTTTGAGTGGAGGAGCAAGAGAAGTTTAGCAATTCTTTAAGGTTGAAGGTTTCAGCAATGAGAGGGTGATAGGGAGAGGGAGAGGCACGACCATAACCTCTTTCATTCAGCATAATTTCTCTTCATGGCACATTAAGGCAAAGGACAAAGAATTAACTTCCTTAATGGCCCATAACTCACTTGTTGGTCTTGAATTTCAAAAGGAGGAGTTTTAGCACATGTGTTTATTTCATTCAGCTGCATGGTGAGAGAGAGAGCCGTCCCCACCTCCTTCCTTAGCCTTAATACACATTAAAACTCCTTTAAAACCCTAGACAAGCCATTAAACACTCCTAATCCTCCTTTAATGCCTAAAATCCTCACATTAGGCCTTATTTAAATGCTCTTTACTCCTCTTTGATCTGAATTTCGAAATTTGAAAGTGGATTTGATGAGTCACACGAAAAACTAAAATAAAAACAAAACCTTCCTCATCAAGGTTCGAACCCAAGACTTGCCAACCAAATGCTTAAGCCTCAACCGCTAAGCCACAACTCATCTTGTTGCAATTCAAGCAAGGTAATTCAAATATTCTCAAGGAAAGCAATCATGTTCTAGACAAGATTAAATAACTCAAGACTAACATCACCTTAATTAACTCAAGGGTTAATTTGCAACCAAAAGAAGTCCGAGGACTAGAAAACAATTACAACCAAGTTCGGGGACTAAACTGTAATTACAAGAAATTAGGGGTCTTACACACATCTCCACCTGGCCGCCCTCGGCTTATCCTCTGTATAACCGGCACCTAGTGTCTTAAGAAGAGGCTTGTCGGGAAATGCTCGTAAATCCATGCCTGGAGGAGGGAGGTGTATCCAGTGAGCTGCTTCATCTTGTGGTGGCTCGCAACCCCAAGCTGATCATATAATACAGCCAGCGCCATAGTTCCCCAAGCATACATCCCAACCATGTTAAGGTCCTCGAATGCAGTCAAGTAGGTGACGCTACTAAAAGTATGACTCTTGTTGGCGAACAACGTCACGCCAACAAGATGTAGCAGGTACAGTCAAGCAGCATGTTCCCATCGGCTGTCTGAAAGCATAAAAACATCATGAGTCAGATATCGCATACTTATCATGCGGAAATCAAAAAGCCATTTTAAAAGCATACCTGCAACTGCATCCGCGTAATGTTGTACCCCCTCGTCTTCCCGAACTCGACCAAAACATCCTCTATAGTATCACCCAACAACCTCTCACATGCCTCTACGACTATGGCCTCATCGATCACCGGCAGCGAGAACATCTGCCCAACCACCGGTATGTGAAGCAAACATGACACGTCATCTAGTGTGACGGTCATCTCCCCGAAAGGCATGTGGAAGGAAGATGTCTCCAGGTTCCCTCTCTCCACAAAAGCGGATACAAGCCCCTTGTCCATCATCGTGTATGAGCACGAGACAAGGGGGTAGAGGATGGACCGCTGCACTATCTCCAGAACCTCAGGCACATCCTCACACGAAATATTCGCAAGCTTTTGCCCACAAGTGGTGAGGGTGAGATCTCCTCTATCGACATACTCTTGAAAATACGTTTAGACAAGTCAAGGTTAAAAAGTTAGAACAGTAAACAAACATGGATTATATAACATAATTCATACCGGGTGGGTGTCTAGGTATGATTCCCACAGAATGGGCGCCACATGCTCTGGGTAGTTCCAGAGTAGCACCAGGTCCTCAGGGCCTCCTGGAAAAGGAGGGTCCCGCTGAAGAACAAGTTCTTCACGCTCAGCCTGAGACTGAGGCTCAGGCTGGTGCTGAGCCTGATGTTGAGGCTGCTCCTGAAACTGATCCTGGGCCTGTGCCTGAGGCTGAGCAACTAGGAGAGCATGTGGTTGTGTCTGTGGTAAAACCTCAAGCTCACGAATAGGTGGTGGAGGAGGAGATGGATCTGAGGAAGAAGCATCGGCTTTCCGTTTCCTATTTGATGTTGTCAGTGGCACACGCCCACCAGGGATACGCCCACTGCCGTCGTTGTTGTTCCGTCCACGCCCACGTCCACAGGGTCCAAATTGAGTCATTGCCATATGCTAATAATGAAACAATAATAACAAAATGAATCAAGATTAAAATCTCATTCTGGGTACTGAAATTTGTTGTTCCGGGCTATAAAACTTGGAAGGCATTGTTCACATAACTATTCCGGGTTCTAAACCTTGGAATTTTTTTATAAAAACCTTTGTTCCGAGTTCTTGATCTCGGAAGCTATTGTTTCTGACAGGGATCGTTCCGAGTTCTAAATCTCGAAATGGGTTTATAAAACTCTTTGAGCCGAGTTCTTAATCTCGGAACCTAACTTTTCAAAAAAATAACATTACAAGATATAAGAACCGAAATGATATATTTATTTTTTCCCCCAGAATCATAAAACTGAACGCTCCGTGATTTAAATCCTGGAACCCTAAACCTAATCGCTCCGCAATTTAAATCCCGGAACGACGAAGCTCCACTCCCATGACAGACGCTTCGTTTGCAACAGAGACCAAAAAGTCGAACGGAAGAAGATGAACAAGATTAAGGGTTATGAAGCTTACCTCAGGTCCCGAACGAAACGAAGAAGAAGAGGTTGATGATGAAGAAGCTTGGCCGAGGTTGATGATGTCTGCAACAAGAGGAGCTTGGACCCTTGATGAAGAAGATGAAAAGCTTGAGAGTGAGAGGGAGATGAAGAAGCATAGCGTTTCGAGTTTTGGAATCTGAAAAATGAAGAGGAAGAGGGGTGGGGTGTGAGGTTAATGACAAATAGGGATGTTTTTTAGATTTTAAAAATTTGGCTGGGGTGCTATTTTGAGTGGGTGCCCATTTTGGTGTATTAACATGGATGAGGGTATTTTACAGGAATGATGTGTACCAATAAAAGTAAAACACATGTGTATTACATGGCACTTTTAATAGAGTTTATAATGAGGACCATAGTTTTAAATATTTGCTAAAGAAGCCTTCTATTATTTCCTTTGTTTGAGTACCTTTTTTTTTACCTGATGTTACACTTTTTTTTACTATTCGGTGTTGTTTCACAGAGCACGACATTTTTGCAAAGCTGCGCATACCAGGTTCCTTCTTCCTCTTCTGTGATTTCGCGAAGCTGCCCAGAAACGTGCATCGGTGGCAGATCGATGATACCTGGTCAGTCTCAATCGTTCTTCAATGTTTATTTGTTGGCTTAGTTTGCAATTTTCTGATTTATTAGGATCCCCAATTTATAGATTTAGGGTTTCTGTAATGTCCAGATTGTGCGTTGGTTTTTGATTGCTTGGGTGGTGGAACTTTCTAATCTCTGTTCTTAATTTCGTTTCTTCTATCTTCATCTTTCTTCACATTGTAAAAGCATTTTTAGATTCGTGTAAACTGAGGTTCTCCAATGGCTTAGGTATTTTCGAGAGCGGTCGACGACGGGCTCAAGCTCTTGAAGCAAATATACTTCGGTAAAGACAGGGGGGTGGCGCTGCCCAAGCTGCCGCCGCCCATGGCTAGGTCACCAGACGCGCTTATTCTCTCGGCGCCGATGGTTTACGCCGTGGTTTACGATCCATGGATCGTGGATAATCCTGTCATCGCTAGCTACCAGCCTCACGTCTACGGCCGGTGAGACCCTCCGACGCTTGTTCCGCTTCAGATGAACGGTGTTGAGATGGAAATTGATTGTTGCGTTTGTCACCGTCTCTAGCTCTTGGAGGCTCCATTGCGTTATGGGTTGCTCGCAACCACTATTGACGTATTGCTATTCCCATGGGCCACCAGGTACCATTGCAATTTCTTTATTAATATCTCCTTATTGCTGATAACACTAGTTGGAAATGGTTACTTGTTTGTGGAGATGTATCTGCTTCAGTTAAGGATTTAATAAGAAGCATAATATAGTTGAAGGCCATTGCAGAAGCAATATGACTCAAGGTGACATGCATAAAGGTAGAAACCACGAGAGGGAGGAAAAAAGAAAGGTTCTAGCAAATGTACTTACTCTTTGACCCAAGTTTTCTTGACCGTCAACAGTGAAGAGAATCTTTAATGCAGTTCCAAGACCAAGAACCTGAAGCTTTCCCCATAACCAACACTTCTCACATCCTACACAATCCATCAATGCACTGCATTCCACAAAATGCCAATGAGATTATGAAATGAAGTAGTGTGCAAATAGAAATTCAGAGTAGAACATGGAGGATTTGTTTAGTCATTTTCCTACAGTGAAAACTAAAAAGTTTATGTTCAGATCATCATTTGAAAAATCCAGTTAATCCTATTTAACATCCATCCATCAGTAGGTGGAAATTCAATAAGCAACTTTCAGGAATATGAGAAAGTAAAATTCTGAAAGGCAGAACCATACCTCAGGAGTAAAACAAAGATTGCGAAATTTATGCAAAAACCCAACCTATATATCCTGTTTCCTTTCCCAAAAAAAAAAGTTTATACGGTGTTGAGAAGTCTCACGTTGACTAGAGATAAGGCCAAAAAGTCCTTATAATGGGTAGAGAAATTCTTACCTCTAAGCTAGTTGGCAGTATAATTAAGCCTAAATCGAATTCTAAGATACGCCTTAATTTGAGTCATTATAAATATTGTCTTTCGTATATACTTAGGAGTAACATACAACATGTGGTCACTAGAGCATAAGCCACAATAAAGCTCTGCAACTATCAATTTATAATATTAAGGCTAGAGCTAAGTCAATTATTTTTCAGTTGATACCTTATGTTTCTGAATTGGTGTTGAATTTCTTGTTTTAGCTTAGGTCCACTTTGGCCTTTCCACATCTTAGCTTCATCAAATGGAACTGGACATGCAGCTTGAATCTCGGGGTTGTAAAGTACCTGTCTTATCAACGACTGTGTTTTAAGGTCCTCATTAGGATTACCAGTATCGTATTCAGCCTGTTCCAGATAATCTGCAGCTTGAAGTGGAACATAGATAGCATGAAGAATACTTTTAACAGGGATATCTAAAAGAAAAAAATCAAGATAGTTTCATTTATGAATGTTCTGAGTATAATTTTAAAACCAGGATAATTCATACTTACTTTGGTTACTGCTCTCAGGACAAAGATTCGTTCAATTGAAAGATACTTTTGTTGTATATGGTACAAGCACTTGTTGCTGGTATTAGATTCTTTAATGGTTTGAGCATAAATATTGCTCATTTTACTTTGTGTTCTGACACTAATTTTGTAATTGATGATATATGGATTGTCGGTATGAGATTATTATATAACACTTTCTGTTTGACTTTTGAAATAGTTAATAGTCTGTTTATATTTTAACTTAAGTGTTGTTTAGTTTTGAAACAATTTGAAATGACCAGGGTTATCCACATTTCAAGGATGGGAGTCTGTTAAGTATGATATCTTTATGATTTAATTGAGTCAAATGTAAAATGTTGTATGTGGTAGAGTTGGTAAATGATTAAAGTGCATGTCTGAAAATCCTTTCATAATTGATTCTGAAACATGAATTAGTTCCAAGAGAAAGAGAAGCTGATCAAAATATTATATAAATGATAGAGCATCAAAACGTTAATTGAGCCATTACTTTTCTCATGTTTCATTTTTAATAACCCACATTCCAGTGTCAACAAAGAAAACCCATTAAAAGACATTTGACAGTAAATTAACAGAGGCTGATCAAGGTAAGTCTTGGTGCTTATTGGTTTTTTCTTCTACATCATCATGCGTAGATCAGTTTTAGTTTTGGTACTCTTTCTTCAGCAGTCCCTCAATCATATTGCTGCTGGTTACCATGGAGAAGCATCTAAAACCTTGCTTTCTTCTGATTTTCTGCATGATTTGTTGATAGACAAAAAAGCAAATATTGGTTCCAATAAATTCTTTGTGCTAGCACATCACCAATCAATCATATGCAAATATTGGTTCCAATAAATACTTATGTTAAGAATAATCTCAAATAAGGTAAGCTCTGCGAATAATACCGAATAAGATAAAATAGATGGTGCGGAAATAGTTAATAACTACATCCCCTTGGATGTAATACCATAATGTATCGAAAAATCACATCCCCTTGAATGAAATAAACAAATAGATAATGTAGCAAAAAGTGCATCCCTTGGATGAAGTACGCAAATAGATAATGTAGCAAAAAAGTGCACCCCCTTGGATGAAATACGCAAATAGATAATGTAGCAAAAGAGTACATCCCCTTGGATGTAATACCAATCAAAATATTGCAACAAAAAAACTAAATAGATAATCATGTTTTTAATTCATCTTCTTTGTTGGCTTCTTGCAGGTTTGAACATAGCTCAAAGACTTTGACATAAGGACATCCTTGACTGTGTTGTTGGGGTGCAATGCCAAATCTAAAGCAAGCCTCAATCTTGTACCACTGTCCACCTGAAATATTTGTTTTTATAAAAGTTAGTAATGATAATACTAAATTTTTGAAAACTTGATTTAAAATATTTATCTTTGTTATACCTCAATAATGTAATTGTTTCCTCCTAATTTTTTCATCCATTCAGCCACCCAAATACCACAATCATTGCTAAACACACAAGAAAAATTAGTTGACGCAAAAGGTAAGATTATTAAACCAAATGTGTCCTTTTGAAAGTTAAAAGTACTTACGAGTCATCCTTCTGAACACCTAATCCATGCGGAACCACAATCTGGAACTCAGAAAATTTTGGGTTTTGAGGATAGTTGAAATGCATAAAATGATTTGTCTGAAAACATTATCTCCATTAAAAGAGCCTGTGACAACAAAAAGATATCGATGTAAAAAACTTTTTCCATAGTTATAAAGCAATATGAAAACAAGCAATGAATTAGACTTACCAAAACCTTGGTTTGCAATACTCTGAAATCAATCCTGTCTGGTGTGGGAAATGAATCCAGATACACTAGCTGTTTCTTTTGAAGGTCAAGAACAATCAAGTTCCAATGTTTGTTCGTATCATTGACTGGTACAAAGATCTGCAAAATTGTGAAATATTGAGTTCCAATGATGATCGTTTACATAACAGAAACTATTACAATTAGTAAGCTTTGGTTGTACCTTGTTCACCATGTCAATTTCTCCCATATATGAGTCCCGGAACATATTTTTCAGCTCTTTAGGATGGGACTTCCATGATAGCACAAATTGCTATAGTAATTGAGAAAAAAAAAACAAGATACAATTTTAACTACAAGAAAAAAACCTATAAATATTCGGCATAAGACTAATTAAGAAAATCTTACTGCAAAAGTAGTTGGTAAAAACCAATTTTCTTGGTATATTGCGGTTTTACGCTGTTGGTGAGTCATCTTGCACACAACCAATTCTCCTGGTATATTACAATTTTTGTTTGTTTGCTTGAATATATACGATGCCACAGCTACCTCATCAGCACTTAACGGTAATAAAGTCTTCATTCCAAACATTGAAGATAGCCACCATAAATTATGAGTGAAAGACAATGTCTTAGTTTATATGATAATCAGAAGCTAGCAACTTCTATAATGAAAAGTGGTTTAAATTTATTACATAACGAAGGAATTCAAACAGGTTCTTGCGTTGTTTCTGGAGGACATTATAGCTTCTTCACTAAGCCTCTAGCCCTTTCAAAGGTGGTATCTTGATTCCCCTGCATTGTTTTTGACTTGGAATCTCCTTGGTCAGATTTGATAAACTTTTGAAGAATAGTTTCAGTATCAATCCTCAATTTTTCAGTGTGGCTAGCGAGCATTGGTGTAGCAAAAGTTTTCCCTGTGTTGAGGTTCTGACATGAAGGTGTCCCTAAAGGAGTAGTTTGTTGTGTACCTTGTAGCCAGGCTTGACTAAGCATACCAACAGCAAAAATAACTTTTTCCATATTTGAATTCAATACATTAAAATGATTACCTACATCCTGCAACTGATCCAAACAATGTTCAAAAAATTAATACTACAAATAAGTCACAAATTAATACTACAAATTAAAAGCTATTTATTTTTCACAAACGAGCAATCGAATAAGTCAGATCCATTACCAACTAAGTGAAATGGCAATCCAATTAAGCAATTCTAATGCTATATAACTTAATAGTCTTAGGCAGAAATGCCCCATTATTTGACACAGTCTGATTCATGTGGCTGATTCTGATTCAGTCCAGTGACAGAAACTGATACAATTATAATTTTTTGTAATCTGTTTTACACACTGATTTAGTCTTTCTCCCCCATAATTTCATTTTGCCAAAATCAAATTTTGAAGACAAAGTATTTAGAGAATTGGTTATACCTGAAAGTAATATGTTGCACACATGTGCTAAGTTTACAAAATAGCGGAAACTAAACAACATCTTCAATTCTGCCCCAAAAGTTCCTCAAGCTTGCATCAAAGCAGCCTTCAAGTCTTCCCTCATCGCTGGTCATCTGGCGTTAAGCGCCAAAATAAAAGAAGACACAAACAGAAACAGCAAAGGGTTAACTCAAATATAAGAATATAGAAATACAATATTAGAAGTTCATTATAAAGTAAACAGTATTAGCCATTATACTATAACTGAAACAACAATCCACAACATATCTGCTAGTAATTCATAACTTCACAGAATAACCCTCATTCATCACAACACATATGCTTGTTAGCTCTTCAATAAATAATGCAAATAGCTCATTGGGTTTTTGCCGTATCTGGCCAGGATGACTTAGAACATGGAAGAGACTTTTCCACACCACCCTTGGCATGATCTCGCGACGCATAAGTAGTTCGCCACATCAAAACCTAAAATCATGCACCTGTAGTGCATCTGTCATGACAGTAATCGAATCCTCATGAACAATAACGGTTCACTCGTTTCACAGTTATGTTAATATATTCATAACACAGTAAGCTCTTCTTACAAAATATGTTCAAGCAATTCAATCTCATAACCATACAGCATATTCGTTACATCATAATGTCATCAACAGTATTCAAACAAACCTACAAATAATCACAGTCTGTGTTCTGCAATCAGAATCACAAAAATATCATAATATCTTAATACTAAGATTGAGCTACCCTTACATTCTCTTAGGTTTCATACACTTGTTCTTCAACCTAGAAATAGCATATAAACTCATTTAATTAACTATCCTAAGGCTAGGATGAAATCTGGAAAGAAACAGAACTCAAAACGGTCGAAACCAGAATTTTTCGTAAAACAGAGCAGAACAGAGTGCTCTCCAACGCCCAAGTGTTGGAACCCAACGCCCAAGCGTTGGCCATCGTCTGGTTACGTGAAAACTTGAAGAAACCCAGCGCCCAAGCGTTGGATCCCAACGCCCAAGCGTTGGCTCTCAGTCCGAGAGTCCACAATCAGAGTTTTTCACGAAAAATCACTTTTAAATTCATTTCTTTAAAACTCAAACTTCTTTATAGATAAAAACCATTACCAAACTGATTTAAAACAGATTCTATATGGTCCTCAAGGGATATTTTAGAAATACAAAGATTACAACAGAGTTCTAACGTAAGGACAAGAAGGAAACCAACCTTGAATGGTGTTAGAGTCAAATAATTAAATGAATTATTATGTTTTGATAATTAACAATTTCTTTAAGATTTAATGTTGTCAGAGATAAAATTCCTAACATAGTGAAAACTCTCATGCACAGGAATAACTATCTCTAAAGGGACTGAATGGATCTCAAAGCATCATCAAGAGAATTGGTCCACCAGAAAAGTCCGTCCGGCCACTCTGAAGGAAATGCTGTCAAAGATATACAAAGGAAAGCATTGATGTATAAGACAGTCCGGTGACTCTCGAGAGATAAAAGCATTAACTTCAAATAGGCAATTCCCTCTCTCAAGGACACTTCATCAAAGTCTGCACGCTCAAGTCAAAGTCTATCTCAAGAAGATAAAACAGTCTGCTACTCAAATCTACAGTTATCAAGAGAAAGACTGCTTCTTCTAAAGCTAAAAGAGTATGACAACTTATGAAGAAAAACCTTCGTCATCGAAGCCTCTCTAGCATCATATAAAGTAGTTGGGAATCAACTTACTCAGATGGAGAACTTCAAAAGAAGCAACAGAAGAAAAGAAAAAGATTCAGTACCCTAAGCCAAGAAGATTCTAATTCTCGAAGAAGGTCTGAATGAAGAAAGTTCATCTGTCGAAACAAGCCACTTAGTGACGGAATTTCAAGCATTGAATGGAGACTGCGTCTGCCAAAATCTAAGGAAGAATCCGTCCGCTCAAGCGTCAATGGCGCCAAAGGTACAAAGATCAAGAAATGTGTTTTTCGAGGACATCAGGTTAACAGAAGCATTAAAGAATTTATTCTCCTCATCTTGAGTAATTGCTTCTTGGATCAAAAGACCTCTACCTCGTCTGCACATTTATTAAAGTACTGGCAATCACAGAAAGAAAGAAGGGACACAATTAATTCAATACTCCTTGGTCCCACTGCTCTTCATCTTTTCCTCAAATCAAGCTGACATCGCGGAATCAACAGCAAGAATCTCTGAGCATCGTACACTCTCAACGGTCGAAATTCAAATATCTGACCGAAGCACGTGATGAGTATTAGCTGGCTAGCACTGGGGTACAATGGTCAAAACAAACTCCACAGCTGGAACTTCACACGTTAAATACTGAAGACATGGCTCAAAGCCTCTTGCTCAGCATGGAGCCAGACGACATCAACCCAGACGAATCGATGATTCTCAGATCATGTCATACACCAGCTGAGAGATGCAGAACTAGCCGTTATACGCAGCTTAGAGAGGAAGAAGCACTGCGGGCAGAATTTCTCTCCTTTTGTGGAGAAAGAACAAGGATCTTCTTCTGAAGATATATATAGAGAATTCTGCTTCCATAGCAACTTGGCGACTAGAACTAAATTTTTCATATCTCAACCTAGTTCGTCCAAGAGACCAAGACATTCTTGGTTTCAACTCAGGAAACTTCAAGTCATATCACAACCTGAGTTGAGTTGCTTATGTGTGTGGAAAACTTACAGAGTATAACTCTCATCCTATCCCACACACATAACTCAAAACAGAGACCAACTTGCTAATGATCTCTCTGTTTTATGCACCTCATTTCTTCTACCCACTCTTATCAGAAGAGAACTTTGTAGAAAAGAAAAACCCTGAAAAAGGTGTCAGGAGAAGTCCTGCATAATACTTGTAAGGAGGAGTCTTGATAATACTTGTAAGGAGAAGTCCTACGAATACTTGATAGGAGAAGTCCTTAGAATACTTGTTGGGAGAAGTCCTTAGAATACTTGTTGGGAGAAGTCCCTGATAATACTTGTACTATTTGTTTAAATAGTGAAAATCTTGGTGAAGCCAAGGACTGGACGTAGCCCTGTCGATTATGGGGGTGAATCAGGATAAAAATCATGTGTGCTTTATTCTTCATGTTATATTGCTTTTCCGCCGTATATTCACCTATGCTTGCACAACAAATAAATCATCTTGAAAACAAGTAATCAACCTTCCAAGTCTATCGAATAAATTTTAAAAAATGATTACACAATTCAAACCCCCCATTTCTTGTGTGTTTCTTACACCTTCAATTGGTATCAGAGCCTAACCTCTCTGAAAAACACTAACATCTTCACAGATGCAGAGTATAAAGATCTATGGCCATAGATGTTCTTCTCGAACAAAAAGCAACCATGATCCATGCTCTAGTGCTGGAAGAACATCTCAAAGAAACCAAACCAAGAAAGGAGTGTACCAGTTAAAGATAGATAGTCGCAGATGAATTGAGAAAGCACAAAGGAATCTATGCTCATTCAAGAAGAGGAAGCTAATGAGGAATCCTAATCTTCCAGTTCAACCAAGCATCAGCAGGACCACTTAGCAAATTCATTGCAAACAGTTGATGCATTATGCAACCATGTGAAATACAAATGAGGTAACTCTGATCTCATAAGTATCAAGCTGTACTCATTTCCTCTTTTGCTCTAAGTTAATTAGAATTAGTAATATATTGAATATGTTAAAGAAAGGAAAAACTGAATATCTGTTCTCTGAATGCAATCAATCTCTGTCCTTCACGAATCAAGAAGAACTCACAACGAACAGCTCTGGTCTTCAACGAACAAGGAGAATATGGTCGCAATGAAAAGAGAACAAGTTAAACTTCAAGAAGATGAACTAAATCGAATACTATGGAAAATTCCAGAATTAGTAAGAGTCTGAACATCTTACCAACAACAACGCTTCAGAAAAATGTCAAGGATTCAGCTTACTTTGAAGAGAAGAAAGGTGTGGGAAAAAATGAAAGATTAACGTACTGACGGAGCTTGGTATTTATAGAGTGAGGAAACCGACTTACAAAAAATTAAAATATTCTAAGTCAAAGAAATCGACAAGTCATCAATGCTCATTAATGATTCTGACATTTTATCTCCTAAGAGTCAATAAAAACGGAAGTTATCATTCCCAAGGCATTTGACTCTCATTTCTTAAAGTCAACAATAACGGCTGACCAGACCAGACAAAACGAAGTCCTAGTCTGCCAACGGAGAAACAGTCTGCCAGAACAGTCCGCCAACACAGTCCGCCAGTTTTATAGGACGATCTCAACCAGACGGTTTCAACTTCCCTTTCAAAACATCGCCATTTCAGCCAAGGCTTAAACAATACATAATTCCATACTCAAACACATATTTCTCATAAATAAAACTCAATATATCAACCCAATACTAACTCGAATTACTAAATAATTCAAGACAAAGTATAATCAATATACTTCAAAAAGATTCAAACTATAATCACAAGAGTTACAGGGACCAAAATACAATCACACAAAATTGAGGGTCTTACAATACCACCCCCCTTAAAAGAGTTTCGCCCCCGAAACTACAAGTCAAGAAACAAAGCGGGATATTGTTCTCTCATCTTTTCTTCCAACTCCCACGTCGCGTCTCCCGTCGCCTGGTTCCAAATCACCTTTACAAGCGGAATCTGCTTGTTCTTCAACTGTTTAATCCTACGATCTGCAATACTCATCGGAGAAACCTCAAACGTCAAATTATCCATCAACTAGGCATCATCCTGAGTGATAACATGAGAAGGATCTGGAACATATTTACGCAACTGAGATACATGAAGCACGTCGTGAATCTTGGACAAGAAAGGCGGTAAAGCAATACGATAAGCCACGGGTCCAACTCTCTCGATGATCTGATATGGTCCAATAAACTTTGGCGTCAACTTATTGGACTTAATCGCTCTTCCAACCCCAGTAGTAGGTGTCACACGAAGAAACACATGTTCTCCTGCTGAAAACTCTAATTGTCTTCGTCTGTTGTCCGCATAACTCTTCTGTCTACTCTGAGACGTCCTCATTTTCTCTCTGATCTGTTTCACTTTCTCTGTTGTCTGCTGAACTAACTCTGGTCCAACTAGCAAATTCTCACCATCCTGAAACCAACACAAAGGAGTCCTACATCTCCTTCCATACAATGCTTCAAATGGTGCCATCCCGATACTAGCATGGAAACTGTAGTTATAAGTGAACTCGATCAAGGGTAAAAGCTCATCCCAACTCCCCTGATTCTCTAACACACAAGCCCTCAGAAGATCCGCCAAAGACTGAATCGCCCTCTCAGTCTGCCCATCGGTCTGCGGGTGATAAGCTGAACTCAAACTCAGTTTCAAACCAAGAGCTCCTTGCAAAGCCTTCCAGAAGTGAGAAGTAAACTTCGGATCTCTGTCAGAAACTATAGTAGAAGGAACCCCATGTAATCGTACAATCTCTACAATATAAACTTCTGCAAGCTGTTCCACCTTATAAGTGGTCTTCACGGGTAGAAAATGCGCAGATTTTGTCAAACGATCAACAATGACCCAAATAGAATCAAACCTCCTCCGAGTAAGTGGTAAGGCAACCACGAAATCCATGGATATGCTGTCCCACTTCCATTCCGGTACCTCAAGATATTGCATCAACCCTGCGGGTCTCTGGTGCTCAACCTTCGCCTTCTGACAAGTCAGGCATGCAGCAACATATTCAGCAACATTCCTCTTCATGCCCGGCCACCAAAAATGTAACCTCAGATCCTGATACATCTTCGTCGCCCCTGGTTGAAGACTCAACCTACTCTTGTGAGCTTCGTCAAGGATCATCCTCCTCAACTCAGCATCACTCGGAACACACACACGTCCCTTGCAACGCAAGATACCATCGGATCCTACCTCAAAATCTGGGGCTTTCCCCAAGGTGATCATTTCTCTTTTCTCAACCAACACTTTGTCTTGCATCTGTTTAACCTTGATCTCTTCCAAAAAACCACTAGATACGGTAACCATTCCGAAACTCAACTTCCCGGGTGTTACTTTGACATCTAAGCTTAGGTCTCGAAAAGCTTCGAGCAACTCCAACTCCTTAACCATTAGTGAAGAAACATGGATAGCCTTGCGACTGAGAGCATCAGCCACAACATTAGCCTTCCCCAGAAGATACTGCAAGGTAAAATCATAATCCTTCAGAAACTCCATCCATCGCCTCTGCCTCATATTCAAGTCCTTCTGATCGAACAAATACTTCAAACTCTTATGGTCACTGAAGACGGTAAACGAGCTCCCATACAGATAATGCCTCCATATCTAAAGAGAAAAAACCACCGCTGCAAGTTCCAAGTCATGTGTCGGGTAGCTCCGCTCATGGATCTTCAACTGCCTCGAAGCATAGGCCACAGCTTTACTGTTCTGCATCAACACACATCCCAAACCTTGGTAAGAAGCATCACAATAGACCTCGTAAGGTTCAACACATTGGGGTAATATCAGGATGGGTGCGTTTGTCAAACACCGCTTCATCTCCAGGAAACTAGACTCACACTCCTTGGTCCAAGCAAAAGGATGATTCTTTCTTGTTAGCTTTGTCAAAGGTCCTGGGATATTTGCAAAGCCCTCAATGAACATCCGATAATATCCAGCTAAACCTAGAAAACTCCTGATCTCTGTCGCAGTCTTCGGTTGTTCCCTCTTAGTCACTGCATCTATCTTGCTCGGGTCAACAACAATGCCTTCCTTAGAAATAACATGGCCCAAAAACTTCACTTCCTCCAACCAGAACTCACACTTAGCTGAATTCGCAAAGAGAACCTTCTCTCAAAGAACGGTCAACACCTGACACAGATGTTCTTCATGCTCCTCTCGACTCATCAAATAGATTAGGATGTCATCAATAAAGACGACCATGAACCTATCAAGAAAAGAATAAGATCTTGCACACAAAACATACAAGATCTGGAGATTAACTCGAGAACAGTCACAAACCTGTCCAGAGAAAAATAAGATCTTGCACAAGAAATATACAAGATCTGAGGATTAACTCCAAATGGCATCACTAAATACTCATAGTGTCCATAGCGAGTACGAAACGCAGTTTTCTGAATGTCTGTCTCCTTAACTCGAATCTGATGATAACCAGATCGCAGATCGATCTTCGAGAAAACAGCAGCTCCCCGAAGTTGGTCCAACAAATCGTTAATCCTAGGCAAAGGATAACGATTCTTCACTGTCACCTTATTCAGCTGCCTGAAGTCTACACAAAGTCGTGATCTACCATATTTCTTCTTCACAAGCAGTACTGGCGCTCCCCATGGAGAAACACTAGGTCGGATGAAACCCTTCGCCATGAGATCATCAATCTGACTCTTCAGTTCTACTAACTCTGCTGGTGCCATTCGGTAAGGTGCAATAGAAATCAGCCCGGTTCCAGGAACCAAATCAATCGAAAACTCGGTATCACGAACAGGTGGTAATCCTGGCACATCTTTAGGAAACACATCTTTGAAGTTTCAAACAATAGGAATACCCTGCACTCCATCTGACGATGATTCTCCAACACTTGCTGCTAAGAGAACCTTCAAAGCTCCTCTTCTCAGGGAGGACTTCGAAAGATAAGAGTCCAGAAAAATCGGACATCTTAAGAATAGGAGCTATTACCTCCTTATATTAACAAACCAAGCAAGTTATATCCTTCTAAATCCTTATGATAAATACAAGAGTTATTAACTGGCACCAGGCTATTTCAATAATGATAGAGTCAAACAAGGTCAACCAAAACTAAAACATAGCATCAAAGATAACACAGTGTCTATTCATAATATTAGAGAACGACGATCTAACAATACTACTTCTAAAGGAGTTTCGTTCCTAAAGCCTCAGGTCAAGTAATAGTCCAGAGTATAGCGCCCTTGTCTTGTCCACACACGACAATGTTCTCATCTCCAGCTCCTACAGTTCAGCAATTCTTTGCGACGTGTCCCGGCTTTCTGCAATTCCAGCACACCATCGGGTTCTTCGTGCATTTGTTGGCGTAATGCTCCATCTTTCTGCATCTACAACATTCGACTTTCTTTAGTGGCCTTAGCATCCCTCGAGTGCCTCGTCTATCTCCAGCATGTCGGTCTGAATCAGCAATACGCTCCTTAGTCGGGGTACGTCGATACGGTTCCTTGCCCTTGTCGTTCTTTCCTGGTCGCGGCCTAATTGGTCCACCTCTTGTTCACAGTTCCTTAATACGTTTGTTGGTCGCTTCGATGTCTACTTCCTTCACCTCCACCGTCAGGTAACATTCGAGGCCTAACCATTGCACAGCTCTCATTAGTGCAATAGCGTTCACAGCAGAATGATTTGCTTCATCTTCCGCACGAGCCGCAACAACATTCTCGTGAATCTTCACCAACTTGACTAAGTTAGCGATAGCGATAGAGTTCAGATTTCTCACGTCCTGATCAGACATTTCTATATCCAGACTCGTTAATCTCTTACTCCTACTTGTAAGAATAGTTAACGGTTAATCCAGAAACGGAAACAGCAAAAGATATTAATCAATCACAAATATTTAGATCGTCCGTTTAAGACAATCTTAATGAAAAATCACAACAATTTAATGACAAACAATTCAAACATAAAATTCTTCTTTCGATTGACACCCCATCAATTGATTTCAGAATGCAATAACTCCCCAACAGCACTGGTTATCTCAACCATTGCTCTGATACCACAAAATGTAACAGCCCGATTTTTAAGTCGAGAGTCACATTGAAAAACGCGGAATAACACTTAAATAAAAACCTTTCAAAACATCTCAAGTTTTCCAAAACAATGTCTCACATATATTTAATAAGTGTAGCCCATAGTCAGTAATATTACAGCAAGGAAAACAAGACGTAATGAAAGTAATATGTTGCACACATGTGCTAAGTTTACAAAATAGCGGAAACTAAACATCATCTTCAATTCTGCCCCAAAAGTTCCTCAAGCTTGCATCAAAATAGCCTTCAAGTCTTCCCTCATCGCTGGTCATCTGGCGTTAAGCGCCAAAATAAAAGAAGACACAAACAGAAACAGTAAAGGGTTAACTCAAATATAAGAATATAGAAATACAGTATTAGAAGTACATTATAGAGTAAACAGTATTAGCCATTATACTATAACTGAAACAACAATCCACAACATATCTGCTAGTAATTCATAACTTCGCAGAATAACCCTCATTCATCACAACACATATGCTTGTTAGCTCTTCAATAAATAATGCAAATAACTCATTGGGTTTTTGCCGTATCTGGCCAGGATGACTTAGAACATGGAAGAGACTTTTCCACACCACCCTTGGCATGATCCCGCGACGCATATGTAGTTCGCCACATCAAAACCTAAAATCATGCACCTGTAGTGCATCTGTCATGACAGTAATCGAATCCTCATGAACAATAACGGTTCACTCGTTTCATAGTTATGTCAATATATTCATAACACAGTAAGCTCTTCTTACAAAATATGTTCAAACAATTCAATCTCATAACCATACAACATATTCGTTACATCATACTGTCATCAACAGTATTCAAACAAACTTACAAATAATCACAGTCCGTGTTCTGCAATCAGAATCACAAAAATATCATAATATCTTAATACTAAGATTGAGTTACCCTTACCTTCTCTTAGGCTGCATACACTTGTTCTTCAATCTAGAAATAGCATGTAAACTCATTTAATTAACTATCCTAAGGCTAGGATGAAATCTGGAAAGAAACAAAACTCAAAACGGTCGAAACCAGAATTTTTCGTAAAACAGAGCAGAACAGAGTGCTCTCCAACGCCCAAGCGTTGGAACCCAACGCCCAAGCGTTGGCCATCGTCTGGTTACGTGAAAACTCAAAGAAACCCAGCGCCCAAGCGTTGGATCCCAACGCCCAAGCGTTGGCTCTCAGTTTGAGAGTCAAGAATCAGAGTTTTTCACGAAAAATCACTTTTAAATTCATTTCTTTAAAACCCAAACTTCTTTATAGATAAAAGCCATTACCAAACTGATTTAAAACAGATTCTATATGGTCCTCAAGGGATATTTGAGAAATACAAAGATTACAATAGATTTCTAACGTAAGGACTAGAAGGAAACCAACCTTGAATGGCCTAAAAGATTAAAGAGATTTGAAACTTCAGCTCTGTCCTTCACGAATCAAGAAGAACTCACAACGAACGGCTCTGGTATTCAACGAACAAGGAGAATATGGTCGCAATGAAAAGAGAACAAGTTAAACTTCAAGAAGATGAACTAAATCGAATACTATCGAAAATTCCAGAATTAGTAAGAGTCAGAACAACTTACCAACAACAACGCTTCAGAAAAATGTCAAGGATTCAGCTTACTTTGAAGAGAAGAAAGGTGTGGGAAAAATGAAAGATTAACGTACTGACGGAGTTTGGTATTTATAGAGTGAGGAAACCGACTTAGAAAAGATTAAAATATTCTAAGTTAAAGAAAACGACAAGTCATTAATGCTCATTAATGATTCTAACATTTTATCTCCTAAGAGTCAATAAAAACGGAAGTTATCATTCCCAAGGCATTTGACACTCATTTCTTAAAGTCAACAATAACGGCTGACCAGACCAGACAAAACGAAGTCCTAGTCTGCCAACGGAGAAACAGTCTGCCAGAACAGTCCGCCAAAATAGTCCGCCAACACAGTCCGCCAACACAGTCCGCCAGTTTTACATGACGATCTCAACTAGAAGGTTTCAACTTCCCTTTGAAAACGTCGCCATTTCAGCCAATGCTTAAACAATACATAATTCCATACTCAAACACATATTTCTCATAAATAAAACTCAATATATCAACCCAATACTAACTCGAATTACTAAATAATTCAAGAGAAAGTATAATCAATATACTTCAAAAAGATTCAAACTATAATCACAAGAGTTACAGGGACCAAAATACAATCACACGAAATTGAGGGTCTTACAGTTTCATCACACCTCTCATCACCGTCATCTTTGTTCAAGCTTGTATCTTCCTTACTGCGTATAATCAAATGACATATTATGAACTAAATTGAAAAAATATAGTTAAATTCACAATTTTAAAAATAACAAATCCATACGTCGAAGAGATGACCACTATTGAAGGATTCTTGTTCGGACGACGCCCATCGTCCGGCTTGTTTTCAGGAGATGTTACTGACTCACAATCCTCATTCAGCCATGGTCTTTTTCTTAGGCTGACCCTCCTTCCTGTTCTCCCTTTCCCAGCAACAGTGTTTTTTCCTTTTCCTGCCATTGTTACTGCAGATGAGAGATTGATGAGTTTTTCGGGGGTATTTATAGGATATGAACCCTATAAACATAATTACACCAATAACTGCTTCAGAAAATCTGTTGTCCATTTCCCTTCTCTTAATCATTCACTTCAATCAAAGACTCAACCTTTCTTCTTCTATTTCGAAAACTAATGAGGGAGAGGAAGTGAAACCGTTTGAAAAACAAGATATTTCGGCTGCTGAGCGCTAACGGATGAAGAGGAAGAGAAAGGGGTTGGCAGCCACCTTCAGAATGCAAACGGACGAATAGGAAGAGAAAGGGTTTTGGCAGCCACCTTTAGGAAGAGGAAGTGAAAGGTTTTCAAAAACACATTCAGAACTCAATTTGGAGATAAGGTTGAAAGATTATTAAGTTTCTTTTGAAAGGAAAAAGATGTGTATTAAGTTAAAAAACGGAAAATTGGCAGAGTTTATCCTTGCAGATAAGGCTTTTAATTCTATTTCTGATTTTTAATAATCTAAAAAAACCGAAAAATATGATATAATATATAAAATTAATAGAGAATTAATTTTAATTTTTTTTAAATATATCAAGTGAACCTATCCTACGTGATATAATGAGTCCAAAATTTTAAGAATTTTAAAAATAAAATTTGTACTTTTTGTTGATTATATGTGATTAATTAGTGATTATGTAATTATTCTATTGAGATTTCTTACTTTAATTTCGGTGCTATCAACTTTAAATTTCAATCTTTTTTATTTTTTTAAATGTAAAAATTTATAAAAATCTGTAAAATTAAATTGACAAAAATAACGGCATCAAAAATAATTAGTCAGGGTAGGGTCTTAGTGGGTAGGACAAGGTGGGGTAGGTGGGATTAATTCTTGTTTTATACATATAGATATTAAAATTTTTAAAAATTAAAATAAAAGTTAAACGTAATAAGGTTAAGTTCAAAACTATTTATTTATTCAAAACTAAATACAAGACTTAAGTTCTTTATGTTAACCACCTCTAACTAGGGTTTAGTTAAACCTAAAGCCCACCTTGACAATGATGGACCAAGATATTCTCACTATGTGGGATGTGGGGAGCACCTGGAACAATACGCTTTACAAGCTGTGAACAATCATTCTCCATGGTGAACGATGGACATCAACGTTTAACGATACTCTTTACAAGATGTGAACAATCATTCTCCATGGTGAACGATGGACATCAACGTTGAACGGTAGACACTAGACGGTGGACGATAGGCTCCAAACCGTGGACAAAAAAAGGGTTCAGGGACCAAAGTGCAATTACAAAAAATTGAGGGATATTAATGAGATACTATCTGGTAATCGTCCGCATTTTGATAGGATTTAATGAGATATTATCTGGTAATATTAGTTACCATTTGAATCCTTTTTATATCTATTAACACTGTAAAATAAAAAGCAAATTGTATTCTTGCTAACAAAAAGAGTAGATGATGGAAGGCGCAAGGAGTAGACGATAGAAGGAAGAATAATTATACGATGGAATTAGTCAATGATGGAATGAATAGATGATGGACCATTATTTTTTTTAGTTCCTGGCCGCTAAGCGATCCCTGCAGGTCGCTAAGCGTCCAGTTAGAGTAGGATAGCAGTAATCTTATTCTACTGTAATCTGTTTTTTTCCTTTGAAATAAAAAGAATACAAATATTTTTAAAAATTTAATTGTCTAAACATTTTTTTAAAAAAGTGATTTTTCTATTAAAATTAGTTTTTTTTACATTTTTATATATGAGCTTATGTTTTATTATTAATTAAAATTAAATCAACTTTTATTAATTCAGCTATTTTAATTTTTTCAAAGGGATTATATTTTAATTAAATTTATTATATACGTAACCAATGTGTTTTAACTTAGTAGGGACAAGTGATAAATGATAAAAATTAATCAAATTTTAAAATATTATTAAAAAATCTTGTTCTTTCAAAAATAATTTATATTTAAATTACTAATTATAATTATATAAGTAGTTAAATAATTTTAAACAATCCATTATCCTCTTTAAGATTTGTACTACTGTTTGAGATTTAACCTATCCTGATTACCAAATGGGTCCTACAAGGCTAATCTTCCATTGAAAAATAAAAGTTGCACCATTCCAAGCACACAACAAAGAACAAAATCCAAGCATAAATAAAAAGGAATCAAATAAATATGCTATATCTTGGTTTCAAATCTGCCGGCATTTAAGTAGTTTATGGCTTAAAAAAACCCAATATGTTGATAAAAGGTACAATATGGATCCATTTTTAAAAATAGAGCTTCATGTCCATTGATCTTCAACTTCAGTTACGTTTCGTCCTACTCTTCAAGATTTGTACTACTCTTTGCTCTCTTCTCAACATCATCTAACATGGTGCAAAACTACAAAAAAAAAAGTCACGCCATAGCCTGTAAGTAAATAATGATGATACAACATGAATTGTATATGAAAAAATACATAATTTTTTTTACCTTAGGTTGGTGTTGAGCAGAAGATGGGCCTTGTGACGATAGGGACATGCGAGGATTAGGAAAAGAATGAAACGTTTGTGTCATATCAAATTGGGGGAATTAGGGAAAAACTGGAAGTCCATGTGGGAAGTTTATATGAGGATATGAGAAGTAAATCTGTGAAGTGTTAATACCAAAGGGGGGTAAGTTGAAACGTGCATTCACACCATTCTGCAGAGCATTCACGCCATTATGGGTATCATTCACACCAGCATTATAAAACTGTTTAATACAAAACTAAAGTTACAATATAATAAAAAAACAAAAAATCATTTTATGTAATAGAGTTCAGACTAACATACATTTTGATTCACAGAATCTTGCGTGGAGGGATTCACGCATGAATTCTTCAACTTTCTTTGCATCTCACTACCACCAATACTATATCCTCCCTACAATATCCATAACTGAGCAATTATACCATGGTTTCATAATCAATGAGAATACAAGTAGCAGCCATACCTTTGATTTACGTTTAGCAGATTGACTGCAATTAGCAACTACTTTATTTGTTACCCCCAACCCCTGTCCAGTTTCCTATTATAGAAAATTATAACAAAAATCCAGTCAATAAATAAATAAATAATGATTACTGTAGGTTTAACAAATTACTATTAAAAATGATATATTACCACATCATTGATGCTATCATCTTCCAATTCAACAGATGATTCACCTTGATCATTATTTTCTACACCATGACCAACAGCAAATTCAGGACATCTTCTAATCGTATGACCAACTTTCCTACATTTCGAACAGTGCCTCCGCTTCGTACCAAATTTTTTCTTCCGCGGTGCACCTCTAGCCTTCACAACTATCGGGTCTTGAACCTCAATAAAGGCAGTATTACCATTGGAAGTTGGATTGCAGCTTTTTTGAAACTTAGAGATCAACTTATATATTTCTTCCATGACAGTTACAAAATCAGCAGCATTATCACAAGCTACTTCAGTTAAAATGTTACATGCACCAGCCAATGCACCCCTCCGCAACATTTTGTGTTTTTTAGCATCAAGATCAACAGTAGGAATTGAGTACATGTAATCAACCTTAGCTGTCTTCAACCATCTCTTAGATACCAGACTAGTAGGAAATTCATTTACATTCTCATTTTTCATAGCACAAATTATATGACGACATGGAATGTCGGAGTACTCAAACAAATCACAATCACATACAAATTTGACTTGACTCATATCATATAGGACAACATATTCAAAACTACGACTACTGTAGCATTTCTTCATTTTAAGCATAACAACATTACCCACAACTGACCGATCAATGATATTTATAGCTAATGCGTCTTCAATCTCATTTTTCCCTTCAGCAAACATATTCAATGTAAGTATGTTTACAGCTTCTTGCTCAACGCGTTGAAGAGCTGTCGTTATGACAGGCTTGGCACTAGTAGACTTAAAATCAGATACCAACTCATTATGCCTGTACTGTTTGGCAGCTCTTTCCAAATTATGCAAAAAGTCGAAAAGTGAATTTTTAGAATGCACAAACTTCTTAATGAAAGAGTTAATACCTTCACACAACGAAGTTGTTCTGATACCAGCAAAGAATTTGTCCCGCATGTAAGCAGCTGCCCACAAACTCTTCATGTCATACATCATCCTCACCCAATTATTCTCTGATAGATCTTATTTCTCAATCATGCTTGCCCACCTAGCTTCAAATTTATCAGGGGTGAAATTAGAATAAATCAATGCCTTGAACTCTTCCTGAAATTCTTGATTTGGGGCATGCTCTACAGCCTTTTGATGAATGTTCTAGGAACACAACCTATGCGTGCAACCTGGAAAAACAACTTTGATTGCTTCCCTCATAGCAAGATCTCCATCGGTAACCACAGCTTTTGGATGCTTGTTAAACATTGCTTCAGAGAAAGTTTCCAAAAGCCACTTATAGGTATCTGTTGTCTCATCAGCAAGCACTGCAAACCCAAATATTGTTGTCTGCATATGATGGTTGTAACCGCAGAATACTACCAACGGTTTGTTGTATTTGTTCTTCTTGTATGTGCTGTCAAACGCAATGACATCACTAAAAACATTGTAATCCATACGACTAACACCATCACACCAAAACAAGTTTTCAAGACAATCCTCACTTGATTTAGTGTATTTGAAGAAAAACATTGGGTCATTATCTACCTTACCCTCCAAGTACGATAGGGCAGCTGTAGCATCGCCATTTCAAATTCTCTCTCTCTCTTCTGCTTAGCAATGTGGTTCGCCAAGTCGGTTTTCTCAAAACCTAATGACTCATGTCCACCCTTTTGCCCCAGCATCAAGCCCATAATCTCGCATGTCCTAACACCGTATAAATTCATACTATCAACTTGAGACTTGTCAGTTTCACTCAATCCACGATATGAAGGTACCAAGTGAATATGATCTAGAGGGGTCAGCTCATGGTTATGATTCTCTTCAAAAAATGCAACTTTCCATTTCGAAGTCCTGCCATCAAATCGAAACCGAATTCTCACCGGACATGAAACTCTTGTAATAGGCTTTTCTTTCCTCACACGATCAATGTAACACCCGGAATTTTCCCCAGTGATTACATAATTATTTAATTATTCCAAGGTACTGTTTGGATCCGCTCGGCGGCATCGGCAAGCGTTATCGTCGAGCGAAGTACCGGTGAAACACCTTTTGCAAAACTTGGTAGGAAACCAAGCTAGACTTGACTTTAAGTTCGGACGAGAATTAGACGTTCTCACTATCACCATGAAGATCAGTGGAAAATTTCGTGAAGAACGACTGTAATATTGATATGGTTTCCTCCCGGAGCCCGGGAAGCATTTTTCGCTCTAACGGGACTTTTAGCCGAAACTTCAACAGAAGAAACGGATGACTTCGGGACCCCGGATCGAGAATCTAAAAAGCTCCAAACGATTTCGTTTGGCGTTTCGAGACCAGATTCGTGAAGAAGAATTTCGCGAATAGTGACTCGGTGAATAGTGTTTTCGGGCAGCGTAACGCAGACTTCGAGAAAGATCGACCCGGCCCCGAATTGTGCGGGCCCGGTACCCCGAGACCAATAAATGACCCCGGGGTAGATATTCTCAGTGACACAGAGGTACTCACTGATGACCAGAACCTGATGATGACCGGTGACTTGACGCATTGACGCATTGACGCACTGACGCACTGACGCATTGACGCACTGACGCACTGACGCGTCATGATTAAGAATTTAATAATAAACAAACCTAGATATTTATTAGAACTTTCTGAATTTAGAGTTTAGTCCCTGAACTTTAAAAACCTTACGGTTTGGTCCCCGATAGTAAAAAGTCGTTTTTACTTTAACCTTTTTCCATTTTCACTTTGGTCCTTGGGTAAGTGTAAAAATTAGAATTTCACCCCCCATTTGGAGCCCAAACCCACGGCCCACACCCTTCCTAAGGGGTTAAGTTGGCCCTTCAAGCTTTATTAGTTCATTAAGTGAAAATCCTTTAAGTTTTAGTGATTTTTAGAGAGAGAAAATGAAGCTTTGATGAGTCTACTATTCATCTTCTTCCTCATCAAGCCTTGGCCGCCACTCCTTCCTCCCATGGCAGCCCCTTCCTCACCTCTTTTTCACTTGCTCCTTTGAGGTAAATTACTCCTCACCTCTCGATCTATATTGCTACCGATTCGGTTTTTCGTTTTGTTGAGTTTCAATTTTATGCAAGTACTAGGATTTGAAAGTTCCTTCACAAATGTTGTTCCCACTACCTTTAGCTTCATTTTGAACCGATTGGATTTTTGATTTGTTGAGTTTTGGATTCTTGAAAATTTTTAAGGTTGAGTTTTGTTAGGGTTGCTTTTGGAAAAGTTATTCCCAATGGATTGATCTTTGAAAATCACCAATTAGTTTTCTTGGAAGTTTTGTTTTTGAAAAATTGATTGTTAGGGAAAAGTGATTTTCAAGCTTTAAGTAATTATTGGTCTTAGTTGTCCTATTACCTTTGATGTGTACCAATTAGATTTTGAAGAAAAAATTGTTCTTGAATTAAATGTTTTGGCCGAATTGGTTTAGGGTTTGGAACAAAGGATAATTGATTTTCTAACTAGCTTTTGGATGTGTTAGAGTTCTTGTAAATGGTTTTGGGTATTGAGAAAATGTTTTGTCACAATTTTCGAGCATTGGCCTAGAAAATTTGAGTGTTAAAGACTTGGAAAAAAAAATTGGTTTTGGAATTTTTGTTCCTTGGCCGAATTTGGACAGAATGTAAACAAGGGTAGAAAATTGATTTTCAATTAGCTTTGAGTGTGTTTAAAAGCTTGAAAATGGTTTTGGTTTTGTAGGAAAGGTTTTGCCCTAATTGGTGCAAAAGGGCCTAGGTAAAATTGTGCATTTGAAACCCTACAAAATTGATTTCTAGAGCACTTTGGAAATTTGGAATTTGAAGTTTAAAAATTGAGCTTTTGGGTTAATTGGATTTTGGAACTCATAGCTTAATTAGGGTTTTTTCTAAGTCAAGAAAACTTAGAATTTGGAAAATTTGCTTTTGGAATGGAATTTTGTGTTTTTGACACTTAGAAGATTTTTGAACTCAAGACTTGAAAATTTGTTTAGAAAACTTGAAATAGATGTTATGTTTTGGTTTGTGAAATTGTCTTGAGTAGTTTAATGGCTTGTTTGGTAAAAATAGGAAGCTTTTGTGAATTTAAAGAATTTGGGCAGAATTGATGTTTGGTGATTTTGTGTGTGTTTTTGGATTCAAATCTTGTTTAAGGCTTCCAAAATGGTTTGTAAGCATCTAGCCTTGATGCTCTTTGAATGGTTAAAAGTTTTTACAAGTTTTGGTTTTGTAACTTAGGTTTTTCTAAGTTCTTTGGTAAGCGTCGAAAAACCTTGTTTAAGTGTCTTCGACCTCCGAGCATTTCCTAAGTTGTAGAGCCTTGTCTAAGTGATTAGACCCTGTTAGACCAGCCCCTCTCCTTAGGTTTGAGTTCAAAGTTCTAAGCTAGGTTGTGTTTGTTGAAGGATAACGAGGCCCCGTACCGATCTAGACGCACGGAGTTTACGTGACCGCCAGGATCGACTACCTTTAAGGTAAGGGCACTTCGCATCTTTGTCTATTAGCGTAAGTATATATGTATATACCATGCTGCACTATGATCTTTAGAATTGTAGTTGACGGCGTTCTGAGAACGACCCGACTTTAAACTGTATTTAATTGATATATGAATGCAGTCTCTGAAGGCATCTGATATGCTGGATTAGTTTTTGTCTGATGCGTGGCATTGTTGGATTGTTGTGATATGTGGCTTGACTGATTGGATGTTTATTGCTTTGATGATAATTGAAAGCATGTTTCTTCCTTCGACATGATCTATATCTGCTTAAGATATGTGCAACTGCTCTACATGATTAGTGTTAATTATGAAGCTATGCTAGGCCTCGTTTAAATACGTATGAGTCCTACTTGTGTTTTGTATCATGTCGTGTCAAGCATACTTTGAAGTCGTCATGGTTCGGGGCTAATAAAGAGTCACGGACTGGAGATGCAACCTATCGGGGCGTTATTACAGAGCGTTCTCGTGTAAGAGGCAACCCTCGACTTACCGACTTACTTTCTAGTTCGTGCGGAGTTCGGGAGAGTGTCCCACCTGCCTACGGGAGTTGGTGTATCCGGATAAATTCTTTTCTGTACATGTGGATGATGTACGTGCATATAGAGTCCTAGGGTTTTTCAACTACTTGCGTCAAATGATTGTATGCGTACTTGTTATCTATCACATGTCGATTTGTTGGACATTTTGTGTTTGCCTTAGGCTTTAATTATACTCAATGTTTTATCTTGAGTTGACCCTTGCATCTGTGTGTTGCTTGTATATCTGGTGATCCGTCGCCAGTCGGACGTCCCTTAGCCGGAAGATGCGGATGGATGCCATTACGGGAGAAACCACGACCAGGAGTCGGACGTACAGTGCTGGAAGACTCGTGCCGCTGTTGTTATTATTATGTAATGATAGTATGTATGTTTACGTGTCAGGGTAGGAGTTTTAGATTGCTTTTTAAAACTGACAGCAGGGTTTTGAAAACAAGTTAGGTGTTTGTAAATTATCCTTAAACTGCTGGTCAGTCATTTTATGCCATATGTTTGGCTATTTGCGAAGTTGTAATTATAATATTAATGCACTACAGCATGGCATGTTTCGAAAAGGAAAATGATTTAAAAAAAAAAAAAATATACCCTCTTTTTCAAGCTTTGAAAATGCACCTGCATATTTATTTACTGTTCATTCGCTACAGTAACGCCCTGAAAATCGGGGTGTTACAATCAATCCTCTTGAAATGCTTTTGCTCTCTCTGGCCCTGTCTATTGCAGACTAACTGACGTGTGACAACATTACGATTTTCATCACGATATACGTCATCTTTCCTTGAAACAAAACCAGTACACTTTGCATATTTCTCATAAAAAGCACATGTTTCAGCTTCTGAACAGAACTCTTGCTCTCTAATTTCTTCCGCCGTCAAACTCCAAAACTTTTTTACTCCTTCACCATCATTATTTGCTATTCCATCTTTTCCCTTGTTGCGGTTAGGCAAATCTGGACAACTAACATCGTTATCCCCCACTTTGTTTATATATTCATCATCACACAAGCTAACAAAATCGTCCTCAGCCAATTTTGCCATTGTTCACCACCTATTCCCATAGAAAACAAAACATGTTAACAATCCCAAACTGATAAATATTATGGGTGACTACATCAACATACAACACGAAAATCATTTATAAAAAAAATACCATAGTCAACTTGGTTAAAATATTAGCAAAATCAATTTTGGCACTACATTACAACAGTAGCAAGGTTGGATAATGAAAATTGAAGCATTGATCTAAAAACGCCCAACAATACTAGATGGAAAATGAAAACGCCCAAGCATTGATCTTCAAGATCATTCTCAAAACTAATCTTCAAAGCCTTGTAATCATTCTTCCTACTATGATATTTGCAGTTTTGTTTTTATAAGATCATATTTGCATGTGAGATATTTGTTGTTCATATTAGATTAAAATCACCCATAGATATAAGCACCAATGATTTGATTAGACAAGAAACACATAAATTTAGATGAGACATGTTGCATTTATTGGACAATACAGGATATAAACCACTTAAACATCTCATCCAAATCCAATGCTTCTTTACACTGTTACCGAAACAGAATCTAAAAGAACAAACAAGCAAAGGGGCAGATCCAAGAGAAATATAACAACAACGTATCTGCAAGCTTTCAAGAGCTATATGAATACCAAAACCACCATTCAGTTAATAATCTTTCCTAAGCTTCTGCAAGCAATCACTAAAAAGTAACAACATCCAAGGAGCAGACTCAAGAGAAACATAACAGCAACGTATCTACATTGAGTGCCCATCATTTCCATTTAATTTAAACCCAAACAGAGCATAATTATGTCAAATAACTTAGCATCCAGATATAATAGCTTCTAACTATCCCCTTATCAGAATCGTTTCAGTTAAACATGGAAACTTGTTGAATTTCCAAACATGCTCTATGCCTATTTCCAGTCAAAGGTAACAATGATTTAGAACCCATTCACAAACAGAACAATTAAGCATAATTTTTAAATCTTACCTTGCCTCCTGCGATTTGCCCTATTTCAAACCCTAATTTGATTTGTCATGTTATCAAAACCCAATTGTATGAACAGAGTCGAGTCTTGCCTCCTCTGTGATTGCGATTATTCATCAAACTGATTCCACCATCTTCAATTCTTCAATGTTTTCCTTCTTCTGATCATACAAACCAAGAGAACTCGAGAGGCAAAAAGGGGGAAAATGACTGACCCAGAGCACGAAAGAAGAAGATGAAGCTCGACCAGGACAGAAAAAGAAGAACCTCGACCACGACAGAGGAAGAAGAAGAAGCTCGACCAGGACAGAAGAAGAAGAAGAAGCTCGACCTGGTGAGAAGAAGAAGAAGCTCGACCACGAGAGAAGCAGAAGAACCTCGACCTTTTTTTTTACCTGCTGTTTCAGTTGAGCATAATTTTAAAAATTTACATGATAAATCCTTTGGGCATATACCAATAATTAACATATTTGGGAGGACAACAATAAAATTTAGGGCCTCCCAGCTGATATCATCAAAAAATTACCTGTGTTATTTTCCTATTGGTCCACATCACTCCTGCACCACGGTGCCTGAACAATCACTCGTACACCAAAAATCTCCTTTTAAGTGTATCGGGTGCGAATTCCAACTCCCATTATTAAACTCTATTGGTTGGTAGGATTATTGGATGAGGGAGGGGAAGGCGAGCGAAATACGATACGATACGATCCACTTGTTTGGACATGGTGTCAACTGTCAATGGAAGTCGCAACTCGCAAGTGTTGTGTTGAAGAATAAGATAAGGAAGGCTATGAAATTCAAAATACTTCCATCATCATCATCATCATCTTGTTCCTTTGCACTATCGTCATCATCATCAGTAGCACAATCACAATGTCATTGCAATTACAGGATCATTGTCGCCAAAACCAAAAAGCACCACCATCGCTCTCCCTCTCCCTCTCCCTCTCAGGTTTGCTTTCTGCGTCGTTATTTATTTTCATTTTCATCGATTCACCTTTCTTCTTTAATTTAATAGGGTTCTCAACAAACTCCTCCGGCTCCCAGAATCACCTCAAATGTCAAGCAAAACCTCCAATTCCTCAAGCTATGGAAGGTAGGTACCATCCTCACTTCACTCCTGATCCTAATATTTACAAATTAAACTAACCTAACCTCTTTTATATATTCATAGGAGTTCCAAAAACGAAATTCTACCACTCCTAGACCTTCCACCAGTTACCGCAGGAAAAAGGTCGACGACAAGGACCATGCTGATGACCACAACACTGATCTCTATCGTGATCCCACCACCTCCCTCTACTAGTAACTCCGACTCCTTTCATGCTTCTTTCACAAAATTTGTTCTCTCTTAAAACCTATATATCTATCTAATCCTGCAGTACAAACCAGGAGGGTATAATAGACACTGCCGTCCCTGTGTTGCTTGTTGATGGTTATAATGTCTGTGGCTATTGGATCAAACTCAAGAAACATTTTATGAATGGAAGACTTGATATTGCCCGCCAAAAGCTAATCGATGAGCTTGTAACCTTTAGTATGCTTAGAGGTTTCTACTTTCCATTGTCACAAACTAACTCATCCAATGTTGCCATCAAGTTTGTTTTCATTTTCTCTGATACATCTTTTCATTATTTCTTCAATTCTACAGAGGTTAAAGTGGTTGCTGTGTTTGATGCCATGATGTCTGGTCTCCCCACCCACAAGGAAAATTTCGCCGGGTACTCTTTTGGAGCTTAACATAATACAGTTACCTCTTCATTTATCATATAATGTAGTTTCAAAGGAACATTTCTGAACTATTTTGAGCTCCTTGGTGCTTCAGCTCTAGGGTTCGTGTTTGGCTAAGAAGAGATCACCCAGGGCGGGCACCTCCTAACACTAGGGAGGTTGAGGTGTTAAACACTCCAGGCTAGCCCTAACTAGAAATTGATTCACAAATCACACTGCTCGTGAAGCATAGACAATGATCCTTCTTTAGGTTCCCCACCGACTAGTTAAGCCTCAAAGTTCCGTGGCCTAAACAGCCATATTTCCTCAACGAAGCTGCCCATAAAGGGCTAGCTCCGCATAGCAATTTAGCAGGCTTAAGGTCTCAATGTCTCATTATTTGTTAGCAGAATTAAGTATTAACCAGACAAATCACTCCACTTCCTAAGAATGTCCATGCACCACCTCACATGAAATCAAGATTCATATCACTCTTGCAGCTAGGATTAACTGTTGTATACTGCAAGTTGATTAATTGAACAAGCCTAGTTGCATGATAATTCCAATTATTGAATGTTGTAGGAGGTGTAAAGATGTTCTTTTGAACCATCATGTGCCTTTATCTTCTATGACACAATAGTAGTCTTGTAGCATAGCATTTAACTTTGTAAAGTCTTCTCAGCTCCAATCTTTTAGTTTGGCCATTTTGCAGTGTCGATGTGATTTTCTCAGGCGAATCAAGTGCTGATACATGGATTGAAAAAGAGGTTAGATGTAATTACAGGCTGATAGAGTTCCTAACTGCAATTTTATGATTGAAAAGTATTATGGTTTTATGGAGAGTTTGCCTCTTTTGTAAGAGGGTTTTAGGAATATGAATTTTACTATCTATTTTACATGCTAGATACATGGTTATTGTGTTGGGACTTTGTTTTGCAAGTTTTGTCTTGCATCTTGATCCTGTTTCCTGATGTACTGGCATCTCCTACTCCTATTGCTTTTAAACGTTAAATTCAAAGAGAAGTGCTTCATCTTAATAAGTACTAAAATTATTAATTTCCTCATATGCTTTGAAAAGAACTTAACAGTAGTTTTCTTTGCTTATTTTAGGTTTCTGCTTTAAAGGAGGATGGCTGCCCCAAGGTCTGGGTTGTCACTTCTGATCACTGTCAACAGCATGCAGCACATGGAGCAGTATGCACCTTTCCATAAATTGAAAACTTGAGTAAAACATAAGCTACTTGATTCTAAGTCATCTTCACAATTATTTATCCAGTTATGAGTGTTGCACTTTTGATATGAAACCACACTATTTAATTTCTACAGAAATAAAATTAATTCTCTGATCTTAGCATGATTTCCTTTTCAATCTTTAAAATGCTGGTTTATACCGTCACCCAATTATCAAGTAACAGTATTATATTATGCTCTATTTATCAGTGCAAAAAGATTTATACTGTCACATACTTTCAGGGAGCTTTTGTTTGGAGTTGTAAGGCATTGGTTACTGAGGTAAAACATTAATTTGAGGCAGGATGTTTATGTATATTTTCCTGTCATAAATGTCTGACTTAAATTGTTTCGTTTACTTTGCACATATAAATTCCAGGTTTTCTATTGGAGTATTAGACAGTTTTCACAATTTAAGATTTACAGCCATGTAATTAATAGTTTGACAATCCTCTGGATGGTTTTTACTCCATTTGGTGATATTTTAAGTTGGTCTTGTTTTCATATTGTTTGGAAAGTAGATTAAGGCATCACAAAAGGAGGTTGAAAGGATGCTTCAAGAGCAAAGGTGTGCAATTTCTGCAATAAGTTAGAACAATATATTTTCTATCTGAAATATGATTTGGTTGTATGTTTCTTGATGATTTTTCACAGTATGGTTTATGGTTGTGTATGGATTATTGTGATCTTTTGTTACAGACACAACACTCCGTGATGAGCATTTAGTTATCTTTGTTTTATATATGCTTGTTTTATTTCTTGATGGGCTTCCTACTGATAAATTAACCACCGTGAGAAGGAAAATAAATCATCACTTGATGGGATCAAGTATGGATAAAGTTCAAACCCTAATGACCCTCCTTCCAAAAGAATGTTCCAATAAAATAAAAATGAGGAGACCTTTATAGTTTGGCTATTTTTCACTGGTTAAATATAGCACATGACATTTATACACTTGAATTGAATCAACTTGTCTATTCTTCAACTTCTATTGGTTTTATGAATCTAAACTACTCTATTGCAGTGGCAAATCTTACTGATCGGTTTGCTCTTTTTGTTATTATGACAGATCAACTTCTTTTCAAGGTAGATTGTTGAAGCACAATCTTGATGCAGAAGTAGTGGATGCTTTGAAGAACCTGAGGCAAAAACTATCAGAAAATGAGTTGAAGTAGAGTATCATATTAAAATTCTAGTCAGAGTTTAGTTTGGCAGGTGAATTCTCTACATTGGTTTTAATGGTTCAGTAGGTGCTAGATGTTTTTTTCATTTTTCATTATGTGAGAGCATGTTAGGATCCAATTGCAAGGTTTTCCCATATTGGAAGTATGGGATTTTGGTGGGGTTTATAAGGCCTTGTGTTCTCCAACTACAACAGCTAGCTTTTGTGTATGATTTTCTCAAGGTTCTTATCAATTGGTAGTCTTCCGCTATGACCCACAGCTGCAAACGATGGTGAGATCGATATTGCAATTTTAGCGCGAGACTAGTCAAATGGCTAGTGCACAACCAGCTGTGTGGGCGTCAGGGCCGCAAAGCACGGTGGGATGTTAGGATCCAATTGCAAGGTAATGGACTTAAATCTCACATCAGAAGTATGGTATTCTGGTGTGGGATTTATAAGGCCTTGAGCTCTCTAGTTACAGTAGCTAGCTTTTGTGGTATGGTTCTCTCAAGGTTCTTATCAAGGAATGCATTTATTGAAAAGTGAATCTGGTTGGATTATCTTTATTGTCTTGACACAATGACAAATTCAAACTATTGAAAATTACACTGGTTGTGTCAACCAGAAGTATAACTGAGATATTGTTTTCACTAACACATCGATACCATCTAACATGAAGACAACATTCTTAAAATCTGTAATGTCTAAGTAAACACTATAGTATATGATCACAGCATTTTTGTACGAAGCTGATTAGACAGATTTTTGCTTGGGTGGACAAGACAAAATCATTATACTTTAGGACAAATGTATAAGTAATTCTTCTCCTGTGTGCTTTGGAGGGAAGAATGCTACTAAGCGGAGGAGCAAAACTGGTTTAAGACCAATGCCAGTATTTTATTTTGTTGTCCTATGTCCGTAAATTAGCTTATAAGTAACTCTTTGTTTCGTGAAACATTGATTAACATGCATTTCTTAACTTGCATATCATTGTTTTATTGCACGTACCATAGAACTCAAAACATTTGATTTTTGATGTGGTGACATGAATTTTGATATACTACAATCACTGCATGTACATACTATATAGTGGAAGTGTGAAGATATGTGAGAAGAAATAAGAATTGCTCATAGTGCCAACTGCCAAGTGGACCAACCTCTGTAGGCTTGGTATTGTTGGTTAATAAAGTTGTTAGTGAATTGTTACAGTTAGTTAATTAGTTAGCTAATTGTAGTAAGAGACAGGAAATAAATAGAGGAAGGGAGTGTAAGTGAGGGGAGTTAGTTTTGATTAGTGAATTTTAGGTGGGAGAGACCAGGCTCTCGAATTCCTGGGAACTTGTGTACGTTCAGACTCTTTCTTAAATCTTACTGATCCAGGGGCAGAAGGATATTAAATAGAATTTGCCTTGTTTTTTCTGTTTACTTTATATTCTGATCTAATACCTGTCAGGAAAATTCTGTTTTTGTATTCTGATCCAGCACACAAAAGGGAACAATGTCAAGCTAATTTTTTTTCCTTTGTCTTTCCTGGTGCTATTCGGTTTTGCGGTTCAACTCAGTGTCAAGTGTCAACTATCTCCCAAAAGCTCTTTTTTGACCCATTGAAAATCCAAGCTCTTTTTTTGCATAAAAGTGGGTTGCTTAGTATAGATTAATGTGACGAATAAATAACTGATAGGGAGAGTGTTGTCGTCGTCCATATCATAGTGGTTCAACTTAATTGATTTAGTAGAAGATGCATGTGGGTTTAAGCCAAAAAAGTAATACTTTGAGAAAATCAAATAAATGGATCTCTTCCCATATAGGATGAAGAATAACCTATTTCCATTTAGGGCTAGGAGCCTAGGGCATCTGATATCTGTTATATGGACTCCATAAGCATAAAGATTTACTACCACACTTGTGATAAAATTCATGGCTTTGTGAATCTGTCTTGCAGAAACTTGCCATATCATCCAATGTGCATTGTAGCCAGCAGCAATTCAGCACTCGTAATAAAATGACAATCAACCCAGCTGGAGGCCTGTTCAGTGTTCACTGACCATTTCTTAGAAATTACAGTTTGTGATTTGCTTTCATTTGTACAAAGGAAGAAAACCAGTGCAGTAGCGATTAAAACGAAATTTGTTCTCTATGTTTATATGTATTAGTTTAAATTTTACTCATTGTAATTTTTTTTAATTATCAATAAATAAGGAAGCGCCAAACTATGTAATGACTATAACTATTTATTTTACTTACAAATTGGTGTAAACATATGATTCCTTATATTGTGTTTGGATCGGTGGTGAGCACACACAATTCAAAGAACAGCACGATAACTCTTACTCAAGCACAAAAGTGAATTCAAAATCATTATGTATTAGTTAGGAATGTAGAGAGTCAGTTCCAGTTAGTCTTAATTGTTTTCTGTTATAAGTGAATGCCTCAAGTACATAATAAACTGTTTATATATGATTGGTGAATAAGATAAACCTTTTCGATTTGAGTTGAGATTTAACGAACAAAGTGACTAGTTAAGGAATTTGGGTTGACCTAGCCTAGTAGTAGATTGTGAATGACAAGTAGGAAAAACAGAGCAATAACAGAGCATCACGAGATGCTTGCGTAGTGTTAGTGTTAAGTGGGGTCGTGGTCCTGCAGAAAAAGAACAAGTCGAGGTACGAATTCCAGAATCAACTCTACTCATCTAAACTAAACCAAACCAATGAAGCAAGAAGATGTTAGTTAGTTGTTGTGAAGTCTATTCATTCATTCATTCATTCATTCCAGAGTTAGTCAGAGGGTCAAATATTGGTCAGATGGTCAAGCTGCTAATAATTAATTAATTAAATGGATGGACCCTGCTGTTATGTTTATGTTTTTGTGTTTTTCTTTCTTTCTTTGATTCATTCATGCTATCAAGTCCCACCCCGTGCTTCCATTTATTACAACTATTCAAATTCCAATGACTTGACTTTCTCTTCGCAGCCTCGTCGTCACGCATTTCAAAATCAAAATTCATTGAGGAACCTGAATATTAACTTCTTACCTCCCTCTGTGTCATGTTACAATTACATAGACAAAATTGTTGCATTTGTTTGGTTTTTGTATCTCACTCACTACTCACTCACTGACAGGTTAATTTCTTAGTACGTACGTACTTGGGGTGTCTGTCACTCATACCTGCTTCTGATCAATCTCATACTTGCTTCTCAGACAACTTGGGTTGGGAGGCTGAATTAGTAAGGTTATATTTGGATCCGCACTTTTTATGAATGCAATCATTTTTATAGAACTGCTATTTAAACACAAAACACTTCTCTCGAGTGATGAGTGTGATTCATTACCAAGCACTATCCAATCCATGCCCCCAGCTTAATTGGCGGAAAGGAAAAGACTAGTCAGTTCTACCTAAATGTTCATCTCTAATCTTTTTATCAATTTCTTAATTGCTAAACAAAAGTGCTAAATACTGTAATCAATATGATTCATTCCAACGGTGCACGGGACCACCATGGTTCCTCTCTTCTCAAGAATTCCTACGCCCTTCATCAATATATAAACAACTATCTCTTGCTCACACGTTTAGAAGTGAAACATTGTATTTACATTTCTCTTCATAAATATTTAGAGAATCATATTTAATACATAAGAAAAGAGATAAACATAAATTTCAACCTCATAAAACATAGAAGATAGTTATCTCTATTTTCTTTTTTGAAAGAAGAGAGTTTTCACTTTAGGATCTTGATCCTCTATTGTTAAAGATTATGCATAAAACTTAAGAGTCCATTAATTAATATTCTTCATTTCTTATTAACTGTCAAGAAAGAGAAGAGACACACGTATTGAGAAGTGCAATTAATTTTGTTAATTTTCAAAAAAAAATTATTTATTTTTTCTACTTTAACATTTAATATGTATTTTATCTCTCCTCATTTATTGTTTTCACAAGGTCAATACTTGGAAAGACATCAATTAATGCTCTCTTAAAACTTTAAGAGAGCATATATATAAGAACAATTTTTTTTTCAAAGTGGACAATTATATAGGAATGGATGAAGTATATATTTTGACTAAAATGCTCTTATTTAAAATTGAGTTATTTTCAAAAAGAAGAATAATAGTTATTGATTAAATAACATGAAAGCATTAATTGCTATATGTGAGGATAAAAACCACTTACGAAGCGTGTGACACATGACATGTCTACCACACCGGCTCTTTGACGGAATACGTTGAGTATAGTCCATTAGAATGATTGATCAATAAGATTGGTTCATTGAGTTTCGTTTAAATAAAAACCGATTGATCATTACCCTTTGTGAGTATTGTGATATGTGAAGATATAATGTGGTATGTAAGAAATGTAATACTAAAGGATGATATAGATAGAAGAAATTGAGATTAGTAGTTTCAGTTTTCTAAAACAACTAAAAGTTTGAAAAATAAGTAAAAACTAAATAATGAAAGATAAATAATGAAGATACTATATACATTTTTTTAAATTGGTCAAAGCAATAGCACCAAGAGCGCGACACTATTTAGGGTCCCGTATTCTTATGGATGAGGGTTCTCTTATGTAATTTTTTCTTATGTTCTTGATTTTAAAATTTGTATTTATTTTTCTTTTCATTTGTATGTACTAAATATGTATAGATGAGATCTTAAAAGCATTTATAAAAAGAGAAATAAACACAATATTTCATTTAACATTATCATGGGACATGAGACTAAGAGAAGATTATAATCCTATTATTGCACCTTAACTTGAAATATTCTTAAAACATTAAATGAATGGATTATTTTGAAAATTTCATGACTCTCATTTTCAAGCTATTATGATTTGACCAGTCAATGAAATCATAAATTCACACTTAAAAACGATTTTTCTTTTAGTCTCACTCATGCTTAATGCTCAGTTCAGGAATTATTGAAAGTGGAATGAATGATTACAGAAAAAAAAAATTTGAACCAAAAAACAGTAAAAACATAAAGGGAAACTTCTGTTCGTGGCAATTTTAAACCGTCACAAAATGTGTTTTGTTAAACATTTTAGTTTGTGGTGTCTAAAACCGCTACAAAATAGATGTTTTGACACATAACAGTGATTCGTGAATTTAAATATACTGACTAAAAGTCTGAAAGAAAGAAAGAAAAAAAGTGCCAAAAGTCTGTAGAACAGATTGGCAGGCCCATGTAGAACACTAAACTTCTCCAAGTGCTTATTGACCAAAGTATATTAAAGAAGGTTGAATTTAAATATACTGACTAAAATGCTAAAACAAGGCTGGACATTTAAATATTTAAAATGTGCTTTTATATATATTGGGTTGGTAAATCCAAGGATTTAGATGACATGTTACTCTACGGAGACATGTCTTGGTCCGTGGTGGTGACCAAAGTCAAAGCCACTCGAACTTTCATTCATCAAAAAAAAAACTACTCAATTTATTCCTATTTATAAGACTCTTTTTTAATTCTTGTTGCGAAATATAATCATTTAATAATATCTATAAAATATTTAATAATTTTCTTCAAATTCACCCTCATATTTTTGTAACCAAAAAACCCTCATATATTTTTAAACTTGCTTTTTAATTAAACTAATTTCAGCCTTTTGGACGATTGAATCAACGGATGAAAATGTGCTACAAGGGATGGAGAAAGTGTATTGCTTGAGAGGATCCAAGTTTTTTACACTACACCCTCATACTAAAACATCGCATTTTAGTATTGCGTCGTGACTGGCATTAAAAGGCTCGAAACTAACGTGTTTTGTCGGCCACACGGATGACATAAACTATTAGCGTCGGTTTAGCCGATGCTACACACATGCCACAATGGTTAATGCTATCATCTTTCATTTAACGTCAGTCGTATAAGGAGACTCTAACCTTCATGATATAGTGTCGTTCTAATTAGGAAAAATCTATAAAAAAAAAATATAAAAATTGGAACAACCGTACCACATAATGGAAAACTCATAATTTTAAAACTTGTCGAAATGCTCTAGATGTATGGCCACAAGGAAAAATTTCTCAAAATGGTATCAAATGCATTTACTAGTGTTTGTGTTTCCTGCAAAAGCATATGAGACAATTTTGAGAAGTCATTTCCCTATTGCTCTACGTCTAAATCATTTTGGTAAGTTTTTTAATCTATCAATGTTACATTATACATTATATTGTGCTATTATTTGATTAATTTATCATTCTAGTTCATTAGCATGCTTAAAATCGACATTCAATATTAAAACAAAATATTTTTATAATTTGTATCTAGTTTTTCCACTTTTCATATAATACATCAAAATATTAAATTATTCCAATGATTCACATATAGTGCTTCCTCTTTTGCATACAAATGATACAATCCCGACCTAGAAAATAATAAATGAGCAATACATCGTTAGCCAGGTTCATAATCCTTTACGTATATTTTTTGAAATCTGTCCCTTGCCATATATCGTGTGTCGCCCCTTTTTCTGTATAATGCGGGTGCGTTTCTCTTTGGGAATTTGTTGTGTTGTTGTCCAAAGATAAGGTTGTGACATTCATTCCACTTTGGCAAACCAATTCTAAACATAGAGACACAACCTAATAAAATAAAACTCGTACTAATAAGCATTCAAAATCTTTTAAGAAAACTAAAACTCACAAATTAGATCAATATACTAGACGTACATGTTCTAAGTCGCCATTGATAATGAATTCCACTTTGACAAAACCAATCCATAACTTATTTTATTTGATACGCTTATCACCGATAGGCACAACCTAACAAAATAAAACTCATAAAAGTTAGTAAATAATTGTTAGGCTTAATACTAGCACTTTTGGTCTCTCACTTATTATGATTTGACACTTTTGGTCCCTAATAATAAAAAAAATTAGCCTAAATGGTCCCTCACTTTGATAAATGACAGCAATTTCAGTCTCCCGTCGCTATTCCGTTAAAATTAACGTTTTCGGTCAAAAATTAACAACAACAAAATTTGTAACAAAAAACTAATAAAAAAAATTATTTTCCAGAATCCCCAGATCTGTGAACATCAATATCATCTTCTTCAACATCTTCATCTTCATCATCTTCACCCCTTCCACAACATATCCACCCTCTGATTCTCTCTCACGCACCCTTGCTCCCCTTCTTTCCAAAACCCTAAATCTTTTTCTCTCACCCTCCCAGACTAAAAACACTGAGCCGCCATCCTCTCTCACTCACCACCACCGGAACCATTTTCCTTCATCGCAACCACCTTCATCTCACCACAAAAACTTCATCTTTAAACCCAGATCCCCCAACCACCGCGGCCCCTCACCCACCACCACCATCTCAAGTCGCCGACAATGGCATCCGAATTTGTGATCGCAGAAACTACATCTCCTTCCTCATTATCGCTGTCTTCCATAAGCCGCTTTTCCAAATCCTGTAGCCGGTGGTCCATCACCTTCTTCTTCGATTCATGGGTGGTGGTTGCTTTGTTCAAAACCTGCGAAAAATTGGAAATTTGGTAGGGGAAATTAGGGTTTGAGGGGATTGAATTGGTGATTTGTAATGGGGTTTGATTCTGGGGGTGGTGGTTCATGACGGTCGTGCATAAATTATGTGACGGAAATGGCGAATTGGAGAATTGAGGTGGGGAGGTGGAAAAATCGATGGGGGAAAGAGGGGAAATAGGAGAACCAAGGTGGAAAGTTCTGGGCTTTACGGAACGAAGTAGAAGATTGTAAAAAACAGGGTTGTCATGCTTTGGGGTTAATCACTCAGGATGATATCTTTCAGAAACTTTTCTTCATAAGCCGGTGAACTTGCTTCGATGTATTTGATGATTGAAAATGATATTGAGTTGCTAGATCGGGCTTATGTATTGTGTATCAAATAATTGTTAAATGTCTTAACTTAGGTTTATGTAAGACCCTCAACTTTGTGTGATTGTATTTTGGTCCCTGTGACTCTTGTGATTATAGTTTGAATCTTTTGAAGTATATTGATTATACTTTGTCTTGAATTATTTAGTAATTCGAGTTAGTATTGGGTTGATATATTAAGTTTTATTTATGAGAAATGTGTGTTTGAGTATGGAATTATGTATTGTTTAAGCCTTGGCTGAAATGGCGACGTTTTGAAAGGAAAGTTGAGATCGTATGGTACAGACATCGTCTGGAAAAGTTGGCAGACTGTTACTGCATTGGCAGACTGTTACTCCGTTGGCAGACTGTTACTTGTCTAGTTGGCAGACTAGGACTTCGTTTTGCCTGGTCTGGTCAGCCGTTATTGTTGACTTTAAGAAATAAGTGTCAAATACCTTGGGAATTATAAACTTCCGTTTTTATTGACTCTTAAGAGGTAAGATGTCAGAATCATTAATGAGCATTAATGACTTACCGTTTTCTTTGACTTAGAATATTTTAATCCTTTCTAAGTCGGTTTCCTCACTCTATAAATACCAAACTCTGTCAGTACGCTAATCTTTCATTTTTTCCCACACCTTTCTTCTCTTCAAAGTAAGCTGAATCCTTGACATTTTCTGAAGCGTTGTTGTTGGTAAGTTGTTCAGACTCTTACTAATTCTGGAATATCCATAGTATTCGATTTAGTTCATTTTCTTGGAGTTTAACTTGTTCTATTTCCATTGCGACCATATTCTTCTTGTTCGTTGAAGATCAAAGTTGTTCATTGTGAGTTCTTCTTGATTCGTAAAGGACAGAGTTGAAGTTTCAAATCTCTTAATCATTTAGGCCATACAAGGTTGGTTTCTTTTCTAGTCCTTACGTTAGAACTCTGTTGTAATCTTTGTGTTTCTAAAATATCCCTTGGAAACCATGTAGAAAATGTTTTAAATCAATTCGGTAATGATTTTTATCTATAAAGAAGTTTGGATTTTAAAGAAATGATTTTAAAAGTGATTTTACATGAAAAACTCTGATTCTGGACTCTCAGACAGAGAGCCAACGCTTGGGCGTTGGGATCCAACGCTTGGGCGCTGGGTTTCTTCGAGTTTTAACGTAACCAGACGATGGCCAACGCTTGGGCGTTGGAGGGCACTCTGTTCTGCTCTATTTTACGAAAAATTCTAGTTTCGACTATTTTGAGTTCTGTTTCTTTCCATATTATGTCCTATCCTTAGAATAGTTAATTAAATGAGGTTATATGCTATTTCTAGGTTGAAGATCAAGTGTATGCAACCTAATCGAAGGTAAGGGTAACTCAGTCTTAGTGTTGTGTCATTTATGATGTTTTTGTGATTCTGTTTTCAGAACACTGATTGTGATTGTTTATGATTTGGATTGAATATTGTTGATAATATTGCAGTATGTTGAATATGTTGTTGAGACTGAATTGCTTGGATATAACATGATGAACATGTTTCCAAGAAGAACTAACTATATTATGCATATGTTGATACAATGACTGTGAAACGAGTGAACCGTTATTGTTCATGAGGAAGCTGTGAATTGTGAGAACTATTAGTTCCTGAGGATGATGATTATTTGTCATAGCATATGCATTATATATAGGATTTTCAGGTTTGATGTGGCGGCACTTTGTCCCGCGGGATCATAACCGAGGGTGATGCGGTGGATAGTATTCAACGAAATCGTCCTGGCCCGGATACGGCAAAACTTATTGGCCATAGATTATGCATATAGTTATTGAGAACTAACAAGCATGATTATGTGAAATCTGAAATGAGTTGTTTGTGAAATATCTGCTGTTAATATGGATGTAATTCATACTTTGTTATTTATCTCTGATTCTGTTCCTCATCACTGTATTATTGATTTTTACTTGTATTTGGAGTTAACCCTTTCTTCTTGTCGTTTTATTATTTGGGCGCTTAACGCTAGATGACCAGCGATGAGGGAAGACTTGAAGGCTGTTTTGATGCAAGCTTGAGGAAGTTTTGAGGCAGATTTGAAGATGATGTTTAGTTTCCGCTATTTTGTAAACATAGCACATGCGTGCAACATATTACTTTCATTACGTCTTGTTTTCCTGGCTGTAATATTACTGATTATGGGCTACACTTATTAAATATATGTGAAACGTTATTTTGGGAAACTTAAGATGTTCTGAAAGGTTTTTATTTAAGTGTTATTCCGAGTTTTTTTAATGTGACCCTCGACTAAAAAAAAATCGGGCTGTTACAGTTTACATATGTTGTGGGTGTTTGGTTTACCTGTTTATTTTTGGATATTTATTAATTTATTCATTACCCCATCTCTACTATCTGTCTGGGCTTTTGCTTCTGTTTTTGTTGCTGAGATGAAGAAGAGACGGGGATGAAGGGTTGAAGAGAAGAGGAAGGAGATGGTTTTTTCCAAAAACTGTTAAATATTATATGGAAACCGTTAGTTTTTTAACGGAATAGTGACGAAGGACTAAAACTGTTGTCGTTTGTCAAAGTGAGGGACCATTTAGGCTAATTTTTTTATTAGGGACCAAAAGTGTCAAATCGTGATAAGTGAGGGACCAAAAGTGCTATTAAGCCTAATTGTTAAGATAAATAAAACACACAAATCTGATGACTTCTATAAAAGTAAACAAATCAAATCAAATCAACATATTAGCATATCAAGCGAGATGCGGTGGCGCCACGCCATTAGTGGGTGCCGCGCGGCAATGAGGTGTCGCTCGAAAGTGGGAGTCAAATGATGGGAGAGTTCGATTAGGAGGTTAGGGGTTGCAAAGGAGGAGGGAGGGGGCGGATTATGTTACTCCATCGAAATGAGGGCGAAGGCGGCCGTAGGAGGGTGAGGGTGGCGGCGGATAAAGGAGGGGTCAAGGGAGAAGGTAAAGGTGAAGGTGACAGTGGCGGAGAAGGAGGGAGGAACAACTCATAGCATCAAAAGAGAGTTGTTGGTGCAAGAAACACACAAGAAATGGGGATTGAATTGTGTAATCATTTTTGAAATTTATTCGATAGATTTGGAAAGTTGATTGCTTGTTTTCAAGATGAATAATTTGTTATGCAAGCATAGACGAATATACGGCGGAAAAGCAATATAACATAAAGAATAAAGCACACATGATTTTTATCCTGGTTCACCCCCATAATCGACAGGGCTACGTCCAGTCCTTGGCTTCACCAAGATTTTCCACTATTTAAACAAATAGTACAAGTATTATTAGGGACTTCTCCCAACAAGTATTCTAAGGACTTCTCCTATCAAGTATTCGAAGGACTTCTCCTTACAAGTATTAGAAGGACTTCTCCTTACAAGTATTATGCAAGACTTCTCCTGAGACCTTTTTCAGGGTTTTTCTTTTCTACAAAGTCTCTTCTTAGTAAGAGTGGGTAGAAGAAATGAAGCACATAAAACAGAGAGATCATAAGCAAGTTGATCTCTATTTTTAGTTATGTGTGTGGGATGTGATGAGAGTTATACTCTGTAAGTTTTCCACACACATAAGCAACTCAACTCAGGTTGTGATATGACTTGAAGTTTCCTGAGTTGAAACCAAGACTGTCTTGGTCTTTTGGACGAACTAGATTGAGATGTGTACAATTTAGTTCTAGTCGCCAAGTTGCTACGGAAGCAGGGTTCTCTATATATATCTTCAGTTGAAGATCTTTGTTCTTCCTTCACAGTAGGAGAGAAAACCTGCCCGTAGTGCTTCTTCCTCTCCAAGCAGCACATAACGGCTAGTTTTGCATCTCTCAGCAGGCGTAAGACATGATCTGAGATCTCTCAGCAGGCGTAAGATATGATCTGATAATCATCAATTCGTCTGGGTTGATGTCGTCTGGCTCCATGCTGAGCGAGTAGCTTTGAGCTAGTCTCTCTGTATATAATGTGTGGAGATCCAGCGGTGGAGTTTGTTTTGACCATTTTACCCCAGTGCTTGCCAGCTAACACTCATCACGTGCTTTGGTCAGATATTTGAATTTCGACCGTTGAGAGTGTACGATGCTCAGAGATTCTTGCCGTTGATTCCGCGATGTCAGCTTAATTTGAGGAAGAGCAGAAAAGCAGTGGGACCAAGGAGTATTGAATTAATTGTGTCCCTTCTTTCTTTCTGTGATTGCCAGTACTTTAATAAAGGTGCAGACGAGGTAGATGTCTTTGATCCAAGAGGCAATTACTCAAGATGAGGAGAATAAATTCTTTAATACTTCTGATAACCTGATATCCTCGAGAAGCACATTTCTTGATCTTTGTACCTTTGGCGCAATTGATACTTGAGCGGACGGATTCTTCCTTATAGATTGGCAGACGCAGTCTCCATGCAGTGTTCGAGATTCCGCGGTGAGTAAATTTATATCGGCAGACGGACTTTCTTCATTTGGTTCTTCTTCCAGGATTTAGAGTTTTCTTGGCTTAGAAGATTAAATCCTTTCTTTTCTTCTGTTACTTCTTTGGGAGTTCTTCATCAGAGAGAGTTGATCTTTCACAACTTCTTTGTGTGATGCTAGAGAAACTTCGAGGCCGAAGGTGTTTCTTCATAGGTTGTCATGCTCTTTCAGCTTTGGATAGAGCAGTCATCTTTTGATCACTGTAGGCTTTGAGTGGCAGACCGTTTTATCTTCTTGAGATAGGATTTGACTTGAGCGAGCAGACTTTGATGAAGCATCCTTGAGAGAGGATGTAGAATGTTGTTGTTGTTTTAGCTTTCTTGAGCCACCGGACTATCTTAAATGAGAATGCTTTCCTTCGTATATCTTTGACTTCGTTTCCTTCGAGGTGACCGGACGAACTCTTCTGGTGGACTAGTTCTCTTGATGATGCTTTGATGTCTATTCATTCCTTTTAGAGATAGTTATTCTTGTGCATGAGAATTTTCACTATGTTAGGAATTTCATCTTTGACATCATTGAATCTTAAAGAAATTGTTAATTATCAAAACATAATAATTCATTTAGTTATTTGATTCTAACAAGAGCGTGGGGTGACATGGGAGGGTGAGGGACGTGAGGCGCCAGCGGAAGTGGGGGGAGGGGAAGTAACGGTGGGTGAGGTTCTGGGGTAGCAGCAGGGGGTGGAAGTCAGGGGCGATAGAGGAGGGGTGGGGGGTTGGCAATCATTAATGTAATAAATCAAAAAAAAAAGTTCTAAATTTTTTGTTTGTTTCGTGTATAGGTTTTGATTAAAAGTGAACCACGATGATACCCTTTTTATGAATTCTTCTAGAGCCAAAACCTTGTTTGTAGGTGACTTTTTACTGGAGTTTAACCCTTAATCTATTTTCTCTTTAAAAAGAAAATTAAATTTTAAAAATAACCCACAACGCATACTATTGTGGGACTAAATGACATGTAGTGTTTTAATGTTTTCTCTTCTTCCCAACCCGCCCTCTCTCTTTTTGAGAATAGAAAATATAAATTGAAATCCATTTTTTTTTCTAAAGAGCTAGAATGACATGATTATTAATTCATCCATTAATGTAAATGTATCGTCATGGGTCTTGGACCGGTAAGACGATGCTCAAATAGTTGGGCCCGTTTAATGAAGGACATTGGGTTAGCTCATCAAGATAAAGTGAGACAGGGTCAAAATTCAACCATGGGAGGTCATGCAGTGATCCCGGAAACCGACTCATCTTACCCTCACTCAACTATGTACCGGAGAATCCCGAGATCTTCTCCTTATCCTATGTTACTTAGCATACCCAAACTCACATACTATATAATTAGGGTCATCAATACTTATTGTAGGTTCACTATTTACAACTGAAGTTTTATCTTTCTCTCAATCTACTTAGCTTTAAAATTTTATTTAAGAATAGTAAACATTTTGAGCGAGTGAAGTGGACTATCCCATTAAACTTGGTAATCAAACATATTGTTAAAGTTGTGTGATATTAGATTGAGGAAAAAAAGCTGTGGCAATAGATGGATTGTATTTAAAGTGAATGAAAAGTGTGGGTGGCATAGGAAATTGTTTTGATTGAATTAATTAGAGAGGCCAATGGAAGATGGTTCAAGAAAGAAAGAGATTGGTTGGGCGGTTAGATTAAACCGGAACAAAAACACACCATCATATTCATATGTCAGACAAACAATTCCTTTTTGGTCGGTGATTGGCCCATTACACCGTACTTGTCCTTCAATACACCGCCCATGCATTTGCTGCTTATACAACAACCATTTTTATTTTAACATATAAGCTTTTTTTTTTCAATATCACCCTCGTATTTAATACGAAAGAGATAGTGTAATTTTAATTTTTTTAACTTAAAAAGAGAATACAATGAAAGTCTAGGAAAGTCAATTTTGTATAATGTGGTTAATGTTAAAAGTTTCCTTAAAAGTGAAACTCATAAGAATCAAACTCTTTTTATCACTGACCAACACTCATTAATTAACAAAAGTTATGAGTGAGAAAATTATTAAGCCCGTGAAGTAGTATTGTATTGTATGTGGATTTGGTGTATGCATTTAATAAAATTTGGCAAGACTCTAAGCGCGCACACATGCATGGCCATGGCCATGGGAGAGGGTCAACTTGTTTGTATGTATAGAAATAGAATTAGAATATCTATAAATAAATAAATAGTATTATTGATCACGAATGACATGTGAGTTCTATCCACGTAAGGTTTATTAGAGAGGCGTCGACTAGATTATATACCGCCAAAATGGTGGAAGCCACCCACAAATTGGGTCCCTTAATTTTTGTTGTGCTAAAAAATGGTCCCCTAAACTCACTCTTTATTACGTCATTATTATCGTCATCCACATCCACTACGTTATCATGAACTTGAACTTTGAGCATCTCTATACATATTTTATTTTAGGTCATTCCTCCCTCCCTTCTGCCTTTCACATTTTTTGTTTGCGAAATTAAAATCTACAAATTCTTTTAAATTTCGTCTTTCTTCACAATAATATTAATAATAACCATCATGGAGTTAGTTCTTCTAGAGAATCCTAGTTGTATTTATACTATTTGAGACCAATTATATTAATATTAATTAAAGAATTATAATTTCTTTCATGTTAAACAAGTAAAGGACAAAGATGGTGGATATACTATCAAAGTCAATTCCAAAGAAACTCCATGGCAGGCAGCCAGGCCTACCAGTTCAGAATGTACTAGTGATAAAAGGAGGCTATATATGTCATTAATTAATTACATATTTGGTCGGTTCATATTGAAAATGATATAATCAATTTTATCAACAAATATCTAAACATATATCACTTTTACCAAAAACAAGGCATCATTTTAATTTGTAGATCTAAATTGCCTCATGCTTTGTATTTTCGTCCTGTAAAAAAAAAATACCTCATGCTTTGTTGTTTGAGTACATTATATTACGTGCACAAGAGGAGTTAATCTATCTTAATATAGACACTTAGATTAAATCTTTAAAAATATAATTTAATCAAACTGAATGTTTTTTATTATCTTTCACGCACTTGATCATAGGTTTATAACCAACATTAAAATTGTCAACCAAATTAATCTTGTTAACTAATAACTAATGGGTTTTGGTTATGTGCACATATATATTAATTATTAGGTTTCCACTTGCCAGCTTCCACTCTGTCTGTCGCACACAGACACAGATGGAAAGGAACAAATTAGGAAAATTCTTGTTTTGGAATTTTTGTGGAAAAACTTTCTCTCTAATTTTTGGATGCATATGTTAGCAGCCTCCCACCCTTGATGCAAGTCAAGACTCAAGAGGGGTGCATGGTTCTTTTAACTCTTACTTTGGAGACTTTTAAGAATAATTAGATTTCTTTATTATTCTAGACTATAATATTCTATAGGATATTCTCTTATTATATTTCTTTATTATTCTAGGCTATAATATCTCATAGGGTATTTCTTGAGGTAAGTCCTATTTTGAATCTCCTAGCTACTGGTTCTCATCTCATCAATGCTGGCGAGCCTTACTCTGATCCGACTCACTACCGATCTTTGGTTGGGGTCTTACAGTACTTGACTATTACTCGTCTTGATTTATCATATGCTGTGAATATGGTAAGTCAGTTTCTCCAGGCTCCCACTGTTGATCACTTTCAGGCTGTCAAACATATTCTCCGATATGTTTGTGGCACACAACACTTCGGTCTTACGTTTCGCAGCTCCTCTTCTCTAGTGGTTCTTGGCTATAGTGATGCTGATTGGGCTCGCTGCACGGATACTCGTCGGTCTACCTATGGCTATGCTATTTTTCTTGGTGATAATCTCTTATCTTGGAGTGACAAGAAACAACATTCTGTTGCCCGCTCAAGTTGTGAATCTGAGTACCGAGCAATGGCTAATACTGCTTCTGAGCTTGTTTGGTTGATCAACCTTCTTCATGAGCTTTGTGTTCGATTATCCGTCACTCCTCCTCTTCTCAGTGACAATCAGAGTGTCTTGTTTAGGGCTCAAAATCTTGTGTCTCATAAGCATGCTAAGCATATTGATTTGAACTGTCATTTCTATCGTGAGCTGGTTGCCTCTGGTCGTTTGGTTGTTCGTCATGTTCCTACCTCTCTACAACTTGTTGATATCTTCACCAAGGCGTTCCATTGTTTGAACTGTTTAGATCCAAGCTTCGTGTTGGCATTAATCCAACGTGGTTTAAGAATAATTAGATTCCTTTATTATTCTAGGCTATAATATCTTATGAGATATTCTCTTATTATATTTCTTTGTTATTCTAAACTATAATATCTCATAGGATATTCTCTTATTATTCCAAAACATATTCTGTTTTCTATTAAAATTCATTTCTATAAATAATATATTGACTATCTCATACAAATTGTGGTGAGAATTATCATCTTTTACTAAGACTTAAGATCTAGAAAAGACAAAATAAGTGTTATAATCAGACAACTTGTGATTTACCTTCCATTCGCAAGTTGACACTTACTAATTTTGTTTCATTTTCAGTGGCTGTTGTTTCAAGATTTATTTAATTTCATATATCACTCTACTAGACAAGGGGGGTGGGGATGTAGGGTTCAATTTGGAGATTAGTTGTGGGTATATAGTCTCTCAGCCTCAAATTTCTTTTAGTCTATTTCAGGAGGCTTAGCTGGATGATGATGATGATGCATGATGCATATATATATATTTCTCATCCTAATGCGACACGCTTTGGCTTTACAGGACAAAAAAATCGCCAACGTACGTGTCCATCCATGACATGTACATATGTATGTATGTATAGTGGAAAGAGAAATTGAGTATGATGATGATCACGCTGTTAAAAAGAAGAGTATGATGATGATCACGTTACGGTTTGATGTTGTACCCTTTGAAGTTCGGAGTCTCATGTTAATAATATAAGGGAAGTGAAAACAATATAAATGTGACACAAATGCTCAATAATAGTATGGGCCCTCCCTGCACGGGCCGACGCAACTTGAACATGTCGACATGAATAAGCCATGCCGACCAGAACGATCGACCCTGCACAACCCGGCCCGAAAATGTGATAGCCGTAGAGGGCTAACCTGAATGAATCGGGGTCAACCCAACTTGAAAATGTGCTATCTCGTTGTGGGTCGACCTTAATGGGCAGGCCAACCTGAATGTGCCAACCCCTCCCAATATGGCCTGAAATTGTGATTGTCTGTTGTGGGCTGACCTAAACGGGTCGGGATCGACCCAACCAAACCTAGCTAAAAAATGTGATGACCCATTATGGGTTACTTGAATGGTCTGTCTGACTCGAATGGACCAGCTTGACTAGAATGGGCCAACCCTACTTATCACGAAAATGTGATGGCTCGTTGTATGCTAGCCTTAATGGCTAGGTCGGCCCGCTTCTCATGGAAGTTTGTTCTAGTAAATTAGCGGCCCGCTTCTCATGTGATGGCACGTCGCAGGCCGGTCTAATGGGTCGAGCCAACACGAATTGGCATCCCTGAAGGAGAAAGAGAGAGGGGAGGAGAGAGAGAGAGGAGAGAGAAAGAGAGAGGGAAAGTAGAGAGAGAACAGTACAACTATTTTATTACGGTCATAGATTTATAATTTAGAAGTGGGCGAAAAAGTCGATGAAGTGATCTAGCTCATAAAGTGGACTAAGTCAGTTACTTTAATGTTTTATCCGATTTTTTTTACAATTTTAGGGCCCATGGATTAGCTCTCGTCCACGTGGCCTTTTTTGGCCCTGACCCATGTGGTTTAGGGCCAAATGGCATGAGATGAGTCTGATTGAGGGCTTTAATTCTAAGTAGCGAAGGATCCATGGTTGAAGATTGGAAATGAAGTCCACCAAGTGAATAAATTAATGATTAAGTTAAATATAAAAAAGTGAAAATGATATGAAGGGGAATATAATATAATATTTAAAAGAGAAAACAAAAGGTGAGTTGTTGTTGTCAAAGAGCAGAAGAAGAGAGAGTTGTCACGGGTTTCCCTTGAAGAGATTATATGCATGCCCAACCCATGCTATAAACATCAAACATGCATGCATGCTGCAGCCTGTACAACCATCCATCCATCCATCCTAGCTAGCTAGCTACTGCTATTCCCCCCAACACAGCCACAGCCACAGCCACAGCCTGATGCTCATTGACCTTGTAACTGCTAAGTTACTATCATGCCAATTAACAAGATCAACTGCGTCCATCAATATTAATGCCACAAATCTTTCAAGAGTTTATGTGGAAGCTAGAACACAGCCACGGCCACCAAGACAGCATCGATCATTTACAAAAGCAACTCCAGCTAGCAGCTAACTAGCTCATAAAGATAAAATTTTCACCACTCTGGACTGGAGCCGTTAAAACATATATGTCTGCACTGCATGGTACGAAGATATTATAATGGTGTCAAATTGTCAACTCCAGCTAGCTTTTCTCGCCATTTAATTTGTCTTATTGTTATTATTACAACTATACTCCTATCACCATCAAGTCTAAGACTTTTCCTCACTCAAATCATATCCCCACATATATGTCAAATATAATCCTTGACATTTCAAATTTTCTACAACCTGTAGCTCTACTCGATCTGCATAATTTATTTTGTGTATGCATAAAATTATCAAGCAAAGTTTTGAAATTTTGAAGCGACTTATGGCGTCGTATAGTCAGCATACGTGTTGTTTGGATTTGACTCCAGACTCATTTTAGAGGTTAAAATACAATGATTATGTTTTAAAGAACTTTATAATGTGCTATACATGTATATGTATGTGATCACTATTACAATAGTTGATTTTTCAATTTTTTTTAGTTTAATCGTATTTTGCTATATAAGCCTATAAATAGTCACAAATGAGATCCAGTTCCATCCGGTTGATTTTGCATTACTTCAAATTGTATTGAAGGGTTTTCAAGTGACCTATTATTTATCTGGAACAAGGAGATCAAAATCACTAAATTAGGGAAATAAAAAATATAACCACTTAACAATTAAATGAGAACTTGGGGTAACCTCAACCCTAATATCGATTTGACAAAAAAAAACCCACTTTGACAAGATTTTGAGGAAAAATGATCTCAACCCAAAGAGGGAGATGTAGATGCATGGGTTTGGGAGAGCTGATTTTTCCCGATCTCATCACGAAGCCGCTCTGAAGTAATAATTAAATGATTAGAATTATAATAATAGTTAAATAATAATGTTTTTTAAAGGAAATAATAATAATAATAATAATAATAATAATAATAATAATAATAATAATAATAATGTTTAATTCATATATACTATGCTATCAATATTTTCTATTTTTTTATTTTCTTACTCCTAATATTCTTCACATATATTTTTCTAAATCATTTGAATTAAAATGTGTTTTTTTACTTGGTTGTTTTAAAATATATCTATATAAAATAAGATTAAATGAAAAAATGTAAAGTTATTGAAGTCTTTGGTTCCTACGGGGTTGAGATTAAGGGCTAGTTTGGTAGTCATGATAGTGTTTGTTCAAATAAAATTAGTACTAGGAATTGTCGTGTGAGTAAGCTGAGAAACCAACGTAAAATTTTTCTATATAAGCGATTACTCAAGGAAGAGGCTCTGTTCCTCAATGCAGCTTTCTTAGACACTCCGAAAAACTCTTAGTTATTACTGTTGATAGGTGAATTTGAAGATAGTTGAATGCTAACAAAGGTAAGGAGAAAAACGGATAATAAAATAATTGAAACGACTAAGTAAATAAGCATAAAACTTAAAGTAAATGTTTGAAAGGAATAAATAAAGACTGAAATGAATAAAGGTAACTGTAAACTAACAAAGAACATCGAGAAATTTGTATTTTGATAGGTGATTGTGATCGGCTGAACACATTAGTAATCAAATCTATAACTATTAACTCACATCCTATTTCTGCGCTACCCACTATAGATCATGGGGTGTTTGTGCCTCTTTCTTCAAGTCAGCTTGGAAGATTGTTGGTCTTCCTTGTATCAGTTGGTCTCAAGCTTGCAAAATTCTTCCTAAAGTTAAGGATTTATCTCATTTCCAATTTCTAAGTATTTAAACCTAGACTTAGTATCCATACTTTGAAAATATGATTTTGTCGGATCTAAGCTTATGAATTTGTCCACAAATCTCATCCACATGCGCAAAGCTCATTTAAATTGGTTGATCACCCTTATTTATCTACGAATACTTGCTTACATACTGGCTCCCACATTTAATCAGCACATACATTTATAGCCATTATGAAATGACCAATTTTTGAGTGTCTATCCAATGCCGCATGTACTCTTAATTTTAGCCGTTGCGTGCTAATATCAGAATATAATGATGTTCGCGGATTTTCAAGGAGAAAGTTACGGTTTCTGAATTTAAACTTTAGAATTTGGCTTCCTATATATCTCCTCCTTTTTAAAATTTCAAACTTGTTATCAGTGTGTTACCTGTTTCTGCGAACACGTCTCTTTTCTTGTTGCATCTTCAATTTAAAACATACTCGATCGCACTTGGCATATTTTTGCCTCATTTACACCTCAATCATTCGCTTATCATGATGTCTGATAACAGTGACTCCCAGAATCATGACCATTAATTCCTATGGCGACAATGGTTCTTCTTCCTCTTACCATGTGAACGAACCTTCTGAAATAGCCACAAAGGTCATGAAAAACAAACAGAGGAAGGCTAGAGGGGGCAACCATGCAGGGAATACCAGGACCTCTTATGATTCCAAAATCAACGCACTTGTTCCCTCTCACCCTAACAACTATTAGTACCTTTTGGGCTCGTATACACCAAAGCCGCGATGAATGCCCTTTCCTGCTGAAGAGTTTCTTGCAACGGTTGGCTCCCGACGAACTTCCTATTGCTCATGAGTGGTTCACCTTTCAGAATTTCTCAAAAATAATACAAGTTGGGCAAAGAACTGGTTCAAACAGTTTTAGAATATATTTCGCAGCCCAATTATTTTTTGGAGAAGCTTCCCCCCATCAATAAAGTATCATCAACGAATTGTAAATGCGAGACTTCAAAGCCGCTGTGCTTCCCCACCAGGCCACCATACATCTGCAGAAAATAGTTCCTCTTCATTGCATTTTCTGTCATTTTTCCAAAACTTTCATAGGATCTTTGTCGTTGATTGCAGTTTTTGTTTGAAAACTATATTTAAAACAATTCTTTTTCAAAAAAAAAGAAAAAAAACTATTGAATAATATGTTTTCTAACATTTAAAAAACTGAAATTTAAAAACTAAAAACAAAAGCTGAAAACATGATTTAGCTGTTTTGGTATTTTAGTTATTAAAACTGAAAACAATAACTGTTTTCAAAAATAGGTTTTGTGCAGGCTATTAAATTTTTTCTGTAATCAAAGAGACCCTACCCTTAGCTCAACAAATAAACTACCTCACCCCCAATAATTTCTTTTATCTCCTTTGTGTATAAATTTTATTATTGGACTTTTCCATTTATAAGAAGAGAAACTTAATTAGGCAGATCTTAAACACTCCATAAAGGCATAAACCATCATCTCCATTTTTTTCGCAATAATCCAATTTACCTATCATGTAATTGGGGAATTTCCAACTGACCATGTCATAAACCATTACTGTAGTGAATAATTTTTGCATGCACTCATTGGGCATTACCAAATACCAATTTTGATTCCAATTTTAGTGAACCACTTTTAAACTTGTTTATATATATAGTAAATTATTAGGGAGACCAACACTGTCGTTTTTTGATGATGGTTTCATCCTATGACTGGTGAAACTTAGGAGATTCATGCGGTGCACGTGAACTTGTAATGTACGGGACCAAAAAAATAATTTCGCAATAACGAAGTCATCAATATATATAAAATTAGAAGTCCAAGCGAGTAATGATTTGAAAAATGTTTGTTGATTATATGAAGAAATTAAACTGTCACGGTCATATATATAATATAATAGTGTATATTTAGCTCACCTTTCTTTGATTTTCTAGATAAATGTAGTGTTAGCTAGCTTGACCAGATAATTAAATATAAATATTGGATGAGAAATTGGTATTAGTTAAAACAGTTTTAGAGGTGACATATAGCTAGCTACATTGGAAAGAGACGTCGTAGAGATAGCGCACGAGTGTTATCTTTTTCAAAATTTATATCGTAGCTAGGGTAAAACTGATATGGAATCGTGATACAAACTTTGAAATTTGAATAATATATTTTGGTTGAAAGAAGAAATAGAAGATGTAAAAGGTATATAGATATAGGAAATTTAATTTGCAAGGGTTTTGTAATTTGTATGTATGTATGGTGGAAGAAGAAAGATCCAAGGGCACCGCTTTTGGGGTGTGGCCACCCTGTCTCGTTCTTAAAAAGTCATTTTCTCATCTTAAAAACACGTTACTCATCTCTTGCCATGTAGGGCCCCAAACCTATATATCATTATGTAGTAGATCTTTCTATTAACTCCGATCCCCCTCTTCATTTTTTGTTTTCCTCATATAATAACCTTCATTTATTCATACCTCATATTTTTTCAATCCCTTTTCACATCTTTTATTATATCACCTATCACATCTTATTTTTTATTTCTCCTTTTTTTCTATCTCACTCCCTTCTCCACTTTTTTTCCACTAACAACCACACACACATTTTTGGAAAAAGTAAGTTATATTCACAAGTAAATTCCACGTCCACCTTAGATAAATAGGAAAAAAGTGTGAGAAATGAGTGTGATATAATAAAAAATGTAGAGAGTGATAGAAAGAAAAATTAATAGAAATAAGATGAAAAAGAAAGTAAGGTGTGAACATATCAAAACTTGTTTGACGACTTTTAGCCAATATATAAACATTCATGTTTTGCTGTATATACAACCACTTACACATTTTCAGCGGTTTTTTGCCGCAAATATTAGTGTCAATGGTGGTTAAAAACCGCCACCAAGCTATATGTCAAATGAATGAGGTTGACTCTTTATTTCCATTTTCATGTTGGGATATATGAAAGGAATATATATAAATGAAGGATAAGAAATGCAAAAAGAGATACGAAAAAAATAAAGAAAAATGAGATGGAACAAAAAGTAAAGGATGAATGAATTATTATTCAAAATTAGGTATACGAGCATTATTTCTGTTCCTCAATATATATATGATTAAATTAAATTAAATTAATGTTGTCCCGTTTTCTAGAGAGAGAAAGAGATGGGGAATTGACCAAAAAGAAAAGAAAAGAAAATCATTAAACTCATCATGATCATGATCATGATCATCCATTTGTTGATAGTAGCTAGTACAATAATATTTAAACGAAAAAATCTATTATCTTTAATTTGCCTAACACTAGTAGTAGTATTGTACTTTTGGAGTACATAAAGAGGGTGAGAGGCGAAAGCAGAGAGAGAGAGAGAAGTTTTGAGTTGCAGAGAAGAGAAGAGAAGAGAAGACACGATGAGCCATGAAGATGGAAACACAAGGACTTCCTCGGCGAATGATAACAAGCAATTAGATGATCACGAGAATGACACGGTGATGCCGGGTTTTCGATTCCACCCAACTGAAGAAGAACTGGTGGAGTTCTACCTTCGCCGTAAGGTGGAGGGAAAGCGTTTCAATGTTGAGCTCATCACTTTCCTTGATCTTTATCGCTATGACCCTTGGGAGCTTCCTGGTATATATATATACACACACACTCACACATACATACAAATAATATTAATAACACAGTAACAATAACAACCAAGCTTCCCTTTCCTTGAAGCAATTCTGCAAGGAAAGGAAAGGAAATTCATCATTTTCCCCGCCTCCTCCGATCCTCTTCCCTTTTTTTGCTGCCATCTTTTCAATTTTATATCTAATTCAATATTCTTCTTCTTCTTCTTCTTCCTAGCTATAGGTGCTACATATATAACTTAACTTATATCTAGCTAGGTTTATTTAATAAATATGCAGTTGAGTGCACGCATGTGGGTGTGCAATTTTCTTCATCCCATATATGTGTTGTGTATTAATTAGTTAGTTAATTGATTGAATTGAAGTGTTGTTTATTAATTGTTGGATCTTGAATTTGAATATCGAGCGTGTGCAGCTTTGGCAGCAATTGGTGAGAAGGAATGGTACTTCTATGTGCCGAGAGATAGAAAGTATCGCAACGGTGATCGTCCGAACCGGGTTACTACTTCTGGGTATTGGAAGGCAACAGGAGCTGATAGGATGATCAGAACCGAAAACTTCAGGTCAATTGGGCTCAAGAAAACCCTAGTTTTCTATTCTGGGAAAGCTCCTAAAGGTATCCGAACCAGTTGGATTATGAATGAGTATCGCTTGCCTCACCATGAAACTGAACGATATCAAAAGGTACCATACTATCACTATTACTATTACTATTAATTAACATCATTTTTATATATACAATCAACATAAATTTGAATATGAACCCTGCCCATCGAGTCTTTTAATTCAACCCTAGCTAGCTAGTTTTAAATTAGCTATTATGATATATTCTGGGTGTTCGTCTTTTGACAATTCGGTCATTCATCATTGGGTGTTGCCATATATACATGCATCTACACACATATGCTAGCTTCATTTCAAAATTTTAGATCCAAAGCACTTAACAAATTTATTTAATGATAAATGATAGAAAAGAGTAAAAGAGTTTTTAATTTGCAGAAAATAATGTTTGTAGCACCGTTTGAAATAAACTCGCTCATATTTATGATTGTGAATTCTGACATCATGTCGATCTCGTGAGTACTGACTTTGATCTCGTGAGTTTTTAATTTCCAAAATTTGTCATATCGATTGATTGAAATTTGAATTTGCGCTGAAGGCTGAGATATCACTTTGCCGGGTATACAAGAGACCTGGAGTAGAAGATCATCCTTCCCTCCCTCGTTGTCTTCCAATTACTAAGCAGCCATCATCATCAAAACCAAGTGATCAAATAGGTCAGCATCTCCCCCACAACATGGGCTTATTTCTGGGGCAATTATCAAATTCAAAACCAGCACTTGATGATGATCAAATAATAGAAACGGAGCAGGGAATTAGCAGCAGCACTGCCTCAGCTGGTTGTGGTTCAGATCATCATCATCATCATCATCATCATGTAACTAGTACTACAGCAGCAGCTCTAGCTCTTGGGCTCTCCAAGTACAACGCAGTGGGTGCACTCAGCACAACAATGGGACTGCCAATTATCCCAACGGAGCAGGAAGGGCTGATGATCCTACAGCAGTCTAAGCAGCAACCACATGCTACATCTTTAGTCCACCCATGTTTCCCTGCTACTGCTAGTGTTAGTGCTAGTGCTAGTGCAAGCACTGTCCCTTCAAATACTAATACTAATAATAATAATAATAATGTGGTGATGATGGATGATCTGAACAGGCTAGTAAGTTATCATCAACCCCATCATCAGTTCTACAATGTTATTCAGAGCAATCCCAATCATCAATTGTCTGCTTTGTTGATGCAAACAGCGCCACAAATGTCTCTCAACTCCCTACCAAATACACTACTTCCAACCACCACTTTCTCTGACCGACTCTGGGATTGGAATCCAATCCCTGATCAGGTAAACCAAGATCATCCAAACATCATCATGCCCCCCTTCAAGTAACACTACTATTTTGCACATACTTATACTTATATAGACAGATCAGAGACACATTTATTTGTGCTTCGTTACGTTGCTAATTTCCAATTATATATGTACGTAGGTTGTTTTAATTAATTTCCTTACTCTAATTAATAATATGCTATGTTCCATGTGATTCTAATAATTAACATGATATTCATTAGTGTGCATGACTCATGCATATTCAATTCAATATATATATATATATTAAACGGCCGGCTACTGTGTGCATGTGTAGCTAGCTATATATGCCTAGCTAGGTTAACTTTGACGTTCCTCGTTAGTAATATCATTCCAAACACAAGAAGATTATTAGTTTTATTGCATAAATATGATATATTGTTTCACGTGTGGTATGTACTTTTATTCAAAATGCATAATCTCATTTTTCATACATATAATTAAAGTAGGAAAAACAAAATTAAATCGCAAAAGCGATGGCATTTCGTGTTGCACCTTTAGAATATATAATCGTGTCAAATTTAAAGCACAGTACTACAGTTCAAACATGGATGCATGTTAAGGCAATGAACACACTCACCAGATAAAATTTACAGCTTTCTATGCTTTAATTTGACCTTGTTGGTTGGTTAAAGGGAGTCACATATTTGCAGAAAATCAATGTAAGGGTTAAGTGACTAGACACAAATTGTGTATGTGATTGGCGCTGTCTCGTTAGTCTCAACAATGCCGAAGATATATAATGAGGGAATTATCGGCAGGCAAAGTCCATGATATATGATACAATAATGGAGTTTTGTTGTTTCCCAGCTAGTGAATTCTCTCCCAGTCCATAGATGACCAGGGCTAGCAATAAAATTGAGCATGCCAATAAATTGAATCTTAAGATTATACAAATTCATTTCAATAAATAAGAATAATTTATTGAATTTTTATATATTATTCTTCATTTTCAATGAACTTAATTTAAATAATTAAAATGATAAGTTTTTAGTGTAACTCAACTGTTGAATTGATAAAAGCAGCATTTCATGTCTTTGAAATTGTTGAGTTGATACATCACTGCAAATATATATGTTCGGGACGATGTATAAATAGCCACAAGGTCTAATAGTACCTCAATCAGAATGTTTCACCCGGAAGCATATAGAAATTTTTTCTTGAAGAATCATACTTTTAAGTCTCATTACCACTAATATGTCAAAAAATATATTTATTTATATGTATATGTAATAAATTATAATTTGAACAAAACACATTGCTTAAATGTCGCGCTAGTTTAAAAAAAATGTCGTCAAAAAATCCATTGATCCATATATCATATGTTGGTTTATAAATAGTTTTAAACTAAGTAGCCATGTGAGTCAGCTGGAAAACAACGTAACGATTTCTTAATTAAGCGATTAGTTGAGGAAGCGACTATATTCTTCAACGCCGGCTACTCAGATACTCCAAAAAGCTTTTAGTGTTCATTATTGAGAAGTTGTGACTAAATTAAAACTATGAACTAAGCGAACGACTAAGATAGATAAAGGTTTAAAAGCGATAAAGCAAAGGCTAAAATAAATTGCCGAAAGATGGCAAATGGCTGTAAATAAATTAAAGTGCTAAAAGATTAAGACAGGAAAGTAAAAACGCGAAATTCGTAAACTTGATTGATTGTTGAGTTGTTTGTTTTACAAATGATCATTCCTCTATTTATAGAGACAAATTTGACTAACCTACGACAGTTAATAATGACCCGCCACTAACCCACATTTTCACGATCTTTACAAGCATTTATAGATCGTGGGGGTGTTGGGGTTTTGCTTCTCCTAGTCTGTCTAGAAGTTTGTTTTGAGCCCATCTTCTTTGGCAATAACCGCCACCCCTAAATCAAAGGACTGAACGTGTTGATGCTTTTGCACGTGAGGATCTTCTAGAAGCCTACGAAATACCTTTAGTTCATCCATGCCTTTGTACCTTTCATCAAATCTTATTCATATACATAATTTCTTGATCTAGCCATTTTACCTTAGCGTACCAACGGCCGATCCTTTACACTCGGCTAGTATTTCCAACGGCTAGTTTACTTTTATGGTTAACTGGGCTTTTCAGCCGGCTAAGTAGCCGATACATATTTTTTCAGGTTGTTTTTATTAGATCTGATGTCGTTGGTAATCAAAAAAAAGTTTTTGTTGACACAAGGAGCTGGAGCCCAGAAAGCAAACTAAGAGCGAGCCCTTTTGAGTCCGCCAGGAAAACAATCAAAGCAGTGGGAGGGAGAACTTCAAACACCTTAAAATCTACACAAAGATATAGATTTTTTTTCTACTAATTAATTAATTCACTAGCTAGCTCTATTTTTAAAGATGAGGAAATCTATTACCCATGTAACAACGGTTTCCTTCTTTTTAATAAAATAAGATTTCTCTGTATTCCTTTTAGGTTTGCCACTTTTTTATTTACTTAACAGAATTATATTTCAAAGAGTTGTCAGCATTTATATCTATCGATACCTCAACATCTAGCAGATCTCAACACCTTCTGCATAATGTTTTGTTGAGCTAATTAGGTGGTGGTTAACATCGATTTGACTGAACCTAAAAGAGTTGTCACATTACAATCTCATCTTTTCGTTTAATAAAAAACGTGGGGTGGCAGCACGTATACATATGTAAGTATGGATATTGGAATGTCATTTTTCTCCAATCCCAGTGGGGCTCCGCTCTGGTGACTTGCATGTTTCCCACATTTTATCTTTGCAGAAAAAGAAAATATTTAGTTGTGAAACTGATAAATAATAAAATTACTCATTTTGGCAATTATTTGCAGGATGAGGTGATGCCCTTCAATGAAAAGTGAAAAATGTCATTCAGCTAAGGCGCTTCTCTTGTCAGACATGATCCTTTCAGTTACTCTGCCTGCTGAATGCCCACTCTTGCTACTTCCGCCGGTATCTTTCTTAGTCACAGAACGTTGCATGATCCGTATAGGAATTCCACCCAGATCAAAGTCCTCCTTCAAGGATTTTGTTAAGAACCTTATGTCAGTGTCAGCAAGCTGAGTCTTCCCACGCAGAAACGCAACAAATGTAGGTGGCCTGGCCTTGACCTGAGTGAAATATTTTATCTTAGGCTGTGCTGCCTGGTCTTTCCATGAATGCCTGCTCATAACCTGAACGAAAGAGGGAGGACAAAAGAATTACTACCAATTGCAGGTTTTACTGATAGGATGATGGATGCAATAATTACCTTTTGCATCCAACGGTTAAGACGAGCTGTAGGCAACCTTGAGCACCATTTCTCATATGTATCAATGACCTGATGCAAGACAGCAGTCCGGCCCCGTCCCTCTAATGCTGAAGTGAATACAACTGGGATTCCTGTTATCTGTTGACAATTCCAAATCACAATACAAACCATGAGTGAAGCTTGATATACAAAAATATATCACTTTAAAGCATGATGGTAGCAATCCAATTTATTGAGCAGCTAGACTTGAAGTTGAGATTATTATTTTTATTACACAGCTGACCTGAGGTATAATTGTCTGAATTTCTTGTGGAACAATCTCCATAACCTTCTCATAGGATGATGATTTGTGTTTGCCTCTTAGAAGGTCCATCTTGTTCACAATCACAACAAGCCCGCGACCCTCTTCCACTGCCCGTCTGGCAATAACTACTTCAGCATGTTTCATACTTCGTTTTTCATTTATAATCTGATCAACATAGATTTTTCAATAAATATTTTTTTATCAATACAAAATGAAATAACTACTTAGCATATAGAAATGGTCATGGGAGGAAAAACCGTTCTGATGGATCATGGTACACACAATAACACACCTTACACTCAGTCACACACTAATGGACAGGATAATTTCATCTAAGGGGTAAACCAATAAGGAAATTATTGAATGGTATGGAAAGTAATTCAAAGCTTCCGTACAAGAAGTTAACTGCACAGGTTTATTTTTGTTTTCTCTCTTCCTTTTCTTTCGATCCTATGATTTTTTCTCTCTTCTCACCAACTAGTATTATTTGTCTCATATACCAAATAGCAAAACTGAACTAATATAATAAAAAAAGAGAATGAAATAGGATGCATGTTTCTGTCATTAGACAGAACACACCACCAATGCATTAGGGAATCTTCAATGACAAAAGCATTTCAAATCACAATCAGCAAAATCCAAGTATCAATTCAACATTTTTCAATCAAAAAATGAAATACGAGAACAATAATATTTTAATAGGCTTAAATTTGTATTTTGTGAAATAGAAACACATTAGTAAATTAGAACAATAGACTTCATGAAATTGCTGTTTAGCAAGTTAAAGATTTGTTTGATTATATACAGCAATGTGCTATTGTCCGAAATGTGCAATTTACGTAGCATACCTCTTCTGCATCTAGTACCAAAGCAACTACATGAGCCCGGAGTAAACTCTTTCTTGATTGCATAATGCTTAAGGATGCTGCTCCTTTCTCCTGTTTTGTCCGCTGCAACCAACCAGCCGTGTCAACCTGAATGACAGCAAACCATGATATATTTTTAAAATGTAACCAAAGTTTCAATATTAAATGATATTTCGAATACTTGAAGCAAACCATATTCAGCAGGATAATAAAGATTACAGAATTGAAGGATAGCAAGTTGATGTGAGCTCAGCTGACCATGCTTACCAGACAAAATTGTGCAATAGCTCCCATGACAAGGCAAATAAAGGGTATTATTAAATTTAAAGAGAAAACTTTCTGAGTTGCATATTGTCAAACTAAACACTACATTTGCAGAAAAAGAAGCACATGCACATGGGCTTGCACGCGCAGATGAAAGGGAAATGAAATGTGTGCCAGGATCACCCAATTTAAAGGTCAGAGGAACAAATAACTTGTGTTTAGCTCTTACAAGCAACATTCCTTCTTAGATATACCGGTATTCGACTCTATCAAGATTACCAGAAGTCTAGAGCTAAAACATTCACGGATACTTACTAGATAAATTGTTCTTCCTTGAAACTCAAACTGGGTTCTGATCGAATCTCTTGTCAGACCTGCTTCAGGGCCCACGAGAACACGATCTTCTTGCAACAATGTATTCATTAAGGTAGATTTACCAACATTGGGGCGTCCCACGATTGCTAACTGCAACGGCAGCTTACTTTCATCAGTCTCAGGGGATCTAGTGTCCTCACTGTTGCTATTTTCCTGAGCACCTTCATCTACGATTGAATGCAGAATTAAAAGAAGCAATTAGACGGCACCTTAACACCAAAGTCAATGTTGCAAACTTGCATGATCACAAAAAGTTGTGAAAAAGTAATTGGTTTAACAAAACAAACACCTTCTCAAAAAAGACAATTTCATCTCATTTATATATAATAAGCACAAAAGAATGTTGCAGTTAAGAATAAGAATTGGGGGTGGGTTGAGTTGAGTTAGCATTATTATTACCATTGAATACAGTACGCATGTAGTCCTCAAGGAGGGGCTTGAGAGAGAGATACAAGTCATGCATGCCGAGTCCAGTCTCAGCAGAAATAGCAATAGGTTCCCCAAATCCTAACCGGCACATTTCATTAGCAGCCGTGGCAAGAGAGGCGTCAGCATCGAAGAGTGACTCGGATTTATTCATAGCAACAACAGGTTTGAGTTGAGGTGCGTGCTTGCGAAGCCATTTCCCAACTTGCTGATCAAGAGGATGAAGTCCAGCTCTGGGAAGGAACAAAAAACAAACGAGATTATTTACATCAGATGGCATTAATACTTTGACTTTGAATTTGAATATAAGGAAGGAAGGAAGGTTGGTTGGGGCGCAGTAGTTGCCTTGCATCGGTGAGGAAGAGAGCGACTTGAGAGGTTGGCAAGAGATTAGCAGTGATGGAAGCAGTTCGGTGAAGGATGGAAGAAGCGGAGGAAGGTTCAGTTTCCAAGCCAGCAGAATCGAAGACTCTGAATCGCAAGTGACCCAACTTGGCTACTCCTTCTCGAATGTCGCGGGTGACGTGATCTTCCGGCGTGTTATACACAAGAGCCTCCCTCCTCCGAATGAGACGGTTAAACAACGCAGACTTGCCCACGTTAGGTCGACCGATGATGATGACGGTGGGGAGCTGAGAAATTGGAACTTGAGTGAAATCCAAATCCAAATCCAGGAGGGACTTGTTTTTGCTGCTGCTGCTGCTGCTAAAACCCCTCGAAGAAGGAGTGAGTTTGTTCCGGGTCCGGCACAGAAGCAGCAATAATAACTCAGACATAGCTTGTTGTGTTGTTCAGTCACTCAGGCATTTTATCAAACAACTGGCGTGGCGGCATAATTAGTTGGAATTACAAAGCTAGCTTGGGGTTTTTTATTATTATTATGAAAGGGGGGCTATAAAATAAAAGCCCAAAAGAAGGGAAACTTTCTTTTTTCTGAGGCCCATCGTTTAATAATAATAATAATATCGATTAAAGTTGTGTGTTTTCTTTGTTCAATCCATCCAATTTGGATAATTGTTTGAGATTGAAGATGATAAAGAATAAGAAAAGAAAACCCTAGCCAATAAAGAAAGAATAATTTGATTTACATTACATTACTAGGGAGCGAGTGAAATTGAAATTGAAATTGAAATTGAAATTTGATTGAAGAGAAAGAGGGAGAGGGGCACTGGAGGGGGATGGAAGGGATACCGCAACCGCAACCGCACCCAATTCCGAGAACTGTTGAGGAGGTTTTGAGCGACTATAAGGGCAGACGTGCAGGTCTCATCAAGGCTCTCACCACTGGTTCGTTTCGTTTCTTCGCTCTCTTCTTTTTCTTTCTTTTCGTTTTCCCTCACTCACCATCATCCTTTCCTTCTTTTGCTGTTGTTGCAGACGTTCAAAAGTTTTACCAGCAGTGCGACCCTGGTGGGTTCTCTCTCTCTCTCTCTCTCTCTCTCTCTCTATTTGAACTATAATTATATGGATTGGATTGAGTTATTTGTTTATATTTTTGTCCTTGTAGAGAAGGAGAATTTGTGTCTCTATGGATTTCCAAATGAAACATGGGAAGTCAATTTGCCTGTTGAGGAAGTGCCTCCTGAACTTCCTGAGCCAGCGTTAGGTATCAACTTTGCTAGGGATGGTATGCATGAGAAGGACTGGTTATCGCTCGTTGCAGTTCACAGTGACTCATGGCTGCTTGCTGTTGCTTTCTACTTTGGTGCTCGCTTTGGATTTGGTAAGACCGAAAGGTAAGAAAAATTCTTATGTTTTTCTTATACAACTCAACTTTTTAGCTTAACCCTTTTTGTCTGTTTATAAATTGCTATGTTGATTCATGTTTGGTCTAAATGCTAAACTGTTAATAAGATATTTCAATAATTCTCCTGCTTCTCCGCAATCTTTTAAGTCTATAGAAAAACTTGAAACATTGCATTTTATGTCATATTCTTTTTGTGTACTGTGTACTCATGGATGGGTTATTAATTATAGTGCTCTTTCTGCCATTTCTCTCTCGTTCCTTCTTAAGAAAGCTATGGATCATATTAACAGCTTACTAATGCAGAAAGCCAGAAAAACCCAATTTCGGATTTGACTTCGTGATGTGTATTCTTTCTCATGCCTGAAGGTTTAAGCGTTCTGGATATTGCATGTTCTATTACTTTTCTTTCTCACCACTTCTAGATGCTGACTGGCCATGTCCGTGCCTTTTCAGAATATAAATATATTGTCCTATTTTATGCAAACACTATCTTATCTCATATTTGTCAGTCTTACTATTTTTTATACTTTCCTAGTACCATCATGTTGTCAAATTTTCTCGATATCCTGTTTGGGGGTCTTGGTAATCTTTTGAACCGTAAAAATAATCATTCATAGTGCTTGTCTAAAAGAGCCACTTCATTTTCTGTGTTGGCATGGCTTCTTTTCTTATAATCTTTTTCCACTTTCAGTTTTTCATTTCCATCACTTACATTGTTTGCTTCATGCCATGAAACTTGTAACTTTATGAGGTTTAAAATTTTTCTTTATGAAGTTTGAGGTTTAAACTTTTTCTTCATGAAGTTTGAGGTTTAAACTTTATTGATACATGGTTGGGTAATACTAACTTAAACCTGTTTTCCTCCTTTTCTTGAACACGGATGTTGTAATTCTCCATGTGGCATGCTTTTAGTAAGGATGTGTTCACGGGTGAGAGTCTGGGTAGGGGGCCGATGCGTCCACTGACTTCCCATTGGCCCCAACACTCGCTAGGACACTTTAACTTTTACAGTGAATCTTGAGATCTTAGAATAGGAAAATGGTTACCTGCAGGACCATTAGTACGATGAATTATTAATGCTTTAAAGCTAATGGACAAGGAACACCTTTCAGAGTTCATATTGATATGATATAGCCTAATGCCATGTTAGCCTTGGAAGTAATGCATTCTTGATTGGTAGATGCTTTTAGATGTTTAATTAGTGGGATAAATGATATATATATAGTATGGCGATGTAGCGGTAAGCCTCTCCTACAGTTACTAATTATTATTCTTAAGGTAGAATTTGATCTTATATTAGCTATTAAAAATCATTTTCCATGCTGCCAGTTGCATTAATCATTAAATAACCAATTACATGGCTGATTTTATTTTAAATACTTTTCGTCTCAAATTGGATTAGATTGAAAGCCATTTACATATATACTATGGGGTGTATCCAAGTTCCCCATTGGATATCGTTTTCACTATCAGTTTACAAATCTAAATCGAGAACAAAATTAGTGATAAAATGCAATGCTATACGAGTGGGGGATGAGTGATGTCTATTTCACAAAGATTTTGGTGTAGGATGATGAAGAAAGGAAAAAATTAAAATGCCATAGTATTGGGTTCAAAGTTTTGATATGATATTTATGTAGGCATGTAGGAGCTTCTTCTAATTTTAATCTAGGTTTCAATGGATATTCACAGGAAAAGGCTTTTTCAGATGATAAATGATATGCCAACTATCTTCGAGCTTGTGTCAGGAATTGCTAAACAATCAAAGGACCAACTGGTTGCTCACAACAACGGTAGCAAATTCAATTCAAGTGGAAAGGTATGCTGTTTTCCATTCATGTTCTTAGTTTATGTTTCTATCACTGCCCTTGTGTGGAAAGTCACTTAGATATCTTCCTGTTTGGATGCTTCCTTTGTACAGTTCCGCCAGTCTGAGCCTCAGGCCAAGGGAGTGAAGATGTCTGCACCACCTAAAGAAGAAAACGAGAGTGGAGAAGAAGAAGATGATGATGAACAAGGTGCTACCTGTGGTGCTTGCGGGGAGAATTATGGCACTGATGAATTCTGGATCTGTTGCGATATGTGCGAGAGATGGTTCCATGGTAAATGTGTCAAAATTACTCCCGCTAAGGCTGAGCACATCAAGCAGTACAAGTGCCCAAGCTGTAGCAAGAGGGCTAGAGTTGTTTGAAAGCTCCAAAACTTTGGACCAATGACAGAGAAGAGAGCTTCAGAATGTCTGAGAACATTTTTACAAGTGAAAAACATTGTTACCTGTTCTAGTCAATGCTCTTTAATCACCATGTGGGATTTCAAGTTTAGTTACTGTTCATTTATACTATCTAATCTTCGGAATTGTGTTTTTAAGTAGTCATTGGCAACAATATTATATTATAATTTATATTTTGCAGTTTTTATGCATATTTTTAATGTTGAAATCAAAGTGATAATTCGGCCTCATTGGGATTAGGAGTCCAAGGTTAAGTAATCCTCCAAGCCAAGGGACTTCATTGCTGCTCGAGGCAAGGCTCTTGGCCAAGGTGTACATGCGAGGCCTGCGCACCTTTGATGTCCAATTTAGAAAGAAAAGAGCAGGGTATTGATAATTTGTAACATTTTTTTTTTTAAGTTAGGATTCTTTTTAGCAGGTTTTTGAAGAAATCTTTGAGGGAACTCAAGTATGAATGTTCCAACTATTGGCATGCTTAGATTGAGCTACTACGGGGAAAGATTCTCGAGTCTTGTTTTATATTGAGATCTCAATTAGTTCCCCTTTCCTGTTTTGATGTGAGGATTCTTTTTAGCAGGTTTTTGAAGAAATCTTTAAGGGAACTGAAGCATGAATGTTCCAACTGTTGGCATGCTTAGATTGAGCTACTATTGGGAAATATTCTCGAGTTTCTCTTGTATTGAAGTCTCAATTAGTCATGTTTTGTGTGTGGTTAACAGTAGGACATAATTTGAATATTTGGCTCAAGTTGTAAGTTTCCCTTGAACAGTAGGGCATAATTTGATTCTCTGTATTTCTGCTTGTTATTATCTTCAAGTTTTTTCTTTGTTATGTGTTGTTTATTATGATTGTGTAGTTTCTTCAGAAAGTGGTTATTAAGAAGAATATAAGAAACACATGATTCATAATAAAGATGATGAGGAATACTAAGGAAAAGACCTTGAAGTCTGGCAACAAATTGCTCTACAAAAACCATGCACAAGTTCTATGGTTCGGCAACCAATGATTTAACATCCAAGATCGCGGGGTGCTGCGGAAATAGACAACACCAAAATTAGCCTCACAAAACACTCTGATGCTAGCAGCTACCATTCATTCGTATAACCGCTTTTCAAAGCTTACACACTCCAATTCCATGGAGTAACATACCTGCCTTCAACAACACATCAATTTCATGGAGAATCGATTGGTTTGATTAAAAGGAGTAAAACAGTTTATAATGATACAACCCACTAAAAATTATTATTGCTTTAAGAATCTAAACAAAACATAAACCGCAGTTTTCAAACTCAGTTCCTTTAATGTTATTTAACTTATTTTCAGGATCAATTAAAAACTTATAACAATGTCTATATAGGCCTCAGCATAATTGATTCCAAACCACGTCTAAGATAAAATACCCAAATTATTATAATCACTCCATTTCAAAATAAAGAAATTAAGAAATGCAATTAATATTGGTAATTTTTTAAAACATTTTATTTGTTTTAGTACTATTTTAACCTTTGAATTATATTTTTATTTCTCATCATTTATTGTTATCATGGGATATTATATGGAAAAATATCAATGCTACTTTGAGATATTATTATGAAATAAATTATTTTTCTCAAACTGGACAGTTATTTTGAAACAAATGGAGTATATGGAAGCTCAAATATCATATGTAAGATGTAATTGAAATTCATACATAATTATAAAATACAAGTATAAAAAATTTACGTATCTATCAAATTATGAGTGGGATAACGATTGAGGAATCTCTTTTAAAAGTAGTCTTGCTTTCATCTCTAGATCTTGCGACAGTCATCGAAGCAAGCCGTTTTAAATAAGTGATTACAGATGAGATCTAAGTAGAATATATTTAACCTCAACTCTTATGGGCCTATAAATTAAGACTTCCATTATAATTTACACTAATCAATATTACATATATCTAAGCCTAAATAAATGGATCAAGTTGGGTTACCTAACCCGATGTAGATTATGAACTAGTCTGTTTTTATTATATAAAAAAAAACTAGAAATAATTCTAAGACGTCAATCATCATGATCATTATACAAGAGGGGACTTGTGTGCTCGAAGGAGGTACATGCAATGTTGTCAGGATCGGGATCCTACTCAGGATTCGGATCGTAGATCCTTTAAGATCCTATTAGGAATGTAAATAATAATTCATACAATGCACATACATAAAAATACATAAAAATTCACATGAATAAGGAAAATAACTTATGATTCACATCAAAAGTCACACATAATGACATAATAAATTCATTACATAAGAAACTTAATTCGAGTGTGATAGCATATAACTCATAATGTGATATCATATGACACATCCAAAAAGAAACATAAGTTCATAATAACATAAAGAGAATAAGTTCATAATAATATAAAGAGAAGAAGAAAAACAAAGACTAGGAGAAACGCAGGATGTATCATATGAGAAAGATGTTTTTATGTGAGAAAATGAGAATAAATCACGATCGTTAGATCTAATCATGAATGGTCAAGATTAAAACAATTTAATAGTCACATGACTACTTAAAAATGTCATGTGACTTTTTAAAAAATCATGTTTTAATCTTGACCATTCATGATTAGATCTAACGATCGTGATTTATTCTCATTTTCTCATATAAAAACATCTTTCTCATACGATACATCCCCAGGAGAAACGAGCCAAACATAGACAAAAATGAGCAGTCAAACAGAAACAAGTGCCGCAAAGCGAACCAGAATAATTAAGATGGAAAAAATAAAGATGCAGCGGCCAACGACGGTCGGTGACGTTGAAGCTTCCTGGATTGACGGCGGTGAAGGTGTGAGCCGATTGAGAGAGTTCAAGTTGAGATAAGGTTCACGACTTCACAGTTTACAAATTTAAGAGTGGTAACGTTTATGACTGATGAAGCTTTATGAGCCGAAATAGATTAGTTCGCTTCTTAAAATGGTCCAAAAATTGAAAAGCCCAAGTGTGAAAATCATCCTCTTTAGGATCACAAGATCGGGATCCATAAGATCCTTGCTCCAGAATTGAGATCCGGATGCGATCCTCACTATTAACCGATTCTTCATCAGATCCATCCAGATGATTGAGACTTGCTCGGATTGCCAATTGGGTTCTTAACAACATTGGGTACATGAGTGACATTGCCCACTTGTGAATTCAAACAAATAGACAAGAAGATAAATACTACTACTTCTGTTGTATCGCACGAGACGCCACTGTCACATTGTCATTGTCACTGTTTTGCCTAATTATTTTGTTTTGAGGCTATATAAGTAACTGTTTGTGCCTAATTCATTTGAATAGTACAAAGGCGATTGGCAGGTAGCAAGAAATGAAACTAATTCGATATCCCAACAGGAACTAGTTACAGTTACAGTAAAGATAGCGCAGACAGAAACCAAACAAGTGTTATAAGAATTTCAAATCATCATTTATCTTGAACTAACATTGATAAAGACACATGCAATGTTAACCCTTACTAGGTCCATGCATCCAATCCAATAAAATACTGTGGTAGAACTAAGCTAAAAGCTAGCTAGTCTTCAAATATATAGTACCAAGCAATTTCAATGAAAGTCCGCATCAAAATTCACAATAATAAATACTTTCTCCGTTACTTTGTATTTGTTCGAAAATAGAAGAAACACAAATTAAGAAAAATAATTAATTTTGTTGAATTTCAGAATTAAAGAATGTGTTTTATTATTTTATCATTTTAAATAGTGGGGCATTGGAAATATTAAGACTTTATTATAATAATAATATTAATATGAGGGTATTATTGAAAAAAATTAATGTTATTTTGAAATTATAAGTGTACAGTTAAATAGAAATAAATTTTTTTTCTGAAAGTAGATGATTAAATAGGAAAAAAACTACATACTTTTTAATCAATCAATCTGGAAGCCATAAATTAGAAAAAGGATACTTTGGATTAGGAGTCTGTCACTCGGTCCAACAAGCTAGGCAACAAAACAAGATTTTCTTAGAAAGAAAATGTATATTTTTCTTAACATTATGACAGAAAAATATTTAGCTCTTATCACATAACACACAAAAAAAATTGATTGGTAATGCAGGTAGGCAATCAATGATCTTCAATAACTTAAAACTGTTTTCTTGTTTTGCCAAATAAAGTCAAGAGTTAGAATTAGAAATAAAAGGAACTTACCTGATATACACCTAATGATTTTTTCTTTCCTTTTTTTGCCTTTTCTGATGAAAAGCATTTTTTCTTTGCGGAAATGATGGCAATTAAATACTTACAGATCCTATAAAAGTTGTAAAAAATTAGAGAAACAGTTCAGAAATGAATGAAAGAATATTCAAAAGGCAGTAAAAAAATAGTAAATGTCAAAAATTGTGAATTGCAACTTGAATGTGAAATGTTATTGTTGTTGGAATCATCCCACAACAACAGACAAAGTGAGTCACCCCACCAGATTCAATTCAATTCAAGAATTCACTTGCAGCGCCAAATTAAAAAATGAAAACCCTAGCAAGCTAGCCAACTTAGAAAACCAAAAAAAAAAACAGACACAGAGAGAGAGATAGGTAATAAGAGTCTAAGAGAGAGAGAGAGAGAGACAGTCAACTAAAATAGACGCTGATTTCATTTTCATTTTGACGACGACGACTAATGTGTGTGAGTGTAGCTGTCAGATCTATCTATCTGCTGCTGAAAACGCCATCTCCCTTCTCCGTCGCCATCCACCCACCATTCAATTCAATCAAAGTTTTCATTTTTACCTGATCATACATCAACTGAGTGGACGCCATGTTCAAACTTCATGACTTTTTGTTGTGAGTGAATGTAAATCTCTCTCTCTCGCATAATCAACATGTCAGAAATGCGGGTTTCTGACCCAAGCAAGCTTCACCTCAAGAAGGAGCTCACCCAAATTCGAAAAGCTGCTCGTGTTTTGAGGGATCCTGGCACAACTTCTTCCTGGAAGTCACCCCTCAGTTCCTCAAGATCTGTTGCTGCATGGAACCACACTGGGAGTACAAGGTTCACTGCCAAACTTGATTCACCACCTAACAATGACAAAGACAAAGACAAAGACAAAGACAAGAGGGTCTTCTTGTATAACTGGAAGAATTACAAATCGTCAAGTGACAAGAGTGGAGTCGCCAAGTACAATGAGGAGGAGGAGGAGGAGGAACAAGAAGAAGATGAAGATGGTGCTGGATCTTCCTCGCTTCTGGGAAGTTTTGAGGATAGCTTGAGTGATGCTCGCAATGGATGTGATTTGAAGAGTGATGCTGGGACTCGCTCTTCCATTTTCCTCTGTGGAGATTCAAATCTTGTTTCCCTGGGGACCCCTGCTGCCAGAAGAACTGCCCCAATTAAGAAAAAGAGTAAGAAAACCAAACCTCATTTTGATTTTTTAGCAGTAAATCAACACCACCATAATAGACAGACCAATCTAGGTAGAAAACTTGTGAGTTCCAACTCCAAGGCATTGCATCCCTCCATGCCTTTTTTCAACAGGGATGGCTCAGTTGAACACTCTGATGATACTGAAGATTACTGTCATTCTGAGGATGTAAGAGGGGTCTCTGGGGCCTCTCCTTTGCTTGTGAAACTCAAGCAAAAGAATTGGTCTCGTTCTTCCTCCAAGTTGTTGAGAAGAAGCCGGAAAGAGGACTCTTCTTATTCATATAGTACCCCTGCATTGTCAACCAGTTCTTACAATAGGTATGGTGGTGGTCACCGCTATCCGAGCACTGTTGGATCTTGGGATGGCACCACAACCTCAATGAATGATGGTGATGGTGATGGTGATGGTGGTCATGAGATTGATGATCATTTGGATTTGCCTGGCCGCCAAGGATGCGGAATTCCCTGCTATTGGTCAAAGAGAACACCCAAACATAGAGGGGCGTGTGGGAGATGTTATTCTCCTTCACTGTCAGACACTTTGAGGAGGAAAGGAAGCAGCTTGCTATGTGGAAGTCAAACAATTTATCCAAGACACCGGAGATCCTTTTCAGCCTCCAACAAGCGGAGATTTTCTTCAAGGGGTGCTCAAGGTGTTATTCCATTGCTCACCAACAATGGTGATGTTAGAGAAGGGTCATCTATAGGAACTGGTATGAGTGATGATGAACTTTCTACAAACTTTGGGGAGCTTGATCTTGAGGGCTTGAGCCGACTGGATGGAAGAAGGTGGTCGACAAGTTGTAGGAGTCAAGAGGGATTGGAGATTGTAGCTCTCAATGGGGAAGGGGAGGATGGAAGCACGCCAGAAAACAGTAGGGGTTTCAGCCAGAAGTATAAGCCCATGTTCTTTGGTGAACTGATTGGTCAGAATATTGTGGTCCAGTCACTTATCAATGCTGTTTCAAGGGGCCGGATCGCTCCGGTCTATCTGTTTCAAGGTCCCCGTGGGACTGGTAAAACATCAACAGCTAGGATATTTACTGCTGCCTTGAATTGTGTGGCTTCTGATGAGAGTAATAAGCCTTGTGGCTACTGCAGGGAATGTGCTGATTTCATTTCGGGCAAGAGCAGTGATCTGGTGGAAGTTGATGGAACTAATAAAAAGGGAATTGATAAAGCTAGATATCTACTGAAAAGATTATCAATTGGGTCTTCATCCTCCTCCTCCTCACGATATACAGTTTTTGTTTTTGATGAGTGTCACTTGTTACCCTCCAAGACATGGCTGGGATTGCTCAAGTTTCTGGAAGAACCACCTCAGCGAGTTGTGTTCATCTTTATAACATCTGATCTTGACAATGTGCCACGGACAATACAATCTCGATGCCAAAAGTACCTTTTTAATAAAATTAAAGATGGGGATATGGTGACCAGGTTGAGGAAAATATCTACTCAGGAGAGCCTTGATGTTGAAACAGATGCACTGGACCTCATCGCCATGAATGCAGATGGTTCACTTCGAGATGCAGAAACAATGTTAGAACAACTTAGTCTGCTGGGGAAAAGAATTACCACTTCCCTTGTCAATGAACTTGTGAGTTTGCTGTGACTGTTATTCTTTGTAATGTAACAGCTTTAATAATGCTTGTGAGTTGTGACTTTACAAAAGCCTTTTTTGGTCACATGGCTATCATTTATTGATAATGCTGTTTTATATTACTTGCTACAGGTGGGAGTTGTTTCAGATGAAAAATTATTGGAACTTTTGGAGTTAGCAATGTCATCAGACACTGCAGAGACGGTGAAAAGAGCCAGAGAATTGATGGACTCTGGAGTTGATCCAACGGTTTTAATGTCTCAACTAGCTGGCCTGATTATGGACATCATTGCAGGATCATATACAGTCATTGATGCTGAACCTGATGATTCACTCTTTGGTGGACGGAGTTGTGAGTGCAATTTTTGTTTTAATTTATTAAGATTTGTATCTTTGTCATTCATCTTAATTTTGGCATTGATATGGTGAAAAATCTTCAGAACACACAGAATAACTTAGGTGTTATTTAATGCAGTGCCCTTTCTCATTCAAAAGTTTAGAGTGACTGAAAATTACATGTACTCATCTAAATCAGAAAGGATATTGGCTAACATGGACCAATAGCATTGTGTCGTTAATCGTTATACGATACTGTTATATCATGACCTTACAGATTCAGTGTGTGTTTGGCCTAGCTAAACATATCAATACTTTGCTAAGATGTTACTTACCGTTTTTCTTTACCAGACCAGAAGTGCTTTTCTACTACTGATTGCCTGGTTGTGTACTGCATGAAAATCCACTGTGAAACCTGTGTGTTATTTGATTTATAATGCATAACTTCTAATTTCCATAGCTTTATAGATGTTCTTTTACTCGGAAACTGTAAAATCATTTAAAAATAAGCAAGTCTTCAGGTTTAATGAATTTCAACAATGTTATTTGAGTACTTGAGTCTGCTTCTGGTTGTGACCTTAGGCTTTGTTACACATTATCAATATGTTTATAAAAACTGATATCTGCTTTGGACATTTTCTGGTTATTTCTTGCGTGATCGAGGTGCTTTTTGGCCCTTTTGATTGTCATCATTTGTTAAAATAATGTAAATCCTACATTCCTTTGATGGCTTTTGAAATACAAACTTGATTTCATGTCAGTGAATGAATCAGAGTTGGAGAGGTTAAAGAATGCTTTGAAGCTTCTTTCAGAGGCTGAGAAACAGTTAAGGACATCCAGTGAACGCACAACATGGTTCACAGCGACTCTATTACAGCTTGGTTCTATACCTTCTCCAGATCTTACTCAGTCAGGCACCAGTAGGAGGCAGAGCAGCAAGACAACTGAAGACGATCCATCAAGTGCTTCCAGAGACGTTACTTCTTTCAAGCATAAGTCAGACCTCCAATATATACCTCAGAACTCAACATCCCCCGCATCACAGCTAAAAGCAGTAAATGGAAGTTCCATCCATCAAAAGGTTATATCCTCAAGGATTGATGGTTTCATCAAGAGACCCAAGCCGTCAAATAGCCCAGCTATAGACGATAGCTCCACAGTGGTCTCATCTGATGATCTTATGGTTGGGAATACAATGTTCAGATGCATAGATTCAGGGCAGTTATGTGACATCTGGGCACATTGTATTGAGAGGTGTCACTCTAAGACATTGAGGCAGCTGCTGCACAATCATGGAAAGCTTGTGTCCATATGTGAAGTTGAAGGTTAGCTGATAATATTTTTTTCTTCTCGAAACTGAAGCTTTTGCTTGTTTAAGACTATCTAGAAGCATCTTTGACAAACCTAGTTCTATACCTTCTCTATCTTGTTCCTTTGCAGTATCAGATATCCCTTTTTTCTTTCCCCTCACTTGATGCTGCTCTTTTGCACCTTATTGCTAAAATTGAGATTTGTTTTGTCATGTATTTTCCCCCCTCTCCTAATGTAGTTCTTCTTTCAGGTGTTCTAGCAGCATATGTTGCATTTGAGGATGGAGACATTAAACTTAGGGCTGAGAGGTTTTCAAGAAGTATTACAAACTCCATGGAAATGGTTCTTAGACGCAATGTGGAGGTCAGAATTATCCACTTGCCAGATGAAGGTGAAAATCAGATTAGTCCACCTGGTCAAAAGCAAGCAGAGTCAACAATGGCAAGTACGAAGGAACAAAGACGAGGTCATACGAATGGAACAGAGTCTTATTCTAGTTTGCCTCCTTTACTGGATGGAAAACTTCAATCTGCCAATAGTTCATCAGATATTCTGGCTGAAGGAAGTGGTATGAGAGAGAAGAGACAGGATAATCCAATGCAGCGAATTGAGTCCATAATTCGGGAACAAAGGTTGGAAACTGCGTGGTTACAGGCTGTTGAAAAAGGTTCCCCCGGATCGTTGAGTCGTCTGAGACCTGAGAAGAATCAAGTCCTGCCACAGGATGGTATCTACTGCGTAGACCCAAAGGAGCCCATGGATTCAACAAGATTTTCCTCCCTTCAGCATTGGGAAGATGACCCAGATAATAGTGTCAATGTATTGAGCATTAAAAATGGAAGGGCCCTGCAGAAGGATCAGATTAGTAAAAGGGCAGATCATTATCCCATGTCCCCAAGTTTATTGCATGACAGCGGTTTAGCAACAATTTCCGTAAAAGACAATCTGTAAGTCTTCCATCAATTTTGCTTTAGTTCTCTCTTGTACAATATGATTAGAAACTGTTACAAATTGCGCGTTGAAGTCCTAGCATGATTGTTGGTGGACATAGTACCTGTCATGGTTACAAGATGCTTGTTTGATGATTGACATGAATTAATTTTCTTTGCTGACCCATAACTGTAGTTTTCTTTGTTGCTTACTACTGCCATTAATGTTTGTTTCTGTAGGGGATATGAGTCCAGCTCCAGACCAGGAGGTTGTGGATTTTTATGTTGGAATAAGTCCAAGACTAAAAGAGTAGTCAAGGTAACTTGACTCATTTCTTTCTGAATTGAAAAATTGTCTTGTCTCAATAACATTGAAATTCTTCAATTCTGTTGCAAGCAGGTAAAAGGCACCCCAGTTGGAACTCGTAAAGTTGGGTGTTTAACGTTGTTTGGTGAATGTGGTGGTGGTAAGAGTAAGACAAAGAAAAAGGAGCGGAGGAGATAAGGGCATTTGGATATTTTCTTTCTTATTTTTTCCCCACACGTTTTTTCTTTCTTTGGTTCGATGGGGGCTAGGACTATTCTTCAAGGATGTAGAGTGAAATGTGAAGGTTATGTGATTCAGCAACTTCAAGGAAGTAATAAAGAGGAACTTTGAAACGTTTTTAGTTTCCTTTCTAACACAGATGAATGTCATAAGTTATGAATATAGCAAAAGAAAATGGAGCAAATGTGTTTATATGTTAATATTAAAATGGTAAGAAATGATTATAGTTAGTGAGTTCCAAAGAAAAGCGAGCGTGCATATAAAGGTACTTTACTTTGCCAACCACTGCTTTAATTCAAAAGCAATTGCAGGTTCAGATCAGACTTCAGAGTGTGTGGTGTGACAAGTGCCCCTCCATTAACGTCTTCGAAATAACATCTAGTACTTCATTGACTCTCTTAATCTAGCAAATCGAATGTATCTTAAGTAATTCCTGTTTTTCAGTAATTTTCAAACATACATTACAAAATACAACTCACCAAGTCAAATGGTTTGCCGCTGCTGATTCAATATACCTCATTTACTTTCATGGAAAAAAATACCCTTATATATTTTAGTTTTATTGGTTCTTCAAGTATAAATTTATTACAATTTTTAATTGTAAAAAAAAGCTAAATAAGAGCATGTGTGCGTAAATGCTGTATTACATTCAACACTAACTGGCCAAAACATGAAGCTTATGCTGTATTAAAAATGGTTTTAATTGTTTTCTTACGTTAATTTTCTCATGTGAAAGCCGCAAAATAGAAATTCAACAGATTTCCAAACACTCTAAATACAGCATCTTAACGTAACGAACTTTAGTAACTATTTAATGATAAAGTGAATATAACGTGACTAATAAATTATAAATCCGTGAATTACTTGGTAACTTTAGTGAAAAAAAAAACATTAGAAAAATCTAATGCTGTATTGTGTTTATCAAACTTGGTCATAACCTCATGATTACCAACCCATTGAACCAGGCTTTGGTGATTGAAGTGGGTTTTTGCTTCCACGCAGAAACATTTCCCTTGTTTCAAGCAAGGACCATGTGTTTATACACAAATCTCGATAAGTTAGACCAACTAAATAAAAAAAATTGTGTGCAGCGAGCGAGATGCATGCATCAAAAGTAAGCTCAAGTATAAAAATTACTGGAATGATTTCCTTCGACGGTGAAACGGCAAAACTTTATTAACAAGTTTATCCAGAATTTACATTCAATATTCTCTCTGCCAATAACAAGTCATCAGGCGTAGTCACCTGCAAAATAGTTCGGAATGAGTTTAGATATGCTTCTGTGCTAGTGATAGTGTGACTGTGTCAGTAAACAATGTTCTTTTTGGTCAAAATTGTGAGTAAACAAAACTAAATACAACATTTTTATAATATAATAAGTAAATTAAAGTATTAAAAACATATAAAAAATGCTAAGGGAATATTTGTAACAACAATTTATGTGAAGAGAGAATTCAAAGACCTTGATATTGGTATAAGATCCTTCAGTGATAAAAACAGGATGTTTAAGGTGCTCTACGATGGACACATCATCTGTAACTTCAAGACCTTCTCTGCAAGTAAGGTTTCACATAAAATACCAGTTAAGTTCTGAAACACAATCTATATTCTCAACATTGTTGTGAATAACAAATCATCTGAACATATTCCAATTTAACAGTGAGGTGACTCATGTGCTGTCCAGCTCTCAGTTCATGAAGAGTGTGATAAAGATCTTTCATTCTTCAAGTTTGTAAATAACTGAAGAACGATATGTTTCTTTTAATTCGTACAAGTACTCACAGTTAAATTAAAAGCATAAGAATAGGAAACTACCTATTTACAAGCTCAAAGCCTTTCCTCAGCAACTCAGGCTTGATAACCTGTACAAATGATTAAACATCTAAGTATTTGACTAAATTGTCAAACATAAATGAAATATATAGTATTATAATTTTCAGTTTCACCTGTGGAGTCTGCATCTCCCATAGCGTTTTTCTGTCCAGTGTTTTAACCACAAATGATTCACTGTTTGCCTGTAGAAAGGTCAGCAGACAAATTTCATCACTTTCAAGTCCATTAAAGGAAAGGAAGTAATTTACAAGCATATAAGCAGCCAAGCACAGAATTAAAATTTCAATCTAGATAAGAAGGCTTTCTTGTATGCACAGTTAAGCTTATTGTTATTGATACTTGTATCACGTATGAACAACAAAGATACATCTGAGATTAAAAACTTGTCCATAGTTGTGCAGTAGTTTCATAACTATGAATGGAACAACTGAATTCCATCTACAGACAATTTTTGAACCTAATCTTAATTTAGAAGGAGAAATTTTGAAATTAAACCTGTAGATTAGCAGTCAGGAAAATACACAAATCCAACACGGACAGGGAAAGCTAGAAAGTTTATAGGCATAAAATATAAAAGTTACCAGACAAATACTTTTGATTTCAATGGAACTGAGTAGGATTGAATTTAAGGATAACTATTTATAGTTGGAAATCATAACATAAAGTTTTTTAAAACTTTAGTGCTTCTGTTCCTGAAGTATATGTCAGTTATTGCGTAAAGTTGTTGACCACATTTGAGTTTCAAATTTTCTACAGAATTCTTTGTTGGAAGGGGATATTGACTTCACTTTTCAGATAAAAAGAAAATGCATCAACTATTACAATAACTCTGAGGAAAATGTATGCTAACAACTAGTGAATACCTCTTTAATTGTGGCCTTCACAGGGACACCAAGAACAGCAGCTCCATTCAACAATCCATCTTTAAGGACCTAAAGCAGAATACAAATGAGTAATATAAGCATCCTCTTATATGAATTTATTGAATTGTAAATGGAGAGAGAGTGATAGGGTTAATACTGTAATTAGACCTGCTATTAAGCATGTGTATGTTAGGAAGCAGTTTAGAAGAAATAAGAATAACTAACTGCATGTGAGCAGTTAGGCTTTTCTATAAATAAGAGACAGTTTAGTCTCATTAGACAGTTATTGGGAAGTTAAGTGGTTTGGTGGAACTGATTCATAGGGAATCAGAAACTGATTCATTGGGAATCAGAATCCTACTATCTCCTTCAATAATTCTGTAATTCTGCTTTATTCAATAATAGTAATTCTGTTTGAATCCTAACACTGGTATCACAGCACCGATCCTGGTGCCCTGAAAACCCACGCGAATTCTGGTGCTGCGTATGAAGACAAGAAGCATGGTGAGATCTTCGGAAGATTGGGAACAGGAGCGCGAGGAGTTGCGCACTCGTCTGGAATTGAACGAAGCCAGAACCAAAAAGACGGAGGATCTTCTAGTAGCGATCGCTGCGAAATTAGGGATTCATCAAGGAGAATTCCATAACAGTGATGAAGGGGAAACTAGTTGGGAGCGAGGGCCACCCAAAGACACAGAGCGCGATAAATGGCAAAAATTGGAGATTCCGATTTTTGCGGGAGACGACGCTTATGGTTGGACGCATCGTTTGGAGAGGTATTTTGTGTTGAAAGGCGTCACTGATGAAGAGAGGATGCAAGCGATATTGGTAGCATTAGAAGGTAAAGCCCTCAGTTGGTTTCAATGGTGGGAAAGATGCAATCCAAATCCTACTTGGGAGGGGTTCAAGTTAGCATTGATAAGGAGGTTTCAACCATCGATGATACAAAATCCCTTCGAGTTGTTATTGTCGTTGAAGCAAGCAGGGACAGTCGAAGAATTTGTTGAAGAATTTGAGAAGTACGTTGGAGCCTTGCAGGAGATTAATCAAGATTTTGCTAAAGGCATTTTCTTGAATGGCTTAAAAGAGGAGATACAAGTTGAGGTGAGATTATATGAACTTCACACTCTTTCACAAGTTATTCAGAAATCAATTATGATTGAACAAAAAAAATTCATTTTGAATAAGAAGAGTAGTGTTTCATACAGTAAATCTAGTGGATTTTTCAAAAGTACTCCTTACAGTAAAAGTGTAACTATAGAATCTAAGTCTTTTGTTGATAAAAAGGCTGAGAATTCTGGAGTAGGAAGCACGGTGAATGGTTCTGGGACTGGTAGCATAATAGAGAGTTCCAAAAACAGAGGGGGGGAATTTAAGCACTTAACTAGTGCTGAAATGAGGGAAAAAAAGAGAAGAATTTATGTTTTCGTTGTGATGAACCCTACAACAGGGAACACAAGTGTAAAAACAAACAGTTCAGGATGCTTACACTTGAAGAGGATGAGGAAGAGGAGGAAAAAGAAGTGACGGATTTGGATGAGGAGGGATTGAATTCACTGCAACTTTCATTATGTTCTATGGCTGGGTTGACATCTAAAAAGTCTTGGAAGATAGAGGGCCAGTTAAAGAACAAATCAGTAGTGGTACTGATTGATTGTGGGGCTTCCCATAATTTCATTGCAAAAGAACTAGTTGTGCAACTACAATTGTTGGTAGAGGATACTCCTTCTTATGTGGTGGAAGTAGGGGATGGACATAAGGTGCAATGCAGGGGAAAATGTTCTGATTTATTGCTCAAAATGCAAAACTTAGACATTGTGCAAGACTTTTATTTGTTTGACTTGAAAGGAGTGGATGTAGTATTGGGGTTGGATTGGTTAGCTAGATTGGGGGAGGTCAAGGCTGATTTTGTAAAGCAAGAATTGATTTTGAGGCAAGGGGCTGGAGTATATAAGATCACTGGGGACAGATTGTTGTATATAGGCAAGTTGGTCCTACACTTAATACTGTAATTAGACCTGCTATTAAGCATGTGTATGTTAGGAAGTAGTTTAGAAGAAATAAGAATAACTAACTGCATGTGAGTAGTTAAGCTTTTCTATAAATAAGAGACACTTTAGTCTCATTAGGCAGTTATTGGGAAGTTAAGTGGTTTGGTGGAACTGATTCATAGGGAATCAGAAACTGATTCATTGGGAATCAGAATCCTACTATCTCCTTCAATAATTCTGTAATTCTGCTTTATTCAATAATAGTAATTCTGTTTGAATCCTAACAGAGAGCCCCCTATAGAAAGGGAAGTGGCAGGCGGGTTAAGTAACTAAAGATGTTAGAAGAGTTTGAAAAAAAGTCCTAAGCAAAATCAGACTAAACTATGTGGATCAAATAACACAAGCACTTCAAACAGGATGCTTCCATCAGCATCGGTAAGGTCAATTCCAGATATGAAGATAGCATCAACATGATCTTAAGACTCTAGAGAGACTACGGTGCTAATAATAAAGCAGAGTTTCCTTTAGCAACACTACATTACCATAAACATAAAGTTGTTATTTCATTAACTATATTGCTTCTCGGATACAGGAACTCATCCACACTCTCTCTCAGGAAACTAATGTAACAGTATTATTTCCCTTCATGAATGCATAACTTCACAAAAATGAAAACCAACGGACTAAGTAACTTGCGCAGGTGAAACTTATTAAACTCGAACCTTTTTCACATCTCCTGATAATACCAAAGGTCTTGCAGAATCATGAATGCAAACAAGCTCAGAGTTCGAATCAACAGCCTGTCAAAAGAAAACAAAAACCATTATAATTACTAATTATATAAGGAGCTGTAGATGTCAAAGGGATAAACAAGTAAAAATTAGAATGAGCAACAAAAATGCTCACAGAAGCTACTCAATTTTAATTTATGGAATCTTGAACAGCCCATTATTTTAAGGGCATGAAAACTTGAAAATCCAAGTGACCAGAAGGCCAACCTATTACGACTATGATATATCTTGAGATATAAATTGATTAAATTTCAGTTACATTAATTCACTTATTTTTTAAGGATGAGTTTACTCTATAGTTATTGCAATGTTTTCTAAGATAATCATTCTGGTACCTTAACCAACCGGCAAAATTTTGGCCTACCCAAACACATGTTAGACTGCTTTGTTTTGTTAGTCATGATGTCAGGTTTCTCATTCTCTACTACCCAACTAATTTTCATTTTTTGGGTGGGAAGAGTTAAGAAATAAAAGAAACATTGGCCTCCACAAAGATCTAAATAACCTAAAGAAAAGACAGATAATGCAAGAAAATTATTAATCATTAAGATCAGATAGCAAACAAAGGAGGAAACTGCACATTCCTGAAGCCCATTGTAAACAGAATCCTGTCTTTCTTTTCCAGGCAGTGCAAATTTAAGTTGTGCATGGTAATTTCCTTTGGCATCTGAGGAAAAAAGATGATGAATGAAGAGGAAAATACATGGTTTTGAAAAGAAACGAAATCTAAATCACAAAAGAAAATAAACCTTCAAAAATATCCTTGTAAGAAGGATCGCAAACAACAATGACTTCTTTCACTTCAACCATGTGACAGAAAGTGTAGAAACTGCAAAAGATTGGAGGTATTTACAAAGCTTGCAACGTGTATACAGAAAGCAAAGCAGTTATGGAGATTAGTTATTAGTAATAAGCACGTACACAGAGAGGAAACATGGTATGCAGTTGTGTAGTGTAGTGTTGTGATTGAATTGCGTTGCATTACCTGTACAAAGCGATGGGTTGACCCAAAAGGGGAAGATACTGCTTTGGCATGCTAGCCTATTAATTTATTTACAAAATCAATCAAAGACAAAGAATGATGTGAGCAAGTGAAGTTGGAATTGAAATGAAGATGGAGAGAAAAGAGAACTGACTCCCATCCTCTTGCCCTTCCCTCCAGCCAACAGGACAACCGACACACTCTTGTCCCTCACAAACTCTGACTCTGAGTCTTCCTGCGTCAGAATCAATGAATGAATGAATCACAAGAATGAAGAACCTCTTGTTATCTCATATTATCCTAATTGATTGATTCATAATCGAAGAATGGAAGCACTTACTTTAGCAGCAGAGCATAGAATGAGGGTTGGTTTATGATTATGAATGACAGCATTTTGCTTCAAACAGACATTTCTAGTCCTACTACCACCTGACATTAATCATATCATAATCAGAGGGATGAATTATGAATTATGAATTATGAATTATGAATTAAGAAGAAGGAGGAAGCGTTGACTTGCCTGGTGTAGAAGATGGATGGAATTTGTGAATTGTTGTTGGGAAGGTCAACTTGTTGGAAGAAGAAGAAGAAGTGAAGCGAAGAAAATGGAAATGAGAGGGAGATTGAAGAACTGCCATTGCCATCCCTTTCTCCTTCCACCTACACGACACGACACTCACTATACGGTTGGTTGGTTTTGGGCCTGGGCGAGTTTAGTTTGTTTTGGGCCTTAAAAGCCCAGTAAGTGAAAAGAAATAAATAAAGGGAAGAGAGAGGGAGAGAGAGAGGAAAATATCAAAGATGGGATCTTCAGGAGCAGGAAAGAACACGGCGGAGTTCTTCAGGAGGAGGGACGGTTGGAGGAAGCATCCGATGCTGGGAAATCAGCTCCGTCACGCTACACCTGGTCTTGGCATCGCTCTTGTTGCCTTCGGGGTCTACCTCGTCGGCGAACAAGTCTACAATCAGATCAACGCTCCTTCTCACCACCACCATGTATTCCCTTCCATCCTTTCTTATATTTAGGGTTTTCATTTTGAAATTATATCTGCTGCTTGCGTAATCCAAAACATTTCCACTTAATTCAGTCAAAATGCTTGTGTTGTGTTGTGTTGTGTTTTGATGTGAATAAGAGAGGGATTGAACTGCGAATTCCTTCCTTCCTTCTTGCAGGTCAAGGCTGGGGACCACTGAGTGAGAACAACAACCATCATCATCATGGCTTTTATTGTTATTGTTAGTGTTGGTTAATAATAATAATATGTAGACATTCAATCAATGTATAAATTACCAACCGTGTTATGTTGGGTTCTTCAGCTGTATCATGTACGTGTATGGCTGCTTACATTTCTTCCCTCATTTCAAATGTTTGTGGTTTGTTTCGTTTTAGTAATTGCATTGCATTGTTGCCTCTACACTCTTCCCTTTTACACACTCATGTGATTATATAGAGCCAAATCGCCTACCTTAACTGTAATGCATGTTTGGTGTTCTAAACAGAGGAGGGGTACTTTTCCAAATGTAACAAGAAAAAAACAGAGGACTGGGAGATCTTAATTAAAGGAAATGCTAATTAGATCTTAATATATTTCTACATTCTTACTTCAGTGCTTGTTATTTGTTTTGTTAGATCACTTTAGTCAATATATTTAAATGTTTTAAAAATATGAGGGGAGCCAACTCAAGAGATGAGGGATTTTGATTCCCTCACCTCTCTAAGAGTTTCAACCAAATAGGAAAACTTTGAAAAAATCTCTTCCCTATACTCTCCACTAAAATGAAAAAATGGGTTAAACAACCTCTTCAACTTAAGAGAATCGTCATTTCTAGATGAGAATGTTTTAAGCTTTTGGCAACCACCTTCCAACTAGATGGACAACTAGTTAGTCAAGGATAGTTTACAATTAGATCTTGTTTTATAAATAATGTGCATATGTATCTTTTTAATTCATTATCAATTTGATTACCTTGATTTCATTTTCTCTCTTCCTCTCGTGATGATCCTTATTTCCTGTTTACCTAGGATCCGTCTTTGATAAACAATATTTTGAATAGACATATTGAAGTAAGGAACCTACGAAACTTAAAGAATTAAAAGTGGCAATCCTTAATTGATCATATGATTCGCTTTAGACAATCCATCTTCAAATTGTACATTTTGGGAGGATAGTTGTTTATCACCTGACAAACTGAACCACGCAGAAGCTGGAGGAACTTGGCGGACCAAGCTCGGTCAACATTCTTGGACCAAAATTTTATGCGACATTAGATACCAAAATTATTCACAGCAAGAATTGCTTCTCATGTGCATGATTACTTGTCATTAATTGAAAATTAGGATTTCGATTCTGTGAAGATTAGTCTCATCAGAGCATGGTTCCATCACTGATGTTATCCCTCTTGAATGACTAGAAGTTTTTACAAATACAGCCACAACATGTATCATGTTACAGAAAGAGGGAACAACTAAACTTGTTGGTTTTTTTTTTTTGTTGGGACATGATATAAATAGGCATGTAGAAAGTAAAATTAATGTTAATTGCAACTTGGTGTCTCACATAAAATCATATATCACATCTAACCCTTTGCTTCTTTTCCTTGCTCTTATTTCAAACTTTGATACGACTCCATTTGTTTTTCTATTGGTAACGTCTCCGATATACATTTCCACCAATTATGAGGTCAAAATTCCAACGAAACTATAGAGATGTGCTTTCCCTTTTTTCAACTTTTAAACAAATACACAGCCACAGGTACTTGTTGCAGAACCACTTTTTTAATATCCGTGTACTGAGTTAAACAGATAGCAGAGAAACAAGTACTGTGTAGAAACCAGAGCTCATAATAACCACATTAGTAAAGTAGCTCCAGTTCATAGATGTACAAGCCAAGAAAGAAGACCCTGCATAATAGGATTATCTAACTGAACCTACCGACAAATCAGACAAAGCCATGCCTTACAACTAACAGCTTGGTAATGGTGAAAAAACCATGGATAATTTATCTATTCTTTACCATTTTACTAGGAAGTAATTGATGATGTTTTTTTCATTTCAATTTTTACAATATATCAGTACAACATGGCACGGTATATCGTTCCCAAAAGTTGGCATAAATTTCAGAGCTTGGTCTAAACACGCAAAAGAACACTATACTATATATCAGAAAAAGAAGTATATCTATCTATATAGTAAACTGTAGAGCAATCAATCCTATTCCTAAAGCCTAAGGCAGGCGTCTATATATTTGATTGGTTTTGATGTTTCCAATTGAGATGTTGTCCCTGACATTAAGCATGTCCTTGAGCGAGAGAAAGCTCAAAACATGAGGAGTGGCTTGAATGTTTGAAGCGAAGCCACCAATATCAACATTTCTGAACATACCAGTTTCAGAACTGTATGAGACTAGAGAGTGCGAATGGGAATCGAAACCAGAATCAGCTTTAAGCCACATATCCCCAGAGCTGCTGAATCCAATGGGTCTGTGCTTGTCCTGTGGCCTCAATCCAACATAAGACTTGATGTCAATGCTAAATGCCTTGGTCCATGACTCCGCGTCGCCGTAACTCTCCATCAACCATGTTTCAAACTGGTCAGCTCCCTTAACATAGCACAAACACAAGCAGCCCTTCAACACTCCCACACTGATCCCTGATATTTCATCCAAATACCCATCATCAAAGTGTGAGGGCGGTGCCACCCATTTGAACTTGTTCTGATTAAGGTCAAAGGAGCATATCAGTTCAGAAATGCGGGGACTATGAGTGACCCAGTGAAGAGCACCGTTTAGTGAAGGGTCAAATTCACTGCTAGGCCTCGCATTCACAGAAGAAGATGAACCATTAGTGTCAATCACCCGCCACTTATCATCCCCTAACTGGTACAATTCAGCCACCATTTTATTACTATTCGATTTAACAACAAGCTGAAGGATTTTGTAGCGCTTACTGAGAGGGTCATACCCAAAAGCGCAAAAACGCAGGTTTTGATTAACAGCAGTGGGAGCAATAGGAAGGAGCATTAACTCACCCGAGAGTGGATTGCAGATGTAGTAGAAATCGCGATCATGGGGAAAACCAAAAGTACGCAAACACAAAAGCCCATGTGCGGAATTGACCAAACTGACAGGTCTGGCGCCATCGAATGTGATGAACCTTGTGCTGGATACATGATCGGTGGTAGGAGAAGGACGGTGGTGTGGTGTAGTACGGGGGTCAATGGTGGCGAGGCAGGAGGAGGAGGAGGCGTGATTGGAATCAGAAGATGAAGCTGGTTGGATGCAGGAGACATGGCGGCGATCAGAGAGGAGGAGACAGGTGGTTGGGGCTCGTGAAATGTAAAGTTGTTGAAAGGAAGGATCGTTGACGAGGTTTCTGAGGGTGGTGCAGACGCTGCTGCAACGAATGATGGACCACGCCGGAAGCTTGAAGAAGATGTCACAGAGTATGTGGAGTGGGAATTCCAGGAACTGGAACTGGAACTGGAACCCTAACCCTCCTCCGCATTTTTTCTCCATCTCCCCCTTCCTTCGATTTCTTTGCACCATAACCCCCACTCCTCTGCCTTGCTGCCTTATTTATATATACCAATAACAATATAATTAAATCAAGTCTTGTTCTTTTTCTTTTTTTTTACAAAGCAAGTCTCATTCTATGGGCTTCCCGAGTAGGTTGATTTCTTTGGTCATGAGATGTGCCTCCACTTCGAGTCTTTCTGTGCTTCTAAATGGGGTGTCGAGGGAATCCTTTCTTTCCACCAGGGGCTTGAGACAAGGTGACAACTTTTTTCGTATCTCTTTATCCTAAGTGCAGAGGTCTTTTCTAGCCTCCTCTTACATGCTCAACAGGCTAGATCTTTATATGGTATTCGTATTGATAGAGGAGCCACAAAGATATCTCATTTGTTTTTCGCGGATGATATACTGTTTTTTCAGGGCCAATGATAGAGAGACTGATTGGTGTGCCAAGTTCTAGATATGTATCGACAAACTTCAGGTTAGCTCATTAATTTGGATAAGCTAGAGCTCTCCTTTAACCAAAATGTTCTAGTAGAGAGGAAACAAACCCTTCAGGGTCATTTGCAAATTAAGGCGGTGGAGAGCCGTTACAAATATTTTAGGCTACCTACTCTTGTTAGGAGGTCTTTAATTTTTTTCAGGACAGTGCATAGAAGAACATAAAGGAGTGGAAGCAGCGTTGTTTGTCGATGGCAGGGAGGGAGATTCTCATCAAACCGGTGGCCAAGCAATTCCAACGTATATTATGGGCTGTTTTTTCTACCTGTTGGTATATGCAATCATATTGAGAGCATGATAAGCATACTCTGGTGGGGGAGTGAACAGGGTGAGTGCAAGATCCATTGGGTGAATTGGAATTCCTTATGTCAGCCAAAAGATGAGGGTGGTATGCTTTTCCGTAGTTTTAAATCTTTTAATGATGCTCTCCTAGATAAGCAAGGTTGGAGATTACTTCAGTTCCAGGAGTCTCTCATGGCAAGAGTACTAAAGGCTCTGTATTTTCCATCTTCCAATTTTCTATATGCGAAGTCGGAGTTTATGCCTAGCTATATGTGGTGAAGCATACAAAAAGCGGCGTGGATCCTAAAGTGGGGATGTTATTGGAGGATTAGTAATGGGTGTGACGTGAGGATTTGGAAGATAATTGGCTCCCTAACAAATGTTGTTTTCGAGTTTGGACACGAAAGCCTGTGAACGGGGAGCTCACTCATGTTTCCCAGCTGTTTGATAAGGAGAATAAGAGTTGGAATTACTTCATGTATTTTGAGGCGGAGCAGATTGTCAAAATCCCTCTTATGGACATGGTAGCAGACGATGTTCTATGTTAGGCTGAGACTTGGGATGGTTTCTTCATTGTTCGTTCAACCTACCATTGTATAAGAGATTGGGATAGATAGGTGGATGCTCCGGGCTCGGCTCTGAATAATAACGAGACTTGTAAGAAGCTTTGGAAGCTCCAAATGATGCCACGATATGCTCATTTTGTTTGGAGAATTTTGAAGAACGCGGTCCCTTCTAGACAGAAAATTTGTAGTAAAGGTGTGAGGAGCCCGATTTTTTGTCCAAGGTATGCTGGTATAGTGGAATCTATAGGACACGCCCTCCATGATTACCCGTGGGGCAGACAAGTCTAGTTTGCCTCTATCCTGGGTTTTTATTGGGCCTATGTTCCTATTACGAATGCAAAAGCTACATTGTGATTATCATTAAATTTCAGTATTGGTATTACAAAGCCTTATATAGAGGCTGAAAAATAAAACTAATTTCTAACTAATTCCTAACAAACTAAAACTGAATTATAACCTATTAACTAACTACTAACTAACTGAATTAACATTCTTGTTACGCCCCCGCAAGCCGGAAGTGTTATACAATAACACGACCAGCTTGGAAACAACATAGTGAAGCTAAAACCCAGTCTCGAAAACTAGAATCTAGCTTATCCGAATGTATCAATGTGCAGAATTTGCTTTAATATCCAGATACAATTTACTTCCACTGCTTCAAAGCCAAACAAGGACACAACACCGCACAAAAACTGATTGAAAGAAATGGCTTCGAAGCTCATTCCCTTTCCACCCACTTCTAGCAAAAATGCGACATCGCGCTCTTAGTTCCCAGAATAAAAAAAACAACAAATCAAGAAAGCACAGCCTTCCACTCCCAATCCAAATCTGAATCAAAATCAAGATTCTGAGCTAAACAACCCTTCGTCGTCCGATAGTAATGCTAGTAGTAGTAACACTGATGATGATTCTGATTCTCTGCAGAATTTGGATCCTCCAACTGCAATACATGTGGACAATACCACACCTTCGGTAAACATGAATGGTATAATATTTATGATGGTTGTTGTCAGCTGGACATTCAGTTCTCAAGCCTTGATGAACAACAAGTGAACTTCAACAATGGTGGTTTTCACAACCTGGACATAGGGATGCAGGAATCATAAACGGGGCTGGACCCAGGGAAAGTGCCAGAGCATGTCAAAACAGTGTATCACAGGAATAAAACAACTTCCAGAACCAAGTGAATCTCCACTTTTCTCTGAGACAATTTCACAAACACCTTGTGTGCAACTTCCAGAACAAAAAAAACAGAGAAATCTTCACGTGCATTTCCGCAAACACATGGCGGACAACACCAAGAGCGCATCCATGACTACTGAATCCACAAACAGAGAAGCAAGAGACAACGAAAAACACCAAATACATAGGCATTAGTGCAAGAATCAAACAGAAAATACCACATACATAGGCAGTGATATGAAACATAGCTTCAATAACGAACATAGGAGGATCGATGAAGTCATAAGAAAGATCGAAATCACACTTACATAGGCAGCGGTGTGAAAGAAAACAATGGCAGCAACGAACATAGGAGGATCGCCGACTAACCAAACGAAACAAGAAGTCTGAAACCATCGAAGCCAGAAACCCAAATCTGAAGCTCTCGATCACCAGAAACCTTTTAGAAATCGAAGATGGAACAATCTTCAAACTGAAAAACACAACCGCGAACCAAACGTGAACACAAATCCATGAACCAGACGTGAAATCAGAAGCTGATCGAAGTCAGGAAACTGGAGCAGACGAAGCCAGAAAACTGAAGCAAACCACGGCGGCGTAGAACATCAAAACCTCCAGAAATTCTGAAATCAGAACCAGATCTTGAACTCCAACACAGAGAAGGACAAATCGAACGATCGCCATGCAAAGGACGATCCAAACGCAGGAGGACATGAAGAAATCGAAATGCATGAAACGGAAGCAATCAGGACCAGATTCAGGAGAAAAAAAAACGAAGAAGAAGGTAGAACAGTGCAGCAGCAGAGCAATTTTGCTCTGATACCATATTACGAATGCAAAAGCTACATTGCGATTATCATTACATTTCAGTATTGGTATTACAAAGCCTTATATAGAGGCTGAAAAATAAAACTAACTTCTAACTAATTCCTAACAAACTAAAACTGAATTATAACCTATTAACTAACTACTAACTAACTGAATTAACATTCTTGTTAGTTCCTAATCAAAGCGTGGCGCAATGGCTGGTATCAATTTTGATATCGGCTCCACAAAAGATTGGAGAGCTTACGTGTGCGATGGTGTACCATATATGGAGGGCCATAAATGTTGTATGTATTGAGGAAAGAAATAGCGATCCCCTTGCAGTTATTGCACGGGCTGGGACTGAACTGCTGAATATAAACAAAAATGCCAGAGTCTTTCTCCTTATACTGACAGACAGGTGTCATGGCTTCAAATAGATGGTATGCTCCTCCTAGTGACTTTGTGAAGCTGAATACTGATACAGCGGGTAGCGAAGGAGATTGGGGTGGTGCGACCGTTGTTAGAGACGACGTTGGGGATGTAATCGTTGCTGCTACAAGAAAATTTAGTGTTGATTGTGGACCTGAAATGGCAAAGGCTTTGGATATTCGATTTGGAGGTGAACTTCTGCAACATGACTTTCACATGGTTCAAATCGAGTCAGACTGCTTATCCATTATCAGGAAAATTCAAGCTAAGATCTACCAAATAACTATCTGGGTCTAACTCCGAAGGATATTATCTCTTTAACCTTTGATTTTCATTCTTGCACTTTTATGCATGTTTTGAGGGATACCAATAAGGTAGCTCATCATGGGTCCAAACATGCCTTAACTCATGTGAATGAGATTTGGTTTGGACAGTTACCTTTTCTTTAAACTTGTCTGTGATTGCGGATATTATTTTGATTTCTAGTTTTTTTTGTTACAAAGAGGGGACAAAGCCCCAACAAGAAACTAAACAATAGGCTCAAACGGCAATGGAACACCTTCCACACCTAAGTCCGAACAGAGAAGACGGTGACCTCACCAAATGGGGAAGAAAACACATGAACCTCAAGAGAACAAAGAGCAGCCATAACTAGCCAGCCGGCAACTGAGTTGCAATTCCTAGGCACAAAAGCGAATAACTCCTAGACACACGAGCCAGAATCTCACTAAGCGGGTGATCCGGGACCGACGAAGAAGAAACCAAATGGATCGCCTTCGCCGAATCACTTTCAATAATCACCCAAGAGTGATTCTGCTCGATGGAGATATACACAGCAGCACAGATAGCTTGCAGCTCAGCAAGAAGCGGACTTGACATTCCTAATTTATTGCAGAACCTGGTAATCCTCTCGTCGTTTGCATTCCTCAACACTCCCCCGCACCTGAAACTCTGTCCACGTTCACTGCGCCATCAACATTAAATTTCGAAACTCCTGGACCATGTCTAAGCCACCGAAGAGGTTGATTATGCGCTTGGAGAGGAGGAACCGAAACACCTTGTTGGGCAGGAACAGGAGGAAACAACGTTAACGCAAGGTCCCTGTGACTAGCGTCGATGGAAGCAGCCTGAATATACGCCCATGCTCAATTACAATCCGACGGGAGACCCTGGAACACCGCTTCGTTACGCAACCGCCACACTGCCCACAAAGCTGCTGTGAAAATTCTGGGCCATTGAGACACTCGGGGATGCCCCTGACAAACCTGCAAGTTATAAGAAATCCAAGACAGCAGATCATAAGAAAAGAAATGTGTGATAATAGAAGCGGACAACAACATTCTCCACAAAGGCGAGGTGCAACTGCCAACACAGAAAAGATGATTTCTAGTTAATGAAGCTTAAAATTTCCGTAATAAAAACATGATATGATTTATTTTCATGATTATTTTTACAATTTAAAAAAGTGAATTTCAAATTCATATATATCATTTTATAATTGAAATCTTTATCTCTTAATATTAATCTTAAATTTTGTAATAATGTGCATGGTTGAATATACTACACAAAATAAAGGAGTTGCATTTTTTGTTAGTAAAAAACAAAATACTTTTTCGATACTATCACTTTCTTATCATATCATACACATAATTGACTACTGAAATTTTGAGACTATAACTTTGTAATTAAGAATTACAATATTAATGGGCGGCAAAATTTAATGCTTTAAGTGAAAACTGTAAAAATGTTCACCAAAATGGACGGTGGAGTTACCGGTTGTTTAAGCCATCAAAAATTTTGTCGGAGCCTTTCAATGGAATTATCGATAATCATAGCCATGGGACCAACCGTTGAAAACATTCCCGCCAACGGTTTTGCGCAGAAAAACCCTTTCCAGTCGCATTTCCCACTAATTACCGATGGCTTAATCATTGAAATTACTGACAGTTATCGTGTTGTCGGTAATTAACTGTCCGTAATTTCATGTTTTCTTGTAGTGAATGTGGTGGTTGTGAGGGCAATTTGGTGGTAAGCCATGGGGTAGAGAAAATAGTAGCAAATGATTGCAAAAGGGTCCAAAGGCTATGATCAAGGGGGACGCTGGTTTATCAGAAAGGTTTTCAATGGTGGGGTAGAGGGAAAAGGATTGTGGTTTAGTATGTTCTAGGAAAGTAATGGTATGGAATTCAGCGATTGAGACTATGTGTAAAAGGAGACGAATATGGTGAAATGAGGCTTGGGTTGGTTGGGGTAAGGGATTTACAAGTGAGAGTGCATTTTGAGGCATTAATAGTAAAATTCATACGTATAGCAAAACTTCATACCCAGACCTATCAGAATTCCTTGTATATCTAATAGATAAAAAGAAACATGAAAAGTAAGTACCTCAGTATTATGGCAGTAACAAATACAAAGAATATCAACATTGTTACCTACCAATACCATTTTTGAAAAGCTGGTGACATCATAATAGGAAGACGTATGAAATGTTTGTTTAAGCTTGAATGCGGTGGTTTGAATGACCAAATATGACAACCAAGGCCCTTGTAATTGTTTCCCTATAGTATAAACTTAAGGCTTCACCCTTCATATAGAATGAGATGAGCTCCACACGTTGTTCTTGTGGTATTTGATGCAACTGGAAAAAGGCCACACATTTGTCTGGCACGCTAGCTAGCTAGCTTTCTTTAAGCTACTAGTAAATGATTGCATGTTATTTCCCATTTTGGTAACGTACACTCATCAGATCTGCTTCTGCGCGCACATATGCCTACAATTACAAGGTACCCCAAACTCTTGTGGACCGATGGTGACTAACAAAGTACTATAACTATAAGCTTTCTTTTCATTCGATTAATATTAATTGCTTAGCCTTAGTGTATGTTTTGAGCGCATTGGACTGCTAAGTGCTAACGCTAATATGCATGCAGTGATGTTAATTAGTGTTCAACCATTGCCTTAATTGAGGATACGGTTTTCATGGGAAAATGGGTTTAATTTGTTTGCCCATATGAGATAGAGGATGGATTAGCTGTCTTGGAAAACACAAGAGGGAGAATATTAAAAATAAAGAAGGCATTTTCTGTGGTGCCTTTGGGATTATGTAGGTAGTGTACCTCCATCACATCTGCAAATAGGAATATGACACGTGTAATATGTAAACTGTTTTCCAAAATCTACATTTCTATTTTATGGTAAAAAGTAAAATGTTTTTTTTTACAACCCTAGTTAGTCTAACCATGAGTTAGATTGAAAACAATTTCAGTAAAAAAGAAATCACCGATTCAAAATAAAAAATAATCAAAGCAAACACTGCTGGTTCATCTTCTCTGGTCCTTCCACCTTCGTCTTCTCTACTGCTTCATCTTCTCTGGTGTTCATCTTTCAATAGTCATTCATCTTCCCCACATTGAGCTCTCTTCGGAAAAAAAAAAATTGAAGCAAACACTGCTGCTTCATCTTCTCTGGTATTCAACCTTCAACACTCCTTCATCTTCACGGTGGTTCGTCTCTGAAGGTTCGTAGCTTCGAGCTCTCCGTGTCAACACGATGGTTCGTCTCTGAAGGTTCGTAGCTTCGGGCTAAACGTTTTCGAGCTCTCCGTTGATTTGTGACTTCACCCACGATTCTTTGCTGTCTGTAAGTTATCTATTAACTCGAATTTAGGGTTTCAAATTGAATGCGTGAATTTTTAGCATTTTACTATCCTTACTGTATTGCCCATGCAGTTGTTGTTGTTGTTGTTCTCAGTTAATCGTAAATAGTTTAGTTTTAGGTTCGTGAGAGGGGTTTCTGCAATGAAAGGTATTAGTGATGATTATTGTGTTAATTTGTCCAATGATGGAGTGTTAAGTGATTCTGAAAAAAACTCAGAGAATGATGTAGGGGTTCAAGGAAATGATTCGAATACTGATAATGGGTTAGAAGGTTGCAAATATATTGGAGACCTGACATATGATGAAATTAGGGAAATGGAATTTCCCTCTGAGAATCATGCTTTCGTATTTTACAAGACATATGCCCAGATTAAAGGTTTTGAGGTGAGGAAAGATGATGTGCGCCGTGATACAAAGGGTAATGTTGTTTCCTGTCAGATTGTTTGTAATAAGGAGGGTGGGAGACATGAGAAGCACAAGAATAAGATGAGTAGAATAAAAGAGGCAAAGCTTTTAACCAGAGCATCTTGTAAAGCCAGAATTCGTGTCCGTTTTGATGGAAAGTTGTCTATATGGAGAATTGTTTTCTTTGAACCCGAGCACAGTCATGAATTGGCACCAGCCGAACAGGTTCATTTGATACCTGCTTTTAGGGGGTTGTCTGACGGTGATAGGGCTCAAATTGACAGCATGAAGTTATATGGTGTTAGGAGTTGCAATGTAACGAGCCTGCTGATGGGCCAAAAAGGGGGTCATTTTTCTGCTGGTTTCACGAAAACGGACGTAAGTAATTATATAGATAAGAAGAAGAGGTTAAGTTCCGGGTTCGGAGATGCGGCTTCTGCGTTGAGTTATTTACAGCGGAAGGCGGAGAAGGATCCAATGTTTTTCTTCAATTTCAAGAGAACAAGCAATGATAAGCTTGAACGCTTGTTTTGGTCCGACGAAACAAGCCGGCTTGATTTCCAAGCATTTGGAGATGTTGTTGCCTTTGACAGCACATACAAAAGGAACAAGTATAACAAAGCAGTGGTTATCTTCTCTGGTTATAATCACCACAAGCAGACTACAATATTTGCATGTGTACTGGTATCCGATGAGAGTATTGAGACCTACAAGTGGGTTTTGCGTACCTTATCCGATGCAATGTTTGACAAGCAGCCTAAAGATTTTGTCACAGATGGGGATAAATCTATGCGTGAAGCAATAAAGGTTGTTTTTCCCAGTTCTACTCATAGGCTATGCGGATGGCACATTCAGCAAAATGCTCTGAAGAAGGTGAAGATTCCTGAATTTCTTGATGAGTTTAAGACTCTGATTTATGGGAACTATACTCCTGAAAGGTTTGAATCAAAATGGGCTCATGTGATGGAAAAGTATGGTATTCAAGAGCACAAGTGGATTAAAAAGATTTATGGCATGAAGGAGATGTGGGCAACTGCATATATGAGAGAGAAATTTTTTGCTGGTATTAGGACTACTTCCCTGTGTGAAGGTATTAACTCTTTTATTAAGAGGTTTGTGCAGTGTAAGAATAGCATGTTCGATTTCATATATAACTTTGAGAGAGTTGTGGATGAATACAGACACAATGAGCTAGTTTCAGATTTTAGGTCAAGCAATGGTGAACCTGTATTAACCAATGCTTTGTCGAAGATTGAACAAGGAGCTGCAAAATTGTTGACAATAAATATGTTTAGGGAAGTCCGACATGTGATGGAGCAAGCTCTAGCTCTTAACGTCGTGGAACGAACATAGTTGGGCAACACAGTGATGATAAAGATGAGCACTATAGATAGACCAAACACTGAGATCGTTGTTGTATATGATAAGAGCCAGATCAAATTTGAATTTGAATGTGAGTTATCTAATTATGTTGGCATCCCCTGCTGTCACATTATATGTGCCATGAGAAATGAGCACCTGAATGAATTCCCTGCTAGTCTTGTCTCTAAAAGGTGGTTGAAGACAGCCAAGGTTGACTACATGCATTCAATTCCAAACGTTGATCTTGACGCTGAAAAAATGAAAATGTTGCGTAGAGGTGCCATCTCTACGACATGTAATTTTCTTTCTGAATACGCTGCTGACGATGTTAAAGACTTTTCAAGTGTTATTGAGGACATATACAAGCTGGTTTCAAGACTTGAGAAAAGTCGTCATCCAAATACTGGTCCTAAGAACTTATTTGTGATTGGTGATCCAACGATAGTCAGAACAAAGGGTGCTCCACGCAAGAAAAAGGGTAAGAGGAACAAGAGGATTTGTTGCAATTGCAGAAAGAGTGGACACACTTGTAGGACATGTCCTTCATTGTTTGAAAGTGAAGGAGATGAGGCACAAGAAGAAGCAGATGTGGCAGCAGTAGATGCAGATTCATCTGACGAAATCGAAGATGATGGCAGGCTTGATACTGTAAATAAATTGCTAAATCTTGCTAATTTCATGTTTGTCTCTGATGGTTTATGATTTACCTTTTTTTCTCATCATTTTCCAATTTTCATGGCATGTGCAGACTCAGCGATCAGTTCAAGGAGGAGAAAATGTTGCTTCAAGTTCAATGCAAACAGCCAGAGGTAAAAGGAAGGTTAGTATTTTAAATAATTTTAAATTTTCCACCATGCCCACATTTGAGTCGGTGTAATTGTGATACTTTGTGCGATTGGTTATGTTAAAAACTTGCTTTTTGATTATTAGGTTTGTGATAGTAGCAACGTTGGTGCTTCACAGGATCAGCATCTTAAGTTCCCAACGTTATCAGTGCAACAAAGAGCTCAATTTCCATGCCCTCCAATGTATTACCCCAATGCATTTAATATGTTTCCCCAATTCCCTCCCACGCAGTTTTTACACCCACATCCTCAATTTTCTGCATACCCATCATTAGTGATAGTCAGTTTATGGGTGCTATAAAAGAGGTTGAGAGGATGGCAAATATGAGAAATACGTAGTATGGGTTGGAAGACGAGTTATGTAACTGGTGGTTTGTTTTTGTTGATATCATAATGTTATGATATGTATGCGTACTGACATATTTTTGTTAGTGTTTGAGTTTTTTACCCTTTTCATTGTACAGGCCTGCATATTGACTCATTCATTGTATACTATAAAGTGTGTGTATAGAAAGAAACAGAAACGCGTTTAAGGAATACTCGTTGATTTTCCTCAGCTGTAATTATTGAGGTATTATAGAAAGCTAAGAAGATTTTGTGTTGAAAAGATACAGTGAAAACATTACATCGCACCATAAGAAAAATCTATGTAAGGAATTTACCAAAATAAAAACTCTACATTTCAATGCACCTTATGAAAACTCTACATCTCAATTTACCTAAAAAAACTCTACATTTCAATGCACCATATGAAAACTCTACATCTCAATGTACCAAAATAAAAACTCTACATTTCAATGAACCAATATAAAAATTTTACATTTCAATATACTAAAATAAAAAATCCACATTTTAATGAACCAAAAATAAAAACTTTACATTTCAATGTGCCCTAATTAACGAAAGGGTTAGGTAATTCCCAAATTTGATGTGTAGGTGATCTTCTCTTTATTTAAAAGCTATATGTAATTATCACTCCAAACACATATGACACCCACAAAAATTAAACTAATCAGTTTGTTAACCTGTAATGCAATGGGTAAAAATTTAAAAACGTGCCTTGTAACGCCCCCGGAATTTTCCCCAATAATTAAATAATTATTTAATCATTCCAAGGTACTGTTTGGATCTGCTTGACGGCATCGGCAAGCGTTATCGTCGAGCGAAGTACCGGTGAAGCACCTTTTACACCACTTGGTAGGAAACCAAGCTAGACCTGACTTTGAGTTCGGGCGAGAATAAGACGTTCTCACTATCACCATGACGTTCAGTAAAGAAATTCGTGAAGAACGACTGTAATATTGATATGGTTTCCTCCCGGAGCCCGAGAAGGATTTTTCGCGCTAACGAGACTTTTAGCCGAAACTTCAACAGAAGAAACGGACGACTTTGGGACCCCGGATCGAGAATCTAAACAGCTCTAAACAATTCTGTTTGGCGTTTCGAGACCAAATTCATGAAGAAGAGTTTCGTGAATAGTGACTCGGTGAATAGTGTTTTCGGGCAGCGTAACGCAGACTTCGAGAAAGATCGACCCGGCTGTGAATCGTGCGGGCCCGGTACCCCGAAACAAATAAATGACCACGATGCAGATATTCTCAGTGACACTGAGGTACTCACTGATGAGCAAAACCCGATGATGACCGGTGACTTGACGCATTGACGCAGTGACGCGTCATGATTAAGAATTTATTAATAAACAAACCTAGATATTTATTAGAACTTTCTAGGCTTAGATTTTAGTCCTTGAACTTTGTACGGTTTGGTCCTCGAACAGTAAAAGTTTTTTTTACCTTAACCATTTACCATTTTCACTTAGGTCCTTAAGGTAAGAAAAAATTAAAAACCCACCCCATTTTGCCCTCCAAACCCACGGCCAAGGGCCATCAAAGGGGTGAAACCCCACCCTTAATTCATTTAATGAGTCATAAGTGAAAAGCCTTGGAGTTTTAGTGATATTTAGAGAGATAAAGAACTAAGGAAGTATTCATCATCTTCCTCATTAAGCTCTCTTGGCCGCCCCCTCCTTCCTCCATGGCAGCCCCTTCCTCACCTCTTTTGCACTTGATTCTTTGAGGTAAAGTGTTCCTCACCTCTCGATTGCTAACGATTCGAAATTTCATTTTGTTGAGTTCGGTTTTTATGCAAGTACTGGGATTTGAAAGTCCCTTCACAAATGTTGTTCCCACTACCTTTAGCTTCATTTTAAACCGATTGGATTTTTGATTGAATGAATTTTGGTTCTTTGAAAAATTTTAAGTTGGGTTTTTGTTAGGGTCCCCTTTGGAAAAGTCATTCCCATGACATTGATCTTTGAAAATCTCTAATTGGTTTTCTTAGAAGTTTTATTTTTGAAAAGTTGATTATTTGGAAAAGTGATTTTTCAAGCTTTAGGTAATTATTCACCATAGATTTCTTGTTGTCTTTGATGTGTACAAATTAGTTTTTGAAGAAAAAATTTCCCTTGAATTAAAGTTGTTTGGCCGAATTGACTAGTGTTTTAGGACTTTGGAAAATTGATTTTCTAACTAGCTTTTTGTAGTGTTTAAAGCTTGTATGTGAGGTTTGATGCAAAGGAAAATTAATTTCCCTATTTTTGATGGAATGGCCGAGAGTTACAAAGTGTTTTAAGGGCTTGGAAAATTTATTTTCATTTGGTTTTGAGAGAAGGACTAAAATTGAACTCTTGGGAAAATTTGATTATGGAACTTCTAGCTTTTTTTAGGGTTTTGAAAATTTGGGAAATTGAGAGTTTAAAAGTTGACAATTGAGTGAATTTTGTATGTTCTTGACACTTAGGTTTTGTTGAATACAAGAGTTGGAAAATTGATTTGGAAACTTGTAGAAAAGGTAAGTTTTTGGGCAAATTGGCTTTTGGAACTTATAGTTCAAATTAGGATTTTGCACATTTTGAAAAATTGGGGAAATTAGTGTGGAAAATGGATTTAAAATTTATGTTTTTGGTTGTGTGGTTGATTTGAAAATTTAGTGAAGTGTTGGGTGAAAATTTGGAAATTTTAGGGTTTTTTTAAGAACTTGGGAAGAATTGAAGTTTGATGAAAATGTGTGTGCTTTTGTCTTCTAAAATCTTGATTAAGGCTTCAAAATGGTTTGTAAGCATCTAGCCTTGATTCTATTTGGATGGTTTAAAGTTTTGAGAAGTTTTGGTTTTGTAACTTAGGTTTTTTCTAAGTTCTTTCGGTAATCGTCGAAATCTTGTTTAAGTGTCGTCGATCTCTAAGATTTTCCTAAGTTGTAGAACCTTTGTCTAAGTGTTTAGACCCCTGTTTAGACCAGCACCTTGACCATAGGTTTAAGTTCAAAGTTCTAAGCTAGGTTGTGTTTGTTGAAGGATAACGAGGCCCCGTACCGATCTAGACGCACGGAGTTTACGTGACCGCCAGGATCGACTACCTTTAAGGTAAGGGCACTTCGTATCTCTGTCTATTAGCATAAGTATCAATATATACCATGCTGCACTATAATCTTAGAATTGTAGTTGACGGCGTTCTGAGAACGACCCGACTTTAAACTGTATTGATTGATATATGAATGCAGTCTCTGAAGGCATCTGATATGCTGGATTAGTTTTTGTGTGATGCGTGGCATTGTTGGATTGTTGTGATTTGTGGCTTGACTTATTGGATGTTTATTGCTTTGATGATAATTGAAAGCATGTTTCTTCCTTCGACATGATTTATATCTGCTTAAGATATGTGCAACTGCTCTACATGATTAGTGTTAATTATGAAGCTATGCTAGGCCTCGTTTAAATATGTATGAGTCCTACTTGTGTTTTTGTGTCATGTCGTGTCAAGCATGTAGTCGTGAAAGTCGTCATGGTTCGGGGCTATAAAGAGTCAAGTGCTAGATGACGCACCATCGGGGCGTTATAAAGAGCGTTCTCGTGTAAGTGGCAACTCTCAACTTACTGACTTACTTTCTAGGTTGTTCGGAGTTCGGGAGAGTGTCCCACCTGCCTGCGGGAGTTGGTGCATATCTAGATAAAAGTTTTTTTTCTTTACATGAGGAAGTATACGTGCATATAGAGTCCTAGAGGTTTTCAACTACTTGCGTCAAATAATTGTATGCGTACTTGTTTCTTTCTACCTGTTGATTGCTTGGATAACATTTGCTAGCCGTAGGCCTTATTTGTATCCAATGTTTTATTTTGAGTTGACCCTTGCATCTGTGTGTTGTTTGAATTTTCTGGTGATCCGTCGCCAGGCAGACGTCCTTTAGCCGGAAGATGCGGATGGATGCTGTTACAGGAAAACCATGACCAGAAGTCGGGCGCATAGAGTTGGAAGACTTGTGCATCCGCTTTTATTATTATGTAATAATATTTTGTATGCTAACATGTCATGGTAGAATTTTTAGGTTGCTTTTTACAACTGACAGCAGGGTTTTTGAAAACGAGTTATATGTTTTGTAAGAAATTTCCAAACTGCTGGTCGGTCAATTTAGGCCATATGTTTGGCTATTTGCGAAGTCTGTATTTATAATATTAATGCACCTCAGCATGGCACATTTCGAAAGGGAAAATGATTTTAGAAAAAATAATATACTCTTTTCCAAGTTTTGAAAATGCACCTGCATATTTATTTATGTTTTATTTTCTACAGTAACGTCTTGGAAATCGGGGTGTTACGTGCCTCAATCACATCCGCAAAACAAAACCAAAATGATAAGGATGATAAAACCAAAATGCTATAGCAGCCAAATTAACCGAACATAAAATCAAACAGAACCATTGTCAGCAAAGTAGTAAAACAAACATTCAACAAAAATAAAACCTCAAAAAACCAACAGGATTAAACATTGTCATTTGTAACATAATTGAAACAGAAATCATCATCTGGAAGAGGAGGTGGATTCAAAGTCACTTCTCTTTCTCTTATGCTCAGGGTTCCGAATGAGCTGACTGAATTATGGGAAATCATCACTGGATGAAGTGGGAGAGGAACTGGAAGTTTCGGCTGCAACGCGAACATGCTGAGTTCCAACAGCACCCCCTCCAGAATCACCCCCAGCATCTTCAGTGTCAGCAGCATCCCCTCCAGCAACATCACCAACATCATCCCCTCCAGCAACATCACCAGCATCTTGAGTGTGAGCATCATCCCCTCCTCCATCATCGTCCTCTCGTTCATCGTCAGCATCTCCATCATCATCATCATCATCACCACCAGCATCCTCCTGTGCAGGGATCACAATTCCGTGACTTTCAAGGAATTTCCTTGACATCACAGTACATGTTTCCCGAGCAAAATGACTACTGGCAAAGGGTCGCGCAACCATATCCTGCAGAATCTTTGTTAGTAAAAATCCATAAGGAATAGCATATGATGTGTTTGCCAGCACCCGTCTCAGATGCTGATGCACAACATCGACGGGGTCAATGGGGATTTTTTTCAACGTGTGATACATGATGAAAATATCATTATCGAGGACGTAGCTGTGCAGGGAGATTCTGGGGCAAAACACAGTCAGGATAAGCACATGGATGAGTTTCTCTTCTGGAGTGAGACTGCTTGCTTTAGTGGCATCCTCACCTGAGATGAACTCTCTACCAAACACTGTTTTGTAGATGTCTCGTTGCTCCATCTCAAGGTTCCACCCTATTGTGTACTTTAATCCTTCGGCTTGTGCCTCCAATATCCCACAAAGCCTGTGATGGTTGAAGCTCAACAGATAGTCAAGAACTTGTCCTGAGAATCCTGATGGTTCATGGAATGTCACACCGCCCCAGAACTCCCGAACAATCTCAGGATAAATGGGCGTATAAGCAGCGTTGTTGATACAGTTGAGGGGAGATGTCAAAAGATGATCAGCACCCGGAACATTCCACTCAACCAGGTATTCAAATTCGTAGCAAACAAGGTCACAGATACGTCTGGCAGCCATTTCTGAAGATTCCTTGAAAGCTCTATAGATGGAGAAGTTAATAAACGGTTCAAGTAAATGAATATATAATCAATTGAAGGTATTGACAGTTGTGGGGAGTTACATAATGGGCAGTTGTGTGCAAAAAAACATGCAATTGATAGTTTATCATGTGTAGTTTTTCATTGCCATTTTCGTTGAAATTGAACTAACACGGGGAGCTATAATGGGGAGTTAAGCAGAACATATGAACGTGTAGTTTACACATAAGCAGAACATACCCACGAGGCACCCACGATTGAAATACAGGACATGTAGTTTACCCATAAGTTATAGCACCATCATATCACAGGACATATGAACACAATCAATTGTTACACTTAATTAGGTCTAATTAAACATTGCATGGATATTCAAAGATGGAAAGGAAGCAGCAACGATAAAAACTCTAAAGATATAGGGCAAACCTGGTGTGGATGGACGTAGATTGAAATTGATGGTCTCGCCGGATTCCTTTGAAACTTGAGAAAGGTTTAGAAATTTTTTCTGGGGCCATATATATGTGGAGTTATTTAGCCAAGATCGCAAAAGATGGATGGACGTAGCTTGTAATTGTTGGTCTTGCAGGACGAGCTTGCCGATGAAGCGTGCGCCGTTGTTGAATTGCGCGCGCCATACGTTTTCCAAGTTTTGCAATCATGACCTCTGCACGTAATCATTAAAATCATTAATGATTAATTCACAGAGAGAGAGAGTAGGAAAATGAAGAGCCCCAACGAGTAAGAATATGGAAGGTTTTTGGTTGTAGCATCAGGCATCATGACTTCTGTTTGATTAAATATAGTTAACGAACATATTTCTCAATTGCTATCAATGTAGATCAATGGTTAGTGCACATATACATAAGAAGGAGGGCTAGGGATCAAATCTAATCTACAACCTCTTTGTTTTTACAACTTTTTTTTTATTTCCTATTAACTGTAATTTTTTTATGAAAAAAATTAAGGCTTAATAGCACTTTTGGTCCCCCACAAATCACGACTTGACAGTTTTGGTCCCCCTAAAAAAAAATTAGCCTCCAAGGTCCTTCACAAATACTAACTGTTGCAGAACCCCTTTTCCGTCCAAGTCCCGTTAGAGAACTAACGGACCAGTCCTACGTGGCATAATTTTAATGATGTGGAAATAGCCTTGGAGAGAGAAGAAGCCAGAAAGGTGGAGCATGCCACTCACGTGACCATCGTCTTCTTCATGATGAAGGCTGCAACGGCTACATCTTCTTCCCTTCCACCTACAAAAGAGGGCTTTTCTGTTTGTTGCAAATTGAAGCAAAAGCTCCATATTTTATAACCGCGTCCACGAAGTAGAAGAGCCAGTGACATAGATTTGGAAGGCCATTGATCGTAGCATGGAATTTTCGGCATCTTCTTCATCTTGTAGGACGAGACACGAAATGGGTGGAGGTTATGAACGCAGGAAGCCAGTGATCTGTCATTGTGGAGTTGAGGCTCCGTTGGTGACGTCGTGGTCTGGTGAGAACCCAGGCAGGAGGTTCTATGGGTGTGGGCTCTACAAGGTAACACCAATTTTTCCAATGCTCTGTTTTTCGATGTTGTTGGGTATGCTCTTGGGGAGGGTGGGTTCTGTTAGGAATAAGGATAATAGACCATTTTTCCCACCTGAGTTTGTTGTGTGGGTTGGATACTGTGTTTTTCAGGTTTTAGAAGATGTAGTGGGTTCTTTGTTTTGTTGTTCTCATATATTTCTGGTTCAGGTACATGGAAGTAGAATCTGCAATTTCTTTGTTTGGTACGATCAGCAGAATCCAAGAGACAGGAAGATAATTGCAGGGTTGTTGAAGAAGCTTGAAGCAATGAAGAAGAAAGTGTTGTTTTTGCAGATTTGTCTTGGTGTGTGCATTTGGCTGTTAATTGTACTGGTGGTGGTCCTTTTTGTATCAAAGTAGGTGAAATTGTCACAAAAAATTAGTGTTTAGATTAGAAGCATGTGGCTTCATGAATCTTGCCATTGTAATTCTGTTACCTATCTCTGATTGACTAAAAAAAATTGTTTTCGTACCAATCAAGTGTTTTGGTTGAAATGCCAATTTTGCTGTAAAATTTTCTTGAGAATAATTTGTAAATCAGCTTCATTATGAGGAAGCATAATTCTGGCCAATACCCACAAATTCCTCAGCACTTAGAAATCAAAAGTGAATCACAGACATCCAGAATAATAATCTAATGAGGAAAGTTAATTATCCAAGTAGCAAGGTTCAAAATAGTCGAAGACATCATAATCACAACAAAATGGTCGGTTGGATCCTACAAATACAAATCATTGACAACAAAATATCCACTTCTATTAAAATCATCAATACAAATACAAGGTCACTTAGTCAGGCTAGCTTCATTGATCTTCCTTTTTCTTCCCCTGGTTGATGGCACTCTTCTTTCTTGTTGAGGCTGGCTTGAAGTGGCAGTTTGTGAAGGTTGGGGTTGTGTAGGAGTTGTTGTCTGAGATGGTTGGGGCTGGGTACCAATGTCTGGCTGAGAAGCTTGGGGCTGGCTAGCAGTTGCTACCTGGGACTCTGGTTGCTGAGAAGCCTAAGGAACTTCACGAGCAGCAGCTTGTGGTTGATCATTTGTCCTCTGCTCAAGCTGAAGAACTTGAGTATTGTCCTGGAATCATGAATAATTTCAGAATAAACAACATAAACATGAACAACATAGTATACTCCTACCAGTAGTAAGCAAATTATCAAATCTAATCAGTGGACTAATTATCAAAGTGTCCAGCCCATTTTAATCAACATAAGCAACATAAACCACAACAACATAGTATACAGATACTACTTTTTTAATTATGAAACCCATTCCTAAATTTATCAACAAGCTCATACACATATCACAATTGTCTAAGCCATTCCCAAATTTATCAACAAAGATTCACAGATCAGAATTATTTAAGCCATTCCTAAATTTATCAACATCAATACACATCAGAATTATCAAACCCATTCCTAAATTTATCAACAAGCTCATACACATATCACAATTGTCTAAGCCATTCCCAAATTTATCAACAAAGATTCACAGATCAGAATTATTTAAGCCATTCCTAAATTTATCAACATCAATACACATATCAGAATTATCAAACCCATTTCTAAATTTATCAACAAAGATACTCATATATTAATTATCAAAGCTATAACCTGATTTCCTCCAACAGGTATAACCATGTCTGCTGCAGTCTTCCCAAAGCATGTTCTTTTGTTGTGTCCATACTCACCACACCTCCTACATCTCACTGTACTGTGATGTTTCCTCAATCTGTTAGGGTCCTTTGGCTCATCATTTGTCTTTCTTCTGACAGTTTTAGGCCTCCCAACAGCTCTTCTCATGAAATGTGGGTTTAGGGGCAGGGCTTGATCTTCAACCCACAAATTGGGCCCATTACTTGGCTTAATGAGATAGGAGTAAGTTTGCAGGTAAGTTGTTTTGCTGCATATAAAGGGAAAGCAATGTTATCACTCAAATATTGAAGCAAGCAAATTATGAGCCAAAGGATGTTATGATATTTACCTATAGCACTTTGCCACATAATCCTCAGGTCTCCCTCTACCAAACCAAATGCAGGCTACAGCATGTTGACATGGGATTCCAATCAAGTCCCACCTTCTGCATGCACATGTCCTATCCCTTAAGTTGACAGCATATTTCTCAGTGTCCCTTGAGACTTCAAATTCAGACAAGTGTTCATCACCATTCCAGGTCGCCAGCCACCTATCAGAATATTTTTTTGCAAATTCTAATCTTTGCTGAATCATTGGACATATAGTCCCCCTCCACCTCTGCATCATCCCCCTCTGCTTAACAATCATGTTATTCAAGTAGAACTTAATTCCTTCCAGCAGTGAGATGATGGGCTTCTCCCTGTGCTCTAAGATTGCCATGTTAAAGGCTTCACACATGTTGTTGACCTGAAGGTCACACTGTGTGTCAGTGTTGAAGGCAGATCTGGCCCATTGTTTGGGTGGTTGTTGCATCATTTCCAGATAAGCAGCTTCATTCAGTCCTTTCATTGCTTCCATGGCTACCAACCACTGTGGATGTGTGCTTGCTCTTGCAGCCCTCCACAAAGCTTGCTTTAGGTCATTGCCCGGGTACTTTTTCCTAAAATTTCCATACATGTGCTTCACACATAGTCTATGATCCAGATTACCATCTAGCTCAGATATTGTCTGAACTAATCCCTGTACAAAAAACAACAAACTAATTAAAGCAAAAAAGTACAGACATGTGGAGAAATAATAGGATACTAACTTGGGGTCATTTACAAAATAATTATGATAAAATATAGCAAACTAATTAAACAAAAAAAGGAAAAATTGTAACCTTCTGTTTATCTGAAATAAATGCCCATCTCCTCCTCTCTACACTGTCCAAATCATCAACCAGAAGCTTAACAAACCATCTCCATGAGTCAGTGGTTTCAGCCTCCACAACTGCATATGCAATAGGAAACATCTGGTTGTTTCCATCCTTCCCAACAGCTGCCAGTAGTTGACCCCCATACATGCCCTTCAAGAAGCAACCATCCAATCCAATCAGTGGTCTGCAAGTCTTTGCAAATGCATTCTTGGTTGCAGCAAGACACACATATATTCTCTCAAAGACTGGCCCATTAACCTGTTCTCCATCTGCTGTCTTAATTATAACTGTGCTCCCAGGATTGCTCCTCAACAACTCATTTGCATATTTTCTGAGGTGCACATATTGGTGAGTAGTAGCTCCTTGAATCATCTCAATTGCCTTGTTCTTTGCCCTGATTGCTTTCCACTTTCCAATCAGTATGCCCCACCTATTTCTAGCCTCTTCAATTAGGCCAGTTGACTTTATTGAAGGTGTGTGTCTCAGTATGGGCATGAATTTTTTGGCTAGAAAAAGAGTCTTGGCCTGCCTATTAGTTGCAGATCTGCAACAGTTATGATCTGTAACATAACTCACCAACAGAAAATAGTCCCTAGTCTCAGTTTTACTCACCCTTAGATAAAATGGACAATCTCCTACACATACTACCACAACCCTTTTGCTGTCATTTTTTTTAATCTTCAAATCTTTTTTCTCCTACAGGGCATACTCCTTGACAGCCTGTTTAAACAACTCTTTACTGTTAAAAACTTGACCAATTTCAAAAACCACTTTCTCACCCTCTTAAGCAGGCTTGAACCTGGAAAACTTCTTTTTCTTGCTTCCTCCTTCTCCCTCAGAGGGACTTTCTAAGTCTGATGAGTCTCCATCCTCATCTTCAAAATTTGAGAATGTAGTTGGGCCAACAAACTCATCCTGCACAAAATCAATGTCTACTGGAGGCAAATCAGAACTTGGTTGGTTTGGATCTACACTGCCTACCACTGAATTCCAGTCCCATTGTTCCTCATAATCACTGTCATCAAGAGAAACTGGAGAGTCATTGCCTTCATCATCACTGTCTGGAACATAAGACTCATCGTCAGATGAAAGTGCCACCTGCTTTCCTTTATCCTTCCCCCTGCCACTCAACAATACTGCCTCATCCTCCTCACCCAAACCTCCACAATCACTAACAGGTACCTTCTCACTCAGACACTCAGCCTCACCCCTCTCTCCATTTTCATTATCACCAACACCTCCTGCCTCGACCCCCACTTCCTTTTCAGCCACAAAGCTTGCCTCATCAACCCTATCACTCAAAATCACTAATCCCCCTGCATCCAGCACCGGCCTTTCAATTATTTCACAATCCCCCTCAGACTCACATTCTTGGGCAGCACTATCACAAAAAGGCTCATAAACCACTGTCTCAACTTTGTGTTGAACATAGACATCAACTTTAGAATAGCCCTGCAGATCTGATATAAATTCTCTCACATCACGATCACAGTTAAGGGGCTTCAGTGCAGAACCATCATGTAGAGGGTGTCTATAGAACAAGTTGTCATGGGTTAGGTAACCTAGGGACTTGACTACTTTGCCAATTTCTATTGAAGAAATTTCATCAATATCCCACTGTGAAACAATGAAAACAGCCCCTCTTATGTATGGTTCACAAGGGTGTAAGGTAATTTTACCCCCATGATACATGTGCAAGTCTATTTTGTGAGATGCTGTTGGCCTACAGAAAAGCATAAAAAACCAGTATTTTAAGCAACCACTTTACTCAACCACAGATAAGGACAACTACTTGCATTTAACTCATTCACCAACCACTAGGGTCTGATAAAAAACACATAAAGAAATGAATAGAAAACTCACCTTGACACGTAGTTGGCAGGAAAAGATTCATCAAACCAAGAAAAGAGATTCTCTGATGGACTTCTCTCTGGGACCACGTTGTCCCAATCTGCACGACTGCCGTTTGTGTCGCTCTCTTCTTCGTGGACCCTCCCCTCTTTTGCCTTCTTCTTCCTCGGGGTTATCTTCTTCGTATCCTTTCCCATTTCAATCGTCGACCGTCCCTACCGTCCCTACCCTCGCTACCGTCGGCACCTTCGAAATCGTATGAGTGGCCGCCGCTCGAGCTTTCTTCTCCGTTTCTCTCGAGGTTTCTGTTTGTTGCTATTTTGGACCCTACCAAATTGAAATTAGGGTTCACAAAGAGGGCTCAGGTCACGCGAGTGGCATGCTCCACCTTTCTGGCTTCTTCTCTCTCCAAGGCTATTTCCACGTCATTAAAATTATGCCACGTAGGACTGGGCCGTTAGTTCTCTAACGGGACTTGGACGGAAAAGGGGTTCTGCAACAGTTAGTATTTGTGAAGGACCTTGGAGGCTAATTTTTTTTTAGGGGGACCAAAACTGTCAAGTCGTGATTTGTGGGGGACCAAAAGTGCTATTAAGCCAAAAATTAATTAAAAATTAGTATGTCATTGTGATTGCATATTTTAAGTAAATAAATTATTTTGAACCCAAACAAACCCTTGAACGACTTGTTAGTGACCAAACATTGAAGTGGGTGTGAACAATCGCTTTGAACACTACCAAACCCTTGAACGTCTTGTTAGTGACCAAACATTGAAGTGTTTGTGAACAATCGTTTTGAACCCTACCAAACCCTTGAACGACTTGTTAGTGACCAAACATTGAAGTGTTTGTGAACAATCGCTTTGAACACTACCAAACATTGAACAACGACTTCCTGAAACCTACATTGTAGATTTTGTGAACAATCGCTTTGAACCCTACCAAACCCTTGAACGACTTGTTAGTGACCAAACATTGAAGTGTTTGTGAACAATCGCTTTGAACCCTACCAAACATTGAACAACGACTTGTTAGTGACCAATGAAGTTGGTGTGAACAATCGCTTTGAACACTACCAAACATTGAACAACGACTTCTCGGAACCTAAATTGTAGATTTTGTGAACAATCGCTTTGAACCTTACCAAACCCTTGAACGACTTGTTAGTGACCAAACATTGAAGTGTTTGTGAACAATCGCTTTGAACCCTACCAAACATTGAACAATGACTTGTTAGTGACCAATGAAGTGGGTGTGAACAATCGCTTTGAACACTACCAAACATTGAACAACGACTTCCCGGAACTGGTTTAAGTGTTTGTGAACCATCGCTTTGAAAACATTGGTTAATGAAATTATTTATTTAAACATAGTAAAAATAATTTACTTAAGTAATTTTTAGTTAATTTAAATAATTTAAATTATAAAGAAACTATTTATTTAAACATGGAAATAATTAATTAAATGATCTAAGTTAAGTAGGATAATTTAAATTATAGTGAATTTATCTATAATGAAGTTATTTATCTATTTAAACATTGAAAAAATAATTAATAGGGTTAACAATTAGTAAAATTTAGGAATATATTGATATGGAGGGAAAAAAAACACATTGGTGCGTCAATATTTGGAATCCGAACAGCTAACGATGGGAATAGGGGTTTCGTAGGTTTCTGCGAGCAGGGGTTTACAGATGGCCACACCCTTCTCGAACCCACACTTCTCTACATATATACCTCAATTAATTGCGGTGGTTTTGTCCTAGGCGGCAAGGCCCCAACAAACCCTAAGGAAACCGAAAGAACCCCTGAAGATTGTAAGCTACTATGGCGAATAAAGGTGAGAATACTGTACGAAGAAGCCAGAGGAAACGAGATCGTCCAGCATTAGAATCAAACTCTATCACTTCTCCGGAAGACAAAAGTCATACGGACGTAAACAATAGTAGTCCAAACATGAACCAATCTTTCATTGTCATATCTTCCAGGTAACCCCCCTCATACATCAAACAAACAACAACGAAAAAAAACAATTATCATTCATGATAAAAAAATCTTTACTTTCTTTGTATTTGGCGACATATCTAACTCACACTTCCGTTTTTGGATGCAGTAACATTTGATTCATACTTCCATGTGAAAATGGATCCTCCACATGGAAATGACGAAATACAAGATGTTAAAAAATAGGTATTATTACATTTTATGAGTCCTTCAATCTGAAATCGTTGTTGAGCCAATATTCCATTTTCTTAATTGTCTTGTTTGTTTTTATCTAAGGGAGGTATTGTCGATGACAAGCTCAAAGCAATGGAGGCGAATATAGAGGCAGTGTTGCAAAGTGTCGGTTGGTTGACACAGACGCTCCTAAACCAATCAACAAAGACACCTGTGTCCCTCGAAGTCACTGCTTCGCCATCAGCGAATGCTGCGGTTGATCAAATTTTGAAGAAGTTTGCTCAACCTTGTGATAAAGGGACACCATCAGGAAACCCTGAAAGTCCTACCATGGGTGCTGAAATCCCCGAAGAGATGACACCAAATGTTGAGAACCCTAAGACGCTTGTTAGGAAATTGTTCAACCCACCTAAGGCAGTACTCCCAGATTTTGTTCCACCTGTACGTCTAACTGAGTTATGTGTTATGTAGTTCTTGAACAAAATCTTCTAACTATACAATTGACAAGTAAACTTACCATAACACCTTTCTTGTTATGTGTTATGTAGTTCTTGAACAAAATCTTCACTCCAGAGGCTACATTCCAACTATCATACACTGATATCGCTGTTGCATCATACATCTTCAAGAAGACAAAAAAGGACGACAGTGCTTGGTAAGTGAAAATTTGAACTCTATTTTGTCTAAATCCATTTCAAACTCCTCATATTGATTGCAGTTATCTCCAGCCCCTAACATGTATTGCTTACATTCAACATAGGAGAGAGACGTTAGTAAAGTCTGAAATCCCAATCACAGATAGCACCTGAGGGATGCTCCTGTCATTGAAGCCGAAGGAACCAATGGGATAAGATGTCCTTAACCTGCTTGTCTGCCTGCTGACAGCAACTGAGAAGTCGCGTACAAAAAATCCACCATACTGGTTTTTTCCTACAACCTTTTCTGTAATGCCCTAAGTCTCTTTTTTATTTTATTTTACATTTTATCCATTGTGACGCAAGTAATTGAAAGTGTATGGTCTCTACGTGTGGTGGTTTATATTGTAGCAAGCTGTATTGAGCTGGAATACCCACCCTGATGCCATGAAAAGGTTTTATCAGAAACATTTCATGGGAAGAATTGACCTGGTTAGACAGGTAATTGCATAGTTTTTACTGCTATTTAATCTGTCAATTGTTTTATCATTTTTATCATGCTTGGCTTACATGATTTGTCCCCAATTAGGTATTTATACCTGTTAATGACGATAACACACACTGGTATCTGTTGGTGGTTGATTTTACGAAGCAACAAGTTAAATATCTGGATAGCTTCCCGGACGAAAACCGAACGGCATCCAGGATCAGGCAAACCAAACTGCTGGTATTACTGTTTTCCTTAACCAATATGAATTATTATCCGAACAAGTACCATGTTTTAAATGAAAAAATAACATACAAAACCTTTGTTTGTATGTGTGTTAGTTTGCATGCTCATGTGATAGAATTGTAAATGGAAAACCATCTCTCATCAAAATTTGATCTGAATGATATGGGTGTGATGCAAGTGTGATTTTGGGAGATAGTTTTATACTATCCTAAGACTCTTTATTTTATTTGCATTTGAACTGCTAGTATTACTGTTTTCTACTCAGACGATTTACTTGGAGGAGCTACTGCAAGACAACTCGTTCTACGATTTGGAGGACACCCCCAAACCCATTGTCTCATCCTTCAAAGTTGTTCTACCTGAAGGAGTACAAGTTCAAGAGCCTAATTCGTAAGTTATCACCATTTTAGTTTGGTACTGGTTTAGCTCATAATGTAAATCAACTCCTAACCAAATGTTCAACAGAAATGACTGTGGAGTTTGGGTTGCAACTTGGATGGAAAGAGGGGAAGTCGATAGATAAGACAACATTGAGGTAACAATCACTTTTGTTAATTTAAGCTGCCAATTGGAAGAATTGTTTGTGTGACATAAATTTTTTAGTTCATCTGCTAATTGGAAGCAACATAAATTGTAGGTTAGTAACTACACCAGACTGAGACTAGCTGCAACAATTGGATTACATTCATACAACCTGCTGCAAGGAATGGTCTTGTCGAAGTCATTGGGTTACTACCACAGGTTGCTTGAAGCTGATAAGAAGAAGAAGGCCCTCCCTCAGACATGCTGAGATTGATTATGTGACTTGGTTTCCCCTATTAAGTTTTGGATGTTTTTTGTAAGGCATTAATTTGTGGGCAAGAGAGGCATAAGCTTCTTTTTTTGATTGTTGGATATTTTTACTGGACAAGTAAAGGCATGCCCTTCGTTAATTTTATGGTTAATTTTTTGCGTTAAATGGATTAATTTTCTTTAAAGAAATTTTGGCAGTAAGGGTTAACGATTGATTGTTTCGGTTGATGAAGGCGTGGCCTTTATTTTGTTGGTAATGGTTTTTTCAGTCTGTGGAGAGTTCATATTATTAGTATGCATCGATTTCCAATTTGAAGGATGCAGCTAATGTGCCTTTCTCCAATTCTTATATAGCAGTTTTTTTAAAATATATGTTGAGTCAAATAATTACTATGAAAATATTAGTCATGCTTTAAAAAAAAAGATTAAGTCAATTATGTGATGTTCTGAACTTTGGGATTGAAAAAGCAGTGAATGCAAAGGGTTAAATTGGGGTAAGCTTAATATTGTTCTAGCATGGGTTTGTTCGGTTTAACTGAGTCTAAGATGAGAGCTTAAACAACACATGTTTCTTGAGAACCGTAAAAGTAAAACAACTTAAACAAGCAATCTATCTAATGATGTTCTGCATGTTATCATTACACTGCACCAAAAAGCTATCTAATAGTCATAGACTATGGAAAACACTCAACACCATCAGGTAGGCATCAAGTAGTTCACTAATCTTATAATTTGCTCCAATTTAACATCCTTATAACTCAGTTTCAGAAGTATTGCAATGGTGTGATCAATGACTTGTATATTGAATGAAATTGAGAGCAAAAACGTGGTAAATGAGTCCTGGTAATGCATTTTCCCATGATATTGGATGTTTAATGCGCGTCGTCCCTGATTTATTGTATTTCTTCCACCCCACAATTATTACGTTCAACTTTCTTGAAGATTGTGTGAACAGAAGCTTGAAATTGATTACGAAACTGAGACCAAGATGGACGATCGTGGGTGGTAAAGGGAAGATGTAAGGGCACATTTGATAGATGGACGATTGTGGGGGTAAAGGAAAACCGTCGACTGATATTTACTGCGCGTCGTCCACCTAAATTGTAGTGCTAATTGAATGTGATGGGAAAAACATCGAATGTGGCACTTTCTCTATTTATGTTACACGAATTCAATACACCACCCCATCATATTCCATATACTATTTAAGGTTTACAGAATTGAAGCTTTCATACCCATCTTTGTGAAGAAAAATCAGGTTCCAGAAGCATATGCTCCTTCTCCTCATTGGTGTTGTACTTCTATGGAATCGATTCCAAGATCCTCCCATGTAACCTGATTCATGTCACAGCCAATAAGTACATGCACTGCTTCAGAAGATCTGCCACCCTACAGAGTTTGCTTTTTTATCTCAACAGTCGTGCTGGAATTCAAGGAACCAGCAGAACTTCCCACATAGCGCGGAATGCAAACAATTTCAAAACAGGTGAGAAGCAGTAGCTGACAAACAATTTTATGCTATCTGGTGTAGCATCTTCTTATTAGTCAGCCCCCGCAGCTCAAATGTTTTGAAATTGTTTTCATCCCACGCTATGTGGGGAGTTCTATTGGTTCCTTGAATTCCAGCATGACTATTGAGATAAAAATCAAACTCTGTAGGATGGCAGATCTTATCAAGCAGTATATGTTAAGCATTAGAGAACTCTCGCTTTATTTCTTTTTCTTTGTAATGTTATCCCAGCCTATTTGTAAAGTTTGAAATATTAAAGTCAACGGTGCTCTGATTTCTTCTTTATTTCTGGCTCTCCTTATTTTTTCTAAATTTAACTGCGCATTGTTGTATTTATCTAGTGAAGAAATGACTTATGACAATTTATCTTTATTGCCAGAGTTCTGTTTTTAGTGTTGGATGACAATTTATCTTTGTTGACAGATTATTAGTGTTGAATCCTCTTTTTAGGATAAACTAAACTCATGTTTAAATGGCCACTAGTGCTGGAAAATTCCTTTTATTTATTTATTTAGAAAAGATAAACAATTGATAAGTAGACAAAGTAAAGACTAACAATACAGACCACAAAATGGATACTGGTGAGATGCAAAATAAGATCCAGGGAATTGACATATCTCTCAGCAAAATGGATACTGTTCGCTAATAACTTCCATGAGCAAACACTTCCAATTAACGGTGCTGGAAAATATTTATTTATGCATTTTATTAGTTGTTTATGTACATAACACTCATACTGGAATCTTAAAAACTAAAAATAACAAGACAAAGAAAGAAACTAAAATAACAAGAGAGCTAAAAATAACAAGACCCAATAATAAACTAACAAGAACTTCTAAGAACCTATGCGTCGTCAACACTGCCATCTGATGGAAGAGCCTGGTCAAAATCAGAGGCATAACCATCATTTATGAACCATGGGTAAACCACCTCGTGCATTCCAGGGTTGTATATCCTCATCACGAATCGATCAGGTGTGATCATAAGAAAGTACAGAAGTACTGGGGGTCTAACGTTGTAACATCGCCGGATCATTCTGGTAAGATCATTTGTCAAAAAACCACGACCACTCCACACCCCGACCCGGCAGCGGAAAGAGTGACCATGTGGATCTTGGATGGTGATGTCGGATCCAAATGAGTCGTGCCAGTCTCTCCAGAAATTATCAGGAATATACAGAGCACCACACTATAAAGTACACACAAAAAATGGTTATATCAAATGCTATGAAGGAGGACGGAGTAATTAGAATATGTGACATTTAGTCTTAAAAACTCACTGTCGGAGCGGTCCACCGCACTCTGAACTGGCGAAATTCGCTTCCCCAACCACTGCCAACCATTGTTTCGATGCAGGAATGCTATGAGCGAGGAATGCTTTAACCTTTCTTGAGGGAAGATTTTTTTGGTGGTGTGACATTTGACGCATAGTCATCAGTATTTACACAGCCTTCATTGCATGCGGCAGATAGAGGGGTTTAGGGTGTGTCTTTTCATTCTTGAAACCTGTTCAACGCAGGGGTGTGATAATGCATGTTCAAATGCATTCGATGCACATGTCCTTTCATTTCAATCGAAGGGGGGTGTTAATTCCTGTTCAGGTGCGTGCATTAACAAATTCATATTTAAAATTCTTACGGCAAGGGCCATGATTATCTTGGTGTTGCTTCAACTACTCATCACACTTCATGTACTTTCCCACCATGTTGAACAGACGCCTATGCTTAGGGTAACAAATGTGGACGGGAGAACAGGAGAGGAGGAGACACAAACACAGAAGCGGGAGTATTAACTATTAGGGCAAGAAATTTTGACAATGATGAGAGAATGCAGAATTGTTGGGGCGGAAGTGGGAGTATTAAAAAACGGAGCACGCATAATCTATGTGTCTGAAGACTCAAGATTATTATGTGATGCTGTTGGAACTTAGGAGGTTAACATTGTTGTTAAAGCATGTGATGCTGGAAAAACATGCCAAGGCATTCATTCCAGTTTCCTCATCCACTTTGTTTGTGCCATAAACTTGTTTGCGCACTAGACCTAATTAGTACACATTCTTTTTTTTTTTTAAAAAGCCCAGCGTTTTGAATACTTTGAAAATCTCTTTCCAATTAGTACAATTTTAATCTTCATGGCCAAGTTCACCAGGATACATTGCAAATGCCGCGAACTGACGACCCATAACGAACCAAACTTAGCAAAGCATTCCATACTCACAACGCCAACCAACCAAAAGTTTAGAAGAAACTTTAAGTCTATTAATCAATTGACTAAAAAAGACAAAATTGCCACAATCAACGAGCATATAATGATGGCAATATGCATCTACTCCCTCCTCCTATACTCAGCAATCACAATTGGATTAAGGTCGTTCTCAGCTGCGATGCGTGGGTTCTGCGCGGGGGCTTCAGCTTCATGCAAGCTATGTGCAGGGGCTTGAACAACACTTTCCCCAGGACCGTTGATCTAGTCGAAATAAACGCATGACTGCAAATATTTTCAAATATTTCATTAACTAAAGCCAGCTTGTAAACAAGTTTATTTACAGAAAAAATTTGCATTGGACCATGACGTCTTAAGCGACGGAGGCAAACCACAATTGCATAACCTTCCATCAGCATACAAATTCCTTCTTTGTGTGGAAGAAAATGTATGGGATGCCATATTTTATATACTACAAAACAATTGCAATTGCAAACATATTTAAAAATAAAGACATGTAACTTAACCCTTTTACATTAAACACAATCGATTCCTATTCATAAAAAAAAAACTTTTTTTAGAAAGGATAAATAATGAAAGATAGATTCAAAAGGATAAGAGGAGCATAGTCCTCACAAAAAGGAAACTACATCAAACACAACCCTGATGATAGAACGCAGCAACACAGCCAAAAGAAAATGCAGCAACAAGGCACTATGATCTCCAATGTTCCAATATTTAACCAGGAAACAGCAAACAATTAGTATAGGCGCAGGCATCATATTGAAATGGTAGCCTTCTACAAAGAAAAGGCGATGCAAGGCAAAAATATACCATGAAGTAACACCCAAATATACAAAAATAAGTCACAGACCAACCATACATCAAGTTTCAAAATCATCACTGCCTAAATACTAAAGTCACTGATTGTTTTGTTGCCGGCGAATAATTGTTACATTGAGAACATTGTTGTTCGTGTTATTAGGCCTGAAGTGAACCTTGTCCCCTGCCCTTAAATTGTTGTCCTTCACAAATTGATACCAATTCTTTCCAATGTGGCAGTCACTTATAGCCCCTTCTCGCTTCCTCCATTTCAGCTCGCAAGTATACCACTTTTGTTCACGGGTTTGCAACAGGACGTGCTGCCAGTGTTGCCTAAGATGAATTTCAACATATCTCCTTGGAAGGGCCTGAAAAAATATTAATTAGTATTTATACTTAGCATTTTTTACATTTTTTTTGTGCATATAAACTTGGCAGGATAAAAACTCACCAAGGTTTGAGTCCCAGTAGTTGCTGATTTACTTATCAGCTTATCAAATTCATACACCTCGACCGCCCCATCTCTTACTGCATCAGGATCACTCATACTAACAGCAATAATTTCATCATCTTCATCACTCTCACCACCCACATCACTCTCATCCATAGCATCCTCACCTCCCACCCCAACCATAACATCCTCACGAGGTTGGCTTTGGGAAGTGCCAACCCCATAATTGATTTCATTCAACATAGCATCTAAAATCTTCACATGGAACGCGTTCTTTCCACAGTAATAGAAGTCAGCAAAGTGGTTTTCTTTCAACCCATACTTATTATCAATCACTTTTATTGATTCCCAAATAAGAACTCCATTATTCCCATAGAATAACCTAAATTCCATCTTACTCCTTACAGGATCTGTAACTTCAATCTTACTTCCAATCTCACAACTGTGTCTTGTATAAAAAACAAGAGGTATTTCCATGTCCTCCTATGTATATTCAAAATAGAAGGAACCTAAAATAAGATTAACCAAGCCCAAACAAGTATGCAACCAGATTTGAATGAAAAACAGAGGCATATGGATATTACCAAATTGGTGTCTATTTGTGTCCTAAAATCAGGTCCAACAATGTCTTTCAAACTAGACTTTTTCTCAGGTTTCGCCTTTCTTATATTACAACAGAATCAGATATTCAATCAAATAACTGACTTGGAAAATGAAGACTTCACCCAACAGTAAACACTTCCATGTTTAGTACTATTGCACGTCATCAAACACCATTCGAAGCCAAAAAAAACCTAACTCCTAAACCAACAGGAATGCCAAAATGAATGCACATCAACCTCACACCTCTTTAGTCTTCACAATTTAGACACATTGTTTCAAGTTAAAATACACGTTGCTTTTATTGGTTGAAAAGTTGACGACTCCATCAATATAAGAAATAGAAAAACGAAAGGCCATTTCGAAAAAATTCGAAGAAACCCTTGAATCGCAGAACAAGTGTAAGTCAGGTTTAAAGAAAATAAACACAACACCATAACTGAGACTCGAAAATACTTTCAAAAACTGGAACTTTAGCATCAAGATAAGCAGAAAACCCTCAAGATTATAGGACGAAACAATAAATTGTAGAATCATGTCTGATGTGTGCACAGAAAACCCAGAAAACCCACATAATCGTACACATGCAGGATGAAAACCATGATCTACAATGTGACAAGAAAATACGAACCTTGATCGATGGATGATCGCGTTCGCAGCTTTCGTCGCCGGAATCTGGAAGGAGTTCGCCGGAATCTTGAAGGAGTTCGCAGGTCTCACTCTGTAACCAATGAAGTGTAACTGAGAGTGAAGGAAAACTGAAACAGAAGAAGAACAAAGGAAGATGAACGATTTTGGTTCAAACGGGTGGGAAAAGGAGCAATTGCACAATTAAATGACTTACTAGGGTTAAACCAACTATGGTTAGTGGTAAATAATATAAGTTTTATTTTATGAAAACCCCAATATTCAAAAACATTTCTGCTAGAAAATAAAAACCACGTCACATGCATTCTATTGGTCCACCTCGTAGGAGGTACTATACCTTCACCTGAGAGGAGGCACCACAGAGTGCACCAATAAAGAATTCTATTATTTTGTTATACAAGCTACCCGACTTTATCCACCATTTATAATAGATTTAGTTTAAAAAAAACATTTATAATAGACTTACACGTGACGTATAACTACATAATTACTCAATTAAAAATACTTGTTGATACAAAAACACTCAATTAAAAATAGTTAATAGATATGATGTTAGAGGTAAATGCTTACTCAACGGTTACATAACAGAGAATGATAGCTCTTAAACACACATAATACTCATTAATGCCTAACATCCCTTTTAATTAGAAAAATCTCAAAAAATATTTTGTACTCCAAGTCTTGCTCTCATTTTCTAAAATCTTCAAACTTGAGGGGCTTTAGTGAAAATATCAACAACTATCTCCACTTCTTTCTTGTCAATGCATTCTTCTTAATCTTTAACACCAACTTGACTCCAATTGCTTCATGATCTTTTTGAATTTTGATAGCTCACAAATGTCATTCTTCTCAATGACTTTGATCTCTTCCTCCATAGCTAGTCCCTAACTTTTGTCTTCCACAACTTCATTAAAATTTAGAGGCTCACTGTCAACAAAAATACAAGAAAATCATTTATAATGTTAGTTTCATCATACAACTCTTAAATGCTTATCATTTTTAATTTCTTGGTCTTTCACTTGAACTCCCTTCAATCGAGAGAACGAGACTTCATGAATTGAAGGAGTTGGTGAAGGATGTGGAGTAAAAAAAATCATTTCCCGCTGCAACTACTTGATCATTTTCTTCAAAATATGGGAAGAAACCATAAGTATCCTCTTCTTTCCCTCTATTACAAACTTCATCTTTTATGCTGGCCTTCAAGCATTTTACTTCAGTGGTCTCAATTCTTCCTTCAATAGTCTCAATCCTTAAAGTGAACATTCTATTATCTAACATAAAAGCCTTAGCAATCAAATTAGAATTTTGATCTCTAAACCTCAAGCAACAATCTTCCCTCAAGATTTTCAAGCTTCGGAATTCAAAAATCTTCTATAATAAACATAACAGCACTACACCCTAATTATATGTAGCCCACACTAACGGAGCAAGCTACAAGGGTCCGTATCTTGCGCGCGAAATGCAATTACAATGCCAAATAATTTTAACTTTGACTTGGCCACAAGACTCAATGTTATCTTGGTCGGCTCATAAAATTCACACCCAAGTAAACATTGTGATTGTCAGTCAAGACCACTAAAGCGAGATCGTCCGGATCGAGCAAACAAACCAAACAAATAGTTAAATGATCCAAAGGTTGCCTAAGTACAGTTATTATTGTGGAAGCTATTCACAACAGCAACTCAATGAGGTTAAGTGATTCTATTATAGTTCATATCAAATTCTATAAATACAAGTTTGATGATTCAATTATACAAGCATTATTCATTTGCTCAATTAGTGCTCTTCTTAGACGGTAAACTTTTCTGTGTTTGATCTAAATTACATGTTAGAGTGTCTTTACCTCTCCGGTGAATATACAACACTCCACTGCACTCTCTACCTAGCAGCACTACATCTAGATCAATGATATCTTCTGGAAAGAACAGTACCAATGGAGCGGAGCCCCTATTACTTGATTGGATTAAACAAGAAAATAAGTAATTGATGAGAAATATAGAAATTAACTCGATCACAAGTCAAGCCAAAAATGCTGGAAGTCAAGTATTGATGACTAAACTCGATAGATTTGTGAGTCTTGTTTGGTTTGCCTGTGTGGAAGGAAATTAAGAGATGGAGATCGAATTATAATAAGTGAGAGAGAGAGAGAGAGAGTTGGATGAGTTCACTACTACTTCACTCACAATAAATGACTCCATACGTATGTAGATGAAACGTACTGAATGGTCATGTGTTTTCTACAACTAGCATGCATATATATATAGATGCAATAATGATAGTATTCGAGTATTGTATTCTCATTCTGAATCAAAATGCTTGCTCTTGCTCATCTCTCTCTCATCATGCACCCCTCGAGCTTTCATTAAATTAAATCTGTCCACATCAAATAATTTGATTTTTTCACACTTGAAACTTTTCTTATTAGATCTCACAGCTCTCTAAATTAAAGTGGAAGGGATATAAAGGAGACATGTACAGTAGAAGGAAAAGTATTGCGATGCCTTTAATTTTTTTTGTTTTGTTTATTGGCCATGACAGACATTACTTTGAATCTCATGCCTCACTCATTGTATGGCTATGGCCATGTAGAAAGTTGGGTGGTCAGGTCATACACTAGTCTTACTCTTAGTTCAGACAAAAATTAAAGGCAATGGGAATGTTCCCAACGGCTAGTCATCGCTTTTTGAAAACATATACAGATATTCTATCATAACCAAAGGGGTCCCAAATGACATGATAGAGACAAGGCTCAGCTTCAAAGGAACAGGAACTAGAACTAGCCTGTTTTAATTTCATGCAAATTATTTAATTTGTGTATTTAATATATAGAAATTGTAATGATGGGAAGAATGACAAAAAGTTGAGTTGAGGGCGAGGTAACATGATAGTCCAGTCTGGCTCTGGTGATTTGGGATCCTAGTCTAAAATTGCAAGGGAAGAAATTGGTCACTCTCTCAACATTTCAAGCTTAAGGAACCAAACCAAACCAAACCCTTTCAAGTCTGCATATGCTTATATGCTTATGCTTTTGAAAGAGTGTAAAATGATCCTTTCCTCTTATGACACGGAAAGAGAAAAAGTTTCCCATGCCATGAGTAGGAAGCTAGCAAGAATCATACCATTACATATATGACGGTGCTACATTTGCATGTGTTTGTGTTGCAGAGACACATATTAATGTTGAGTGCTTCAAAAACAAGGGCCACTGCTCCAATTTCCCACTAATTCTTTCAAGTGTGTGTGTAAAGTGTAAACTCACTAATTTCACATATATATTAGGATAATAATATCGTGTCTAGATCACAAGTCAAATGCAATTCAAAGCATAGTAACTCTAAAGACTAAACACTACACTTTGTTGCCTTTTCACCGTGGAACACAAGATGATTATGACAAGTTAATATAAATAACTGATGTGAAAGGAAAAAATGAGCCTAGAAGGTCTAATTGCAAATTGAGTGATTTTATGTGAAAATTAGCAGGGTGCAAAAAACTAATTTCCTAAAAAGATATTAAGTAAACAATCCTCCAAATGAGCAAACACTGTCTATGATTTATAAAACGCTTTAAACAGAAAGAAATAATTACAAGTTGTATTCATGATTACAAGCATGTCGAAAGCAAATGATCCAAAGGGGAACTGAAAAAACCAAGCCAATTTAAGTAATTTGATTCGTTAAATGAAAATGATTGGCACAATAAAGGTCGAATTGGTTTCCTAAGACAAGGCACCTAGGAACACAGGTAGGTGTAGACTGTAGAGTAAGATAATTAGAACAAAGAGCATCTTATAAAAAAAGCAAAGTGCAAGAAATCTTTGTAAATTATCATGAGGACCAAATCTAGTTGACCAAGAATATTTTTCTTTTCGATTAAGGGGGAAGTGCTTGCTTTTCCTTCATTAAATAATTTGGTTTGGAATGTGAGGAAAAAGTTTTAACTTTTTATTATTGGGAACATCTATACTCTTTTTATGTGATATTCCTTCTATTTGTCCGCTTGCTAAAAGAATGGAATAAGAGAGTAATCAAAACCAACCTAGCTTTCTTTGAATCTTCAATAATGCAATAAAGCGCCCATATGGATTTTCCAAATTCGCATTTAACTCCTATTTGCTATGTGGTTTATGGATGTAGCTTCCAATACAAAGATCTAGAAATTTTGACATAAGAAAATTATATTACAATGATTTAGAAAAGAAAATTTTAAAACAGAAAATGAGATGAGAAACCATATTGGTTGATGCTTCATCTTCATCTTCTTAATTGTCTTTTTCTTGCATGCCTCACCAATGAACATTTTCGAGACGCGGCAGAAGAAATGAACCTTTGCATGGAAGAAAAAACCACATTTATGAGAGATCAACTCGTAGGAGAGGGAAACGAGCATCCACGAGCATTAAGTCTTGGTGGGGGTGGTTGTTGCTAAGGTGGCGCAAGGTGAAGCACAGGGATAGGGAGAAAAAAATGTTACGGTTTGAGAAGAGGAGAAGAGGCGTCGCAAGGTGAAGCATGGGGAGAGGGAGAAAAAAATGTTAAGAGTTTAAGAAGAGGAGAAGAGGCGTCGCAAGGTGAAGCACAGGGAGATGGAGAAATTTTTTAGGGTTTTTGAGAAGAGGAGAAGAGGCGGCTCTGGTTAGAATGTGAGAGGCTAGAGTTTTCTTTTATCTTCCTTTTTCACTCAAAGTGTTTATAGCTAAAAGTAGTGTAACTCCTCTAAAGTGAGTGGGCTCACTTTACATGATAAAATGAGTATCACAACCATTAATAGTGATTCCCTAGATTGAAAAGGTCAATAAAAAATTGAATCAATAATTATGATGCTTACTTTACCATATAAAATGAGTTCACTCAATTTAAAAAATATCTATGAATTATAACTCTTTTAAACAATTTGAACAAAGGAACATGATTATAATAATTTGGGGCGCTGAATTTGCATCTTGAAAATTGTGATGAAGGGCCCGGTGTCTTGTCACATGTGTGTCAACAACACCATTTACTTCCGTGGACACTTTCTTCCCACCAACCCAACCCACATCCTAATCTTATTTCTCTTATCTATATTTTGCCACTGCGCCTACTCTCCCCTATTTTAAAATAACTGTTCACTTATAGAGAAAAAAATTACTATTTTACAATAATTGTTCAAGTAGAATTTTAAAAGAGTATTAATTCATGTTTTTCTATATAATGCTCGTATAAGAACAATAAATATTGAGAGATGCCATAAATTTTAAAGGTTAAAATAGTAAAACAAATGATATGTTTTAAAAAATTATCAACATTAATTACATTTTTTTTATATGTGTGTTACTTATTTTTCTGAACAGTTATTTTAGAACGGAAAAAGTAATATTTATAATCTCTTTACCCTCCCCTAATTAAGTTCATCGATCATCCATTACATTGGCTCTCTTTTTTCCCGAAATTATTCGACTATTGACAGCCATAAAATTAATTTTCTAATGAGTCTCTAAAATCACATTAAATAAATAAACATTTCTCAATAAATATTGTTTGATAGTATTGAACTCTGAACTAAATGCTTAAAGAGGCATACACTTATTGGTCATTGCATGTATGTAGTTCCAGACAAATTGAAATAAAAAAGAGAAATTAAAAGAAATGGGTAGCTCAGGAATAATTTAGCCTGGCTGAGACATAAAGAAGAAAGAAAAGCAGTAAAGGAAAAGTATGCATATGCATGCAGAATTACTAGAAGAAGCGACAACATAGATAAAACACATTGGAAAGATGGATAATATTAATAAAGCCTTAAATGTGGAATAAAGGTCGCATATAAAAGATCGAATAAAGCGATATGATTTAGATGGTTAATTTATAATAATAAACAACCAAAAGAATAAGCCTTTTCCTTCTTCCCAGTAGAATATTATTATGTATACAACAGCTTTTACAGACCAATCGTCACGTACTATTAACTTTTTCAACACATTCATTTTAAATATAATTAACATATATGTCAGATATTTTAATTAGTAGTTTATGATCTAAGTGCATGCTTGAAAGAAGAAAAAATAACTCAAATTTCAAAGTCAAACCCCTCATAGCATGCGTCATGAGATTGACCCTGCAACATATTTAATTATCTGTAGATTAATTACTACTACTACTACCTTTTTGATTTTGTTTGAAATGACAAAATTAATCTGTGATTCTCCAAAAATGTAAAGTACGTTTTTATTTCAAAGTTGTCTATTAGTATTTCAGTAGTTAGTTGGAATTTATGTCATTATAAAAGTTTATAATACCCGTCTTTAAGCTACTAATTAAGACCTGTATTCTATACAATATACATACTACAAAGGAATATGCTATTTTGCTACTCCCTCCATTCCTTTTTATAAGAGTTAAATTGAGAAGTGTTGTGTTTCTTTTTATAAGAACTGATTTGAAATTTGTAATGCATTAATTATTTTTTGACTAATTTACCCTTGCTTAATTAGATTTTCTCTCTATTTTCACTATGTAATGCATTAATGACCAATATAAATTTTAAAAAGTAAGTAGGGACAATTTTGGAAAGTTGATGTAAATTGAGAACAAATTAAATGCTAACAACCACCTTAACTACTTTTCTTAAGGGGTGTGCAATAGTTGTTTGGTTCTTATAAAAATGAACGGAGGTAGTAATATTTATCATTGGGTTTTTATTCTGTGTTTTGTGTTACATAGTATCTCATGGTCTCCTTCTTTTTTATACTTTTCAATAGTTGGTTATCATTTTATCACTTTATAGTAGATTTCATTTTTTTACTACTATGAAAAAGTTCTTTGAAATGAGATAGATTACAAAAAAGAATTCTTGCAATTGAGATAGATTAAAAAGAAAAAAGTTTAGATTGATTAGAAAGGAATAAAAAAAGAATTGAGATGGATTACGGAAAAGAGTTCTGGCAATTAGTGTGAAATAGTTAAAATAGTATAAAATTTTAAATATATTGTATCAAATCCAAGAAAGAATTTCATTGTGATATTAAAATTAGTTTATGTTGTATTTTTGGCTATATAAAAAAATGTATATATAATTTAATAATATATTAAAGAAAGACTAAAATAACATGATTTTTAAATACTATAGGGACTAAATTTGAATAATATTTTAATAAAAACTAAGATAAATAATTATAAATTTTAGAGGATGAAAAAATATTAACTATTTTTTATGAGCAATCACTTGTGTTAATGTATGCAACTAAAGAATAATCCTAACCTCCAATATTGAAAATGAAGATTGTAAATGGTGTTGGAGTATACCGTGTAATTGTATGAATAAAATTTAAGAATAAATGCTCAAATGAAATTTTTAAAGAAGAAAAGAAATGGAAATCAATCAAAAAGAGGGTAGTGTGAAAAAAGATGAGTTGCCAATGAGAATAAAAATGTGAAGGGAATGAAAAATTGATTAGTAATTAGAGATAGAAAGATATAGAAATAAGATAAAACATTTGATACGTAAAGTCATAGCAATATGGAGTAGGACATTCAATTAACACATGTATTGTATGAGTTGATGGATAAATTAATTTAATGAGCATTAAAAAAAATTTAAATCAAGTTGATCTTTGTTCAATATTACACATATATGTAGGATATCACATGTTAGTATTTGATTGGATATTGAATATTGATAACGAAGATCGATCCTTTACTATTATCGATCGCTGTCTGCTTTTCTCTCTCACACGTGATAATTCTGAATGAAATTCAATTGCTGTTTGTATTCAAAAGGAACATCATTGACATGTTGAGGGCACTATTTATTGACACAACACCACAACCTACCAAATACATAATATAATAATACACTAAATAATAATAATTTGTATAAATTAATGCTGATGGCGCGTGAAGGAAGAAGAATTTTCTGCCTTGTGTAATCTATTGTATTATATATCTAACACCTCGTACTGTGTTTGCATGCATATATATATTTGCTTTCATCACTAACTTAACTTAACTTAACTTAATTATTACTCCACAAATTTCCCATCCCCCTCTCAGTTCAGTTGTCTAAAGATCTTTAATTTTGTTTGGATAAATTAGCTAATATTTTAATGCGGAATGGAACGACAATTTGAGAAGCCAATTAACAAAAGGACACGCAAACAGAGTGAGAGTCAGAACATGCATAGTATTATAGCTGCGCAGGTAAAGTGAACACATTTTTTTCTTAACTTCAAAGTCCAACCAATCACACTAGTTCCAGAGTAACTCTTTAAATATTTTACTTAGGATGGTGGTGTTTCGTAACTTGTATACTCCATCATCATTATATATATATATATATATATATATATATATATATATATATATATAAAGTCTCACGTTAATTAGATGTTTAGTTAAATAAGTGTTTACAAAAAGTAAAGCAACCCTTACTCATAAGTTTTTGAGGTAAAGTTGGACCTAATATGAATTCTAAGATGGTATAACAGTTTATCCTAAACCGTTTATTGGAGACTACAAATAAATGAGTTAAGTTGTCCGACTTTGGACATGAGTAGCATGTTAAGAAGTCTCACATTGTACTTGAAGAATAGCTCAAGTGGTTAGAGCTGCGAGGCATGTAGGTGCAGGGCTCGATCCCTGTAGAAGGACAAAACCCCCCTTCCCCGAAAAAATAGGAAAAAAAGATTTAAAAAAAATTATTGGTCGATCAAAAAAAATTTCACAATAACTAGAGATATGACTAGAGCTTTCAATGTGGCACAGGGCCAGCCCAACTCCCTTATTTTGGCCCTAACCGCACATAGCTCACTATTAAGTGTGGGTTATTAAGTCCTAGCTCATTCGGCCTCACTAATGATGTAGGCCAGGCTGGGTCAGCCCACATTACAAAAAAAAATTAAATATTTTTTAAAAAAATTCGAAAGATGAATTCTTGTAGAAGTAAAAAAAAAATTAATAAACATAATTCCCAAATGTTATATTCTGGTAATCTAAATTTCATATCTACAAAATCCAAATTTTGCTTTCAAGTGAAATCCCTAGCACATGCGTCTCCTCACATCTCACAGTCGCCGTCGAAGTCGCTGATTGTCACCACCTTCACTGATTGCTATTATTGTCTCCGCCAGTTCCTCTCGCACCTTTGTCTCTCAAGTCCGACTTCAACAACCTAAACCCTAAGTCTAACTCGCCCCACCAGACGCCTACTCGCTTGACCCAACGTCGACCAAAACCCTAAATTTGAACCATAACCCGACCTAACGTCAACTTAAACTCTAAATTCAACCAAACGTCAACCTAATCCCCAAATCCGACCATAAACCCTATCCGACACTAACCAAAAACCTAAATATGTTGCTATCGCCAACCAAAACCTTAAATCCAACTCGACGATGACCTAAACTCTAAATTCGACACGAAGTCGACCTAAATCCAAAATCCGACGTCGACGCCGACCAAAACACTAAATCCCACCCAATGCTGGACTAAACCCTAAATCTGTGTTTCGCTCCCGACCTAAACCCTAAATCGACCCGACACCGACCTAAACGCTAAATTTAACCTTATGTCGACCATAACCTTAATCCGACTTGATGCCGACCTAAACCCTTAATCCGACCAGATGTGACTCGCCCGAATCGAAGCCAACCTGGCCGATCCAACGTTTACTTAAACAATGAATTCGACCCAACGCGAATCGCCTGACTTGAGGTTGACCTTCCTAACATAAAACCTAAATCTGAGCTGGCGCCGAACTAAAACCTAAATTTGACCCAACACCGACCTATAACCTAAGTCCAACCCAACGCCGACCTAAACTCTAAATTCGAGCCGAAAACGAGATAAACCCTAAATCCGACTCTACACAGACCTAAACCGTAAATCTGACATGACGCTAACCTAAACCCAAAATCTGACCAAACACCACACGGTCAACACGACGATGACCTGCCCGATCCGACGTTGATTTAAACCTTAAATCAGCGCAACTCACACGACTCGACCTACCCATCCCGACGTTGACCTAAACCCTAAATCCAAGCTGACCCCGACCTATATCCGACTAGGGTCGGATTAAGGGTTTAGATCGGCATCGGGTCAGATTTAGGGTTTAGGTCTACGTCAGGTTGGATTTAAGGTTTAGGTCGGTGTCGATTCAGATTTATGGCATAGTTCAATGTTGGGTTGAATTTAGGGTTAAGGTTGGTGCCTGGTCAAATTTAGGGTTTAGGTCTGCGTCGAGTCAGATTTAGGGTTAAGGTGAGAACCAGTTAGGATTTAGGATTTAGGTCGGCGTCAGGTCGAATTAATGGTATAATTTGTTGTTGGGTCGGGTTTAGGGTTAAGGTCGATGTCGGGTCGAATTTAAGGTTTCGATCAGCGTCGAATTTAGGGTTTAAGCTGGAGTCGGGTGGGATTTAGGGTATAGGTCGACGTTTGGTCAGATTTAGAGTCTAGGCTGCGTCGAGTTGGATTTAGGGTTTAGGTCGGCTTCGGTGTCAGATTTAGGGATTAGTCCGATGTCAAAGAAGATTTTGGGTTTGATTCAAGGTTTAAGTGGGCGTCAAGTTGAATTTTTAGGTGGGCATCAGATATGGAGTTTAGGTCGGCGTCGGGTTTGTGGTCGAATTCTGAGATTAGCTCGGAGACGGATCAGATTTGGATTTTGGACGGTGTCAGGTCAGATTTAGGATTTTGGCTGGTGTCGGGTCAGATTTAGGGTTATGTTGTTGTTGGGCGGGTCAGATTTAAGGTTTAGAACGACGTTTAGGGATTATAGTTTAGAGTCGGGAGACTAGAGAGAGAGAAACTACAAGAAAATGGCAAATTACCGATGAGTTTTAGCAGTTGATAAGTACCAAAAGTCGTCGATGATGCCATTTTACCAGCAGCCAACGAGCATTCAGTAAAAGGCTCATCGGTAAATAAATAACGACGGATAAACCAAATTTGTCAGTAAAAACTTACGACTATACCCGTCGATGATCACCGATGGTTATACTCGTCGGTGATGGTAGAAAAAAATTAATTCCAATTTTTTTTTTCATTTTTCATTTTCATTTTCATTTTCGGTTAGTCATCTCTTCATCTTTGTCCTCCTTCTTTTGTTTATCATCTATTTTTACCTTCAAAGATGCAAACTTAGTCTGCATAATTATGATATATGTTAAAATTATAATAATATAAATTAAAAATAGTTTAAATAATCATCATACTTACGAAAGTTATCGTCGTGCTTCTGTCTATTCATTTTTGTTGTCTTTCTCTTTCTTATAAGTTCGTTTGAATAACCCCCCTACGGTTAGCCGTCTTCCAGGCACGCCCAAATTGTTATTGTCAGAAGACATTTGTTCTAATTCAAATATCAATTATTAAATATACTACTCAATTAAAATTAAATAATTAATTTTCATACACTAACATTTTTAAACTAAATAAGACAGTGTAATTAACAAGCATCACTAATCTAACCTACAATATAATAAATAAATAAACTAAGACTATAAATAAATTAACCTACAATAAAATAAAAAAACTAAAAATATAAAAAAATAAACATTAAAAAAATAAGACATAACTTACTTGTTCAAGGCTAATCTTTGACAAAGTAATTATTTTGAACGGTGCTGGCGAACTATACATAGGTTACCGACGGTTTAAAAACAGTAAGTAATTAGGGACGACCTATTATCGCCCTTTTATAGCATACTGACGGAAAAAACCTTCAGTAATATGTTGGCCAATTTTCCTGCTCAATGAAGTGTGAAAATTCAAATCGAAATAATATAAATCGACAGACGTGTCTGTCGATAATATAGCGTGAAATTTTTCCGCCACACTACCGATGGATTTAATCGTGCTAAATTTTTCCGCCAACTCACCGACAGCTTACACATTTTTAATTTATTTTTTTAAGAAAATTCATATATGACGGTCTACCCGTCGGTAATTTAGACATTTACCGACGGTGTTGTGACCGATGGTAATATCGGTTTTACTTGTAGTGAGAGAGTTTTTTAAAATTATAGGGACCATGGGCTGGCCCTAGCCCATAAGGCTTTTGGGATTTTTTGGCCTTTGAGGCTTTTCTTGTGTGGAGCTTTTTTGCCCTGGCGGATTTTTGGCCCTAACCCCGTGTCTAGGGCTAGCCTTGGGCTGGTGGGCCAAATCAACGACTCTATATATGACCAAAGTATATATAAATGATATAGCAATACGTGTTTTTTTTTTTTGAAAGCAAAATAGATTAGTCATCAAAATGATTATGAGAACTATTCTCTCAAATAAGAATCTGAAGAGACAAAAAACCCCACCAACAAAACTCAGAGCCACAACCCATCCAACGCAACACCTAGCTCTCAAAATACAAAAACAAGACCCAGGCAAAGAAGGATACCAAAACCACACCCAATAGCCATACCCAACACTTTACGAAACCAACCACCCTCAAAAACTTGAAACCCAAAAGGAACACCACAGTACTTAAAGGGAGTTAATGACCATGCAAAAATTTGATGAAATCAGCCACCGATACCTCCAAACGAATCAAAACCCTACTGAAGATAACCAAAAAACCAATATCACCAAGACCACATCTTCATTATTTCCTCTACTAGACCCCCAATCGGTACCGTCAAGTTCCAATCTCAAATATGTGTCAATTAGTCAAACCTTCTTCACTCTTGTAAAGTAACCACCCGAAATTGGAGCAAAATTAAAAATCATAGGGGTTGACAAACCAACATCGGAACCTCCCCCTTCCGCCGATACAATCCCCTCACCTAAGGCATGAGATGACCCTCAAGTATAACGTCCCGGGTTGTTTTTTCTTTAGGATGGCCACGACCCTGAGGTTTAGGGGAAGAATTTTTGACCTGAGACTTTTCCGATCCCTTTGAATAAGTGTTTTTTTTAATTAGTTTGCAAAAGTCCAAGACCTAATTTAAGATGAGATAGCAAGTTTAAGTGTAAATGGTTATATTTGAATAACATTGAATATTCCTTAAAAAGGTTTGATGTGTTGAGTTGAAGTATAGTTGTTTTTTTTTTGGTTGTCTAAAATAAAAAGTTTGTATATATGTGAATATTTAATTTATTGTAACGTCTAATGAAGTTAGTCCCTATTTTTCTGTCTTTTTATATAATTATTATTATAGCTAGCTATTTATTTGAATTTGAAAAAGAAAGAAAGAAAAAAAAGGGTCTCTCACTCTCACTCTCACTCTCACTCTGTGTGTGTGTCTCTGCTTTAATTTTGTTTGTCCTTACCACTATATCTGACACACTGCTCCCCTCTACTCTAAATGGCGTAAACGCGATGGCTGATAGTGCAAGCAAAGCAATCCTACCTTTTTTTTTTGTTTGGTCTCTAATCTGATTCTGAACTCTCTCTCTCTCTCTCTCTCTCTCTCTATTTGTTGTGCTTTGTTTACATTTATCTCCCTCCTCCTTTTTTGTCCCACAACACCACCATCACCATTCACCTCACCTCTCTTATAAGCTCCTGTTTAGTGCTTCCTTCACTACCAAAACTCTACTCTCTCTATCTCTTTCAACCTCCCCTAGCCTGCTTCCTTATCGTTTACTTGTACTCATCTCATCTCTTAATTTTAAGCCAAATAATCTATCTTTTTCTTTCCTCATAAGGTGATGATGTTTTGGAATCCTCTTCATGTCAGTTAGCTTAGCTTTCTCTAGTAGCTGCTGATCGAGCTGACTCACATCAGAACAAAGTTTATTTCTAGTTATCTTCTCACTTAGCACTACCAAGTACCCTTTGTCTCTCACTTTTGAAAGAGAAGAGATATAGAAGGAAGAAAATACCCAGACGGGGAAAGGAAAGTGTCTTGTTTGCTTCAAAAGTTGTCTTCTCATGTCATGTTCATGTTCATGTGTGCCCTACTTCTCATCCATCATCCACTTAATTTCTGCTGCTTACTTTCTCTATCTTCTCACTTCATCTCACCATAATCTCTAAAAGTTTTTCAAAATTAACTGTCTTGCTTGCCATCACCTATAGCCTCTAATTCCTTTTGATGGAAAAAAGAAACACCATTAATTAACCACCCACCCAGTTACTTACTCTCCTCCTGTCTAGAGCGAGCTTGTCCAACACTCCATTTTCAACATCGATCTTCATGTATGTGGTGCTTTTAGTATGAGGATGGTTGGTGAGTGGTGACTCTTGGAATAACTAACAATCATTTTGGCACTTCCTTTCCAACATTTCTGTCCTGTCTCTCTTAATTGTTTTGTTTTCGGTCTCCAAATTGATTAAACAAGCTAGCTAGCAATTAATAGATAGAAGAAAGAGAAGGAGGAATGGAAGTTTCCAGCAGCCAAGAAGGTGGAGAAATCCCAATCCCAATCCCAATCCCAATCCCAATAAACAGCAGCACTATTAATTATGGTGGTAATGGACATGATCATGAGCACATGAACAATATTCATCATCATGAACAACATCAACATGACCCTCCACACCACAATATTATATCTCCCACATCAGCAGTACCACCACCACCTTCAAATGGCTCACAAATGCAAATGCAATTGCAATTGCAGCAGGAGGAGGACTACAAGAAAGTGGTGAGATACAGAGAATGCCTGAAGAACCATGCAGCAGGCATGGGAGGAAATGCCACTGATGGGTGTGGTGAGTTCATGCCAAATGGAGAGGAAGGCACCATAGAGGCGCTCAACTGCTCTGCCTGCCACTGTCACAGAAACTTCCACAGAAAAGAAGTTGAAGGGGAACCACCTGCAGACTACCAACACTTCAACAAGCTGGGCCTTGGCCTGGGCCTTGGGGGAAGGAAGTTCATTTTAGGAAGCCATCATCACAAGAACATCCTAACTCCTCCTGAGGCTCTGGGGTACCACCACCACCACCACCACCACCCTACAACAACAGGTAACAACAATATTCTACCTTCTAGAACTGTATTACCACCTCACCACATGATACTGCCCTACAACATAGGCCCCCTTCCTTCTGAATCTGATGAACAAGAAGAAGCTGCTCTTGTTGGTGGTGGTGGAATAGTAGGTGGTAGACCTACAGCAGCACAGCTAGTGAAGAAAAGGTTCAGGACAAAGTTCACACCGGAGCAGAAGGAGAAAATGCTAAGCTTTGCAGAGAAGGTTGGTTGGAAGATTCAGAAGCAAGAGGAATCTGTAGTGCAGCAATTCTGTCAAGAGATTGGTGTCAAGAGAAGAGTGCTCAAGGTTTGGATGCATAACAATAAGCACAATCTAGCCAAAAAGAATCTTCAAGTCCCAACAACACCTGCTTAATTAGCCTTAAACTACTACACTAATTAACTATATATTAATCACTTCCACCTTGTTCCTATATAGTATTAGTATGTATCTCTCTAATCATTTCCTCATCTCTGGGTCTTGACCTTTGACTTCCCATTTACATTAAAATAATATTGATCTGTCTTGTGGTTTAGCTTAGGAATTTGCATTTGCATTTGCATTGCTACGTGAGTTTCAGTTTGAGTCTTGTAATTTCTCTTCTACCCATCATGTCAGGACATGGAATCTATGCAATAGAATACACTCTTGAGTTGAGGTGTGATATATATATGTATTAATAGCTAAATTGCATAAAGACTTTAATTTCTATGCTTGCTGCTTTCTCTTTCACCTTGCAAATTCTGCTTCTCATATGCTTCATCATCATACTAGGACCTTCCGACATCAATTTTTTTTCAAGACCAAAAAAACCTTGTCAATAATTTGAAAATGTTTTTCTTGTTTTATAAGAGTAAATGTTGAGTATTAATTATTATAGATAATAAACTCATCGGAAGATTACGATCAAATATAAATATTTAGAGAAAACATTTAATAAATGAGTTTGAACCGTTGTTTCAACACTTCATCCGTTAAACAAGTAGTTGTAGATTCAATTTCCAACTCTTAAAAAAAGTTATCTGATCAGCCCCTATATATGTGCTGACCATGAGGTGATAAATTAGTCTTACAGTTATCAGTCGTGAGAATACATTAGTTAAGTGTGTATTTGGTTGCAATTTTCAAACGTCGATCTTAACCACCAACATGGATCTGAGTCTCAAATGTGGATATCCATCATTTTGAAGATTTTTGGAAACCAATTTTGAGAATAGATTATACAAGTTTGATGCGGATCTAACATAATCGACCCAAAGTAGCTTCTCCACCAAGCTGGTCCGATTTGTGCAAATGTGCAAAAATTGAGTTACGAAAATCAATTGTGAGTAAATGTATCCTAACATAAATCACGTTACTTACACTTTACCAGACTCAATTCCAGCCAAATCCAATTCTGGTCAAATCTAATTCTGCTAGCGCTGATCTAAACACACACTAAGAAAAAAAATCCAAAGAAGGTATTTATAGAATAGTCGCTAAGCTACTCCTTATAAGTTATTTTAAACTTATATAAGCTACACATATTTGTAACCTTTATAACCACCTATAAACTATTTTAAACTTGTTTTGATATACTTCACAAATTAATTTATGTATAATCGTTTATTGTCATAAAACACTTTGGTTATTGTTAGAAAGTATAAAAATGGAAAAATAGTACTTCTTGATACACTTTTTGCTAAAGTAGTAAATTGTTACTTTTGCAAAAAATGTCTCAGAATGCGCGTTAAGGCAAACTTCTTTTTTTTTTGGTTACATAAGGAAATAAAGACAAAAAGAAAAAGCGACTAGACTACTGCATCCTTGCACAGAAGTGGAATCACAGAGGACGGAGGCTCCTTCCAAACACGCATCGGACACTCTGAATGAGAAGCTTGTCTTGCCAACGCATCCGCCACCGCATTTCGATCACGTGAAACATAGGAGAATTGGACCTTCCAGTCCCCAACCAACATAGCTCGAATAGAACCAATAGTATCTCGTTGCCAAAAGGATCGGGTGTCCGTGTTCTGACTCAAAATCTCCACAATATCCTTGCAATCCATATAACAGACTATTTCCTTGATTCCTTTTTAGATTTATGAATTTTAAAATTGGGCAAATAATATTATATGGATCGAAACTAAATTTCACTTTAAAATGAGACTAAAATCTTACTTAAGGCTATTTTTTCGTTATTTAGTTATATAAGTCGTAACATAAATATTTAAATAACAGATATTTTCTATTCAGTGATTCAAAAATTATATTTCCTGAAGTTAGTAATAATATAAAGGCTTAAATAAGCTATTGGTACTGGAATATGCCCTATTTTTGCTTTTTGATCTTATACTTTTTATATGTTTTTCATCACTCTAAAATTTCCAGTTTCAGTATTAGTCTTTAAAGTTAAGTTTTTCGTCCAACTTTGACAAAAAGTCCACGTGGACCTAGCACGTGGCATTTTAAATAGATTTTTGATATATATCTTATTTTCGTTTTAAGTCCTTGCAGACTTTTGCGTTTTTTCGTCCCTCCAAAAATACTAGTTTTATTTTTAGTCATTGATATTAATTTTTTCATGCAACTTTCATTAAAGTTCACATCGACATGGCATATAGTTTTTATTTAATTACATTTAAATTTCACATGGAAACATGGACCTACCCCACGCTCTTTTTCACACCCCTCCTCTTCTTCCCCCACCCTCATGAGTGATCACATTCCTCTCCACCTTCCCTCACGTGCTCCCACCCCATTCCTACATGGCTCCTGATTTCCGGTGCAATACTTGACCATCCCCTCCCCCTTCCCCACTTATCTCCTCTCCTCCCCCCACTGCTCCCCCTCTCCTCACCCTTTTCCCCCACCTTCTCCCGCTCCCTCACCCATCATTCTCCCTTCTCACCCCCACCTTATCTCCCCAAAGTCGTTCATGTCCCATCTTATCCTAACCTCCTTAGAAACAATCTTTGCCCAAACAATTTTGCATCTCCTTCAGTGACGCAGAATTACCACATGGCCCACAACTCTCCAAAGAAAGATAGTATGAGTGAGTGAGATGGACGATGGATGAAGAACGAGGTTCAACTGAAAGGAGGTTCCACTACTCCAGCAGTCTCACCAGAGTCCAACAGTGACATTGAGAGTTGGATCAATTAAGGGTATTCAATGGAGGTGAAGATTCGAAGTTAAATTTCCTTCCATTTTTGTCACTGATTGGTTGAAGGGTGAAGGTTCATAGATGTTGGTGGTTCACATGGTGGCTAGATAGTAGTGATCGGTTATGTATGGTTGGGACATAGATGGGGTGGACGTTGGTTTCTCAGGTACTGACAGAACGCCTTCCAATGTCGTCATCGTGAGGACGTTGAGGAATGAGGAGAATAGAGAAAGGGAAGTGTGAGATATCCTGCTTAGGTGGAACAAAAAATATAAAATAAGTCATAAGTTGCGCTGAGTTGAGGAAGTGTGAGATATCCTGCTTAGGTGGAATAAAAAATATAAAATAAGTCATAAGTCGCGCTGAGTTGGATTTCCGTCTCATTGATTTGGATGAAAAATTTATCATCAAAGACTAAAAACGAAACTGTTAATTTTGGAGGATCAAATTTTTAAAAAAAATATAAAAATACCAGATCTAGAATGAAAGACGAGATATAGTCCAAAGACCAAAAACTTATTTAAGCCTAAATAAATATTAAAAAAAATGCTGCATGTCAAGTTCAGGTGAACTTCAGTCAAAGTTGGATTGAAAATCTAAATTCAATAACTATAAACGAAATTGATAATTTTTTAGGGACAAAAATACAATTTTTTTAGTACAATGACTATAAATAATGGGGTACATTTAGGAACAAAAACTTATTTAAGCCTACTATAAAATATTAAAGTCTTAACGTAATATTCTTCTGTATGTGCGCGTGTATCAGTGGCAATTTTCAAAGATGATGTATTCAGCATGCCCCTTGTCCTTGTATCAAGAAATGGTAAAATAATGACTTTCAATATCTTAAAAAAATTTGAACTCTTTAAACTTTACACTTTGTGACTACAGTGTCCCATAAATGCTGTCAATGATGTTAGAGCTACCATGTGTGAGCCCCTCTCTTACCTGGAGAGTGTAAAGGGGAAAATAAGGGGATCCCTGAGGCTGTGCCTTTTCAGTGTTTCCCATTTGCTTTATGTTCACTGTTTCACTATTGTTCACTATTCACAACCAAAACCGGAAATTCCTGTCAGAACGTTGAAATCAATTTTTACAAAATGAAAACTTGCCTACCCGCCACGACACATTTATGAATTTGGAAGCATGATCTTCTGAGCCATATTTAATATTGTGCAATTGCTGACAATGAAATGACATCTTAAAAGTTATCCATTTGTAATGGTAAATTTGGGGTGTTTTTATACCCGTTCTGTCTTCAATGGACACTACACTAGTACCTCAATGACAATGAGGATGTGAAGGCAACTAATTAGGGGAAGAAACGTCTGCTTAAGCAAGATTAATCCCACACCAGTCAATTGATCTACCCACTTAGGCTTAATTATATGATTATATCAAGGTCACGTTTTACGTGTAGGCTTTCTAATCTAACTTCACTTCAAGTTTTAATCAAAATCAAATTTACAAAAAGAGATTTATCTAAAATTAACGTTATCCAAACACACTTTCCTTTTGCGTCCGACTTCATGAAATTAAAATTAGAACAAATATACTTTAAAAATCTAAGCTTTTCAATTAAAATGACTAGTATGCAACGTGAAGATTGTATCGATCTTTTATGGTTTATACATGTACAACTGAAAAATCTGCTGCAAAACTGACACTGAAAATGAAACTTACAAGACAGCAATCCAACCCCCCTAGTGCAAAAAAAGAACACAGAACAAAAACAGGAAGGAAACAAAGAACGGAGCAAGACAGGGGGTAAAAACTAAACATTCAAGAGCATTGGAATCTACGTAGATGTAGTAATACACGGACACGCTAACAACTCATTCCTATAACTAAATCAACCCTCACTGTTAAAAGTGATTCATGCATACATCCTGCGAAAGTTCACTTGGCTCTTGTGAGGATCAAGGATAGCATTATTCCCTTTGAGCATTGCAAGTCCTCCTTGCACAGTGCTGATTATCTGACTCGTTTCTCATCTTAAGCAGTCCCAAGAACTTTGGTACTCAAAACCCGACAGCACCCAGCTGAGAATATGATGATATCATCTATTATCTAGTTGACACAGCCTAGCTCGACCAGGATTTAGAAGTGATTCTGACATTGTCCAACCCTACAAGCAAATAGATTATAGATTTGTATAATACCTCTGTACATATGAACGTACAACGAAGAAAGAAAAATAATGAGAACAGAACAGAGAGAAGTGTGTGTGATATGCAATGCTTGATATCATATAGAGATGTGGAGAGGAAAAAACACTTTTGCACTAGTGTAATACATTTTTGTTATATGAATTTCATAACTCTAGACTACATGTACTTGGCATTTGCAATAATTTAACTAACATACACAAATCGAAGAAATGCCCATAACTTAATCTTGACCATGGCAACGAGCCCTCAAATGTTCATTATTTACAATACGATTTGGTTACACTATACGCAGAACCAAATATCCAGGTAGCGATCTTCCACCACAAAAATACAAGTGTTTCTAGATGTTAGCATGTTTGAATCGGCATATTTTTTTCTCATGATCAATTCTGACACTCGGAAGCTATTAACGGAAAGTTCTCCTCAAAATTGATTCTCATTTTAGAATCAATTATAGAAGTATTTTTTCCAAACATGGTATAACTACCATCATTATAAACTAAGGGATGAAGATGGGCATTAACCAAATTCTAAGCCAACACCTTTTGTTAAAAAACTTTGAAAGAAATATTTATCCTACCTTCAATACCTTGGGAATTTCACAAACCAATGTAATGCTCAAGGTATACTCACCCAAAGCAGGGCAACAATAACAACCCAAGGGCTTAGATGACCAAGCTAAATCAATGGGATAGAAACACAAATAGGAGAAATTGAATTAGTACCTCTTCCTACCCCCTGTCCCAGAAGAAACAAAAATCCCACTGACGAGGATGGACAAACAGAAGGTCATCTTTATGTCCAAAAATTTCAATACTAACAAGTACATTTCAAAGATAGAATACAAAACCAGGTACACAAATAATGCAGTGTAAACATAGTATGATACAGAACTAACAAACAGATATTTTTGCTCCATTTACCTGCTCCTTAGCTTTATTCTTGAAAAGCCCATAAGAATTTGCCACGATCTTGCAAGAATCAGCAATACAAGATTCAAGATCAGCAACTGTGAGCATCACATTTGAGTTAAGATCCTCCCTTTGCTTCCGAGATGAGACCTTATTTTCATTCGATGATTTTATGAAACTCAAGAGCACATGAGCCTGCCAAATAAGGTTGTTTAAATTTTTAGGCACTTATCAAATTAAGAATTACCCAGCTGTTCTAACAAATTAGTAAGAAAGCAATATATCTCACGTGGAATGCTGCTTTTAGAATATCGTCTGACTTTGCCTGATCCTTCAGCACAGCATAGACCTTATATTTTGAAGGGTCATATGTCACAACATACCTCTCCTTCTGTTACCAATTTAAGAGAACAGAATAGTGTATTATATAGCAATGCCAATCGAGAAATAAATTGAACAAAAAGTTTTGTTCTCTCAAAAATGACATACATCAAACAGGGGCTCTATGGCAACATATGCACTAGGGTCTCGGAATGCCTCCTTGATTCTTGATCCTATAAAAACATTTAATAAGAAAACTTGAGTTTTGATTTTTCAGATATTGGCTGCAGTTGGCATCTAAAAACCTTTCAGTCCATTGATATACCTAAGACAACAGGCCTATCTTTCCATGGAAAACTGAATATGTTCTCATTCATATTGCCCTCCTGCAAAGTGGGAACTCGCCCTGAAATGGATTAGTTATTTAAAATATGAATGAAGCATATGGTGGAATAGTATATCACAAACCAATTGCTTGTAGATACGAAAAATGACTATAAAAGAGATGAAGAGAGAACAGATTGATCAATACGAGTAGCATGGATTGCTTATCTGATAATGTCAAAAAGATACACAATCACTTCATTATTTATTTATTTATTATGTTGGCATCTCAATGCCAGGGCATCTACAGCACTATTATGATACCTGTCTTCAGGAAGGACTCTACTGCCACACTGAATCTTGCAGAGTTAAGTGTATGCAAAACCACAGACTTTACCTATTAATGCAATAAGCTTTAGTGACACAACCACAAGATTGGAAGTACAGCTATATACACATCAACGTTAGAAATACAAAATCAAACCTCTCTATAAGAGCTAAGGATATATCCACATGAAAGGAGGGAAAATGTGGTGACAAGCGACGGGTTCCTTTTGGAAATCAATATGCTCAAACCAGTTCCTAACTGCAAATTGGGGAAGAGATTCAGCATTTCATTTCATCAAAAGGGGCAGAAAAATAAAAGTAAAGGTCACTAACATAGATACGATTGTAAAAGTTCTTTTAAAAAAGTACACTTGGAGATATATTAGGGACATGAGAAGTGCTGGCATATAGAGAGCATAAGCTTACAGATAGTGTCATAGTGTCATACAATACTAGTGACATTTGGAGCTGTTTTTAATACTCTGTTGACTTCCTTACATCATAATGATTTTATAGGTTTAGTTGGAGATGCTACTTTTAGGTAATTTAATATTTTCAGATCCAGGGAAAGCTTTTCAGACCCTGGGCTACTTACGTAATTTCCAATCTCAGGTCCTCATCTCATACATTCTGTTATTATGGTGTCAGTAGGCCTAATTTTAACTTCCAGATTTTATTAAAAGATTCAGTAGTATAATAAGAAGTTTCAATTCTTGCAATATTAGGATTCTATTCCCAATCATTTTAGGATAACGGGACAACGACAAGTGATAATTAAACCTATGCAATCATTTCTTGAAAGGACGCAATTTCATGACTTTATGCAGTGAAATTGCTCTCCTGGTCGTATAATGCAATCAAAACATGTTTATAGCCAAGGAAACCTAAGTACAAAGTTTAGGCTTAATTATCTTCTTATCGATGTTTCATTTGGCAGACAACATAAGAATCTCTTTCTTTCAAAACTATAGTTGTCCCTTGTTTGAATTTTCTGAAACAGTCCTGAATGTCTCAATTTCAATGGCATTATTTAAATAGGCTAACTGTGACTAATTTGACTCCTAGCCATTACTTCCCCTAGCTACCCATTTTCCTCCCTTGACACTCGATCCTCCTCTGCTTTCTCACATTCTATCAACATCAAACTCGAGCAATTTTCAAGAAAAGAAAAGGATCAACCTGATTAACAGACTTTCCAGTTAGTCATTAGCTAGAAGTGATCCTAGATAAGAAAGAAGTGCAACCATGTTCCACCAAAATTTACCAAACATTGCACTTAATAATTGTTATTGAAGTTCATAAACATACCAGGTCCGCTATATTGCCAACACATTCTCCTTTTGCAGTGACATCCCCTATGTTTTCTCCTTTAGCAAAGGCTTTGTAAATTGGTGTCCGAGTTGAAGTTGATGTCACAGCAGCAACATTCTATGAGCAGAAATAAACAAATAAGCCTGCTGAGCTGACATGAAACTGAATCACTGGCGAGGAAAAAAGCTGTCAAACCTTTACTACATTAGCAGCACAAGCCAAAGGAAGAAATAGATGTGGCACTGCAGCAGTTGCCAGTTCGACTCCGGCACCCAACTCCATTAGAAGATCACCTGCAAACCGCAGCTGTAAACAATAACTTTCAGACAGCAATTGTGGGATAGCTCAAATTTGTGTTGTGAAATTAAGAGAAAAAGTAGCAAGTAAGCTAGTACCTGTTTTAGATCATAATCAAACTTTTTTCCTTGGCGTGCAAAAAGCATCTTTCCCACACGGCCAGCACCATCCTACATATATTATTCATGTTCATATTGAGTTGTTGTTAATTGAGAAAGGTGACGTGGTTTTTTGTGAAGGTATGGTTCAATTTACCTTGAGAATCCAGTTAATAGCTACAGCCCCAGGAGTAGCTCTGTTTCTAGAGACGCCAACTGAAGCCAAAAGGGTTTGAGTAGTGAAAACACCCATTGCTCCACCGAAGAAGTGCTGTGAGGAAAAGAATGATAAAAGTGCAGAGCATGCATAGTGAAATGAAGTGATAGTGATTGAGATACCTTTAAAGCCCTCCAGGTCATGTAGGGTACATAGGAAGGGGTGACACTGTCAGGGAAACCTTCGGGAACAACATAGGATCTGACGAAGGAAATTAAGCCCTGCATTGAATTGAATTGATGTGATGTGAATTGTGTAATTGTTGAAATTGAGGAAGTGAAATAAGTAACATACATCGATTGGAGGTTGAGGGGTTTGCAAGGTGAGTGACCGAAAGGAATTCTTCTTGAATTTGCCAGAGGAATCAGTCTCAGCGAGATAGTCCCAGCGACGACCGTCGATTTCCTCGCAGCAGATGAATCTAGTGGTGGGTTCGAGGAGGAGCGGGGAGGAAGAGGAAGAGGCCAAATTAGCGCTGATACGCAGCGTTTCGCGGACGAGAATCTCCTGAGAGGAAGAAGGTGGTATGGTGGTGGTGGGCGTGGAGGAGGGTGATTTGTTGGAATTGAGATTTAGATTGATGGGATTGGGAGCCATAATACATTCACATTCAAAGAAAATGCTTAAATGTTAGTGCGGTTTAGTTGTTTCTGGTTCTGTTCTGCTACTAATCTATCTATAGAGAAGAGAAGAGAAGAGATGAGATGAATGAATGAATGAATGGTCGCATTCGCATTCGCGCATAGGTTTCATCGAAAGAAAGAAAAATGGAATGAAAGAGGGAGGCAGGTGGCTGCCTTGCCTTTCATCAATCAGCGGGCGGATCAACTGAGGTGAGCTCAACTTTCTCGTCTTTTACGACGTCGCTTACTTTTCACTATCAATATCAATATCAATGGCTGCTGCTGTAAAAACAGAATTACTACAAATTAAACCACAAAATTATTTATTATTTATTATTTTATTAAATTAACATCCATCCATGGCATATAATATATCCAAATCCATCCACTTGTGGTTTGTGCTAACTAATAAAGGGGAGGGGAGCTGGGTGGGTTGGCATGACCATGATGTTGGCACATGTCCTTCCTTCCCTTCCTCTATCGCATCCCAGGCCCAGCAGCAATTAAAGCCCGACTTTGCTCCTTCATGACTCACCATTTCCAATCCCAATCCAATTCCAATACGTTACCTATTTCAAATATTGCTTTATCTCCATATTTTCTACTAAGGTTGTTTTTAGTCCCTCAATTCATCTTTCAACAAATTTTCAAGACTAAGATCAATTTATTTCTTTTCATTCTCTCTCTTGTAATAAGTTGCTAGAGATTTTAGGTTATGGATCCATCAATTTCACTTCAAATTCTATTTAATTTTCTTCTCTTTCATCTGAACTAATTCAAATCTTTAAAGATTCATTTTAATTGTTTAATTAATAAAAATTGGGGAAACGACTCGAACTTAAAGTAATATCACAAGAAGAAAACGCATTATTAACGACACTCAGTCAGGGGAAAGAAAATGATCGCCTTTCAAAGGAAAAAAAAAGGACATCGCTCTAATCCTTGAGAACTTCCTTGTTGAATCTAACAACTTGAACAACTTTACGATTCAATCAATTGGAGGATCCTCTACGTGCTTGTGTTTTGGATAATCAGGGAAGTTGGGATGAGTTGTTGCCTTTGATTGAGTTTACTTATAATAACAGCTTTCATGCTAGCATTGGGATGGCACCGTACGAGGCTTTGTACGGAAGGAGATGTAGGACTCCTCTATGTTGGTTCCAGGATGGGGAATAGTTGCTGGTTGGACTAGAGCTTGTCCAACAGACGACTGAGAAAGTTAAACAAATCAGGGAGAAAATGAAGGCATCTCAGAGTAGACAGAAGAGCTACTCAAACAACCGACGAAGGGATTTGGGGTTTGCACCGGGGGAACATGTATTTCTTCGGGTGACCCCAACGACTGGAGTCAGAAGGGCGATAAAATCAAAGAAGTTGACGTTGAAACTTATCGAACCTTATCAGATTATTGAGAGAGTTGGACCGATGGCGTACCGTATTGCCTTGCCGCCCTTCTTGTCCAAGATTCATGACGTACTGCATGTATCTCAGTTGCGGAAGTACATTCCGGATCATTCACATGTTATCACTCAGGATGACATCCAGTTGAAGGATAATCTGACCTTTGAGGTACCACCGATGAGTATCACCGATCGCGGGATCAAACAGTTGAAGAACAAGCAGATTTCGCTTGTGAAGGTGATTTGGAACCAAGAAACGGGTGACGCTACTTGGGAGCTCGAGGAGAAGATACAGGAGCAGTATCCCGAGTTGTTTACTTGACGTGTAGTTTTAGGGACGAAACTCTTTTTAGGGGGTGGTATTGTAAGACCCCCAATTTATTGTAATTGCATTTTAGTCCCTGAACTTGTCTGTAATTGTTTTCTAGTCCTTGTACTTCTTTCATTGATAAATTGACCCCTGAGTAAATTAATGAGATGTTAGCCTTGAGCTATTTGATCTCTGTTTGAGCATGGTTACTTACCTTGAGGAACATCTAAATAATTTTGCATGAGTTGCAACAAGAATGACTTTGGCTTAGCGGTTAAGATTTTTGTGTTACAACTGCAGAGAATGTGAATCTTATTGAGGAAGTTTTTATTTCCTTTGAGGATTTTAAAAGGAATAAGGATTTCAAAATTTTGGTGAGAAATCAGAGTTATGGGGCTACATTGGAGTGGTAAATGTAAATTCCATGGGGGTTATGGTTGTTAAGAAGAGGATTAAGGTGATTAATGAGTTGTCTAGTGTTAATGGGGAGTTATGAAGGAGTAATGGTGATTCATGGAGGTGCTTGGGCGGTTTTTCCCCTCTCTTTTGAAGCTAAAACCTGAACCAACTTTTGTGCTAGAATCTCTCCATTGATTTTGAAAACCAACAAAGCATTTAGTGGTGTTAAGTGAGTTGATTGTTTTGTCTTTGGCTTTGATGAGCTTTGAAAAGCAAATTTTTCAGTTTCACTTTTGAAACAAGGAAGCTTTGGACGCCCCTTCTCCTTCCCTAATCACCAACCTCATACTTAAAATCATATTAGACACCATCTTGCTCTTTACACACTAGAAATTGCAAACAAATACCTAAACACTAGAGCTGGGAAACTTGTGAAGTCTTGCTACACTTTGGAGCACATTTTCAACCTTCTCTCTCTCTTTTGTGGTGTTTAAGATCTGCTCTCCTCCCTCCTTTCGTGGTGTTCAGACCTCACTTCTTAATTCCCTTCAAGTTCTTTGTGTCGGTTCAATCGGTAAGAGACTAAACTCTTCTAAATTCTGAGTTTCCTTGGTGATCAACCCCTGTTTTCCTCCTAGGGCTAATTGGTTTTGTTCCAACCATTGTTTTCCATCAAGCTCGAGTTCCATTATATTCTAGAAGAGGCTAGGGTCGTGCTACACTCAAGCTTGAACGACTCTCTCAACAAGGTTGGTATCTCCTCGTACCTTTCGTTGAAAAACCCAGTAACCTTCTTGTGCAATATAAATTTGGGGGAAATTAGAAACCTTTGAAATTTTGAGTAAGTAACTTGTTTATTATGTTATATTATAGGTTCTAAACACGGAGGAATTTTTTGTTTTGAAAAGAATTGGTTAAAAATGAATTTTCGGCTGAAAAACTTAGTTTTTAGGGTTTCTGGCAGGGAGCCAACGCATGAGCGCTAGACTCCCAATGCCTGGGCGTTGGAATTCTGCCTTGTACGTGTTTCTAGACAGGGGCCCAACGCTCGAGCGTTGGAACCTAGGGCCCAGACCCTAGGCCCCTGCCAACAAATTGTTGTATTTGCCCTATTGTTCTAAAATTCTTGGGATTGGTTCCCGACCTTTTTTCATGATTGTTGATGGATGTATACATGTTTATTTTTTCTTACAAGGTTTAGAATCACGTGCATGAAACCATCTCGGAGGTAAGGGTAACTCATTTTCTTAGGATTTATCCATGTCGTTTCTGATTAATTGAATTCTGTTTTGAGTAATTGGTTGTGCTGATACTTGAAGACCTTTGTTTTTGGATTATGTTGATAATTTTTAACATGTTTTGTTGTTCATAAAATGATGAATATTGGAGAGTATTCTTTGTGTTATTTGAAGATAATATGATGATGTTTTGAGAAGATGATTTGAAATATGTCTATGATATACTATGACTGAGGATTTTGTGTGAACTGTTGGTTCATGAGGATTATGGTTTTTGTATGGTCATAGCATATGCATTATATATATATATATATATATATATATATATATATATATATATATTGGGTTGATATGACGGTACTTTGTCCCGTAGGATCAACTAGGGATTCTTTTTTGGTTGATGTGACGGTATTTTGTCTCGTGGGATCAACCAAGGGCAATGTGGTGGTATTTTGTCCCACGTGATTGTCCTGGCTAGGTTTAGGGTGAATATTGGCCATAGTTATGCATATAGATATTGAGGAATATGCACATGCTTACTTGATCTGTGAAATGAGAAAATATGTTATGTTTGATGCTATTGTCATGTTGTATTGTTTCTGTTTTGTATTTACCTTATTGTTGTTTTTATCACAAATTGAACATGTTATTTTCTTGATTTTTGAGTTAAACATTTCTGCTTGTTTTGTTTGATTTGTTTGGGCGCTTAACGTCATAGATGACCAAGGCATTGAGGCTCAAGGACGATGATTCGAAGGTTAGAACAAGTGATGAAGAAGACTCAAGAAAATAAAGAACGTTGTAATTTTCTATTTTTACGTCGTTCGGACTTTTGCAAATGTTTGTGCCACTTTAATTATTTTGAAACTATGTTGCGTGGTTTGAGATAATTATATTTTATTGTGGGATGATTATTAATTATAATTATTGAGAGACGTTGCTTTTGAAAACTTGAGTGTTTTGAGAGGTTTTGAACTTAAATTTTCCGCATAATTACTAATGTGACCCTCAACCCAAAATTGGGGTGTTACATTTCTTCTTCCTTTTTTGGGAAGCCTCCGCTTTCTCATGACGACATTGTTCCTTTTCCAGCTGGCGATGGCGCTTCTTGAAAGCCGTCAATTGGTCAAGAGGGGTCACAAAGCTGTCAGCTGAAAAACAAGAAAAAACAACATCAACATCTATAAGTGAAGGAAAGTAGCTTGTGAAACACATGGAGTTCCCATAGAATTCGGTGGCTTGACCAGTTTTAGCAGCCTTAATCAGGCCAAGGCTGATAAAACCATAGTGGGGAACGAACACCATAATGTCGAGTTCAATAGTAACATAAGGTTTGGTATACTCGGTCCAATAGAGGCGAAATTTGTACAACCCACTCATTTCCGTGGTAAAACGAGCAAAGTTGGGGTTGTCTACAACTTTGACCACTTGCTAGCACACCCTCTTTTCCAATTACTTTTGAAATCAGAAAAAAGATATTTGTATCTCAAGGATAAACCCTTCAAGCGATAAAGGTGGAATAAAAGGGTATGAGTGGGGGGTAAGATGAAAAAATTCATAGAAAATCTCAAAACAAAGTTAAAATGCCCAACTGTTAGGGTGAAATTGTGTGGGGGCGACGTTAATAAACTTTAAAACGGAGTAGGTAAAAGGGGGAAAAGGGAGCTTTACACCCAACTCAGTGAAAAGAGCAGTGTACAAGAAAAAGAAATGGGGCAAAACCCCCCGAGATTTGGCGGTAGAGATAAACTCGTCCTCGCCAGGGGCATTCACAATGAGTAGTTGCTCATCCTCGGTATTTTAGCAAAACTCACCGGAAATAGTGCTAATCGCCCGAATGTCCTCCGTGGTCTGATTGATAGAGTGTGTGGTGAAGTTGTCGGGAAGGCGCCATGCAAGGTCTAGTGGCTCCGGGAGGGTCGCATCCATGATTTGATCCCTCAACGGTCCAGAAGGTGGTAAAAATTTTGAATCGCTATCTCTCTTGCTCCTAGAATCAATGTCAGAGGAGGAAAATCCACCCTCAAAGGTCGCGGAGTCTGAAAATGAAGGAGAAAAACGAGTTAGAAAAGGATCTCGAGGAGAAAGGTTGAGGGAGGCAAGGCCAACCTTCAATAAATTCAGGGCAGGCAATGCGAAATGATGTTGTGACAATAATGCAAGAAGAGAAAGAATGAATTCGTCACCAAAGGAAGCATATGCAACCACGGAAGTAGAAGGTCGAACCACGACCGTAGAAGATGAAGTAGCCACGCGGATGACAGTGGTATCGATGTTCAACGAAGTTGGTCCCTCAGAAGTGACTGAAGCAACATTAGGGTCGGTGGCAGGGACTCCGGAGGCATTTGTTTGGGAAGCCATGGCAAGTAAAGGAGAAGGGTAAATAAAATGCGCAAGGAAAGGCACAAGAATTGCAGAGAAATTTGTAAAGCAAAACAACAACAAAAACAGTTGAGAGAAAGTGTGTAAAAGAATAGAAAGGGGGAAGAGGAACCATTTATAACAAGATAATTAAAGGGATGTGTAAGACCCTTTCTTTTGTATATTGTATATGATATAATGATTATATTTGAGTTCGTCTGAGTTAGATGTTCTGAATATATGTGTGAAAATATATATATTAAATATGCATTAGCTAAAGTTTGGTTGAAAACGTAAAGTTGTTAGATTCAAACGATTTCATAATTTAAAAGAAAAAAAAAAGACATCACCTATCGGCGCTCAATGGATTAAACAAAAACGTATATCAATCCTAATGACGAATGCAAAAAAATTTCTGAAGAAGGGCCATCGTCAATTTCATTACAAACACATAGCCTTTTATCAATATCCTGTATCATTTTAGAATGCAGTGCTTGGTTTCCGGGAAGCCAGCGGACATGGGTGAGTAGACGAGAAGGGAGGAAAGTAAGTAAGCAAACGTGATGATGTTTTCGATTGTAAGGAAAAGCAGGCTCATCACCTCTTTATTCCACTATTATTACCCTTCTTCTTCTTCTTCTTCCTCCAAAGTCCTCAACAGTAACAGTAATCCCTATTCAAATTCAGGGTGGGTTCAGGTTCAGGTTCAGCGGCGACACAAGTGGGAGGGAAAGGGAAATGATGGTATTGGTTACTACGACCACATAAGAGCCGACATGAATTGCCCTCGTTGCTCCAAAAACATGTCTGTCATCTTCTCTAACCGACCCTTATCCATTTCGGGTCGCCAACCGGGTCTCTACCAGGCACTCAATCTCTGCCCCTCTTGTAAAACCGCCTTCTACTTCAGGCCCCTCAAGCTCTCTCCTCTCCACGGCTCTTTCATCGAGGTCGCAAGGCTCAATCACCTCTATCCTCAACCTCAACCTCAACCTCAACATTCAACCCCCAAGCAGATTTTCAATGCCCTCAATCAATTTGTTGTGGGTCAGGAAAAGGCTAAGAAGTTGCTTTCGGTGGCTGTTTACAACCACTATAACAGGATACGCCTACTTGAAGAATCTTCCAACCTAGACCATGATTTTGTTGACCCTGAAAAAACCAACGTCTTGCTCATCGGTCCTACCGGCTCAGGGAAGACCTTGCTCGCCAAAACGCTCGCCCGGATTGTCAATGTTCCATTTGCCATTGCTGATGCTACCACTTTAACGCAGGTAGCTTTCACAATTCTCGTCTTATGGTTCCTATATTATGTTCTCCACTTCCCTGATTTCATCAATCAATGCTCATTTCAGGCTGGTTATGTTGGAGAAGATGTGGAGTCAATATTATATAAGCTTCTTGTGGTATGCCCTCCTGTTTATTCATTTCTTTTTGTCATTGCAAAAGCTCATGGGTGTCAAATTGTCAATTCTTATCAATGATACTTTTTCTATAACTTTGAAAACAATGCCTTTTTTTGAAGTTAATTTTTCAAAAACAATGTAATTTATACGTAGCTTAGCTATAAGTACTGATTAGTTTTCTGTGAAGAACTATAGTTGGTATTTGAGATCAGTGTTTATGATAGCATGACCTCCTTGATGTGTCATTGTCTCTGTTGTTGAGTTCCTGGAGGTAGATGTAGAATTTTTCATTTTCTGACACACTACTTTATGGACCTTCTTTTCAGGAAGCTGATTTCAATGTGGAATTAGCTCAGCGAGGAATTGTCTATGTTGATGAAGTTGACAAGATTACTAAGAAGGTTTGTTTCACAGTCTGATGAAATGTTGATTCTGGGTTTATAAAATGTTAACTTTGGCTGCCTACTTTTGCAGGGAGAAAGTTTGAACATTGGAAGGGATGTATCTGGGGAGGGTGTCCAGCAGGCCTTGCTTAAAATGCTGGAAAGCACTGTGGGTCAATTTTATTATTAAGATTTTGTTTTGGTGATTACTTTGTGATAACTGACCCATGTAAAGCTTATACGAAAAATGTGGAGCACCAGTTTGCCAATTATTTGAAGTTGCAATAGTACTTTTGCAAATATGCTATGCTAGGAAAAGATTATGTCATGTCCTCGATATAAAACTGTTCAATTGTTTGCATTGCCATAATAGACGAATAACATTGCATATGATCTACGGAGCTCTATAAAATATTTAGCAATTGGATGAAGCCATGGTGCACTTTTGTGAGTGTGTAGCTCATGAATAAGCATAGTCAATTTTGGGGGTAGTATTTAAAATTGCATCGGTGCTGTTTAAAGTGTTTTTTAAGAACTTGAAATAATGTCTGTTTTTATTTCTATATATTCTTCTTATATGTTAATATAATCATAAATGGATCTTTTCCTGTCACAGGTAGTGAGTGTACCTGATAAAGGAGCTCGCAAGCATCAGTCTGGTGATAGTGTCCTGGTATGTCAGGAACAAAAATGTTTTCCATTTAGTCCTGACTTTCTATTTTGACTTGCCTAACGGAAAGTACGAAAATTTTATGGCTAAAAAATTAAAATTGAACACATTCTTCTTAGTGCAAGATAATAAAGTTGGTTGTAAAGGATAATAGAAGTTTGTACTTTTACGAATATTTTTGCTGCCTGCATGTTCCTTTGATTCTTATAATTAATTTTGTGATGAAGTTCGAAGAACCTCCCCACCCTTCCTATTTTTAAAAAGAAAGATGAAAATTTAGTCTTGTTTTCTAGAGGATTATGACATACATTAAATGCTTCTAGTCTACCATGCCTTTTTTTTTTGCGACCCTTCCCTTTTTCCAACTTGTCCCCTATGTTGAATATCCTGGATGCATAATTTTTCAACAATTTTATGGTTTAAGTAAAACTCAGAATGTGAATAACTAATGCCCTTCTCCAGCCTGGAAGTTTGACATATCTTTGATTGTTTTTCCTCCTTTAGCTGAGCACTTCACATCCTCACGTTATTCTCGACAGATAGATACGAAAAATATTCTTTTTATATGTGGAGGAGCCTTTGTTAATTTGGAGAAGATCATCTCTGAAAGGTGAGAGGACTCTACATGGCATGCTACCCCTGTATTTTGGAATTTCTATTGGAGTCCCTTTTTCTTTTGCAGGAAGCAAGATTCGTCCATTGGCTTTGGAGTACCAATTCGTGCAAATATGAGGGCTTGTGGATTAACTGATGCTGCAGTGACATCATCACTTCTAGAGAATGTGAGAACTAAAGGCTTTGAGTTAAACGTTATTTCTTAAGTTTGGCTGTTTTCTGGGTAAAGGGGGTTATTATGGATCATTTGTTTGGTTGGGTTTGTAATTTCATTTCATTTTGATTTGTTAACTCAAGGCGTTAGTTATCTTCATTACTTGAAGTTCGTGAGTTAATTCCTCTCTCTGTCCCTTTTTTTCTTGGTTGGGACCTAGTTTTTTTTTTCTTAAAGTAGCTAATGTGGCGGTTCTAAAGATTTGCAGGTGGAAAGTGGCGATCTAATTGCTTATGGCCTTATACCTGAATTTGTGGGCCGTTTTCCCATTTTAGCTGGTTTGTCTGCTTTGAGTGAGGACCAACTTTTTCAGGTATGTTATACGTTTGTGTCAACTGTATATCCAAGTGCTGCCCTGTATTCTGTGCTGATACACACTCGCACAGAGACGCACCAGATTATAGTTTGAGTATGAGCAAATGTTGGTCCACAACGTCCACAGGTTTCTAAAAAATGAGATAGAAAATTGATCCTTTGAAATCTCTATTTTCGAGGAGTGCTAGCAACACTCTCTTTTCAACACTCTCTCATTGATTGGTTGAAATTCATGTGGGTCTCATTAAATTGGAAGTGTGACCCATATTTTTAGTGGACCCACTTGAATTTTAACCAATTAATGAGAGAGTGTTGAAAAGAGAGTGTTGCTAGCATTGTTCTTCCTGTATTATCAGCTTATTCTCATTCCACTGTTTCTTACTGTATCATTTATGAGATACAGGTCCTTAGTGAACCGAAAAATGCCCTTGTTAAACAGTATAAGAAGATGTTCAGAATGAACAACGTAAGCTTTTAATCTTCAACCCTTTCTTATTGTGCTCAGGGATTTTTTTCTTCCTCTTACCTTACTTTGGTGTTCAGCATTTAGTGGCAGAGTGGTATTGACTTATTTCAATCTGGTTGAATGTTTCAGGTCAATTTACATTTCACTGATAATGCTTTGAGATTAATTGCAAAGAAAGCCATGGCAAAGAACACTGGTGCTCGTGGTTTAAGAGCCTTACTAGAAAACATTCTTGTTGAAGCGATGTTTGAGGTATAAATAAGATTGTATTCTATTGTTTTCCTCATCCATATTTTTTTAGTGTGTTTGGATATCAGTTGAGTGTAACAAATTTTCATCCCAATCCATAAGAAGGGTTTCATTCACTTTTTGTTTCAAAGTGAGGGTTAACGTCTGTTTGCACTGGTGTCGATAGTTATCAAAACATAGTCTTAATATCATTGTTATGGATATGAACGTAGCTTTTTGGCTTTGGATTTCTATATCTTTAGGTCCCAGACAAGGCTGATATTGATAACATCAAAGGGGTTCTGGTTGATGAAGAGGCCGTTGGATCAGTGAATGGCCATGGATGTGGAGCAAAAATACTGTACAGAGATGATAATGGCTCATTGGAGGGTCAAGCAAGAGCCATATGCTTGTAAATAGTGAGTAGATAGGTGAATGCCAAGTTCTTGGAAATGCTTTTTTTTGGGGGGGGAGGGTTGCATCTGAATACTCCCAATGAACATTGTATAGTGCTAATTTAGTGTTACATCAGGCTCTGAAATTGAGTCACATTTCGTCTATTAGTTGAATTTGGTGACTTAATCATATAGAATGTATGAACTCAATTTATTGTCATCATTTTGAGGAGCAGAGAAAGTTATGTTTAGCTTAGCATATTATAAGGACGCTGGGGCGATGAAGACACACATAGAGTTGAGCAAGGCTATTGTGAGACTAATCTCATCCTTCTGTATCTTTCACAGTAACCTAAACGTTCTGTTAGATGAATTAGAAACCAAGGATCAAGTTCGAACTTGAACAAAGAAGATGGAGGAATCTCAGAAGATCTAACCCGAGTTTCAGTTAAAAAACAAAATCAAATGGTGGCTTTGATACGAGGAAGGGAGAGGCACAAACATGAATGACAACGATAGTAAGAGTGAAGCAACTACACTTTCTCAATAATTCACTCTTCCACGTAGTAATTTTACCTTTTATGCAAATATCTATATGGAAATCCTAAACATGTTTTCCCAATTTCAAAATAGTTTTTTTTTTCTTATTCCATTTTTAGTGTCTTTTGTTTCTAGCAATAAAATCCTAAACACCTGCCAACTAAAATCAGTAAATAAGGACAATTTTCTAAAATTTCAACAAGTTTTTCGACGTACAGAATATATGTTGCCATTGAATGAGAAGATCATCACTATCTAACTTTTGAATCTCGTGCCGAGTTTCTTCTATATTGAAGCTTGTAAAGAAGTTAGAGAAGAATGTTATATGGAAATCAAAAGAGGTCAATTGAACTTTAGGTGTTGAGTTTAAAATAAGTGGTCGGCAAACACAAGGTCACGTTATTTGGACATATAAAAGAAGTGACATATGAGAGATGTATGAGTTTTCTAGTAGTTTTAGACGACCAGTAATATGCGTCGTCACAAAAATAACTATTAGGAACTAAAACCCAGAATGTATATCTTAAAAGTACATTCCATGAATTTACAGAATGCAAATTCTGAAAACATATATATTGGGTGTTATAGTTTTCAGTAGCTACTTTTGTAACTTTACACGGTCAGTTTGGACCTCCATAACTTGCATATGTTGATTGAATGTCAATATTATGTTGGGGTTCAATTTTTTTTTCCTTTTTCCCCCAGTGTTAACCAATGTATACCATAGTCGATAGCCATGAGACTAATCTCTCGCTCCACTGTCAGTTCACCAAGCAGTAGGATGAGTTTTTTCCATTCATAAAAATTATTTTTCTAAAGTACATACGCCTTGATTTAAAATCAAGCAAAAAGTCTTAACTGCACAGAAAGTTTATAAATTAGTTCATGAATAAACATTTATCATCTTAATCATTTAATTAAGCTGTCTACCCAAACACACTCTCATTTAAGGTATAAAACCTTAATCTGGTTTAAAGCACCACAACGAGAATCTTTTTTTTAACCGCTTAAAAAGAGAAAAACACGCATAATATGAAGTTTATTTAATATTGTTAACTTAAAAATGTTGTTCTTTATTTTTATTTTCCTATTTTACCTTTTTGGTCTGAGCGGGTTCACCCGACCGGATTGACTACCTATGGGGTCCGCCCAAGATAGGGCTCATGCGGAAGAACCCAAAGGACTCTTGTGAGACCAAAGCGGTCGTCTCTGTAATGCCACTTGTGCCGAAAAGTGACAAGGCCCAAGTGTCCTTTTAGGGTGATTTTAGAGTTTTGGTTCCCACCCTTTATATAAGGGAGAACTGCACTTGTAATTGGGCAACTCATTTAGAATACACATTTTTACTAAAACTTGAGATTCTCTCCTAGGGTTCCTAAAATTACTAGAGCTTTAGGATGTTTTGGCCTAGCTAGAACACTTTTGAAGTGTATTATTATCACTCCGTATTTATCCTTCATATAAGACATTGTTGAAAAAAATCAACTAATGCTTTATTGATATTGAAAACACCATTTTTCCAATGAATAAAAAATATATTGAAAAAACCGCTTAGTGATCTCTTGAGATTTCCCCCCTCAAAGTATCCCCCAACTAGCAGCCACAGGATCATACACCTTGAGGCTCAAATATTACATTAAGTGGGTAGGCTAGGCGATGAACCCTGAAGTAGATGCTTAAGGAGTCAAACTACACTACTACAGATTTACCATGTTACCACGGTTCCGGGTAGCATGTTACCACGGTTAAACCGCGGTAACAGACGTCGAAGTAATAGATAAATTACCCCGATTCAAGGCGGAACCGTGGTAACATCGCAGATCTGTTACCCCGGTTGAAGGTGCAACCGTGGTAACATTGCAGCTCTGTTACCGCGTTTGAAGGCTTAACCGAGGTAATATTGCATCTCTGTTACCACAGTTCATTTACCAACCGTGGTAACATGTCTTCATATTACCTCGGTTCAGTATTGAACTGTGGTAATATGTCTAATTTTTTATTTTTTTATTTTTCTTATGTTCACTGTCACCTTAATTAATTGTACGTGCAAATAAAACACAGTCAATGCCAAAATATATAATACCAAATTAACTAAAACATAGTATACAAACAACTATAAATACCAAATTACCAAATAAACTATATATCGTTACAATTCAATGCCAAAACACAATTCAGTAGTAGGAAATTATCCTAATATCTCATTACAATTCAATGCCAAAACACAATTCAGCAGTAGGAAATTCTATCCTAATATCTCGTTACAATTCAATACCAAAACAGTTAGGCAGAAGAAGAACTCAATCCAAAATAGTTCAGCAAAAGAACAAGTTAAAGCAAAAACAGTTCAGAAGAAGAACAACTCAATGCCAACTGTGCACAACAAAAGAAAAACTCATTGAAAATAAAATAAAATAAAGGCAGGCAGTAGATCTCAACAGTTGAATCATAACACCTTCTACTGGAAATGGGTGCTCCTACTTGTGCTCCCACCTGCTTCTGATACATCACCTTCAATGTATCTCCTAGCCCGAAATGGTTCTTAGAATGCGTAATATACTGCTAAGCCATTCCGTATGGACATAATATACTGCTAAGCCATTCTGAACAGTTCCTAGCATTATATTGTTTCCAAAAAACATAACAATGAATAAAAATAGAAGGAGATTATTGGGAATTAACTAGAAGAAAAATTATATTCATTGAAGAAAAATTATACATCCAAGCCAGTAATGGCAACCCATTTGGACCCCTAAGGAGTTTTGTTACGAGGAAACCATAGGGGATGCCTTGCTGGTTGTCAACCAGAGCAGAAACAAGGTGATTGTAGACGATGTCTACAACATTAAAACGCTCATTATTCAGGACCATGTACATTATATATAGGTCGTGGTCAAGCACGTCTTCCAAACGATCAAGTCTTGGGCACAACACTTTAATGACCAATTGATGTAGAACTCTGGAATGGTGGTTGAGGGATGAGTAGAGACGGCGCTCATATACGGATGGATTTTCCATCCTATAGATGCTTTCATCTATATCTTCCTCATCGCAGCCTACTTTCCAGAATTCATTGTATGTGTGTCCTTCGTCCTCACTAATGAGGAGTTCAGCAATTTTCCCTCTGGTTAGGGAGAACTCATGACCCACCACTGTTGCAATGAAGCCTCTGTGATGAGAAAATGTTAAGGAGGACCAGAAGGCGAAGACAAGATCGGGGTACATGGACTCGTTGGAGGCATCACACAATGCTCGAAAACGTGTGTTACTCCGAGAATTGGTACTGAGAACTTAATAATGCTCTAGTTCAGGGAAATTTACGGGATAAGGAAGACAGATTTCGAAACCGTTTGCCATTTCTATTTTTACTGAAGAATAATGAACACATAAAAAGAAGGATGTAGGGAAGATGGAGTATTGATCTATATTGCTACCGATTCGGTTTTTCATTTTGTTGAGTTTCAATTTTATGCATGTACTAGGATTGGAAAGTCCCTTCACAAATTTTGTTCCCACTACCTTTAGCTTCATTTTGAACCGATTAGATTTTTGATTGAATGAGTTTGGTTCTTTGAAAAATTTTAAGTTGGGTTTTTGTTAGGGTCCCCTTTGGAAAAGTCATTCCCATGATATTGATCTTTGATAATCTCTAATTTGTTTTCTTGGAAGTTTTGTTTTTGAAAAATTGATTATTTGGAAAAGTGATTTTTCAAGCTTTAGGTAATTATTCACCCTAGATTTCTTGTTGTCTTTGATGCTTACAAATTAGATTTGAAAGAAAAAAATTCCCTTGAATTAAAGTTGTTTGGCCGAATTGACTAGTGTTTTGGGAATTTGGAAAATTGATTTTCTAACTAGCTTTTGTAGTGTTTAAGCTTGTGTGTGAGGTTTGATGCAAAAGGAAAATCACTGCCCTAATTTTTTATGAAGAGCCCGAGAGTTAGAAAATGTTTTAAGGACTTGGAAAATTTATTTTCAATTGGTTTTGAGAGTTAAAGCTTAGTAGGACTAAAATTGAACTCTTGGGTAAATTTGACTATGGAACTTCTAGCTTGTTTTAGGGTTTTTAAAAGTTGAGCAATAGAGAATTTAAAATTTGACGATTGAGTGAATTTTGTATGTTCTTGACACTTAGGGTTTTGTTGAAGACAAGAGTTGGAAAATTGATTTGGAAACTTGTAGAAAAGGTGAGTTTTTGGGCAAATTGGTTCTGAAACTCATAGGCCAAATTAGGATTTTGCACATTCTGAAAACTTGGGGAAATTGGTGTGGAAAATGGAATTAAAAGTTATGTTTTTGGTTGTGTGATTGATTTGAAAATTGAGTGAAGTGTTGGGTGAAAATTTTTGGAAAATTTTAAGGTTTTTAGAATTTTGGGCAGAATTGAAGTTTGATGAAAATGTGTGTGTTTTTATCTTCTAAAATCTTGATTAAGGCTTCAAATGGTTTATAAGCATCTAGCCTTGATTCTCTTTGAATGGTTTAAAGTTTTGAGAAGTTTTGGTTTTTGTAACTTATGGTTTTTCTAAGTTCTTTTGGTAATCGTCGAAAATCTTGTTTAAGTGTCTTCGACCTCCGAGGATTTCCTAAGTTGTAGAGCCTTTGTCTAAGTGATTAGACCCTGTTTATACCAGCCCTTTTTCTTAGGTTTGAGTTCAAAGTTCTAAGCTAGGTTGTGTTTGTTGAAGGATAATGAGGCCTCGTACCAATCTAGACACACGGAGTTTACGTGACCGCTAGGATCGACTACCTTTAAGGTAAGGGCACTTCGTATATCTGTCTATTAGCATAAGTATATGTATATACCATGCTGCACAATGATCTTTAGAATTATAGTTGACGGCGTTCTGAGAACGACCCGACTTTAAATTGTATTGATTGATATATGAATGCAGTCTCTGAAGGCATCTGATATGCTGGATTAGTTTTTGTTTGATGCGTGGCATTGTTGGGTTGTTGTGATCTGTGGCTTGACCTATTGGATGTTTATTTCTTTGATGATAATTGAAAGCATGTTTCTTCCTTCGACATGATTTATATCTGCTCAAGATATGTGCAACTGCTCTACATGATTAGTATTAATTATGAAGCTATGTTAGGCCTCGTTTAAATACGTATGAGTCCTACCTGTGTTTTGTTTTCATGTCGTGTCAAGCATGTAGTCGTTAAATTTGTCATGGTTCGAGGCTATAAAGAGTCACGTGCTAGATGACGCACCATCGGGGCGTTATAAAGAACGTTCTCGTGTAAGTGGCAACTCTCGACTTACCGACTTGCTCTCTAGTTCGTTCGGAGTTCGGGAGAGTGTCTCACCTGCCTGCTGGAGTTGGTGCATATCCGGATAAAAGTTTTTTTTGTGCATGAGGAAGATGTGCGTGCATATAGAGTCCTAGAGTTTTTCAACTACTTGTGTCAAATAATTGTATGTATACTTGTTATTTGCTACATGTTGATTTGTTTGGACATTATGTGTCTGTCGTAGGCTTTAATGGTATCCAATGTTTTATTTTGAGTTGACCCTTGCATCTGTGTGTTGTTTGTATTTTCTGGTGATTCGTCGCCAACCGGACGCCCTTTAGCCGAAAGATGCAGATGGATGTCGTTACAGGAAAACTCGTGCCACTGCTGTTATTATTATGTAATAATATTATGTATGTTTACGTGTCAGGGTAGGAGTTTTAGGTTACTTTTTTACAATTGACAGCAGGGTTTTTGAAAACAAGTGTTTTGTAAGTAATTTCCAAGCTGTTGGTTGGTCATTTTATGCTATATGTTTGGCTATTTGCGAATTATGTATTTATAATACTAATGCACTTCAGCATGGCATATTTCGAAGAGGAAAATGATTTCATATATATATATATATATATATATATATATATATATATACTTTCTTTTCGAAGTTTTGAAAATGCCCTTGCATATTTGTTTATGATTTATTTGCTACAGTAACGCTATGGAAATCGGGGTGTTACAGAAATGGTTCGCATATGGGTTTTTTCAATCTGAAAACTAGGGTTTTGTGGTTAACATATCAACATTTTAATAATAATATAATACTTATCACCGCGGTTGACATGATAACCGGGATAAGAGACATGTTTTATTACCCCGGTTCAGCTTGCAACTGTGGTGAAAATCCTTTATTATTAAAAATTATAATAAAAACAATCTCAGTTACCGCGGTTGACACGAAACCGGGGTAATAGACAACATCAGTTACCTCGGTTCAACACGGAACCGTTGTAACTGAGCTTCGAGCACCATTTTACCTCAGTCCGTGACAGAACTGGGGCAACAGGACCGAGGTAAAAAGGCAAACCTGTAGTAGTGTTATCTACTAGTTATGCTAGACCTTGTTGGTTCTCCTGAGACTCTAAGTGCACAAATTTATAGTAAATAAATTATTTTTTGCCCTTGACAAGTGTTAATCAATTCAGGATACGGTGCCGACCCCTCCCAGCAAATGACTTTCTCGGAGTTTGATCTTGTGACCTCACCCTTATAGGGATTTAGCTTGTCTACCACTAGATAAACACCTTATTAGTATAGTAAATAAAATATTTAGTCTAGCTATATTCTCATATTAATATTAATCGTCATACAAATCCTCCTACGTGTTGAATAGAGAAAATACTAAATAAATTGTCAAACACATTTGTTATTTTGTAAAAAAAAACATTTATTTCTATCTTAATTTAGTATGTATGAGAATTTGTAGGAGAATGAAACAAAGATGATATAGAGTGTGTTTGTCATTTTCTATGTTGTCAGTTTAATTGCAGTTTTTGAAAAATGTATTTAAAAACTATTTTAGAAACTATTTTGGAAACTGTTTTAAAGAAAAAATAGAAAAAAAATATGTTGAATGAGATGTTTTCCAACATTTAAAAAATTGAAATTTGAAAACTAAAAACAGAAACTGAAAGCATATTTTAGCTGTTCTCGTATTTTAGATTTTAAAACTGAAAATAATAACTGTTTTCAAAAATAGTTTTCAAAAGCAGGTTGTGCCAAACAGGTTTTTTAATTTTTCAGTTTTCAAAAAGTATTCTCTTATGTATTTTTTGTGTGTATGTTTTTAATAAAATTCAGAATTTGAAAAGACAAAAATCTGGTTATTTCTTTAAGTTATTTCTAGTTGTTTTTGAAATAATTAATTATTTCTAGTTGCTTTTTAAAGTGAAAAGCAATATTTATATTTATTTTTTGCTGCATTGAATAACTACAAGAAGACAAAAAAACTAAAGAGAAACTAACGAGTCCCGCAACAAGAAGTTTTCAAGCTCCATATGCAGACTTTCTAACACATGAATATCAAGCACAGTGGAGTGTGCCCCCAACCTCACAAGACAATTTGCCGCCTGTTGCAATCCCTGGGAATGCATGATAACGAAATAGTCCAGCCCTTGTCCATCCATGCCCAAATCTCCAGAAGCATCTGCATGAACCTCTGACTCTCATCATCATCCCCGACAGTGACAAGCTCAACACAATCAACTTCGCACTCAACATGGCGATGTCTCCAGTTCCAAACCATGGCGATGCCGTCTCGCAGTGCGTATGGCCCATCCAACAAGGGGTTTCCCCCTTCTCATGCGAGTGAAAGCCAAAAAGGAAGTGGTCATCCGAGTCTCGAGCCAAACCGCCACTGCCCACCCAATCTTTCGTCAGACGATAGCTCCCATCAAAGTTCAACTTTGCCATTCCCACTAGCGGAGTCTTCCAGTACCTGCACATAAGCTCGCAACCAACCTCTCGCTCTTTAAAACTAAGGAACAAGGTGAACTCATCATGATCATGATAAATTCGCCGCCATGCTTCCTGAAGCGTCCAAGATTGGTCCTAAAAAATCATGTTATTTCTCTGTATCCAAAGACCCCACAAGCAAGACATAAACTTGTTTCCATTCCTGTTCGTCACATGACTAGTTACCCAAGCATTCACATCTTAGCTCATGAATCCGTTCCAAGAGAGAGCTCCCAACTTCATCCAAACCTCCATGGAATGCGGGCAATCACGAAAGAAATGGATGGGATCCTCGACTGCCGTTGAGCACCTCGCACACGCCCTGGATTGCACCATATTGCAGGTAACCCTATAATCATTAACCTGTAGAGAATTGTGTATAAGAAGCTAGATAAACATGCAAACCATTTCTAGCACCGCCAACTTTTAGACCCGTGACCACTAAGCACTTCCAACCGCCGACCGACACTGATCCATAATCCACTAATAAGCATTTCTAGTGGTATAACAACCCTTCGCATTATTCTTCCAAGTCCAAGCATCATCGCGGTTTGAAACCACGACAGGAGAATTTTGCTGGAGCCTTTCCTGAACTTCTTGTGGCATGTGGTGTACAGGTGATCAAATTGCCACTGACCCTCCTTCACCAAGTCACCCAAGCACGTATTTGTATCCAAAATGTTAACTAATGGGACCTATTGAGCAACACAACCCAAACCACTCCAACCCTGGTACCAAAAAGACGTTGAGCCATTCCCCAACCGGAATGAAAAACCTGAATGAAGCTGATCCCGAGCACTCAAAAATTCGTGCCATATTGGGGAATCACTAAGCTGATGCAAATCCTAAAATAAAGAAGCTCCCAAAAGATGTTTATGGGCCATAACCTGCACCCACAGCTTCTCCCGGTGGTGTAACTTGCTCCAAACGGCTGGTGCAATACTTATATTATAAACAAACATAAATTAAATTATGTTTTTCAAAAAATCACTTAAAATAAAATTAACTTTTTTATTAAACTTTAAAATCTCTTAATTTTTAAGCTTAAGATTTTTTTCTCTCTCCAATAAGGTTTACACCAGATGTGTTCGTTAAGTATCTAGCTTTTTGGAGAATAATTATTTGTGAGAAACCTACTCTCTTACTATGATCTAAAAGCCTCGAGAATTAATATTATAATTGTCGGACGTATAGATACCATGCGAAACAAAAATAAATTGGAAGTTGAGTGTAATCCATAGTATATACAATCAGAGAAAATTCTAGGTCCCCTTATCATCTGACGTGGATTGTTGTGATTGGTTGTCAAGGCTTTTGAATCGTACGTGGCATGCTCAGGACTCTCATTCCTCCTTCCTGAAGTCTTCCATTCTTATTGTCTCTCACAATGGTTTTTATACAAAACATTACATTTAATCAAGTTTATATTCTCAATCCTCTCTCTCTTCTTATTTCGTTTTTCCATAAATTGAATTTATTGTCTTCTTATCATGTGTTTTATGGAAAAAAGGAAAACAACAATAGTCATTAAGGCTAAAATGACTATTTGTGAGTTCCCAATGTTGCCTTCATTCAATGTTTTGCCCTTTCATTTTTCAGTTTTAATATTTCTTCATTTTCCAATTTTTCTCCCCTTTCATCCTTTCAACTTCTCTGTTCTCCCTCCCTCCATTATTCTTATTGTTCCATCTTCCCAATGTTGCCTTCATTCAATGTTCTGTCTTTTCATTTTCCAATATTAATATTTCTTCATTTTCCAATTTTCCTCCCCTCTCATCCTTAACACTTCTCGGTTCTCCCTCCCTCCATTATTCTTATTGTTCCATCTTCCCAAAATCCATAGTATATACAATCAGAGATAATTCTAGGTCCCCTTATCATCTGAGGTGGATTGTTGTGATTGGTTGTCAAGGCTTTTGAATCGTACGTGGCATGCTCAGGACTCTCATTCCTCCTTCCTGAAGTCTTCCATTCTTATTGTCTCTCACCATGGTTTTTATACAAAACGTTACATTTAATCAAGTTTATATTCTCAATCCTCTCTCTCTTCTTATTTCGTTTTTTCATAAATTGAATTTATTGTCTTCTTATCATGTGTTTTATGGAAAAAAGGAAAACAACAATAGTCATTAAGGCTAAAATGACTATTTGTGAGTTCCCAATGTTGCCTTCATTCAATGTTTTGCCCTTTCATTTTTCAGTTTTAATATTTCTTCATTTTCCAATTTTTCTCCCCTTACATCCTTTCAACTTCTCTGTTCTCCCTCCCTCAATTATTCTTATTGTTCCATCTTCCCAATGTTGCCTTCATTTAATGTTCTGTCTTTTCATTTTCCAATATTAATATTTCTTCATTTTCCAATTTTCCTCCCCTCTCATCCTTAACACTTCTCGGTTCTCCCTCCCTCCATTATTCTTATTGTTCCATCTTCCCAAAATCCATAGTATATACAATCAGAGAAAATTCTAGGTCCCCTTATCATCTGACGTGGATTGTTGTGATTGGTTGTCAAGGCTTTTGAATCGTACGTGGCATGCTCAGGACTCTCATTCCTCCTTCCTGAAGTCTTCCATTCTTATTGTCTCTCACCATGGTTTTTATACAAAACGTTACATTTAATCAAGTTTATATTCTCAATCCTCTCTCTCTTCTTGTTTCGTTTTTTCATAAATTGAATTTATTGTCTTCTTATCATGTGTTTTATGGAAAAAAGGAAAACAACAATAGTCATTAAGGCTAAAATGACTATTTGTGAGTTCCCAATGTTGCCTTCATTCAATGTTTTGCCCTTTCATTTTTCAGTTTTAATATTTCTTCATTTTCCAATTTTTCTCCCCTTTCATCCTTTCAACTTCTCTGTTCTCCCTCCCTCAATTATTCTTATTGTTCCATCTTCCCAATGTTGCCTTCATTCAATGTTCTGTCTTTTCATTTTCCAATTTTAATATTTCTTCATTTTCCAATTTTCCTCCCCTCTCATCTTTAACACTTTTCGGTTCTCCCTCCCTCCATTATTCTTATTGTTCCATCTTCCCAAAATCCATAGTATATATAATCAGAGAAAATTCTAGGTCCCCTTGTCATCTGACGTGGATTGTTGTGATTGGTTGTCAAGGCTTTTGAATCGTACGTGGCATGCTCATGACTCTCATTCTTCCTTCCTGAAGTCTTCCATTCTTATTGTGTCTCACCATGGTTTTTATACAAAACATTACATTTAATTAAGTTTATATTCTCAATCCTCTCTCTCTTCTTATTTCGTTTTTATAAACATCTATATGTTTCGTCTAAATTAAATTTCTGGTGGTCAAAAACTAGTAAGTAGAAAAGAAAACTGTCAAAAAATAAAATAGTAGAAACGAAAAGGGTTTTAAAGGCATGGCACGAGTAGCGAGCGGAGAGGGAGTGTGAAACTGAAAAGGGAGAGTGAGACAATTGCATTTGGAGAAGCGAAGCGAAGAGGTGTGTGTGTATGTGCGCATTTTCAACTTCTAAGCGCAGCTCACTAGGGTTCCGTTCCGTTCCGATTTTGATTTTTCTTCTCGCATTCCATTCCAAACAATCAGGTTGCTTTTGATTTTCAACAAGTTCTTCCCACAATTGATCGATATCTTTGCTTGTTTTTCCTATCTATAACTTGATTCGTTGAGCTCTTTGCGTATCTGGTTATTTTCATTCAGCTATCGGGTCGTTTCGTTTCTTCTTAGTTCGCTGATATTTGGTGAGATTCACAAACACACAAAATGGCCAATTTAGCTTTGACTGGCATACTAGAGAAGGTACTGTCTATTATTATTTCTTTATTGAAAGAGGAATGTCAGAATGCATATCCCTATGCTATGCATTATTTGTTATCAACTAAATTGTTTGTTCCGTCTCATAATAGATGACTGGGAAGGATAAAGACTACAGATATATGGCCACATCTGATTTGTTAAATGAGTTGAACAAAGTCACATTTAGGGCTGATTCGGATCTTGAGCTCAAATTGAAAAATATCATCATACAACAGCTTGATGATGCAGCTGGTGATGTTTCTGGTCTAGCTGTCAAATGGTAATATAGCACTACTAGTACTTTTCTTTCTCAATATTATCCATTCCTCTTATGTTATACTGCACTGCCATTCAGTTTGCTGTAGGAAAATGAAGTAACGCTTGATCAACTACAATTATTGTCTTTAATCTATTTATTATTGATTTAAACTTGATTAAAAATTGCAGTCTTGCTCCGTTAGTGAAGAAGATGAGTGAGATAAGGGTTGTGGAGATGATCGGTCAGCTGTGTGTGAAATTGCTCAATGCGAAGGATCAAAATCGCGACACTGCTAGCATAGCCCTCAAGACGGTTGTTGCTGAAGTTTCTACTCAGTCTCTTGCACAGTCTATTCTTTCAGTTCTCTCACCAGAATTGATAAAAGGAATTACTGGCCCAGTAAGTTCTTCATTTTGCTTAAAAACTACATTCCCTGAAACTTGGCTCATACCACCTTTATTAACTTTCATTGTCTTTAATCTATTTCTCTCTGTATACATCAGTGTTATCAAATAGCGATTATAGCGGCGCTATAGTGCTATAGCATAGCGCTTTTTTGGCTTACCGCTACTCCGCTATTTGCCACTTTTTCCCGCTTTGTCCGCTATTTTCCGCTTTGAGGGGCTGAAAATAGCAGATTTTTGGCTTATCGCTATAGTCCGCGATCCGTGATTAATAACACTGGTATACATGTATGCTGATTGTTTAATTAATTTGGACTTTTTGGCTTCTTATTTGTTTGTTATGTATCTGTTCAAGAAGACGAGAGTTAATTTAAAACTCAATATCTGTCATTTGCATTTAATATTTTTTGTGTTTAGATTTCCAGAAGACTTGTACAATACCCTTTCACTTACTTTAGGTATAACGTATGTTATGTGTCATATTTCATGCTAATGTGCACATCCGTGCTACCCGTGTTAAATAAGATTTTTTCTTTCTTTGCTTCCTTATTAGCATAAAATAAGTTACTATTGATAATCCTAACTCAGCTAAGGAAAAGGAAGAGAAAGAGAGAGAGAGGATGCAAACTGAAACTGAATTTGTTATTCTATTATTGATGATTACTGTACAGTACAAAAGAGCTTATATAAGCAACTATTCCTAACCGACTCAGCTAACCAACTCAGCAGTCATAACACACTAACTATAGTTGAGTTACTTTAACTATAGTTCTAACATACTAACCAAGCTGTAACTACCAGCAACTGAACTAATGACAAATCCCGTAACTGACGCAGACTCAGACGAGACTCTGGTCTGGTGTACTAGACGAGAACCCACCAGACCAGACCCAAACAGATGAGACTCTGGTCTGGTGTACCAGACGACCCAAACAGACGAGACTCTGGTCTGGTGCACCAGACCAGAACCCACCAGACCAGAACCCAAATAGACAAGACTCTGGTCTGGTGTACCAGACGAGAACCCAAACATAAGCTACATTACAAACAATGCATATTACATATGTTGTATCCTAACAATTACAAATCTTATTCTCACAAAGGCATTTTGTTTAGAGTTTAATTATTAAGCACTGACAATGTAAATTTTTTCTTACGCATTCACCCAATTATAATTCATCAATTTGCGATATCATGATTACATTAAAATTTAAAATAGAAAACGGGGGGATAATATTGGATGTAAGTGACATTTCCAGTGCATATAAATTAAATCTTTTTTTATGGCATCGTTATCAATAGCCCAGGATAGCGGCACGCGGCGCAATACTGTAGCGGCGTAGCGCCGCATTGCGGCCATGTGCAACTGCTTTGGCCTCCATCGCATGGCAGTTCACGCTCGCGGCCTTTCGTGCACTATAGCATTGCAACTGCTAATGGAACTGCAAAATCCCTAAATTTCAGAGTATAGAAGGAGTGAAAGGCCTGAAAAGCCAGTGTAATTTAGCATCCACTCACTCATAGTCTGAAAGTATCGGAAGCCTTCAACGAAAACTATGGTTATGTTGCATCCCTTCATTCATTCTGGCCAAGCCCTGTTATTCATCTTTTATCTTCTGCTGCTTTTTTTCTTTGTTATCTCAACCATTCTACTAGTTGTAGGATACATCCTCTTTTCTCCATTCTTATCTTATGCTGTCCTTTTATTCTTAAACCATTCTGTCTTTATTTTAAGTCTTACTTTATTTAAATCCTCACTTTTTTTTGGTTACAAGAGGAAATCTAAACAAGAAACATAACTAAGCAAAAACGTCTAAATACAACGGCGCATAAACAGATGATGGATGTTGTCAATGCAGGGAAGAATCACTCGGAACTGTTGCCAAAGCAACCAAGTCTGCGGGCACCTTCTAAAATGATCCATACTTTCACAGTCCGCTGCACAGCGAGAACACGTAGCTGAATTGCTCAAGTGATTTCTATGTCTTTTCTCATTCGTGGGCAAGGCTTCTTTCCGGATAAGCCATAGGAAAAAACGTATCTTTTCCGGAACTTTGCACCTCCAAATTCGTTTCCAACAACCAGAGTCCATGTCCGGAAATTCTGCTAGCGAATTATAGGTGGAGGAAGTGCTGTAGTGTCCGTCGTCTATGGCTGTCCATCTAATAGCGTCACGACCCTCAGGTAAGCTAGGGACCCAGATGTCAAGAATCCCAGTCATCACTTGAGATGGTAAAACAGTGCACAGCTTGGCAAGGTCCCAACTTCCATTCCTCCAAATGTCAACAACTCTAAGCATAGTATCTGATATATGCACAAAAGGAACCCGATAGCAAAACTTTCTCGTTCCGAGCCAATCATCGTACCAAAATGAGGCCGCACCGTCGCCTAACTGAGCACGAAACAAGTGCTTCAAATGATCTTTCGCCCTCACAATGCCACGCCAAACATAAGAGTTGCCATTGCTGTAATTGCCGTGGTGAACTGAATTTTCACCCAAGTACTTTTGAGATAAAACCAACACCTAAGGTTTCCCTCTATCATGAAGGAGGCTTTCAACAAGCTTTTCGAGCATAGCAATATTATTGAGTCGAGTGCTATGAAGCCCAAGTCCTCCACAATCCTTCGGGCAAGTAATCTCCGGTTAAGGTACTAAATTACAACTCCTATTGTTACTCCCCTTCGCCCAAATGCAATTGCGAATCTTTCTGTCAATTAAGTCACACACGGATTTTGGGAGCCATAACGCTTGCATGGAGTAGACCGGGAGAGAGGTCAAAATTGATTTGGCTAGACACAGACGCCCAACTTTGTTCAACAACCTGTTCTTCCAAGAAGCTAACCTTGTATTAACTTTATCAATTATGGGTGCAAAATCAGCTCTTGTGACCCTTCCTTTCAAAAGTGGTAAGCCAAGATATTTTCCCAGGTTTGTGACCTTATTAATTCCCAAAATACCTGAAAAGCTTTGTTGGACATGCTACTCAATGTTAGAAGAACAAAACATCCTTGACTTCTACAAATTCACTTTCATCCCTGATGCAGAGGACGAAGAGATAGGGTGAAAGAGGGTCGCCTTGTCAAAGGCCTCTTTGGGGGAAAACTGCTGAAGCCTAGACCCATTCCAAAGAATGGAGATGGAAGCCGACTGCACGCCCCACATGATGAAGTCAACAATTGATGGAGGGAATCCAAAGTCAAGCAAGGTAGCCCGAAGAAAGTCCCAGTTTACACGACCATAAGCCTTCTCCAGGTCAATTTTCAATGCAACTAAACCTCCACCATTTCTATGGGAATGGAGAGTATGCATCACCTCCTGTGCCAAGATGATATTGTCCTTGGTCTCCCTTCCTGGGATGAAGTTAACCTGAAGAGGCCCCACGAGGTTAGCAAGCAAGGGTATAAACCTATTGACCAACACCTTTGTGATGATTTTGTAGGCCACATTGCAAAGGCTGATTGGTCTAAGAACTTTGAACCGAAGCGGATCCTCCACCTTTGGAATCAAAACGATGAGAGTCTCCAAGAGGGATGCATCAACATGACCATTGCAGAAAGCTTGATCAACCATATGATGGAGATCATGACCCAAGATATGCCAATATTGCTTGTAGAAAAAAGCCTGAAAGCCATTTGCGCCTGGAGCTTTGAAGGAGTCCATGGCCATGACAGCAAGTCGAACCTCATCCAACGAAACTGGAGGAACCAAGGCCGTCCTATCCTCTAGGGAAAGGGAAGGGGTCGAGATCTCCATGATAGAATTCCTGTGTACCTGCGTGTCATTAGAAAATAGGTTAGTGAAAAAACGTTGTGCCTCCTCCTTCAGGACTGCTGCATCCGTGCACCACACGTTGTCACCCACAAACATCCTATGAATTTTATTCCATTTCCTCCTGATGACTGTTAGTGTATGGAAGAACTTTGTATTCCTATCTCCAAACTTTACCCACTTCTCTCTTGACTTCTGGAACCACAACAGCTCCTCCTGTAGTAGAATCTGTTCATATTCTTCTCAGAGAGATTTTTCAAGGCGACGAGTTGACTCAGTCTCCCTCACATCAAGCTTCGTATATAGTCCTTGTAATCGTTTCTCTACCCTTTTCTTCCACAAATTTATGCTACCAAAGGTTTGTTTATTAAAAGCTAAGGATGCCTCCATTATATGGTGTAGTTTCCCCACTATGGAGCTAGGGAACAGTCTCCAAGTATCACGCACCAAGCCTTCATATGAAGGGTGGGTTGACCATGCCGCTTGAAAGCGAAACGGGCGATTTCCTCGGTTCCCCATATTCGTCGTACATCTTAGAAGGATAGGGAAATGATCCGAGTACACGTGCGAGAGGTGTTCAACATATGCCTTGGGAAAGAGATGTCGCCAAGAGATGTCACCCAACGCTCTATCCAGCCTTTTTGCCATAGACCTCCTACCGTCCACTCTGCTCTCCCACGTGAATCTACTTCTTGTAAAACCCAAGTCTATGAATTCGCACTCATCCATCATCCCTAGCATTCGCGTGGCTCTGTTGTGACAAAAGCTTCCATCCACCACTTCCGCCGGCGAGCAAACCTCATTGAAGTAACAAGCACTATCCGAGGATCCAAGAACTGTTGGCGAAGGAATCTTAGGTGCCCCAAAGTTCTTCCCTCCTAGTTGGGTTCGGACTCGCATACACGATTGAGCAAAGCCATTTATGAAGGCCCCGCCGAATAGATACCGAGACCACTTAAGCATGGATATCTACGGGCTGAATAACGAGGGAACTAGAAGCAGGTGCAAGAATCCAAATGCCCCCGCTATGACCCACCGCCTTCGAAGCACAAACAAGTTCATACCCTACTCCTCTCCAGAAAGATGCCACTTTCTTGAACAGGCAATGAGTCTCAACAACCGCGAAAATCGAAGGATGAAAGGTTCGAATTAAGTCCCTCACCCTTCGCTTACCACGAGCACCAACTGCTCCTCGAATGTTCCAAGCAATAACTCTAAGGTTGTCAGTATCCATAACAAGTCATGTTGGTGTGCTCATCCAAGACCAAGACTGCCATGTCCTTGGCGCTTGGGTAGAAACTCCACTTCCTTATCCTGGATCAAAGGTAGAACGTTTCTCAACATACTCATCAGCCAACATGCTGTATCGATTACCCCCTAGATGTTGCAGGTTCAACGTCGTGCATGCTCCATTATCATGTTCTAACACCTTCGTCTTCCCACTCATTTGAAGGTTTGTGGCCGTTATCTTCTTCCCTGTAGACCCCTCTGTTTTCTGTCCAGGTTCGTCATTGATTGCAGAACCTTTCCTAATTCGTTTCTTTCCATTCGCAGCAACCACGTCATAATTACTACGCCCTGTATTTATACCTGCATTAAACTGCATTACTGTGAAATCGTCCAAGTGCAACATACCAGGAATAATATCTAAAATTTTGGATTTGTTTCCTTTCTTGGCTGATCCACGCATTGATGGAGCAGTGACTGGATGTTTGGAATCATCCAAGTGCAACTTACTAGGAATGCTATTGAAAATTTCGGATTTGTTTCCTTTCTTGGCTGATCCTCGCATTGATGAAGCATTGACTGGTTGTTTCAAATTCAAATTCTTTCTCCTCTTGTCCACAACGAGCCAACTCCCATGGGCAGTTTCTGGAAAATCAATTCTTTTAATGGCAGTTCCTCCATTCACGCCTTCCTCCATGCTCTTGTCCCCTAGGGCATTAACTCCCACGTTGGTTGCAGCCTGGACCCTCTCCTGGGAGCCCTCTGATACTAGTTCGTCCACTGGAGTCGCTGTCGCCGGGGCGGTATCAGCTGCTGGTGAGTCCGCTGGTGTGGTCTTCTGTTGCGGCTTGGTGCAGTTGCGAGCAAGGTGCCCGTAACAACCACAGTTAGAGCCATAGTAGTCAATCTCGGATAGCGGCGCATAGCGGTCGTCCTCGAAAATGGGATAGCGGATAGCGGGGTGGCCGCTATTTTGATTTTTTTAATATATTTTTATATAATTAATAGTAATACTATATACATTTAAATACTAAAAAAAGACAAATATTACCTAACATTCATAAATCATAATAGCAATAAAAGTCATAAGTCTTAAAGACTTGAACAACAACACACAACTCAAAACAACATCAGGTCATCAACATTGAAATAAGAGTTACTAGGCTCCTAGCTACATAAGAAATCATCAATCATCACTCATCATCATCATCTTCTAGCTCGGGCTCCTCCTCTTTCTTTTCGCTTTCACTTGTGTCAAAGTTGTAGATCTCTTCCTCAACCTCCTCTTCAGTTTCCTCTTCACTTGTTTCTTCATCACTCCTTTAGAGTTTGAAGACCTAGAAGAAGATGCAGTGGCAGCATGATTCCCCCCTCTTGTATTCCTCCTAGTATATGTCAAGGGCTCATCAACACCTCCAGCACATAAGACATCTCCCCAAGTTAAGTTGTCATCTTCAAAAACCAAATCATTTGCAACATCATCGTCATCTCCACCCATTTGTCCCACCATGCACTCATTAGTCTCATCAACAGTATCCAGGACAATGGGGTCAATGGCATCACGACAATCATATCTCTCCTTAAGAGCTTGGTTATATTTGACGAAGACCAAGTCTTGCAACTTTTGATGGTCAAGACGACAACTCTTCTTTGAGTGAATCTATATTATAATATAAAATAAATATTAGTTTCATAATTATTTTATGAAACTGTAAACTAATAAATAAATTAATAAGTATTAACTTACATGCTCAAACATACTCCAGTTTCGCTCACAACCTGATGAACTACAACTAAGCACTTTAATAGCAAGTGTCATCAAATTCGGAGTACTTTGTCCAAATACCTTCCACCACTCAGCTACCAAGGTAATGTAACACAAGTTAGTCCTTAGTCCTTCGGATACTGTAATATTTAATTTAAATTAGGAGAAGCTTCTCACTTACCAGGAGACATTGCAGACCTTTGTCTTATGGCTTGTTTCATCCCAAAGAAGCCTCCAGCCATCTTATAAACAGACAGATCACGTGTGATTTCATCAGCCAATTCCTCAGTCTCACTATGCCTGGCAATTGTATCGTAGACACCTCTCATGATTTCCTGATTACGATCCATATCAAGATTAGCATAATAGTATTCCGGATTCAGAAAATGCCCTGCTGCATGCAATGGATGCTGAAGTTGGCATTCCCATCTTTTATCAATTATTTACCAAACCTCCTTGTACTTGCTTTCATTATCCTTAAAACCACTTTTAATGGCCTCCTTAGCCCTGTCCATTGCTTCATATATGTAACCCATTGCCGGCTTCCTTTCATTATCAACAAGCCGAAGGGCACGCACAAGTGGCCCCATAGCCCTAAGGCAATAAGCAACATCACTCCAAAAGGTGTGCATGAGTACAACATTAGCAGCCCCTTTCCCCGTACGGTCTTTAGCTATGTTAGACTTTGTCCAATCATCTGAAGTGAACATCCTTCTAGGTTGTTTCTTTAAGTGTACAACCTTTGCAAAGTCAGAAAAGTGATGGCAAATCTTGTAACTCCATGTCTCACCAATTCTGATTTTTTTGTGAACTTTCTCATGGTGTTCAATGCCAAAGTATGATTGTAGACAAACCCAACAAGACCTATGCCCCTTTTGATGGTCTTTTGAACTCTTTTAAGCTTGACAATGTCTTCCAATATCAAATCTATACAGTGGGCAGCACATGGAGTCCAAAATAAGTTCTTCCTCTTAGCTTCTAGAAGCTTACCTAAGACCCAAATAAACAACTTTATGTGCTGCCCATGATATTTTGACTGTTAATTATGAATCTCTTAAATTTATAGAAATATTATTATTTTCGAGCATTTCTATATATGTAGTTTACAATATAGCAGTTACCCCGCTATGTGCTATCTTGCTAAAGCAGTTTTGGGGAGTGGTCGCCACACGCTTTAATTTGGGATTGATAACTATGGTTTATGGGCAAAATGTTGATTAGGAGTTTTTTGTTACTTTATTAATAACTGCAGGTAAGTTATGGTTGAATTTTACAATTTATATCTTTTGGTCTAATAAGCCCATCGTTCTATGGTGCAATATGAGCAATGCTGCGTTAAGAATCCAATTATTTTGTTCTTGTGCATAACTTGGGAGTTGTGAGACAAAAAGGAGTTCAGATTGAATTTTTTTGCGTTTATTTTGGGTCTTTTGGTTTTGGGATCTACTTATGCCAACTGGTTCACGGGCTTCCAGAATTCTTTCAGAAATGGAAATCTTCTGAATGGATTTGAAGCTGTCACTGCTATTTGTTTTCATTTATGGAATTGCTTTGTTTGGTCCCTCTTCCTTGCTTACACGTTAATCATAATTAATTATCAAATCTTTATTTAGTGCTTTTTAAGTGACCTTCTATTATAAATCTCCTTATTTTATCCACAGGGAATGGGCACAGATATTAAATGTGAATGTCTGGATATCTTGTGCGATGTCTTTCATAAATTTGGCAATCTGATGGCAGTTGACCATGAACTATTATTAAGTTCCTTACTTTCTCAGCTGAGTTCTAATCAAGCTAGTGTGCGTAAGAAGACTGTGGCATGCATTGGTAAGACAAATTTAAATTGGTTGGCTTTTGTTTTCCTATAAAAATTGTTTTTTAGTGGAGAGCTGATACTTTCTTTCACAGTTTGAATATTGTCAAGTTTTTCTCCTTCACATTGGTTGGTAACTCTGTTCTAGTGAAGTTGTTTAGAGCAAATTCTTATTCAGTTTTTTACCATATATAACTTTTCTATACTCTGATTTGAACTTGTTAATTTTTTAAAAGTCATTTATATTTTTGTTGTAACTGGAATATGGGGTAAAATGTAACCATGAATTTTGATTTGGTAAGTAAAAGCTGACAGAGAGACTAAATTATTAACCCTTCACCTCTTCTATATTGAAAATTATTTTAAGGGTGGACATTTTGTCCTCAAGAAAACTGATTATGACCTCCAGACAAGTTTGAGTTCCAGGATTGAATTGAAATTTTCAAGTCCATGCATATGTTTTCAAATGGAACGATTGATTGGATATAGTACATATAATTCCTGATCTCATTGAAATACCTTGATGCAAGACAAGACATTTTGAACCCTGAAGTAGCCAATTTTAAATTTCGTTAAGAATATTGTCGATGAAAGCATGAATGTCAAACTGTTGTTTGCTTTAACAATTTCTTTTTCATCTCTTCAGCATCTCTTTCTTCGAGCTTGTCAGATGATTTGTTGGCAAAGGCAACAGTGGAAGTTGTTACTAACTTAAAAAATAAAGTTGCCAAGCCTGACATGACCCGTACAAATATACAGATGATTGGTGCTTTAAGGTTAGCAATTTCTTTCATATTATAGACTCCCTTTTGCTGCAGTTTCTTTTTTATGTTGAAAAGAAATCTCTTTCTTGTAAATAATAGCTTGTGTTAATTGGTGTTTTAGTCGAGCTGTTGGCTACCGATTTGGGCCCCATCTTGGAGACACAGTTCCGGTGCTTATTAATTATTGTAATAAGGCCACAGAAAACGATGAAGAGCTCTGTGAGTATAGCTTGCAGGTGATATATCTGTTCATTATTTGTAACTTTGTGCTACGAAGTGTGTGTATTTGTATATTTAATAACACACTGTCAGTCATATGCTCAATAATGTAAATGTTTTTCTGCAGGCTCTAGAAAGCTTTCTCTTAAGGTGTCCAAGGGATATTTCTGTTTATTGTGATGAAATTCTTCATTTGACACTAGCATATCTCAGTTATGATCCAAACTTCACTGACAACATGGAGGAGGATACTGATGATGAAGGTCATGAAGAGGAGGAGGATGAGTATGCTCTTTTTGGTTCATTTGGCTTCCAGTATGGGATTAATATTTGCTTGATATTCTTCATGTTAATCATGCCTTATATGTTATATTGTTTGGCAGTGAGAGTGAAAATGAATATACAGATGATGAAGATGTCAGCTGGAAAGTTCGCAGAGCAGCAGCTAAATGCTTAGCAGCATTGATTGTTTCTCGTCCTGAGATGCTTTCTAAGCTGTATGATGAGGTAATTCTGCTATCAGTTTCTTACTCGTATTTCGTAAATAACCTATTCTTCTGTCTTTTAAGATATTGCTGTTGTATTCTTTTATCTCTCTGGGTAGTGGGTATATATTTGGTTTACTAGACCCTTTGTTTGATTAGGCATTATGTTATCCTCATGTCCTTCTTATTAAATTTCTTTTATCCAAAGAAAATAATCTTTTTTCATGTTTCTGAATATGGCTGTTCACTATAATCTTTAGGTGCATTACTGCCTAACCTTAAACTTTGTCTTTCAGGCTTGTCCAAAACTGATCGACAGATTTAAAGAGAGAGAAGAAAGTGTAAAGGTAGGTGAAAATAAGTAATTTACTTTTAGTCTTTGATGACACTAGGTTGTTTCTCTGACATGCATGGGTTGCAGATGGATGTATTTAATACTTTCATTGAGCTCTTACGTCAAACTGGAAATGTCACAAAAGGGCAGATTGATGAAAATGAAATGAGGCAAGTGGTATCTAAGTTCTAAGATATATTTTGGTTATTATCTTCATTATTAGAAATATGATCATCCACTATGGCTACTTTTCCAATAGCTAAACTCAGTTTTTTCAATTACCTCATAATATATAGCACTAATTGACTGTCTTGGCACTGACATGCAATGCAGTCCACGATGGTTGCTGAAGCAAGAACTGTCAAAGATTGTCAAATCTATAAACAGGCTATTACGTGAGAAATCTATCAAAACAAAGGTAGCAGTCACCAAAATTTGGTATTTGATTAAAGTCTCACCTGATTTTAAGCATAGTTTGTCTATGCAGGTTGGTGCCTTTTCTGTTTTGAAAGAACTTGTGGTTGTCCTGCCCAACTGTCTTGCAGACCACATTGGGTCACTGATTCCAGGAATTGAAAAAGCATTAAATGTAAGTTATAATGCCGAGTTTTATTTTCGATTAATATCATGTAGTTTATGCTATATTGCTATTGCTCATTACTTTGTCTTTTCTTTGCTTTTTAGGACAAATCGTCTACCTCGAATTTGAAAATTGAAGCCCTAATATTTACAAGATTGGTATTGTCTTCACATTATCCTGATGTTTTCCACCCTCATATCAAGGTAAGAGCGTGGATATTAGTTTAATTTACTCTTTGACTTGATTTTTGTGTACCATTATCAATTGCGTTTTAGGGGCAATGCTAATGCTGTAATGGATAAAATATATTATGACGAAACATATTATAAGTATATTAATTAATTCTAATTACTTATTGCTAGAAATAAAAATATAATATATAGTCATTCATGTGTCTACATAACAACTTATGCTTTTAGGATAGTTGGTTCATCCATGGTATTGAAGTCTCCATGACCAAGTAATCTTGAGTTTTCCCCTTGTTGTCCCATTCTTCTAATAAAAATTTCAATTTCTGCACAAGATAGATGGGCTTGTGCAATGTCCATACTTTAAGCCCAAAGCCCTGTTGTATGAAGGGGCATATTACGACAACAACAACAACAAGGGGGGAGGGGTAGCTCACTTGGTTGAGCTAAGGGTGATGGAAGGTGAAGGGCCAAAGTTCAAACCCTGGAGAAGAAACATTTGTAATTTACTAACGACTAACATTTGCCTATAAAAAAATGACAACAACAACAACAAAAGCCTTATCCCACTAAGTGAGGTTGGCTAAATTATAAGAGATATTATTGATAATGAGATCATCTTTAATAATATCTTCCCATGTTTTTTTGGTCTCCATCTACCTCTCTTCACTAAAAACCATGTTATCAACCCTTCTCACCGTTGCTTCCATAGGTCTTTGTCATGTCCATACCACCTTAACCGGTTTTCTGTCAGCTTCTGCACGATAGGCGTCACTCCAGTTTCTTCTCTAATCCGCTCATTGCGTATCTTATCCTTTCTAGTGTGCCCACTCATCTATCTTAACATTCTCATTTCTACTACTCCAAGTTTTCCCTTTATGTTGTCCCGTTAAAGCCCAACATTAACTTCCATAGAGTATATCAGGTCTTATAGCGGTTCGATAAAACTTTCCTTTAAGCTTGATAGGTACTTTGCGATCACAAATAACTCTTGAAGCTTTCCTCCACTTTAACCACCCAACTTGAATATGAGGGGACATATTAAAAAGAACAAAATATAAAACCTTTCATGTGTCTTCATTTAACAACTTAAACTTTTGGGACGGTCGGTTCATGACTATTTGATTTTCTATTTTATGATCAAAATTCAAAGGTCAATTACTTCATCTTTTCTTCATTAAAAATTAAAATAGAGGTTGTATCCTTAGTTTATGATTATATCGGTTGGTTATTTGTTCTGTTTCACATATTTTAGTTTGGGAAGAAATTACTTGATTAATATGATGTCATAGAGATGTGTTTTGTTTTTCCCCTTTAATATTCCAATCTCTGATTTCTCAAATCTTCGTGATTGTGATGAGTTCAGTAAGTCCCTACAAAATATGCTTCTTTTAAATTATTATTTTTTATTCTTTTTAAGTACTTATTGACTTATTGTAATGTTTACTCTGTCATCTTTATCTGTTTTCATTTTGTCTTCTATTATGATTAACTCATTGTTAATAGTCCTTTGTTTCTTTTTCTTCTTAATTCACTTGATTTCTGTGGAATAAAATGATCATCCTGTACTTGATCGTTCAAGCTTTTGGTTCAATTGTTCCATGACATGTGTCCTAATGAAGTGAACTGTGTTTGCTTGCCTAGACTTCAATCTTTGCCATGTTCAGTCTCATGGTTGATTTGGTCATGATTACTGTTAATAATCACAACAGGCAGTTGCAAGTCTTTTTTTTTGCACATGTTATGCTCAGTGGGCCTCATGTGTATCAGTTATAAAATCTTTTCCAGTGCTCTTAGCAGCATATAAGCCTTTAGTTTTAGTGGCTCATTGACACACTTTATTGGTTTAGACGTGGCTGTTGAATTCATCGATGCAAGGGTAGTGACATTTATTTGCTATTTCAATGTATATTGGTTTAGAAGCATTTCGTAATTTTTTGGTTCTGTTTGTAGGCGCTCTCTGCTCCTGTTCTATCAGCTGTTGGTGAGCGTTATTACAAGGTTACTGCAGAGGCCTTGAGGGTATGCGGAGAACTTGTGCGTGTTGTGCGACCAAACATTGAGGTGTGTATGTATCCTCTTTGGACTGTAAAATAATGTTATACATATTTCTAATAATCAGAATGACATTGTCCTGTAGGTGTCTGGTTTTGATTTCAGACCATATGTTCATCCCATATATAATAGCATTATGTCACGCTTAATAAACCAAGATCAGGATCAGGTTAGCAGAGTATTTTGTAGAAGGTTGTTTTTTTTTTTTTTTATCATGCATAACCTTTTTCCTGTGCTATCTCCAGGAAGTTAAGGAATGTGCTATCTCCTGCATTGGCCTTATTGTGTCAACATTTGGTGACCATCTGAATGCAGAATTACCTGCATGTCTTCCTGTGCTGGTTGATCGGATGGGAAATGAGATAACCCGACTTACAGCTGTCAAGGTTGGCTAGTTGAACTTTGTAACTAAATAAAAATTGCGCCTTACAACTTGTTATGCAGAAAAACTGTTAGCAGTATAGCAATAAGGAAAGGAAAATATGAGGAGAGTCATAAGGTTCAAGAGAGCGATTTCTTATAGTGTACTCAAATTGAAGGGTATCTAGTTTTTTTTTTTTTTGCTTACCCACATGGCTTTTACTTTTTAGTATGAATAGAGGTATAAGTCAGTTTCATCTGCCACATTGCTTCTAAGTATAAGTAATTAGTGAAACATGGTGTTCTCTCTGTTTGATATCTTTTTTTTCTTCAGCATATATTATTGGAATTTTTCCCAAATATCGGATCTTTATCTTTCAATTACTTTCTTTGTTGGCCGCCCTTTCCTCCTTTATGTAATCCAGAGTCCTGGTGTCCAAAATCGTAACAATCTGATAGCTACTGGTTCAGAGATTTAAGAAAGAACTAAAGAAAAGATAGGGTTTTTTAGGAGATAACTCTGCTTTGGATATATATCGAGGTTAGGAAGAGAATGACTGGATCCAGTTTGTTCCCCTCAAGGTTATGATTTATGAGAGCCGGGGACCTCTCACTTCAAAACAAATCTCCAACTAAACTTAACTTCTAAATGGCTATGTTTGTGTTGTGCTCCTAGTTGCTTACCAGGAAACATGTTAGCTTGTGTAGCAGTTGTCTTTAAGATCAAGGTTCCTATGCAGGCATTTGCTGTCATTGCTGCTTCTCCACTTCGGATGGATCTATCGTGTGTCCTGGAGCATGTTGTTGCAGAGTTGACTACATTCCTTCGAAAAGTATGCAATTCTTATCAGATATTTTGTTTATTAACTCGATTTTTTTTTGAAATTCCATGTTGGACTCGTCTGATTTAAAGCAAAAACATAAATGTACTCCTATTTGTGTGGACAATATATGGGACTAGTATTAATTCTTGGTCTATTTTAATTTCAATTTTCTAACTTTTAGATTAATATAGTTGAAATTACTATATTAGATTAATAGAATCCGAATTGGAATGCTTTCTATTAAATGAAAATTTGGTGTTTTGATGATCCCTACGTTGTTGACCGCAACTTCTGTAGTTCTTATCACATTCATTGCTGCTCTCCAGTAGATACTGAATTTCGTCATAACTTCCTGGCAGTTCCCCACTGTAAGGGGTGAAATGTTCTGAGATTTGCTTTGGTTGTTTGCAAACAGGCTAATCGAGCACTAAGACAGGCCACCTTGGGAACCTTAAATTCACTGATAGTTGCTTATGGTGACAAGATTGCTTTGTCTGCTTATGAAGTTATTATTGTGGAACTGTCAGGACTGATTAGGTTTGTCTTACTGATCTACATTTGCACCGGTGATTTGGATTGATTGACCTTTTTTTTTCCTTCTCATCTTTGTTGCCTGTGTTTCAGTGATTCTGACTTGCATATGACGGCTCTTGCCCTGGAGCTCTGCTGCACATTAATGGGTGACAAGAGGTCAAGTCAAAGTGTTGGTGTAGTTGTTATAAACAAAGTTCTTCCTCAAGCTCTAACATTAGTCAAAAGCTCATTGCTGCAGGGGCAAGCACTTTTGGTAATGTTTATGCATGTGACTGAGCATACTCGTTCTAATGATATAAAATATATCCGTGCTCACGTTTTTTGCACCGAATGCTACAGGCTTTGCAGCATTTTTTTGCCGCTTTAGTCTATTCTGCAAACACTAGTTTTGATTCTCTGCTGGAGTCACTACTTGCATGTGCTAAGCCTGCTCCACAGTCAGGTGGTATTGCTAAACAAGCATTGCATTCAATAGCTCGGTGTGTGGCTGTTCTATGCCTTGCTGCTGGTGATCAAAAGTGTTCGTCTACAGTGGAAATGCTTACAGACATTCTCAAGGATGACAGCAGTTCTAACTCGGTAAGTTTGCTCTCAACTATTTCTGCTGTGTAGTAAATGTTTTTTGATAATCCATCTCCTTAAAACCTTATAAAGACCCATCGTGCTCCAATACCCATCGTGCTCCAATTGAATTTGATCTCACAGCACTGCTATCTGTTTTATACTATTATTTGCAGTTTGTCTTCCTTTTTTTCTATGGCTTTGCTTTCTGTTTCTGTATCCCTTCAGTTTGCTCCTCATCTTCTATATGTACTAATCAGTGTGTGTTTTCCCTTTCAAAGGCTAAGCAGCACCTTGGTCTTCTATGTTTGGGAGAGATTGGTAGAAGGAAGGATCTAAGCACACATGCACATATAGAAAATATTGTAATTGAGTCTTTCCAATCTCCTTTTGAAGAGATAAAGTCTGCTGCCTCATATGCCCTTGGTAACATTGCTGTTGGTAATCTTCCCAAGTACTTGCCATTTATCTTGGATCAGATTGATAACCAGCAGAAGAAACAATATCTCCTGCTTCATTCCTTGAAAGAGGTATGTTTCCTTGAATGAATATATGGTTGGTTATCATTTCTTACTAGCATTTCATATAATGCAATTATGATTACTTTCTTAGATTTGATATATATGTGATTCTCTTGTCTCTACTTGGCAGGTAATTGTGCGACAATCTGTAGATAATGCTGAATTTCAAGAGTCTAGTGTTGAGAAAATTCTTGATTTACTCTTCAACCACTGTGAAAGTGAGGAAGAAGGGGTGCGCAATGTAGTTGCCGAGTGTCTGGGAAAAATTGCACTCATTGAACCTGTAAAACTTGTTCCGGCGCTCAAGGTATCTGAATTTTCTCTTGGTACCCTGTACTCACGCTTGTGAATTGCATGTTTTATATTTAATGGTTCTGTTTGTATTTCCTAAAATTTGTATAGGTAAGAACAACCAGCGCAGCTGCATTTACTCGAGCTACTGTTGTCATTGCTGTGAAGTACTCTATAGTTGAACGCCCTGAGAAGATAGATGAGATCATATACCCTGAAATATCATCATTTCTGATGCTTATAAAAGATAATGACAGGGTGAGTTTTTCAATCATCTTACTGAATGTTGATCAAGAAATTTAACGCAAGTTTTTTTTTTTTTTTTTATGTATTTGTGGCTTATTTGCAGATCATTATTTGGTTTGAACTTTATCATTACTGATTGTTGATATGAACATGCAGCATGTTAGACGAGCTGCTGTCTTGGCTCTAAGCACATTTGCACACAATAAGCCAAACCTCATCAAAGGTCTTCTTCCTGATTTGTTGCCTCTTCTTTATGATCAAACAATTGTTAAGGTAAGATGTATTGTTGCCACGGAATTCTGTTGAACATGACATTACAAACATTACAATATAAACCTGACTTTTTTCATTCCTATGATTCTATGAACTTTTCTAAGTGACCTAATATGTTTTGTAATGGCTTGAGGCTACTGGCTTTTGAAGTATCGCAGGACGTTTTCTGATTTTTATAATGAATTTCTTACAGAAAGAACTGATTAGGACAGTTGATCTTGGTCCTTTCAAGCATACTGTGGATGATGGGCTTGAGTTGAGGAAGGCGGCTTTTGAATGTGTAGACACATTGCTGGATAGTTGTCTTGATCAACTGAACCCCTCATCATTCATAGTTCCTTATCTTAAATCCGGTTTGGATGGTGAGCCCATCTCTTCTAATCACATTTGTTGCTTCTGATTTACTCACCTGATGTTAAATTTTAATTTCGACATTTTTGTTAAATGTTAACTTTTGCATCATGGATTAACTCTGCCCTTCAGCCATTTTCCTAGCATTTTAGCACAAGATGTCAAATTTGTACTAGATGCTTATTTGTGTACCAATATATTGGAAAACTAGTTTCGTTGATTTCCTAATAAAGCTTAGGGAGCTTTGTACATCCAATCCTAGGCCCCGCATACAATGGGAGCTCTGATTGCAAAGTGTTCTTTCTTTTTTTTATCTAAATTTGTTGAATATTATATTTTATGGGTCGTGCTTCAGCGTTGATGATGATCATTTCTCTCTCTCTCTCTCTCTCTCTCTCAGAATATTGATTTTGAGGATACAATTTTGTGTTTTCCAGATCATTATGATGTTAAAATGGTGTTGTGTTTTTCAGATCATTACGATGTTAAAATGCCTTGTCACCTGATACTTTCGAAACTAGCAGATAACTGTCCTTCGGCAGTCCTAGCAGGTTTATGTTGCCTCTTGTTGAAGTATTAAGATTTTGGTGTATAGTTTTTCTCTTTTTGTAACTTGCATTTCACCTTACAGTGTTAGATTCATTGGTGGATCCTCTCCAGAAGACTATTAATTTTAAGCCAAAGCAAGATGCTGTCAAGCAAGAAGTAGATCGAAATGAAGACATGATCCGAAGTGCACTCCGAGCTGTTGCATCCTTGAACCGCATAAGGTATGTATTTGAGCTGTTTTGTGAAATAAGCTATTTATATTTTTCATGACTTACCTGAGACATAACAAAATCAAAAGAAAATATACGATAAAGATACACCTTCCAAAAGAAAACTACTAAGAATACATTAATCAGTTTGCCATGTTTACTTGTTAAACAAAGGGACAAATATTCTCCTCAAATTACAATATGGAAAATTCCTTCAATGCAAGTACTAGAATATTAAACAATTCAATGCATAAGATAAATATTTGGTGCACCGTGCATGTCTACGAATACCATGCTTAGTATAAATACTAGTGTCTCATTAATGATTACATATATCTTTTATTTATTTTTTTATCATGTATTTAGAATGAATAATGTAGACGATAGTAGTTTTGATGTAGTATTCTATAGAATACCATATTTAATCACTCTTTTATAAGCAAACTCTTCCCCCAACACACGGTACGTTACAAATTTACAGTTTTAAATGGATAAAATTCAGCATAGGAACTTAAAGCTTTGAAAACATACTATTGAAGATGTTCTTAAATGGGTTGCTGTAAATGCATAGATGCTCTTCCTTGATAAGCGGATTCTATTTTGGCAAACCATATTAATTGGATGTAAAGACAGAATTATATTGGAATTTTTTTTTTCTTTCTGTTAATCATCTTTGCATTTCTGTCCCCGTGGTTTATCTAAGAGATATATCTTTTCTGAATTTCCATTCTGCAGTGGAGGAGATTGCAGTGTCAAGTTCAAGAGTCTTATGAATGAAATCTCAAAATCACAAACTCTCTGGGATAAGTATTATTCAATCCGCAATGAATAATGCTGATTCACCACCTATATTTATTTTTTCTTTATTCAGGAAGGAATGGTAATATATTACCTGCCAGAGCATCTACGTGATTAATTTTGCCTTCATTGAAAAAAGTGATGCAGTGGTTTGAAACCCATTGATGCAACGGGTCTGGAAAACTAGTTCATTGTTTTCTTGTATAGGATAAAAGATTTTGCCTTTTTTTTTGTACTTGTTTATCATGAAAGATCTAGCAACTGTGCAAATGCTAAACAAAATTGAAAAACATTGTGGTATTTGCGAGCATATGATTTTGTTGTTTTAACTTGGCGCTTGTATGATTCATGGATCAAGTAAGGTTGCCGGTGGCCAGAAATTTGAGACTATGGGGCAAGAGGAAAAAAAATGGCATGGCGACAATGGTTTCTAAAGCTCACATACTCGTGTTTATTTAACATGTAAGAAAACAAAAATTGATCCAATGATAAATTTTAGTTACGGGATGAGCGCTCGATTCTAGTTGGGGTTTTAGGCGATTGGGCTTCTCTGCGTCTTCTTCTTCTTCACCCTTATCCTCTACAACTCGTTGATGGTGGATTTGGGAAGGTGAAGAGTGACGATTAGGGTTTAGGGTCATTCGGGCTTTGGAAAGGTGAAAAGAAATGAGGGGTTTTGAAGTTTAAATGTTGTGGCTTTATTGGGTGTTACGATGATCAGATGTTGGTTGGGGTGAGCTTTTTTGGGCAGTTTGTGCTGAAGATTTTGTTATGGCACAGCGCTTGGTGCATTTTGATGAAAACTTGGGTATTTCTCTTGTCTGGCTTGGCGTAGGGGTGGTTGGGTTTGAGATATTGGAATGGCAATGACATTTTGGATAAAAAGAAGATGCTCATGCTTATATGCAGGTAGGGGTTTTGTCACATAGAGATCCACTTCTTTCGAATCTGTAATGTTCTTTCGGGGGTACAATAATGCTGTTTTTGAAGTTTATGGACCCCAATTTCACATATAGCTAAATTGGTGACTAAAAGTCCATTAAAGCCAAGATTGAATTGATAAAAAGGAATTCTACCAACTAAATTGATAAAAATGAATTCTACCAACTAAATTGATAAAAAGTACATTATCCCCTAAAATAGGCTTTACTCCAAAATTGTAACAGTCAAAGATCATGGAAATCTCGGTCATAAAAACATTATAACCAAAATTTAATCAACAAAATATTTAGAGTCAAACATAGTATGAGAAAAAGCACATACTAATTTTATTAATAAATAAACCGATATAAATATTCATTACGTCCCTATAAATATACGTTAATTATACATATATGTCTGTATAAGCGGGTAGAAATCCCAGGACGAAAAGTGACAGTCTTGTTGCATATTAAGCTAGGATCATCAGTAAACCAACGCTAGATTAATGTAAGGACAGAAGCGCGCATCTAGGCAACAAAATTTACAGCATCATAATGAAGTAAGATGAAAGAAAAAATTAGGATTAAATGTTTCTCATCTATGTAAAATTAAAATTTTAATTAAAGTCTACTAAAATTTTATTAGTTTTTAGTCCTTTATAAATATAAAAGAAACCCACATATATGCCAAAATCATATCTTAGAACATTCAACATATCCGTTTTGGTTTGGCATCAATGAACCTCTACAATTACAGTGAATAGTTTGCACATTTTACATCCAACAAGGACAGCAGCTGCATAACCTAGTCATCATTCTCAACTGAACCATCCTTGAGATGAAAATGTTTCTCTCTTTTCTGGAACTCAGTCAAACCTTTCCCACTTCCAGTCACACCAACCTTTCCTTGAGGATCATCAGGAGATTTAAAAATACTCTCCCGCTTTCTCCCCGAGAAGAAACCAATCTGCAAGCAAAGCCAATATATTTTATACATCACAAAATAACCATTTGAGCATACCACAGAAATAAAGAACACATATCAGTGGATTGTGAAGTGGAAATGAAACATAGCATCGACGATCTGGCCTTCTACCCAGGGTTGATGTTACTAAAATCTTATTCCTTGAAATTCTGAAGATAAAAGAAATCTAAAACAGTAAATTCTATTTCAAATATGACTTTGTCTTATATAATATAAGGCTTTTAGACAGCGACAATATTTCTCTGCTGAGGTAAATTCAAGCTGGTTCTTGCACTCAAATTAATAAAATTTATGAAATTTGAATTTTTAACATCTTCCAACACATTCACCTCAAGATAGTACAATAAAATATAAATTCTTTACTTCACTATAAGAATATGAGCTCACGTCCACTTCTATGTTCAGATGTTTAGCTATGGAGCTCTAGTTCACTTCTATTATTCACTTTAAAATGGATATACAAATAAAAATTAAATAGGATTCTTACAAGAAAAACAATAGGCACCAAGGTACATGTGAGAAGATAATCTGTGAAACTTATTAATAATAACATAAATGAGACAATAAAACGTAGCAAAACTGAAAAACATACCTTCTTTGTCTTTCCTTTGGTTGACTGAAACTGCTGCCAAGCATTTTGCCGCTTATTTTGAGTGACTTCAAGCTGCTCAATCCGCATTTTTGACTTGAAGGCGTGTATTTTCTTACGTTTGGCAGCTTTCTGTAATCATCAAGTGAGCAAACATGGCATCCTAATTAACTGGCAGATAAACTTAGGATAAAACAAAATCAATTTGAGAATGACACTGACAAGCATCATTGTTTACAGAAATACAATTCATTAAAAGTGACCCAAAGAATGAGACTATCCCAAGGATATATAGATAGCAAATTCAAGCACTTCATGAATATAAAAAATAACCATTCTTATTAAACAAAATAGTGAATTTCAAAGGGAAAAAGCAAAGAATGAAAATTTGCTGGAACAACTCACCACATCCTCAGGGTCATCAGGCTCTATACGGAGCTTTGCAGGTAGACTTCGAGACTGGAAATCAACAGATGCCGCTTGGGCAATTTTACGTTTGATAGCTTGCTTGGTAGCTTCAGCAACTCGCTCAGCTTCTAACAAAGCATCAACAGTACCTTCTTGAACAGGCCTTATATTGGCAGGATCCACCTGTAATAAGCAACCACCATCAGCACATGACATTTACCTTGAGATATGAAAAAAAAAAATTATTGGTCTCTTGATCAATAACCAAAAGTTATGCTCTAGATTGTAATTTATGAGTGCTGCCCTGTATAACCTTAAACAAACACTTGCTTAAGTTTTATGCTATAAGCTAAGCCCAAATAAGTTCTTTCAATCAAACTTTAAGCATGCATCAAGTAGTTTTATAAACCATACCTCTTCTCTATTACCCCAATTCTCATAGCGAACATAATAACCATTTGGTGTATGAGCCTCAATTGTTGCATCATACCTGGAAATTCAAAATACAACTAATTCAAACATCAAGAAGACATCGGTCAATGAAATGGAAAACAAAATACAAAGATAGCCGAATAGAAGGAAAATATTTGTTTAACGTACCATTCCCCATCATCACTCCAAACTGCTTGAATTTTGGAGCCAACAGGAAATTTCTCTTCATGATCATAGCTGCTATCTAACTCCTAAAAGTGAAATAACATTAGGAATTATTAATGAGCACCAGGAAAAGCGTTCAAATCATCAGAGATTATTTCAATTGTCTCCTCCACAACTTCTGCCAGAGTGTAATTTCATAGATCATCAAAGGCAAGCAATTAAGTCAATTTTGAATAAGCAGTTCTATGGTAGTGCAAAATGCAGTATGTCAGGGATAAATACTAAATACCAATATAGCTCAAGCGAGTACTTGTATCTGCAGAGCTCAAATAGCTACTTAATAAAGTAATATCAGAATGCCAAGTACGCACCCCTTTATTCTCCATAGGATTAGAGATACTTGGAGATGCATCAGCATTGGGAACAGCATTTGAACCTGAGATTTCATTTTGCTTTGCAGTTGCAAGGAGCTCTTCCGTCAAAGCAATCACCTGTAAGACATAATTTTAGACCACATTCGAGTTCAGTAAAACAAATATGTCTCAGAAATTTGTACATGATAAACTAAAAATGTCAAAATTCTAACTTAGAAGATCAGTGTGAACATCTCATATCAGGTGAGAGGGAGAAAGCATGCTGGACATCACGGTACAGAGCAACCTGCACAGAAGCAAGATAGAAGTAATGTGCATTCTGATTATCTTTTATTTTGGGTACATAGATGATCTAATATTCATGATCTTTTTGTGATGGTCCTCATCATGATCTGCAATTTGAATCATTCCGTCCAAATAAAATTCTACCCTCACTCACCTAAAGACAAGAAATGAGCCACTAGAGAGAGAATTCAGATTTTTTAATAGGAAAGGGAAAAAACTAAAGGAGTATGCATTGAGATGAATGAACGGAGCAGAAAGAGAAAGAAGTAAAATTTAGAATAGCATACCTCCCTGAGCTCCCTTTCCATGTCGACATACTCAGAATTTGAAGGCTCATCATTTAAAAGTTGTCTGACCTGAAAGAAATTGATCATGAAGAAGAATGAATGAAGAAAAACCCTAATTGAATTGAGTTGAAGAAGGAAAGGAAGGTAGAGAGTACCTGGTAGAGTTGATCTTTGTAGGTGGATAGATTAGAGGCGAGCTCTTCTATGCTAACTTCATCACTGGCTTGACCCCCTTGCATCTCGCGAACCCTAACCTCTCGATCGATTCCGAATTCCGAATTCCGAATAGAATAGAACAACACAACACCAACTCACCCTTCCTCAATTCATACCATCTCCTGGGCCGGGCTTATTCATGTCTTTGGCCCGTTTCAAATATAACTCATTTTGACCCCAAAAAAAAATTAGTATCCCCTATATTATTATTAAACCTATCTATATCATTCATTCATTCAGTCAGTCATTGTAGATAAACTAACTCCTACAAATAAGGACTGCTTGACAAGTGGGCTCACGACCAACTCTTCACCCTCGACCACGGTGTTGGAGGTTACGTCTTGGAGACGTCCTTCTCCTGGTTGGGTGAAGGTGAACGTTGATGCTTCGGTTATGTTTGGGGGTGGTTGCTTGAGATAGAAATGGATAGATCATCGCTTCAGCGACTTCTTACGCGGTTTTGATTTAGTTCGTTGATCTTGTAGAGGCCCTTTATCTTAGATGGGCTATGCGGATGGCGGTAGAGCTTGGCTTCCGATCTGTGTGCTTCGAGACAGATTCCTTGCAATTATTTCAATGGCGGAGACGCCGGTCGAGAGGCTCTTCTTGTTTGGATTTGACTGTTTTTGTTTGATCATGTTGATATTTTATTTGTTCGCAAAAATGACAATTGTGTCGTTTATTTCATGGCTCAGAAAGCCGAAATTTACACTAGCAAGGTGTGGATTGACGAGGGTCCTCCGCACCTTCTTAATTTTTGAATGGTAATATTTCCTTCAAAAAAAAGACTAGTGGCAAGACTCTATTGATTCTAGAAAATTAAAATGCAATAACCTTAGTAAAATAAAGGCTTAATTGCAATTTTAGTCCCTTATTTATCACGTTTGTGCGATTTGAGTCCCTGATGTTCAAAACGTGCAATTTACATCCTGGAATTTTTTTTTGTGCGATTTTGGTCCCTCCGTCAGTGCTCCGTCCAATCACTAACGGCAGTTGCTATTTTCACCCCCTCTTTTTACTATCTGCACCACCTACACTTAATGAAAAAAAAAAAAAAACTTGATTCAGCACCACCCACCTTCATCTTCACTTAATTTACTATCTGCACCACCCACCTTCATCTTCTTCTTCTTTTACTTCTCCCCCACCCCCACCCACCCACCCACCCAACCACCACCTTCTTCTGTTTTTGTTTGGTTACAAGAAAGAGAGGCAAAAGCTCTCTCACCCTCATGCTCTCTCTCTCTCCCCCCCTCATGCTCTCTCTCTCTCTCTCTCTCTCTCTAATTTTCTGCTCCCTCCTCTTCCATGGCCACCATGGCAGCAACCATCATCTCCATGTTCATCCACGGAAATTTCTCAAACCTTGCTCAAATCACCTCGAAAACATTTTGTGATGAAAGATAATTAATTATGGGTTGTTTTAGAAGCATTCCAGACGAAGAAACATGAAGAAAACGGAGAAACGAAGGTCGCCGCCGTGGATTCCAGAATCCGGCGAAGCTCCGGCCAACCTGCAACTGGCCATATCTTCCTCCTCCGACCTCCAATGGTCACGAAACCACCACCATCGTGTTCCCCGTTGCGAGGAGAAGAAGGCCCAGTGGTCCCTTGCTGTCGCTGTCATCGCGCCGCCGTGCCGCCGTGCGCCGCCGTCTCCGATCATCTTCTCCGGTGGCCCTTGTCAGAAAATTTTCCAGAACTCGAATTCTGGAAAAAGAAGAAGGTGAGAAGAAAAAGAAGAAGATGAAGGTGGGTGGTGCTAAATCATGTTTTTTTTTTTAATTAAGTGTAGGTGGTGCAGATAGTAAAAAAAGGGGGTGAAAATAGCAATTGCCGTTAGTGATTGGACGGAGCACTGACGGAGGGACCAAAATCGCACAAAAAAAAATTCCAGGATGTAAATCGCACGTTTTGAACATCAGGGACTCAAATCGCACAAACGTGATAAATAAGGGACTAAAATTGCAATTAAGCCTAAAATAAACTATTTAAGCCTAGATATAATTTTGGAGCCACTTGGGCCTTGTAGTATTTCTTATGGCTCTATATACAGTACTATCAGCTGAGCAAGTCTGGGGCTAGATAGCATTGGTGTGGGCTATTAGGCTCACTCACATCCATTCTGCACATAGCGCGTCTCACTTACACATGGTTACGAAATTAGTCATCAGATGCTATATATATACACACACGTCTCCATAACAATTGTTTATCACTTATTCAGCAACAAGTAACATGTATTATTAGTTTATCTCCTTATCATATAACATGAGCTTTCTAGCCCCTGTCACCGGGTTTGAAGAGTGACAGGAACAAAGGAACTTAACAGCTTGCTTAGCATATGCATCTGAAGTAAGATGTCCTTCTTTATATGCATGACATCATTTTTCATTTGCAGCAACTGTGAGCCTCAAATTAAAAAGTATGCAGAAATTTTCATAGCTTTATATATATATTCACAATAGAACAAGAAAACTTAAGTCTAAAGATACATAAATTTATTTAGAGTAAAATTAAGTTGCTATGGAACATTTTGATCTCCAAAGTATTTAGAGCCCTGGGCGCATGGATTGTTTTCCTTGGCGTTAGGTTCAGATTGGGATTTGGTGGAACCGTGAGAATACCATCTGGACCAGAAGAGATAGTTGAGGAAATTGAGGAAGCTTAAGACCGCCATTAACCAATAGAAAAGATCAAGCCTGTCTTGGTTGAGATTGTTGTGGTGGAGCCAACCAGCATTTGAAGAACCATTTGAAGTGACCTTATTCACCAAAGAAACCAAAATTGAGCTAAAATAAAACCCAAATGAGTAGGAGCAATATGTGATGGCTGTGAAGAATGCCTGCATCCCTTTCATTGACTGTTTGTAAAAGAACTCAATGAGGCCAACGGCTGTAAACATCTCTGACAACCCAAAGATCAAGAATTGTGGGGTGATCCAAAAAATTGACAATGTTTTGTTATGGTTCAGAGCTTCATCCCTTCTCTTCTTCTCCAACAGAGCAGCAGAAACCATCGAAAAGGTAGCTAGAAAAAGGCCAAAGCCTATTCGTCTTAAAGGTGAGATTCCTGATTCATGACCTGTTATTCTTCTGGCAAATGGCACAAAGAAGGTATCGTAGAGAGGGACTACAATGATGAGCAAAATGTAAGGAATGGATTGAAGCGAGGCGGGAGGGATGTGGAAGGATTTGGTGAGATGGGTGTCCATGGCACTCCCTTGTTGTACTGAGAATGTCTGGAGTTGTGCTAATATTGTGTTGAAAACTATGGTGCAAGAAAAAATGGGAATAACTGATAGCAATATCTTCACTTGCTCAACTTGCCCAACACTGCACAACCTCCATGAGCTTTCCTTTGTGTTACTCCCCTCTTCAACTCTGTCTCTGATACATGCTTTGTCCAAGAACCTGAAGTTTACTTAAGTGACTGAGCAGGAATTGAATTAATCTATAGACTAGTCTAGATCATCAAGTTATTAAATTGTTTCTTTTGATTTAGGTGTTTGAAATGAAAGCAGATAAAGTAAAAGTACCTAAACTTATCGGTATGAAGCTGAGCGACATTATTGTTTTGATCTCCATGAAGCATTTGTGGGTTAGATGGACAAATATGCTTTCTTTTAAGAAATGAAGCGACAAGAACCTGATATGAGATAATGGCAAATTGATTGTATTAGTCTAAGAGTAAGAGTAATTTATTAATAAGAATACAATTACAAACCATGAATGATGAATAGATAGTTGAAGAATGAATGGTACTTGAGCAATAGGGGTTAAGATGCTGCCTTGTGGGGGCTTGTTCCTGTAATAAAAAGTTCCAGATATCAAGCTTATCAATCCCATTGCCATGACAGCTGCTGAGATCCCGAAGCCAACGTCCATTCCAGAATGAGTTTGAATCCAAACAAGAATAGTGAGGGCAACAAGTTCCCCCAAAGAGAATGCAAAATATGCTGCGTTGAAGTAAGTTGAGAGCTGATTTAGCTGCTTGGGGTCTTCCTGATTGAACTGGTCTCCCCCATGAGCAATCATGTTTGGCTTGACACAACCACTCCCCAATGCGACCAAGTATATCGCCACAAAGAATATCATGGCCTTGAAGCCTTTTGCTTCTGTGCAGTCTGTAAGAAGCATATTGCATGGGGGTGGCTTCAACTGAGGGAGATGAGCCTGGACTGAGAGTAATATGAAACCCTATTGTGTGTGTGTGTATAGCAAATTAGTGTGTGTTGTTATTATTTCAATCAATTATGTTAATGTAAATTGATTAATAATAATTAAACTTACAGAGAGTTCAATGAAACCAAAGATGAGGATGGTCCAGAAGCTTCCAAGAAAAGAGTCAGAGAGATAGCCACCAAGGAGGGAGAGGAGAAAGATAGTGCCAACAAAGTTGGTGACAACGTTGGCAGATTCAGACAGAGAGAAGTGCATCTCATTGAAGACGTAAGTTATGAGGTTGTTTCCCACGGCAGCTATTGCCATTATTTCAAATGCTTGCAACCCTGCAGTGCATATTCATTCATATATTAAAAGCAGAGTCCACAGAGAAGAAGACAGAAAGAAAGAAAGAAAGATACCAACCAAGAAGAAAGGCAGCAGGTCTTATTCCACCATGTTTGTAAGGATGAGAGGGTCTGCCTCTCCAGTCAAGAGTTTCAATGGCGGATGGGTTAGACATTGTTTGGTTTGGAATACAAGCTGTCAAGTGAAGGGGTTTATGGATATGGATCAACTAAGTTAACTAGCTCCTTCATTTATAGTCAACAAATGGAATGTGGATGTATACCCGAAAATGCCTACTACCTCCACTCTCAATTCTAATGTCAAAACCTCAAATGCACTCATATGTTACCTATTCACTTCTCATTCTCTTCTATCTTAATTCTCTTTTTATTTTCCTATCATATTATCTATTATATCTCTCATTTCTTCGTGAAAGTGAAAACCAATTATGAACAAATATTTATTCACATCAACACAAGACATAAAAAGAGGGGGAAATGAAAACCCTAACCCTAACGATTTGATTTAAAGGAAAATGTCAACTTACGTGGGTACAACTCTGACGCATAAAACCCACAGGATTCGAGGGTTCGAATTCGAGGATTCGAATTTGAGGATTCAAGAGTTCGAATTCTCCTGCATCTAATAATATCTAGGTTGGGCAACTCTCCTAAATGATATCCCTAATGTTTTTTATGAAGTGAGTTTCTTTCTCTCCGTTCTAACAATCTTTTATAAAAAAAAGAAAAAATATATTTTTTGAAGACAAATGAAGAATATGATAAATGATGGGAAAAAAAAGAAGAGAGTTAAATAAAAAAAGAAAAGCAAGAAAAATGAGATAGAAGATAAAGTAAAATCAAAAGTGCTGGTGCGAATTGTTTTATCTTTCAAAGGATACACCGACCATTAAAATTAAAATTAAAATATTAAGAAGAAGAAAGGGGGTTAGGAGGAGGTTGCAAGAAGTTGTTGGGTGCATTGCACTTTGGTGTCGGAGGAGAGAGTGAAGTTTTCCACATGCTTTCAACTTTATTGCAGTGTTATCATAGTTTTGTGTTGTGTGTTATAAATGACAATGACAAAAAAGACCAATTCAAAAGCTTGTCGCTGCTAATTAATTCAAAACAAAAAGGTGCTTACATTTTCGAATTTATTGGCCAACCTATTTCCTCTTTAAACATTATTATGTGTTTTTTTGTCCCTTCTATTTCATGGAAAGTAGACGACACATTTTTCATGCATAATGATGTGAAAAATGTAAGAAAAAAAACATGGAGGGGCTAAATAATTGTTTTTGAAAAGTTTGAAAATAATTAAATTAAGGCTTAAATGCACATTTTACCCTGATAATTCTTAAAGTTGCAAATTGTAACCCACCAAAATTTTTGTCACCAAATGTACCTCTCTGAATTTTAAGATGAGCACTTTATGCCCTTCCGTCAGGGTGCCGTTAAAAAATTGACGGAAGGGCTGACGTGGCATGCTACGTCATTAAATGAGTTCACAGGATCAAGAAGTGGCAAAACACAAATTTTGCCAGTTGAGCTACACAATTGATTAACAATATAATGAACAAAATTTAATTTATATCATCAAACATTACAATAAAAGAAAAAAAAAACTATACCATCAACATTTGCTCTCTTGAGTTGAAGATTCCATCAAATTTGTCAAACTCAAACATTATTGATAAATCAGTTAATTTTACATTGTAACTATTATTTACTATATTCATTTAATAGCATTAAATACTTATAATATTAATTTATGCATATATATAATACTATTAAATGTACACACATTTACTGTCATTAATTAAACCTATTCAAATTTACACTATTGAACGAATACAACAAATATTAAATTTTGTAATATATTTAAAAATTTACTATCATATAATAAATGTGTGGAGTTGATGAAATTATTTTATCTAACTCATGTGTCATTTACGTGAGACAATCTTGTTTGAGCCCTAAACATCTACATTATCATAAAGCTGATTCTTTTAACGAGATTTTTCTCGTACAAAAGTCTATAAACATGCATAGCATTAGATGTGTATTAAATGTGTATTGATTTAATAAGATAATTATGTGTATAAATAGAATATTATTTTATTAAATTAATACACATTTAATATTAATATTATGAAAATTTTATGCTATAAAAGAGCATATTAAATAATTAAGTAATCATGATTACAATATAAAAGTAGAAAAGTTCACTAATTGAAAATTGAATTTAGTATTATATTCAATTCGTTAATTGCACACATATATTGATATAATGTTGATGGTATAGTTTTTTCTTTCGTTTTCTTTTATTATAATGTTTGATGATATAAATTAAATTTTGTTCATTATATTATTAATTAATTGTGTAGCTCAACTGGCAAAAGGTGTGTTTTACCACTTCCTGATCCTGGGGATACATTTGGTGACAAAAATTTTGGTGGGGTACGATTTGCAACTTTGAGAATTATCAGGGGTAAAAAGTGCATTTAAGCCTTAAATTAATGGAATTTTATTATATCAATAATTTGTATTAGTCGTAATTTTCTTTTTTTACATTAATTTCTCTTTTTATTCATTTTCTTCGAATACTCAGTCAAACTAACAAGAACTAAAAATATTTAAAATTAATTGAATTTACATAAAAATATTTTAACAATTTGTGTTACTTATTACTTTTCTCTTGACAAAATTTTATTTTATCTCATTCGGATTTGAAATTCAACAAACTAAGTATCTTGTATATTATACATAAGTATTTTGTAAGATATCAAATTAAATTAAAATTTAATCTGAAAATTACATTTATACATAAATTATTGGGTTAAATATGTTTATGAAATTTGATTTATACACATGAATCTAAAATGATCTCTGGAAAAAAATGCATAGGTTTTAATCCTTGAAAAATTTTGTTTGATCTGAAATGATACTTATGATGTCATAAAGCTTACGTAGCAATTTTTTCTAGTCACCCGTCCACATAGGTTTCCATGCGGACTTTTTACATCTATTTTGATTTCTCAAAAATTTCTTACATCAAATTTATTCATTCTCCTTTTCAAAAATCAAAAATTCATCTCAACCTAAAAACTCTTACATCTTCAAAACCCATAACCCATAAATTCTCTTCTCCTTCTTCCTCCTCCTCCTCGCACTCCCGCCCAACACCACCAGAGCCCCCACCGAGCACCATCACCACCAATCCCCCTCACCCAATGATAAAGGTTTTTTTCTAGTTGTACTGCTTTTGGCTAAACCTTTATGATTCAATCATAGCAAGCAGATACGGGTTTATCATCCTCAAGGATTGTTTGAACATTAGTTCCACCAATTAAATGCTGATTTGAGCGGATAAAAAGATGTTTGAGAAATTATTTTTGTGCTTTTTCAAATATAATGAAAAACAATAAAAGAAGGTTTACGGGGATAACAAAGAAGAATATGTATTCAAAAATGCAGTCACCTAATCCTCTGATTGTTTTCCATTCAAACACATCTGCAAAGTTTCATTTCACATGATGCCGAGAGCTATTCACCTAACTATCCACAACCTAGGTGAATCTATCAGTTGAAATTCCTAGACATAATCTCTTACCATCTAGAAAACCCAAAAGGAACAAGACAGCTCAGATTTTCTCTCAAAAGACATTTCCAATGACTAATCTATCATAAGACAAGGTATCCTAGGCTTGTGAATCCCTGTTGTCACCCCGGAAACTCCTGTTAGAACTCAGAACCCCATCTGTCACGTGGAAATCCACTATTGTTCCTACCCAAGATATTCTCACCCTAAGACAACTATTTCACTAAGTGGTTTCTCTCTTGAACCTGACCCGCAATTATCTCCCGATCTCATGCTTGTCCATAGAAGTCTAACACAAATCTAAATACAAAAATAGAAAACAACATATACAAGGGATAGGAAAGGAAGAGGCGAAACCCAAAGAACGACGACGAAACCACGGTCATAGAAACTTTCCCAAGCTTTCCATGGCCTCCGAGAGGTTGTCACTGTCCTCCCATGGCTGCTACCATCGCTCCACTCCTTCAATCCTAGTCCCAGGGACCCTCCTACATGATGCTCTGCTTCCTCTGATGTGCTTTTGGAAGAAAATAGGAGAAGTCCCGAGAGGATCTGATTTCTGGCCTTAAATAGAGGTTGAGGCAGTCGAAATGGCGGTCAGCAACCAAAAGCTTCGTCCTTGGGTTTCCTAAACCACCTTAGCCTGTTGCCGGTCATTAGTTGGACGATGAGGACGTAGACGATAGAGACCGTAGACAATGGAAACAACAGACAATGGAAGATGGAAAGAGTAGACGATGAAAGCAGTGGATGATGGCGACATAGACGATGGGGCAATTGCAATTTTTCACTTTAAACTTGGATTCTTCATGAATTTCTTCCCTGCATCAAAAATCCAAGTTAAACACATGAAATAACTAATATTTACACTATTATAGGCTAAAATTAAGTATTTACTAAATTAATTACTTTGAGGGATTAAATGATCAATAATTCAAACATATAAGTCAAATAAGTGTCTAAAATGATATCCAAATATACGTAAAAATGACACTTATCACCCAACACCACCCCAAAACTCAGCACACCACCTCCTCCAAAACCTACCATCGCCCCAAAACTGATTCTTCTTCCACCATAAAAAAAAAAAAGGAAAACCCCCCCTCCAAATACATTTCACACAACTAACACCATCATTTAACAAAAACCGTTATGAAAGAAAACAAGGGTTGCATCCATTTTTTTTTAAAGAAGTAACAAAATCAAGTATATTAGAAAATTAACTTAACAGTTGAAAGAAAAACAAGATAACACACAAAATCAATAGATACCTAAAAACCCTACGATTGTTAGCTGAAGATCCTTGATTCTTAAAAATTAAAAACTCTTTTGTTAAGATTGTAATTAAGTTAATTATAGTTTAGTCCTTCATCTTTTAGTTAATTAGCTTTCTGTTATTAGTTAGTTTTAGTTTGTTAGTCACTTTCACAAAGTTTGTTAGGCTAACCTACTATATATTCATTGTAACTGAAAATATTCAGGTGAGAGTTTCGAATACAGTTTTCTCTCCATTCATTTCTCTGGTTTTCTCACGTTGTTTTCACACTTTTTCACATGTCGAAAGAATGAGGAAGGAAAACTAAAATACGTTTTAAATTTTCTATGCAAAGAGATGGCTCCGGAAGAAATTGGGAGAGATAGTAAAATATTTATTGTTGGTTTTTAATTAGTGTTTGTGTGGTGGTGATGATTTTAAATTGTTAGTATGAAGTTATTAATTAATGATAGCTAGTATTTTTTTAAATTTTTTTATTATATACCAAGTCAAGCAGTTTGCTCATGATTTTATATTATATTCATATTATTTCAAACTCCAAGATTAGCTAATAGTTAGGTTCCATGAATGCATCTTCTCCTCTACAATTGGTGTACATGTTAAATTTCAAATTTCAATTATAAATTGTTATATTTGAACAATTTTTATTTATAAAATATCTGATAAATATAGTATACGCGAAAACAAGGTTAATATGATACGCTTTTAAGATTCATGCATCGACCCCCAAAAAAACAAAAAGATTCACGTATCATTATTTATTTATTTCTGCTAAAGGACAAACAGAACAATGCTCTGATATGCTATACATAATTGGAACCTGTTATTGCGTTACCATTCCCTTATCGGCGTTGAAATTAAACGCTATTGGTATCGGATGTGCGTGACTAATTACTACTACTACAATGCAAAGGTTTGCTAAGCTCTAACCCATATATTATGTCAAAAGAGCCATAATTGATAATACCACACCTAAAGCTTTTATTATCAAGTCATTTGGTATTTGAGTACTCCTATTCCTATATGACATTAAAATTATTACTATTTTTAAGCACCACGAGTCAACTTCCCACTCCAAATGGTTGACATGACAACGTGTAGTTGACAAAACGCGAACGCCCCCGGCAAAGACAGACAGCACTGAAGCTAGCGCAACCTCCATCATTACCTTTTTTTTGTTGTCTGCTAAATGTTCAGATTCAGATACTTACTTACTGAGGCCCCTCGCATCACATTATCCTAATTTTACATCACTAGACTAGATAGAATAGAGGGCAGGCAAGGCAAGCAATGAACCTAGTCCAGACAAAACATTTGAATTAAATTAAATGCTCATTTCATGATCAACTTCATTTTCTTACAACACAAAATGAACTGCATAGTCAAGTGCCTAATCTATTTTATTAAAAAAATCAGTCAAAATAATTCCAAATTGGCAAAAAGCGATTATTGTTTTCATTTAAAAGTTTCATTAAATTAAGCCCCGTGAAAAACTTGCATGTAAATTACTCCATCCGTCCCAAATTATAGGGTCCTTTTCAGACAATCACGCCTATTAAGAAAACATGTAATAAGCTAATTAATATGTTGGTTTTATTACTTTTTATACAAATCTTCCAAATATACCCCTATTTAAAAAAATCTGGAAATTATTAATGTAAGTATTGGATATACCAAAAGTTGGTTGGGAATATGAAAGAAGTAATTAGTAGAGGTGGTAATTAAAGTTTTGGAATTTAAAATATAATGAATGCAAGGGGTAAAAAAGGAAAAACTTATTTTTTTTTTCTGAAATCTAGAAGGGGTCTTATAATTTGGGACACCGAGTTTATCTCTAAAACGTCTTATAATTTGGAAAGGAGGGAGTATTATTTCAAGTTTTTTAACCTATAAAAAACACATTATAATTTTTCCATATTAAACGGAGTTTTTATCTGTAACACCAATAAATATATTTTTAAATAAGTAATTTTAAAACATTAGTCTAAAGTATATTTAGGACTTGAGCCAAGTTTACTTTTTAGATAAGTGAAACAAAGTTGAGCAAATTGTGATCGCACAGAGCGATTAGTATTCTGAGTGGGCACTATACGATCCTTACCGTAGTGTTAGGTTGAATTTGACAAAAGGAAAAGCAGTGCTAGGTTGAATTAATAATCTAGGTCCATCCCTATATACCTCATGCAATTATTACTTATTGACGATTATGACATACCACAAATAATGGCAGGCATGCAAGCACTAAGCCACCCAAGGTTGCCGGTAATCTCACCACTTTATAAGGCAAGCGCTGATGCTGCAGCAGGTCAAAAGCATTAAGCCCAATAAATCTAAAAAAAAGTTGTCTCAACAAACACACAAGAATAAAAAAACTATGGAATCCATCCTATTTAGATAACTCACCTCACCAATATGTTCGTTTTCAATTTAATTCCTCAGATATCACATTTTACAATCTAGTCCTGCATTTCATTTAAATTAAATTTGTCTCAAAATTAGTCCTACTACCAAATTTTGCCCCACAGCGACTAAATTCATGCTATTTTTCATCCGTGCAATGACAAAGTTAGAAAATGGGTTTCTAACTGGATGAATTAAAACATAGGAATATAAGCTCATTCACTGCATGATGACAACTACAGAAATTGATATAAAGCACAAATGTAATATTAAAGACCGCCCAAGATGAAACAAGAACAAAAATGTAGCCATCCATCAGAGTGCAAAATGTTTCCGGTCGTAGCTGCCTGACTAGCTGATAAACATCCACAAGTTGAAGATGCATCATGATATCAGCATAACTGAGTTGCCACAAGAAATAACAACACACTTTATAGCCTAGACTAATATGTTGAATTTAAGACAAGGTTCTTCTATTGAAAGACTCCACCGTTATGTTGGCAGTGAAAGCAGGAATTGAATTCATCTTCCGTATGAATATCTCAACCTGTGAATGTACAAGGTATGACTCAGTAAAAGAAACAAGCGTATTAATTATAACACGCATCATGGCAATTTTCTTTTTCGACCATCTTAAGTTGTTGAAAGTGTAACACAAAATTTCATCCTCACTTGACAGAATGGATCTAATCAAATCTTTTCAACGACAGAAGAAATATCAGAATTCAGAAGAGCTATAAACTAGACATAAGATATTTGTTTTCTACACAAATATTTAGAAACTCAACTTCTAAAACGCCTCTACAGTCTTTTTTCGGGAGTATTAAATATGAAAAATGTTCTCCATTATTATATTGAAAAATATTAAATAAATTATTTTTTACTAAGTATCTCTTAAAAGCTATTTTATAGTTATGAGCATTAGTATGATTAATTAACCTGCAACTAAATTATTAAAAATATATTTTCCCTTTCTACATGCAACAGAAAATTTGTTATTTTCTGGAAAAACCATTGCTGAAAAATGAAAACACTTGCAGCTAAAAGCAAAGTATCTTCCCATACAAGGAAGGTTTTGATACATAGAAGCTGGAAGCCACAACTACGACACAAACAAACCCTCTTTCTTTCCCTCCCACACACAGACATAATCAAATTTATCCTTCAGATTAGAGAAATGAGATTTCAAGAGCCAACATATTTATTGGATGCATTTATGGAAAAGAAGTTAAAAGATTACAGCTTCCTTACCTGACGAGATACCTCAGGCTGAGATGTGTAATGATTTACCTGTTATTGAAAAAAAGGAACATAGAAAATTTTCAGCATTTATCATGCCATATTTGTGAAAAACCAAAAACAACCTCAGAAAATATTGCGGCTGATTTTCTTTTTGAATTATCAGAAGCCCAAAACTATCTGCTAAAAAGAAAATCACCATTTAATCTTGAAGATCAGCCCAAACTGAATTTAAGTGGTGTGTAGTTGAACAAAGTAAAACAACCATTCCTCTCTCGTTAAATCCAACACAAAATATCTTACCAAAATTTTAGTGTTCCCTGACTCATATTCAAATTCAAGCTTCTCATCATCACTTTGTGCATAAATTGACTGCAAGGTAAATCGAGTCACTGGGATTCCATTTGGCTGCTGATGTTCATCCATCACAATCTGCCAATGTAGTTAAGAACATCAACAAAAGCATTCGAAGTGTCAACAGAAAGATAAATGAAGTATCAATTATCAGAAAATCGATTGTCTGCTTTTTCCAGTTCAGAAAGAACTTAATCAGAAAATGCTCAAGAGACGATTGGATAACAAGTCAAATTACAAAGAAAAGTTTTAATGTGAGTGAGAGGGTTTTTATTTCCCTGAGTGAGTATTTGGAATCTTTGGATAATTAACTTCAATATTTATTGATAGGATTTTAAATTCTCTTCATCCAATTTCTTACATATTTAACAAACAAAATATTTCGTAAATGACAACAAATAAAATATACCAAATTAATTTCTCCAGTATTTTAAAATTCTTGAAATTTTGAGTTGATTCATCCAGGCACAGGGTTGAGTTTTTTAAGCAGAATTACCCAAGTTAATTATAAGCAATGTGTTATAAAAACCATCTCCCTACAGAAGCATGCTAAATTTATCTTGAAAATAGTGATTAAGAAACAAAATGCAGTGAGATTTAACAATAGGCTATACCTAATTACACCTCCACCAGGATGCTGCAATATTTTCAAAGCTAAGGTGTATGATCGTTCAAAAATGGAATACAAGGAACTCCATTTGGTGCAAAGCACTTTCAATTTACACAAAAACAGTAGTGATAGAAAGATTGCGGTAAAACTAGATCAGGAAATATCAACCTTGTAACCAAAAAGCTCGCAGCATGCCCTCCGGAAGACTGAAATTCTGTCAGCAAATACTGTCTTGTATCTGTCAAGGTTTCAGTATTCCTGTTATTCCAAAATCATCTTGATAACTGAATACACATAACGTATCAAGGGTAGCAAGTTATACACTCACCTTTCTTCTCTCTTCTCGAGGGTTGCAATTTGCTCTTTTAATTGTAATATCTTATCAGATATATAGCTATCTACCAGCTTTCCAGCTTCTCCTAAACAGTTTGCAGTGATCAGGAAAACCATAAATTAGATCATTTTATCATTAAATGGTTAATTGGACAATACCGGAAGCCTTGGACCACCCTTAAAGTCTTAACACATGCTTTCAATTTTGGGAAAAAATCTCATTACTATTGATGACTGTCTGAAAGGACAGAGGTCAGACTAATAGAATAAACAGCAAAATACATTTAACTATTTGTTAGTTCAAGCTGAGCCCTCAATCCTCAATATTATCAAATGAACATTGTGGTGAAGAAGAATATGTTAACTGGTCTAGTAAATGGGGACAAACTCTTCAGCGAGAAGGCAGAAAAGTTGAAAGCTGGCATCTCAAAGAAGCAAAATGTGACTTATAGGTGTAAATATGTTCACTGAAGAAACAAAAACAGAATGCTACGTCATGATTTTTTTGTAGTTTCATCTACAACTATCAGATATACCGACACTAATAGAATTTTAATCTACAAAAGGAAATGAGGATAATGCAACAAAAGAACTAGACATTGAGCCTGTTTGGATGCGGACCAAAGAGCACCTATTGGAGCTTATCCAGTGCTTTTTCTAGTAGATAAGCTCCAATAAGTGCTCTTTAGTAGGTATCCAAACAAGATCATTAAAAAGCACCACCCTCTTCCATTCAGCACTTAATGCCACAAATTGAAGAACCATTCTCTGAAGATTCAAACTATTCTCCTTTGTGAACCCCATAGTCTCTGTATGACCAACTCTTTTTTGAAACATAACATTCAGACCCTTACAACCACTGTAATTACTATGTGGACTGGGCGAGCTCATCACGCAGTGGGGCAGGTTAAGCCAAAACTCCCACACGCAGACATGAAGACACTCTTAGTCTTCATATTTCAGACACGGTGTCTTGTGGATTAGGGGAGCTCATCACCCAGTGGGGCAGGTCGAGCTGTTAAATAGGCGACCCCACTTTAGGAGTTTTGACATGGCAGTGGAGCATACATGGCTAGGCAAACCCATGGATAGGGCCTGACTTTTGTGTAAGGATCGTCGGGCCAATAATTATAAGACCCAACAGTCCATAGCAGAGTTAAATTAGGGTTTTGCCCTGTCCCCTATAAATAAGGGTTATTTCTCTCGTAAAAGGATCTTTTTCCCATTTTTATGATATAGCGGCTAGGTTATTATGAGAAGCTTTCTTTTCTGAAGGGCTCTCAGATCTAGGTCGTTTCTATTGTTCTACTTCTGGAACACTATGTTTCGTTTTCGTACCTGATTGACTCTTCAATTCTTCAACAGCTTTTAATTTCTCTTTCGTTTTTTGCAATTCAGTTTGCAGAGCTTCTATCGTTTGCTTGGCTTCATTATCAACAGTAAGTGTATTCACCATCCGCAGAACTTTTGTATTAGCAGCAGAAAAATCACCATGACCCAACTATAGAAGGAAAAAACATATACTATCATACTGAAATGAAAACCAAAAGCTAGACAGCTTGTGCAAACCAACAGTTTAGCAGTAATACAGACATAAGAAATAAAGGACTCCAATATTAAAAAAATGTGTATTGTATGATGTTTCGGTGTACTACTGTGCTTTATAAGAAATGACGGTCAATGGCAAAATTACACGTTAAATAAAATCTGCAAGCTCCAATGAAGCCCTAGTTTGATTAATTAAAGAAAGATTTACATCATTCTTCATCATGGGTAAAGTATTGACAAGGAAAACTGGAAAACCATACCAATGCTCATACTGAACATTGTAATTTGATGAAAAGAGACCTTAATTTGATGATTCTAAGCACATGAAACAAAATAAAAATAAACAGTAAATAATATCCATGTAAGTATCTGCAAAGGTTTACCCAACACCAACCTTTGCCTCTAACAATGATATCTCTGAACGGAGCCTGTCACTCTCCCTCTCCAATGACTTTACTCTTCTTGCTTCATTGTAAAACTTATCATTAAGTAACTTTATTTCCTCGTGTTGACGATTATTAACCACTCTCTGCTCATGTAAGGTACTTTCTAGTTCTTTAATACAATCATCTTTCTTCGCAAGAGATGATTCAAGTTCCTGCATGCATTAGTCAAACAACAAACAAAATCATGTTAGGGTTTTAAACATTGGGCCTTGTTGATTGTGTGCCTAAGTTTAGTTTATTAGGTTTAGTTTATATTTATCTTTTAGTTTAAGAGTCTATCTTTTATTTTAGGAGTTAATCGTTTATTTTTGGAAGTCTATCTTTATTTCGTAGGGGTTACGTCTATCTTTATTAGGATTAGTTTACTATAAGTAAGAGCTCTCTCATTAGGTTAGGGTAGGATTTGGAAGGAACAGTTTTCCTATTCAGAAAATTACATTTTAACCCCTGTTTAATTTGTGTTGGCTATTTGAGTTTTCCAAACCCTAACAAATCCATTGAGAGATCACGAGATAAATTAATTGATAACAAACAGGGGGGAATGTGACCTGAACAGGATTAGCACATGTTGATTCATCCCCAGCCTCACTAATCTTCAAATTGGCAACATTTCTTAATTTATCTCTTTCTTCGGTAACAACAGCTAGCTGCATGATAATAAATATGTAATTGAAATTTGAAAGCACAGAAGTTAATGGCAAACAAATACTACAGATTTCAGAACGTAACTCTGCACAGTCACTATCACTGTCATGCAGAAGTTTTCGAAAGCTATCATGAATAGATTGGCCAGAAGTTTCAATGGCTGGTGTCCCAATAATGACTAGCTTCTTAAAAGTAATAAAATTAAACAGGATTATAAAAAGACAGGGAACACCACTTGACAGAAATAAGCTGATATTTTGAGAAACAAGAAATAAGTTTAAACGAACTAGCAAAACTTTCAATTAAATGGAAGTAATATTTTTACACACGTCTCGACTCAAGTATGGTTATCATGAATAATAAACAAGAAGCAAAAACCATCATTCATGTTAGCATGTAGCAGTATAGCACGTAATGCAAAGTTTACTAAGTCCTTAAAACCAAAGCTCAAATATAGAAGGGGTAAAATGCAACAACAACAACAACAACAACAACAACAACAACAACAAAAGTCTTATCCAACTAAGTGAGGTCGGCTACATGGATCACAGTATCACACTACACCATTGAACTCAATCAAAAACTAAATTATGAAATATATTATTGATAATGAGATAATCTTTAATATTTTCTCATGTTCTTTTTTGTCTCCCTCTACCTCTCTTCGCATGACTAAAAATCATGTTATCAACTCTTCTCACCGGTGCCTCCATATGCTTCTTTGAACATGTCCATACCACTTTAACCAGTTTTCCATTTGTTTCTCCATGATAGACGTCACTCAAATATGCTCATTTCGTATCTTATCCTTTCTAGTGTGCCAACCCATCCATATTAACATTCTCATTTCTGCTACTCCAATTTTTTCTCATGTTGTCCCGTTAAAGCCAACATTCGCTTCCATAGAGTATAGAGGTCTGATAGCAGTTTGGTAAAACTTTCCTTTAAGCTTGATAAGTACTTTGCGATCACAAATAACTCCTGATGCTTTCCTCCACTTTGACCACCCAGCTTGAATTCTATGTGTAACATCTTTGTCAATTTCCCTAATATCTTGCATAATCGATCTAATGTACTTAAACTGTGAAACTTGTGTTATAATGTCATTTCCAATTTTTACTTCTGACATTAGTCTTTCTAAAATTGCAATGCATATACTCGGTCTTAAGTCTGCTTTATCTAAAACCTTAGATTCCAAAGTCAGGAGTAAACTGCAACAACTCTAAAAAGTTAGGAAGAATGGAGATTTTAATACTTACTATCCCAAAGTTTATACATTTAAGACAACAGCCACCAAACCATAAACTGATACCTATGTGCTTTCATTTCATGGGCATGTTCTGTTTATAAATCTCCAAAAGCTGTGATTACATCAACTGCCCTAATAGTACTGAATATATCTTTGCAAGTAATCAGTAATTCAGTATAGTTGCACTAGAAGTAGGAAGCTAAAAGACCAAGGCTGCAGGAAACCTCATATCAGTATCTATGCATCACAAAAGATGTGTAATTAAGTAATTCGTAAACTTTCTGGTGTGGGTTGCAATTAAAAGATATATGCATCTTGATATATTCTGAGTTGAGAAATATCAATAGAGAAGAAAATTAAAAGATTTTAAGCAGCTATAGGGTCTTTCCTAGGAATTATGTGATACAAGTCCATTCTAGGCATGGCATTGAGCTATCTCCTCCTCCTAGCACTAAATCAATTTCTAAAATCTAAATAAACCATAAATTCACCAGTTGGCAAACTCCTTCCTCCCTATAGCTTAACTATGCCTTCTGAATCCTACTTTTAATTGGGGGCATCCAAATATCTGAAAGCCAAAGATTTATCTATTAATTCATAGTAAGCTCTTTTTGTCCTATAAACCGAGTGATCTACACCAGCTTGGATATAAAGAATAGTAAATAATAAACCCAACAATTCCAAATATGGCAATGGAACTAATGTATGGTATAAAGTATGTTCAGAATAAGTCCAGCGTTCTGTAATAATTAAAGTGCCATATCAACTTCCTGATCAAACACTGACCATTAATTCAATTCGTTTAATCTCTGATTTTAACACTTCTGCTTTCTCTTTAGCCAATGCAACCTCAGTTTCAGCATTTTGTTTACTAATCTCAGCAGCATCCAGAGCCACCTCCAGTTGTCTCAAGCGAGCAGTTCCGTCGCCCTCCTTCTGTGTGCTATTAATGACCTCCCTGCATTGATAGAAGATATCAAGATCAAAAGACAACATGATGTGCTAACTGGCCATGTAAAGCAGCATAGCAATCTCTCTAGTTTTGCTACATAAAAAAAAAAACCTACTGAAAAGCAATTCAATATGAAGAGATCCTAGGTCTCACACATCCAGTGAACGGTGCACCATTTGCATACTAACACGTGCAATAGCAGAAATTCATATTATCTTGCATGTGTTAGTGTATATGGCTGTTCATGAAGAGAGAATTAGTTAGGATTGTTAGTGAGTGGTTAGATTCTGTTAAAGAGTGGTTATAACTTATAAGTAGCTCACACTACTTAGTGTATAAATGCTCTCGGTTCGGTTAATCTGATTAATGTGAATTCATTGGTTTGCATTCAGTTTATCTCTCTCTCCTTATTCTCTCTTCTACCATGGTATCATGAGCTTGTAGCTCGACCATGGCTTCCATTGTGAATCTTGTGATCAAGAACCAAGAGTATTTATACACTAAGTAGTGTGAGCTACTTATAACCACTTTTAACAGAATCTAACCACTCGCTAACAATCCTGACTAACTCTCTCTTCATGAACAGCCATATACACTAACAATATGGATGAACTCACAAGACACAAGTTAGTCTCTCCATCAGCGTGTTTCAGAAAAATAGTGCCATTTCTATACCCAAAAAATGAAGTAATGTTGTCATATGAAAATTGGAGACTAAAAATTTAACAAGGAAGTTAGCAGGATACCATCTCTAAATCTTCATGGCCACAAGGTGCTCAAATCCAGTCTCAAATCATATTAAAATATAAAGAATATTCCAGATTACTAATCTAGAGAATACCTCTGACAGCTCAAATTTGTTAAAATAGCTAATCAAACAGAACATTAGCTACTCACGTACTTCTGTAAAGCTGAAAATTTATCAGGAAGGTCCTCAAAACATGAGACACCAGGTATGTCTTTAATCACCGATCTCCACGATGATATTTGATCCTGTAACAATTTCATATTTAACTGGACATCCTGTAATTTAGATAGCTCTGATTCTGCCCTTTCCCGACGGTTCTTTTCCTCCAACAATTTCTCCTTCAAAAGATCAATGTTCTCATGACTTGATCTTAGTTTTCTTGCTTCCCTCACATCAGATTCCTAAAATGGCAAGTGTAAACAGGATAGATAATTCAGATTTCTACAAGCGAAAAAGTTTACTTTGAGAACTCATCCAGTACTTTCCTAGTGCACAAGAAAGGAAGAAGTTTATTAATCTGGATTCCTAAAATGTAAAGTGTAAACAGGATAGATAATTCAGATTTCTACAAGCGAAAAAGTTTACTTTGAGAACTCATCCAGTACTTTCCTAGTGCACAAGAAAGGAAGAAGTTTATTAATCTGGAGTTTATAATTTGAAATTAAAAAGAAGTTTGTGAATAAAACTCCCCAAAAAATGAAAGACACCAAGCACAGAATAAGAAGTTCTCCAGAACAAAAATGCAGGGGAAATACGTACATGAGATTGAATCAAAATACCAAGTAAACAATAAACACAACAACCCAATCGATTCCAAGCTCCTTCACAACAAGACTATATAGGTTTGTAGTATATGCAGCATTCAGGACAAATTCGTTTTTTAAGTCCATGAATGAATTAAACTTATGTCCCAAGCTTATAATTACATAAAAATACTGAGTAAACACACCAGTCCAATTGAAAGTGAAACCAAGCTCCTTCACAACAATGCTTTAGTAACATATGCTCTCTGTAAATTACAGCAAGATACAGCAAAGGGAAGGCTACAAACAAGAGAATTTATGACACTGACAATGTACCCTTAAAAGAAAATAAAATCATTTTTTAAAATATAAAAATTACAGACATATTAACAATATGTATATCTTTGTGATATTTACAAACATCAGGTGTCAAATTAAACTACATTTACTTAAAATTTTGATAAAAAAGGACAATAAAATGTAAATGAAAAGTGCACCAATATGACTTTTGGCACCAACCCATAAACAACCCAAAATATTTATAAAGAAAATAATAAGACTCTATTCAGGAGCCAAGCCTGCTCAGACAACCACTTTATACATCCAGACCATTCAATAAAATAATGACATCATTCCTCTCCATTTACAATCATGCCACTTAAGTTACAACTGAAATTACTCTATATATCAATTCATCAATGTATGCAACCTCACACTACAACAATCACAAGGCATCAAGAAAGCCAACTTACACAGTGCTGAAGCTCCTGTTGCAAATGTTTAACTAAAACATCATTCCCTGTAGAAGCAACTTCTTGAGATGTTAAAGTTGATAGTTTTTTTTCAACTTCGATCTTCTGGTTCGAACACTGGAAATGGGAATTATTAAGTAAATTAGTTCATAACCCTACTGGAAAAGAGAATATGAAAATGACAAGAAACCAAGTACAAGTGTACAACAGATTAATCTACCAGAAAACTGTCCGCATGAATTTCAGAGGCTTAACATCAAATCAAATTTAACACCACAGAGTAAGAAGAGCTTTGTTTACAGGACATTCTTGAAGGACCAATAATAGACAAAAATCAACTAAGTAGACATCCAAACCTCATTAAGTTGGTCCTTAAGATGTTCTAGTTGCTGTTTTAGAAACTCCGCTTCTCTCACAGCATTATTAGCTTTGCACTCCATTTGTTCAAGCTACAAAAATAGAGTAACAGTGTAACACAACTTAAAAAATAACTCATAGTTGTAAATAGCCAATAGTCTGAACCCTGAACAACAAGTATAACCACTTACATTCGCAGTTATTCTAGAAATAGATAACTTCGAGTCCTTTTTCAGTTGTGAAAGTTCATCATGAAGTCTCTCTTTTTCCCTCTCTATGCTTTCTGAGAGATTGCCTAGCTTTCCTTCTAAAGATGTTGCTTTCTGTTCTGCTAATGCAGCATGAGACTCAGCATTTAAGCGAAGCTTTATCTCATTTTGGAGCTTGACCTAAATTCCAGACTGAAGAGGGTTAAACCACTGTTTGAAAATGCAGCCAGGCCGATGAGGGAAAAACAAGCATCAACAATGAGGTAGAAAAATAACATTTGATATTATCACCATACAAGACCAACAATTCAAAGATGAGCATAATATGAGCATCAAAGAAAATAACTCTTGAAAGATGCATCAGTTCATAATTCACAGGAATGATGGGTATGAAATTATTTAAGCATAGCTCAGCCTCAGGCTACAGTGTGCATATTGATATAGAAAAGTTTATTTGTGACCATAAAGAACTACTAAATAGAAAAGAAAAAAAACACACACCTCGAGTTCACTGTTTAATTGTATTTGTTTTCTTAATCGTTCTTGAGATTCAGTGACCTCCTTCAAAAGTTGGTTCTGGAGTCCCTGTTCGCGGCCTTTAGCAGCCGCAAGTTCCTGTTCAGCGTATAAGAATTGGTCCAGGAATTTCTTCCGCTCAGACTCTGTGATAAGTTGACAGTTAAAGGTAAAGTAGACAATAGAAGATACATGAAAATGATGTCCAGAAAAGGCAAAATCATAAGAATACAAAGTAACAAGAGTGTTGGAAACGAAAAGTGAATTGGACCAGCATACACCTACCAACTTTGAGGAAATTGTCATTCAACGTCTCCAATTTAAATTGATAATCACGAACTTGATTTTCAGCTTTGCTTAAAGCATCTATAAAATCCGCTTTCACCTGCGCAATAATTTGACAAGGATTTGTCGAAAAGAATAGCTATAGCATGGACATTGTAGTGCGTGATGTAACGGAGAAGAAGAAGAAGAAGAAGAATTAATGAGAGAGGAACCGAACGAACCATTTGGCGGCACTGATAGGTACAGAGCATGTGCTCGGAGGCGGAGGGATCCTGGGATGGCTCCGGTGGATCCTCCTCGTAGATGACGAGCTGGCCATCGGCATCGGCATCGGCGCGTGGCCTCTTCGACGGTGGAGGAGTTCTCACTATCATTTTTCTTTTTCAGTCTCCTTTGCCCGCCCTGCGTTGCGTTTCCCACATCATTTCATTTCATTTGATTTTATTGGAAGACCAGCCACACGCCGCAACTTCTTTAAGTAAATACTCTGTTAAATTTATTTTACGTCAAATTTTCCGTCGAGGTGTCGTGGTGTAGTTGGTTATCACGTCAGTCTAACACACTGAAGGTCTCCGGTTCGAACCCGGGCGACGCCATTTTTAATACGCATTTTCCCTGTTTATTTTAGTACCAGTTCCATTCATCCCTTTTCTTTTTTTGGTTACAAGAGGAAAATAATTCCATTCATCCCTTAAAAACACATTAGTTCACTGTTTACCTAAAAAGAATTATAGAAGATTTTGACTTGAAGAGGAAATATTTATCACTTATCATATAAAAGTGTTTATTGACGATAAACACATTAAAATAAGTTTAAAACAAATTATGACCACATTTGTATGAGTTTGTTTTATAGTATAAACACTTATATAAGTACTTAGGATAACTTATTAGTTTATGATTTACACACAAATTGTTTTGAATTTATTTTCATAAATCAATTAGGTTAGTTTATCAACAAGAGCTTAGATTTATCCAAAATTTATTTTCAGTTTATTTCAATAAGATTCTCAAATTAGTTTATAAATAGTTTCAGTAAAAAATTAGTTTATAAATAAACCTTTATACAATATCTGTATTAATTTAGGTATTTACCCGAGCACAACATATATGTAAGTAGGTATAAGTGCTTATTATAAGTTAATTTTAGCTACTTTTGAAAATAAGCTCAAAATAATTTATAAGTATGTCAAATTATTTATATAAACTCTTTCAAATACTTGCATAAATGTTTATTCTATAAAATAAGTTCAAATGACTTCATCCTCATAGGAAAATTGTTGATGTTTCAACTTTGTTTGAGACTTTGGATAAATTGAATAATAAGAGGTGTTGTCTAAGGTGAACTACCAATTAAGTAGTGCGCCGTGCACTACCAGCTTTTGGCCAATAAGATTGCGCCAAGTGTTCAACTAAGTAACTGGTAACCGGTTCTACATGTTATTTTATTTTTATAATTTATTATAATTTTAATTTGTTAATTACTATAAACCCCTTTCTCTTTGTTAATCTTCTTTTTATAATTCATTTTTACCTTTTTTAAAAAAAGGAATTGGGTAAAAATATAATTAACTCATTATTATTATTTTAAATTTTTCTAAATATTAGGTAAAAAAATCTGCTGTAACAAGTTATTTAGAGTGGTGCACGATGCACCACTTAGGGTGCAAGTGCACCCTAGAGCCACAAAAAAAGATAATAGTCCATAACTTGCATATTTTTTAAATTGTTATATTTATTCGGAATCGCTAATGGATTTTTTAATAAAAAGTAAATGCATGACATGTTATAATGAGATAAATTAAGCATGATAGGGTGTTAACGTTTACTTTTGTTATGTATGTGAAACTTGAACTTTTGAAATTGTAACATAAAAATTCTTATGAATTGCATAGTGCAAAATAGTAATTCCAAGATGTGCAAAAAGTAATGTTTTGTTTAGTTTGTTAGGACTTATAAATACCTCAAACTCAACTCAGTTACACCCCTACTCTTTAGGGTTGATCATTAGTAGAGTATGGTCGGCCTCGCATGTAAGAATTCTCAAATTGTGGCAAGTGGTGACATGAACTTATAGACTAAATATGTCTCTTTAGGCTGTCAGGTGGATTGATTTGTATTGGGTCCATGTTGGGCTGAGAAATGAGCCTTACTATGATGGAAAAAATGAGAAAAGAAACGGCTAGCAGACATACATAAAATGAGTTAAGGTATTGGAAAAAAAAGAGCTAGAGGGAATGTTGGAGGAGAACAAACCTTACCATAAGGGAAGAGGATGCAAGTTGTCATCCCTTCTGCATTTATTGTCATTTAACTATTTTTAAGTAGCGCGATCTAGAAAGTACAAGTTCTCTACTAGGGTTTGCAATTAATAGCAACAACGGTCACCCCTCCTTTGGGGGTCTCCTCCCCCTTTGGGAGGTTTCTCCTCCTCCATGGAGATTTCCCTTTGTTCTAGGTAGGTATTTCTCCTACATTAGACTAATTCACTTCCACATTAGGTGGATTTGCTATCCAATAAGTGAAATTTTTTTCTCATTTTTTTGTGTTCGGTTCTTCCCTTTCCTTTGGCCACATGGATCTCCTCAACTCCATCGGTCTTCGTCGTAGTTCGCGTGCAACCACAGTCGTGCCTCCGCCACTTCCCTATCCCAACCTACATCCACATCCTGCGTCACCTTCGCAACCACCACTCTTGCCACCGGCATCACCTCTGCAGCCTCCACTAGTCCCATTTTTGCGGCCTCCACCAACCACCAACTGCGACACCACTATATATGACGAGTCAACGACACCTCCATGGCCTAGACTTGTGCTGCCATGCTCTCCTTACATCCAGATCTGGTCTTTTTCTTGTCTTGGTTCCCTGTTTTAGCTTATGAAGGGTGAATGCAACAAATCATGTTTTGGATGATGCTGTGAAGAAGGTCTCATCCTTGGAATCTGGCTGAGGTTTTGATGAAGACAACACACATCACAAAAAGAAGAAAAGAGAAGAAAATAAAACTTAAAGGAACCAGCTCAAATTGCAAGATCAACTATTAAGGTTCTAGTTCTAAGCTTAAGTCTTGTTACTTAGTGTGCTATGCTTTATTAAGGTTACATTGCATATGAAGGCTCATAAATAATCAACTAATTGAGTATAATATGTTTTCACAAGTAAGACTTAGTAGAAACACTCAATTAGGGTTTAAACTTTCATAAACTAAGTTTTGGGCTAGGAGTAATCGACTACAGGAGCTGAGTAAACAATTACACATGTTAGTAATCGATTACCCAAGTCAGTAATCGATTACTCAGTTGAAAAATTTGGCACATTACTACAACAGCTAGTAGTGTAATCGATTACCATGTTGCAGTAATCGATTACACAGTTCAAATTTGAAATTTGAACTACAACGACTAGTGTAATCAATTACCAAAATGTTGTAATCGATTACTAAGTCGACAGATGTGTTGTTTCATGAACCAATACGTCTCAAAACGTTTGGGAAGCCTTGTGATGATTCATGGACGACCTCTAGTGCCTATAAATAGTCCATTGATGCTTAGAAATGAAACAACAACTTACAAGAACTTGAGAACAACTTTCATATTCATTAGAAACATTATTCTGAATAATTGCTCTTTCATTTTCATAAGAACACTTGTGTTGTTCTACATTTAAGAAATTCATAATAATTGAGCCTTCACTGTAAGTTGCCTGGAACATACAAACTAAGACCAATCCAATTAGATAGAAGGATTGTTCAGCCATAGCAAAAGCTTCTTCATCTTGAATCGGTTTGATTCATTCACCATAGTGTTTGGTGGTAGTGGAAAAAGGTCATTTGAATCGGTTTGATTCAAAGTCCACCGTAGTGTTCGGTGCTGTCAGAAGGTGGTGTGCTTTTTGAGGGTTGATAGGTCTTCTTAGGGTTCTTGGCGCAAGTATCGGTAAGAACGCTTGATTAATTGGAAGTGGTGCGCTTTTCGGGAAGATTGATAAGTATTCTTAGGGGCCTTGGTGCAAGCATCTGTAAGATTACTTGATCATAGTGGAAAATTCCCTAAATCAAAACGGGAGACTAGACGTAGCCTTCGGTGGTTGAAGGTGAACCAGGATAAAATCCGTGTGCAATTCTCTCAACCTTTATCTCTTACTTTCAGCAAGTCTTTATTCCGCTGCATTTACAATTAACAATTGTGATTCTGATCCTACTGAAAGTAATCGGTTTTAATCAGGCGAAAATTAAGAGAACCTAATTCACCCCCCTCTTAGGTTGCTATCTATACTTACAGATGCTTTGGAGATTGTTTTTGTTTGGGGTTTGTGTGTGGATTTTCACTTTGTGGTTGGATTTATTTTGTTCAAGTGGATTAGAGCTAGCTAGCTTGTTATGGAATGTTTATTTGTGGTGCTTTGTTGCAGTGCCTCTTGATTCCCATAATTTGTAAGTTTGTTTGGCTTGACTTAGACTTTAATTTGACTACGAAACTTGGGAAAAAAACTATTTTTAAGTATGTATTTTCAAGTTATTGTCTATCATGATCATGTAGTAATTTAAATATTTTCTTATTTAGTGTTTAACTATATGTAAGTAAATTATACTATTTAATATTCAAAATACTTAACAATATAAAGTAATATTAAATATACATCACTTTTGACTCTAATACTTTTTTTTTTTTTTGACTCTAGTACTGTAATCACAAAATTTGGATATATAAGTCAAACATCATACATAGTAAATTATATAAAAAAATGTAATATTATTTTTCATCAAATATTTAAGTCATGTTCATAATTAATATTAAAATAATTTCATATGGAAAACATTAACATGGAATGAAAAGAAATATTATTAAACATATTTTAAAAGTCAAATATAATTACTAATTATTTTTATCTATATATAATTTATGGAAGCTTTTCCATATATGTAATAGTAATAAAAATAGAATAGAAAATGATAAGTGAGTGAGGGAGAGAAAAGAAAAGAAAAGAAAAGCGAAAAGGGGTTGGGTTAGGTCAAGGTCGGGAAGAAGAGAAGAGAAGAAATGGGGAGGAATGGTGAAGGAAGTGGAAGAGTGATTATGATAACAGGAGTTAGCAAAGGGCTTGGAAGAGCGTTGGCCATTGAATTGGCGAATCGAGGTCACACTGTGATCGGATGTTCCCGTTCTGAGGACAAGCTTAATTCCCTTGAATCCCAGCTAATATCTCCCTCTAATCCGAATCCGAATCCGAATCACTTATTAGTGAAGGCTGATGTGAAGTCGAACGACAGTGTTGAAGATCTGGCACGAATTGTAAGGGAGAAGAAGATAGTTCCTGATGTTATAGTGAACGGTGCAGGAACAATAAATAAGAACAACAAGATATGGGAGGTTCCAGAGGAAGAGTTTGATTCAGTGATGGATACCAATGTCAAAGGGACTGCAAATGTGTTGCGACACTTTATCCCAATTCTAATGCCACATGGAGGAATCATTGTCAACATGTCTTCTGGATGGGGAAGATCTGGTGCAGCCCTGGTTGGTTTCTACTTTCTTGTTTAATTTTTGGTTACAAGAATTGTTTGTTTGATTAAATTCAATTCACTGACACCATCACAATTCACATTCACATAACAGGTTGCACCTTACTGCGCATCAAAATGGGCGATTGAAGGTTTGACGAAATCCGTCGCAAAAGAGTTGCCAGAAGGAATGGCAATTGTGGCTCTTAATCCAGGTGTAATCAACACTGACATGCTTACTTCCTGTTTTGGTACTTCTGCTGCGCTCTATCAATCCCCTGAATCATGGTATGTATGCATGTACTTCTCTTTATCACTCACTCACACTTGCCATCAACTTTTGATTTCTTCTCTCAGGGCTTTGAAGGCAGCAACCATGATACTCAATCTCACACCCGCTGACAATGGTGCATCTCTCACCGTCTGAGATAGACCAACCTCTCCAACTAACTTTTTTTTATTCTATCAATATCAATATCAATATTGTCATTGGTTAGATATTTCATTGTAATTTAATTAGTATCCTCTGAGTTAGAGTTTTGTAGACTCACTGCACAGAACAACTCTAATTTTTTACACTCTTCTTCTCTTTCTTTAAATATTTTCTCTACATTGCATATCTAATTTTGTCTTCTTTACTTTAGGACTAAAATCATGCCCCTTTAGGCAATCATTCTAGGCCCTGAATTATTTTAATCACATCTTTTTTTTCCAATAGATAACATCTTAAAATATATGAACATTTATGAAAAAATAAACACAAAAACAAAATTTTAACATTATAAGGTCATAACTATACTCTAATAACTTAACTAGTATCGTAAGGAATATTGAATTAAGATCATCTCAATTGCAAACTCTCTCAAGTTTACTCAAGTTTTTTTTTTTTTTTAAGAAAAGTTTCCTCAAGTTAAAATTTCGCAATCTTATTTTATATCTTTAACTCTTGATTGACTATGCAACTAGTAACCTTCGCAGCAAATGTCCAAGGTAATAATCAATGGTCACTGATTCAACTGTACATACATACTAGAAAATATAATAATAATTACAAAATCAAACCATATATATTTACACGCTTAAATGAGAACCATGCCACTATTTATTTTCTACAGGACACCCTCCTTAAAAGGACCAGATTCACGCAAGAGTTTTATAACAAGCTTCACCTGTAGAAAGAAAAGATCACAATATGTAAACCATTTAAGAATAGTATCAACATGGATGGTAATAATATTGATAAAAACAAAATGCTCAACGGTGACAAATCCTTCAAAGAATGGAAGGATATGACCCTAATTATATTTTTAGACTACCCACCTTTTACACAAACAAGAACACACCCTACTACTCAGAAACATCATCCCAGCTTGGCCTTAATGATTAAGGAGTAATCCTACTAGGATAAAATAGCGTGTTTTACAATCATAACATTCCGTATGATTGACGAGTAATATACCTATTTGATGATAAAAAATGATTTACAATTGGTTATTAGAATAAGAGTAACCATAGAAGGATGAGGAACAAAATATAAAACTTTGGCGCATGCGCAAAGAATTTACTATAGTTGACAATTCATCATACCTGAGAAGATTCACGTAGCAAAAAATCTTCTATAGCTTTCCTAAATTCGTCATCAATAAGGTAATGGCAGCTATATGTTGTCACAGGAAGATATCCACGCTGAATCTTATGTTCACCCTGAGCTCCAGCTTCTACTGTTTTAAGATTTAGTTCAATAGCCGCTTCAATTGCCTGTGATATCAAGTCAAAGCATAAATATGTTTGTTTATCTCAGACTAAATAAGAGCTTTTTGTTATGCAGATTCTAGAAAAGAGATTGAATTATTCTCTTCCTTTTTGAGGGAAAATGGTAATAGTCATCCAAACAATAATTGAGGGAAAAAAATAAAAATAATAATAATGATAAGTGTGAACCTGGTAATAACATGCTTCAAAATGCAAACTTGGATAGTAAGTTTGTGGACGACAACCCCATAGGCGCCCAAACAAAGTATCTCCTCCAATAAGATTTAGGGCACCTGCAACTACTTCATCATCTTCTTGAGCGACAACAAGCAGTACCTGATCTCCCATTTTCGACCCCATCTCATGAAAGAAATCCCTTGTCAGGTGAGGAGTACCCCATCTGTCAATAGACCAACAGCCATTCTAAATATCGAAACTACAACTATTCCCATATCATCAAATAAAATTCTTGTCACAATAGGATGGTTCAATTAGGATAACATACTTGTTATCAGTTGTGTTCCTGTAAAAAGTGTAGAAGGAATCCCAGTGCCTTGCCTTCCAATACAAAAGCGCATCACTTTAGTTATTAGGTTGCAAATAAAAGAATCAAAACCTAAAAGTTTTCTGATAAGAATTCAGAATAGAATTTTGATTTAAAGGCCATTATTCAATTCAAAAGAAAGTTCCTAGAGCTGTCACAGAGATAAAAGATAGTCCAGAGCCTGAGCTCCTCAGTGAAAAAATATCCCCTTCCCAACTAGAAGCCTAAAAATCTACAATAATCTATGGCCAGAAACAAGCACCCTGAGCCTGGTTTGAAAGGCTTAAATTGACACTCTTACAAGTTGGTTTTGTATCTAGTCGTTGTGACCATTCTCTTTATCTACTCCACATATTTAACTGTTCAAAAGCCCTTGCAAGCAACTCAGTGCAATACATTCTTGCCGAGTCTAAGCTCAAAGATGCTCTCATGAAGGCCCTGTCCTCCTCTTGGTTCCTTTGTCTTCGCAGGAAGCTCAATGTGAATGATATCCCTTCACTTCACAACTAAGCTTGAGGGGGAGTATTGAATTACATAGACACAATGTACCCGATGTACAATATTGCAACTCTATTAGTCTGTTCTAGTTAGTTAAAGCACTCACTTAAAGACAATTATTTTCTTAGCTGGGGTTGAAATTAGAGGGTGTTTGGATGCCCGTTTGTGAACATCAGAATTGATTCTCCATTATCAGTATCAAAATTTGAGTGTTCAGATGTTTTATTTCACGATTGATTTTAGATCCAAAATCATTTATGGGATGAAGCTACAAAGTCTAGCTTCTGTGTTGGATATTATCTATTGTGGGATTTTACAATTGGATTCTATGATATTATCCTACATGAATGACTTTTGTCATAAATGTATCCAAACATAATTTTAACCTTTTTACCATTATGAAAATCAAATCTGACAACGCTGATCCAAACACGCAGTCGCACACTCAATTGTAGACACTAGCAGACTATATATATTATAAGACTCCCCCACTTTCACATTCATTTCTTCTCTTTCTCTACCCACCCTCTCTCATTCTTATACTAAATCTCTCTTAGTAGTTTTTCTTGGTCTTTCTCTACCTCTAACTATTTGACTATACTCTATCTCCTCTGTCTGGTCAAGTCTATCAAAACACTTAAGCCGAGATCTGCGATCTTGTCTACAATAGGAGGTATCACAATTTTTATGTCTTCACTTAAAAACTTAAACTTTTGGGATAGTTGGTTCATGGAAGATATCCTATATTATAGAAAAAGCATAAGGTGATAATGGTATAGCCTACCAATGGTTTCATGCATATTTTCCATCCCAAAAAGTCTGCTAGAAGGCATGATAAATTCAGCTGTATATTATGCACTTAAATCGTCAAGAGGATACAAAGTAAATGCAAATGCAAAGAACCTTTATTTCATAACCCCGGAGTCGCTTCATAATCAAGTTCTGCTCTCCAATCTGCAGATACAGAAATCATGTGATTAGAGGGGATAAAACTCTAAGGTCAACTGCATTGATGCCACTTAAAATCCAATATCATTTGACATGTGGTGATCCAAAGAAAAGAAAGCATTCTTGTAATAAATTTTGATTATTCTATCACAAATAAATGAAAGGTAAAACCGTTACTGACAAATAGAAAGGAAAAAAAAACTGGAAATAACTCTATGACCAATTGAAAACATCTGCACATATCAATAAACATATTTTGGAATGAGTACCAACCTTTTTGCGCTCTTGACGTATATTTTTTCTTTTGCTTTGCTTCATGTCCATCAGGAACTCATCAAAACTGGCAGCATAAAAAAATTGTATTGACTGTGCTAAGGGTTAATTACATGTCTCCTCATGGGACTATTGTCATGAATCAAAATCACACATGATAAATCAATGACATTTTCTCAGTTCATAAAAGACCTAGCAAAGGAAGATGGACTACCGGATCCTTTCCACTGTCCACTACTCTTCTGAGAAATAGTTTTATTAATTTTAGAACAGAGATGCAGTGTCAATAAACAAGATAGAATAATGTGTTTAAATGCTAAACAAATTCAATCTAACTGAAAAAACCTTCAAAACTAAATCAAAAGACTAAGATAATACGCATAATAGAAAAATAATTATTATAGATTATAGAGACCTAACAATAGAAAAATGACAGTATTTTAGTGTGAAAGGAAAAAGGATTAGGACATGCATGACAAACAAAAAAAGAAAAAGAAGAAAAGTTACAGATAATATGAGCTGCTGCATTATGGTGTATGGGCTTCACATTATAATCTACATGACTCCATGCATAATAGAAGACATGAACAAGTAAGAAGCCAATGGTATATGATGCTAAACTTCATTATTATACAATTATTAAGAGTGGCCTCAGGAAAGTGACAGTGCCTGCTAGCAAGCATCTCTTGTAGGAAAGGTTTGTCAATTAGGGGGAAAACCCAATTCATCCCAAAAAGAAATTCATACATAAGATTTGAATTTCCATGAAATGATTCCTCTCAGTCTCAGCCCAGTAGCAATAGAATTGATGCTAGAAAAGTGTAGCAAGTAGCTACCATTTGATAATTGAAGATATGACTCACTTTTTGTAGTTACGGTTTTTCCAGTGGTACTGCATTCCAATCCTGGGAAGGAAACCTTTTTCAGCGAATTTGTGCCACTCATTTTCAGAGGGAAAAGTAACATGTAACGATGAAAGCTGAGACTGAAATTTTAAGGGTGGTTAGCAAATAAGAAGGCATGAGATGAGTCATGAGAGTGAGACAGTAAAATTAAAAACAGGAAGAGATAAGATACATGGTTAATTATGATAAAGATTACCTTGGCAGTGAGATCTTTCATTGCAGAGACAATCATGTCAAAAACATGATCTTTGAAAGAGGTGTTACGAAGTAAGATCCTTGGACCGGTTACCGGAGTGAAGGGTACACAAGATTGTAACTTTGGGTAATATGCAGAGCCATAAGAATAGTATGCATTAGCCCAAGAATGATCAAAAACAAATTCACCATAAGAATGGGTTTTAAGATAGAGTGGGACAACAGCGACGATGTTGTTGGTTTCATCCTCCTTAGCAACGATGTGGTGTGGCCTCCAACCGGTTTCCTTGACTGCAGAACGGGAATCCTCTAAGGTTGATAAAAAAGCATGGGAGAGGAAAGGATTGAACTTTTCGGGTCCAGTAGCATCGAGAGCACAGGCATCCCATTGGGTGGGTGGAACCTCAGAGATTGAAGATACAAATGAAACTGTTATAACTTTGGAATTGGAATTGGAGTTGGAATTGGAATTGGAATTGGATGGTGTTAAAGTGAAATTGAATTGCTGTTGGTGTGTTGAGATGGAGTTTCTATTCCCATTCCCTTTCTCAGATCCCCAAAAGAGAGCGTTGATTCTACAACATGCAGTTGCAGTTGCAGTTGGTTTCTCTCTGAGCCTGACCATGAATTGCAGCGTCTCCCCCAGCTCCCTGCGACCCACACACGGCGACGCCCATCTCACTGTCACTGCTGCTACTGCCATCCCAATTTCTTGGGAGGGGAGGGACGCTCCTTTGCCACGTTGCAAACTTATGCAAACCGCTGCTTCCATCACACACTTTCTATCTAAAAAAAAAAAGGGGTTAGAATTGGGACCCCATCACCCAATTCTAAACCCCAAGGTATTTGTAAAAATATCAAAATACCCCTTTCCGGGTTTTAAATCCCGGAATGTAGTTCGTTTAATAGAACTACCGGGATTTAAAACCCGGTAATTAGCTTGAACGTAACATGTTTCCGGGATATATATCGCGGAACATGCAATGGATTTCCGGGATTTAAAACCCGATAGTGCATGTGCACTATATATAACGCTCAACTTCGTAGCCTCCACCATTCTTACCCATTTCTTCTTCCTTCTTCCTCCACCTCCATTGTGGTTTTGCTCCCACCACACCACCTCCATTAACCCCCACTAGCTTATAACACCAAAATACCATTGTTGTGCTCCTTGTGGCCACCATTCATCAACCCAAGAAGCTACCACGACCATCAAGCTCTGTTAGCCACGATCTGGTTGATCTCGTTGTCGTGATCTTCGAAGTTTTCCCTTCTTCCGGATTCTAATTCCCGGTAAGAACGTTATTCCGTTTTGCTTCCGGTTTTTATATCCCGGTATTAAATAATTTAGTTTCCGAGTTTTAAATCCCGGAAAATGCATGTCTTCCGAGTTTCATAAACCGGAAATGATGCAGTGTTGGAAATATTTGTTTTTCCGGTTTGTAAAACCCGGAATTACAAAATGAATATATTTCCGGAGTGTATATCTCGGTTTGTATTCCAAGTTTTAAATCTCGGAATACATACAGTGGTGTTTATTTTAGACGTTTAAAACATGGTTATTGAACAGATATGGCAGATCATATATCCGAGGAGGTTGACATGTTACCGTACGTTTTAGCCCCGGAAGATGACCCGGATTACGGTGGAAAAAACGACGCGGAGGGTGAAAACGGGAACGGTCCGGTTCCTTGTGTTAGTGTGGACTGCACAGATATGTTCACCACTAATCAGGTAATGTCATATGTAATGCGGTTGTTGATTTGGAATTTAAACTGAATTTTTTTTTTAAAATGTACTAAATACATTGGTTCTTCCGAAATAACAGATTTTTGCGACTCGTGATGATCTCTGTGCCTGGGCTAGAGGGGTCGGGAGGCAGAATGGCTTCGTTGTTGTGATCACAAGGTCTGATCTTGGAGGTCTTAACAAAAAGGCGTTTATTACTCTTGGGTGCCAAAAGAGTGGAAAATATAAGCCTTATAAAGACCCAGGATTGTTTAAATACAAGACAACTGGTACCAGAAAATCTGAGTGTCCTTTCAGAGTTAAGGGGAGGCCGAGGAAGGCTGAAGGAGGGTGGTGGCTGAAAGTAATGTGTGGAATACACAACCATGAACCAGCTGAGACATTAGTTGGCCACGCTTATGTGGGTCGTCTGACGAATGAAGAAAAGGAAATGGTAGAAGGCATGACAAACAACATGGTGCCTCCAAGGAACATGCTTCTATCTTTGAAGGAGCACAATCCCGCCAACTTGAAAACCATTTCCCAGGTGTATAGCATATGTAAAAAGATTCGCAGCTCGAAGAGAGGGCCACTTACAGAAAGGCAGCACTTGATGAAACTGTTGACCATTGACAGTTGCTCTAATCAACACGAATCATTGGGTTCAGGTAACTATAGTTTCCTAATTTTGTTGCTTGGAATGCTCACAACTTAAACCACTTCTAAACATGCCTTCATTTTCCACCGTAGGTCTTTTTGAAGGAAGGGCATCCTATGCCGACGATAGCTTACCAATGGCGTCGTTATTCTTCAGCCCAAGCAAAGGAATGGGAAACCCCACACAAGGATCGCATAAGAGTTTATGAAGAATAGCTGCGCCAACAGAGAAGGAGTGACAGTAACAGCACTGTTGGTTCTAGGCATTACATAGACATAACACATGATTAAATTTGATAATTTGTTTTAGCCACTGTTGTAGCCATTAATTTAACAATAATATACTCAAACGCGTTGTAATAGGCTTCAATAATTTCAAATGCATGTTTTTTGAGTCATATTATGTATGTTTTATACTTTACATGCCTCTTTTTCCATCACAGGGACTTTTCCAAATTCCGAGTTTTATAACCCGGAATTTGATTCTTCCAACATACATTCCGGGTTTTATTTCTCAGAATGTACCTTCAACCTTTCACTTGCTTCCGGGTTCTAAAACCCGGAAAACAAGTTTCATATTTTTCCGGGTTTCGTGTTCCCGGAACCTATTAAATAACCATTCCGGGTTTTGAAAATCCGGAACAAGTTAAAAAACATTCCGGTTTCACAAAACCCGGAAGATACCTATTTTGTTAACATACATTCCGGGTTTTATTTCCCGGAATGTACCTTCCACCTTTCACTTGCTTCAATGTTCATATATTTCCGGGTTTCGTGTTCCCGGAACCTATAAAATAACCATTCCGTGTTTTGAAATTCCGGAACAAGTTAAAAACATTCCGGTTTCACAAAACTCGGAAGACACCTATTTTGTTAACATATATTCCGGGTTTTATACCTCGGAAGTATTTCGAACAAATTTGCTTCCGGGATATATAAACCGGAACAGAGTACATCACATACATTCCGGGAAAACAAAACACGGAAGTGCTTCATATAACGTTCCGGGATTAAAAAACTCGGAAAGTAAATTTTAAAAGGGTATTTACGACATTTACTACAACAAACTGGGGTGTTAAATTGGGTGGTGGGGGTGTTAAATCTAACACCCTAAAAAAAACACTTCTCTTCTTTTTCACTCACTCTTTTTAATTTTTGACTCTTTAATTTTTCTATCATCATTAATTTAAAAGTAGAATTGATAAAACATAATTCATACTCTCTTAAAATTGTAAAAGTGACAAATAAATAAAAATAAGATTAAAATTCTTACGTATATATACGAACCAAAAAATAGTCAAATTTTGAAATAAAAATTATGTTCATTAAATGTAGGGGTAAATCATTCATGATAATATCGGGTAAAATCATATAATATATTGGAGTATTGAGCCATACTGTAATTTTAGCTAAGATAAAAATTACGGGTGATTTAGACGTACCCATAAATATATAAACTAAATATCTTATTAGAATTCTCTTTTAATTAACATTGGTAAGTAGGTTCACTAATTTAGTCGGTTGTAATGCAAACAAAATTCTCTGACAAATTTCCTTTCAAAAAACAATTCTCTAACAAATAGTCATAAAAATGAATTTAAACCCACACAAAAGAAAAAGGATTAAAGATTCTGTGCACCCTGAATATAAACTTTGTTTGCACCACAAATTTTTAATTGAATTTCACCAAATAAGAAAATGGGTAAGAGGGACCCCGAGGCAGAACAAGGGGAAGCAGGTGGTCCCTGAACAAAGCACATGTGAAAAACCAACATCTAATGACCTTACCTAATCTAAAATCTGATATTAGATGAAAGTTTCACATTCAAAATTCGTCACTAATCTAATTACAAATTAGCGGCGGAATAATCCCTCACTAAATGTGGTGAAATCAAATAGATTAGCGACGGAATACTTCCGCCCCCATTAGCGGCGAAATGGTTCTGTCACAATTAGCGACGGAATATAAGTCAAAATTAGTGACGAAATAATTTCATCACCATTAGAGACGGAATATAAGTTAAAAGCAAAGCACATTAGCGACGAATATTTATAATTTAGCGACGGCAAAATACCCTCACTATCAGCAATGACTGTTAAAATTCGTCGCTAATCATTTAGCGACACCACTTTTAGCGACGGGATTCCTCCCCTCGCCAATTTGTGTCTTTTTAGTAGTGGTGAAAATCTCGTTCCAAGCTGCTGCCACTGCAACTTGTGAACCTGAACAGTCTGGACTAAAACGGTCATAGCTCGAGTTACAAAACTCAGAATTAGATGCGGTCAGAGGCCACACGAAGCTGGAATAAAGAGATACAACTTTCATGAAGAAATCAATTGAAGATTCAGCCATCAAGCCTATCTCGTACTGGATCGAAGTTAGCAGAGTTTCCTGCACGTTCATGGGCCGTTTGAGCACTGGGCCGCTTGCTCCTAATCGAGTAAGCCTTGGAAATTCTCTAACACTTTCCCTCCGAGGCCTCATTGTATTCTTGGTAAGTTTTCTCCCCTCAACACAATTCTGAATTCTTACCTTGTTTGAAAACCCAATTTCTAACCGGAACCATTTTCTGTTTTGGGTTTGAAATTCCTCTCCAAAGCTGGTCCTTTAAACCCAATGATTCCTTCAAATAATCAACCTGTGCATATGAGTGATGATCCGCTTGAAAAGGAGATGGAAATAATACAAAGGGCAATACAACAAACTGTGAGGAACCATGAAGAGAGGAAAGCACGATTGATGCCGGATTTCGGAAAGGAATTAGAGGATCTATGCAAGAAGTACGATATTAAATTCCAGGAAAAATCGAGGTTGGTTCTGCTCTACACTCGTATTTCACTATTTTAGAAAACTATAGGTTCTTGACGCCAATTATGTTAATTTGAGAAAATTAATTTTTGTCATGTTTAAGCCCCGTAAAATAATGTCAAGATGGTGTAGAATCGATTTTCATAAAAACCCTTAATTAAAATCACTTTTCGAGGCTTAAAGGGTGGAAAAATGATGTTTTTGGTCGTCCTGGACAGAGAGCCAACGCATGAGCGTTGGGCTCCTGGAGCCTGGGAGTTGGGACTCAGGTCCCAGGCAGGGAGCCAAGGCATGAGCGTTGGCATCCCCTCAAGCGCTGGGCCTCTGTCATCCTAGTACTATTTTTCGTTCTTTCGTCCTTAATAGTTTTAGGGCTTTCACCTTACTTCCAGTGATTGACTTAGGCCTATTATTTATTAATTGATAGGTTGAGTTTGGAGTGGATGCCAAATACACGAAGGTAAGGGTAACTTCTTTCTAGGAACTTGTTTGTCGTTTGTGATGTTCATAATACTGTTCTGAAAGTTCTGTTGTGTTTTGGCTTGAATAATTATTGCATGGATTGTATATTGGCTGCTGTGACACGTTATTTTCGAACTATGTGGTTGTTGATAAATAACATGTTGATAAATTGAATATTGGAAAATCACTTGGATTAAGACTTGCATATGGGCTATGACCTTTGAGATAATTATTGTGTGAACTGTTGGTTCATGATGGAAATTATTTTTATCATAGCATATGCACTATTTTAGGATTTTTAGGATTGATGTGACGAGTTCTTGTCCCGTGGGATCAACCAAGGGCAATTTTAGCTATGCATATAGTTATTGTAGGAACAACTTCTATATTTTGAAAAATTAAATTTTTAAAACTCTGTTTGTATTTTAATTGTTACTGCTGTATTTTTAATTGTTGTTATTATATTTTACATGCTGCTATTACTGTTAAATTTACTGTTGTATTGGAAATTAAATTGCTGTTGTTACTATATTTTTACTGGCTGCTGTTACTGTATTATATAGGCTGTTGTTGCTGTATTTAGTTACTGTTCACTGTATTTCAATATCTGCTGTATGCTGTTTCTGTTTTTTTTATAAATTATCACATAGTGATAATTATTGATTTGTTGTTTTTCTAAGATAATTATTGATTTGTTGTTTCTCTGACACTTTCCCTTCGAGGCCTCATTGTATTCTTGGTAAGTTTTCTCCCCTCAACACAATTCTGAATTCTTACCTTGTTTGAAAACCCAATTTCTAACCGGAACCATTTTCTGTTTTGGGTTTGAAATTCCTCTCCCAAGCTGGTCCTTTAAACCTAACGAGGCCTTCAAATAATCGGCTTGTGCATATGAGTGATGATCCACTTGAAAAGGAGATGGAAAGAATACAAAGGGCAATACAGCAAACTGTGAGGAACCATGAAGAGAGGAAAGCACGATTGATGTTGGATTTCGAAAAGGAATTAGAGGATCTATGCAAGAAGCACGATATTAAATTCCAAGAAAAATCGAGGTTGGTTCTGCTCTACACTCGTATTTCACTATTTTAGAAAATTATAGGTTCTTGACGCCAATTATGTTAATTTTAGAAAATTAATTTTTGTCATGTTTAAGCCCTGTAAAATAATGCCAAGATGGCGTAGAATCAATTTTCATAAAAACCCTTAATTAAAATCACTTTTCGGGGCTTAAACGGTGAAAAACGATGTTTTTGGTCGTCCTGGACAGAGAGCCAACGCGTGAGCGTTGGACTCCTGGCGCCTGGGCGTTGGGATTCAGGTCCCAGGCAGGGAGCCAACGCATGAGCGTTGGCATCCCAACGCTCAAGCGTTGGGCCTCTGTCAGCCCAGTACTGTTTTTCGTTCTTTCATCCTTAATTGGTTTTAGGGCTTTCACCTTACTTCCAGTGATTGACTTAGGCCTATTATTTATTAATTGATAGGTTGGGTTTGGAGCGGATACCAAATACACGAAGGTAAGGGTGACTTCTTTCTAGGAACTTGTTTTTTCGTTTGTGATGTTCATAATACTATTCTGAAAGTTCTGTTGTGTTTCGGCTTGAATAATAATTGCATGGATTGTATATTGGCTGCTGTGACATGTTATTTTCGAACTATGTGGTTTTTGATAAATAACATGTTGATATATTGAATATTGGAACGTGAGCCCATTTACACATCCATGAAACTTCATAGTACCTACTATGGAAGAGCCCTTCAAAGCATTGGAAGACAAATGGTGCTCTTATGATTGCTCTAATGTGGCAGTTGCTGAAGGTCAGGAGGTTTTGATTATGTGAGTAAATTTGTCCTCATCATCTTGCACTTGCAAAAATAGAAACTGCTTATTTGGGCACTAGTAGTTGAAGGAAAACTTTTCATGATATGTATAACACAAACCTTTTTCTCTTCTCAACTGCATCTCAGCCGGGGAAATAGTTTTGGTGTTAATGCTTTTTGTAAGTGGTGATGTGGGTTTTAAGATTAAGGTAGGTAGGAGTGGGTCATGGTGACATTTCTGTAAGACTGATAATGGCTTCTGAGAAAAGAGTTCGGGTAAAATAGTTTTTGTTTCATGTATTATTTTTCTTCAAAAAGTTTGGCTAGAGACACAACTTTCAGTAAGGAATTAGAACATTGGGCAATCACTACACGTTTGACATTAGGTTTGAGACCACTTACAAAGCAATCTAAGAGAGTTCAACACTAACTCTGAATACTCGATTTCACATAACCTGATTGTGTCAATTCGAACAAGGTGGATTGTGGGCAATCATAAGGCGATGGACCAACTTCCAGTTCTAAGGCCCTGTGAAACCCCTCCATGATTTAAATTGAGCTTGATGTTCCTAACTTGAAACGATTGAACATTTTGGGTTGAGTTGAAATACCAGCTGGAATACATAAATTTATTGAGGCTTCCCTTGACGGTTTGATTTGATAAAATCGCTGATTATAATCTTCATTGCACCTCTCCATCAGTTCCACCAGTCGCCTCATATATTTTGCAAGTTCTTTCAAGCGAGTACTCTCAACCAATCATAGTGGAAAGTGAAAGAACTAGATGTAAGGAACACAAAAGAAGAATTGCACAATTTCTGTAATATTGAATAGTATAGTTGTATGTGTGTATTAGTTCTTTATGGTTTTCTTACAATGAACTGAAGAAATTAACTATCCAAAACAAGTGTAAACAAAAAGAAGATACAACTGTGACTATATAGAATTTTGAGACTAGAAGAGAGTATGTTCATATGTTCAGAATATTACCACCCCAATCACAAGCTCACTCTTGCCTAATATCGCTTCGCACCACACCACGATTTCAGGGTTTTCAGCTAATTTCAGAGTTTTTCCGCTAACTATATAGTATAGGGTATTTGGACGATTTAAGGGCTTTGGGTCAATTTTATGGTTTTTCTGTAGGCTCTAGTCTTTTAGACTGATTTTAGGGCTTTCGACTTATTATAGGGTTTTAGTCCGGCTTTAGGGCTTTCTCATCAACTTTAGGGTTTTTGACCGATTTCAGGGTTTTCGACCGATTTCAAGGTTTTTTCCGCTGACTATATAGTATAGGGTATTTGGACAATTTAAGGGCTTTGGGTCAATTTTATGGTTTTTCTGTAGGCTCTAGTCTTTAGACTAATTTTAGGGTTTTCGGCTTATTATAAGGTTTTAGGCTGGCTTTAGGGCTTTCTGATCAACTTTAGCGCTTTTGGGCGATTTCAGGGTTTTCAGCCGATTTCAGGGTTTTTCCGTTGACTATAGTATAGGGTATTTGGACGATTTAAGGTCTCTGGGTCAATTTTATGTTTTTTCTATAAACTCTAGGCTTTTAGACTGATTTTAGGTTTTTCGGCTTATTATAGGATTTTTGGTTGGCTTTAGGGCTTTCTAATCAACTTTAGGGCTTTTGACCGATTTTAGGGTTTTCCCGCTGACTAAAGTATAGGGTATTTGGACAATTTAAGTGCCCTAGGTCAATTTTATGTTTTTTCTGTAGACTCTAGGCTTTTAGACTGATTTTAGGGTTTTCGGCTTATTATAGGGTTTTAGGCTGGCTTTAGGGCTTTCTGATCAACTTTAGGGCTTTTGGCCGATTTCAGGGTTTTTTCGCTGACTATATAGTATAGGGTAATTGGACGAGTTAAGGGCTTTGGGTCAATTTTATGGTTTTTCTGTAGACTCTAAACTTTTAGACTAATTATAGGGTTTTAGGCCGGCTTTAGGGCTTTCTGATCAACTCCAGGGCTTTTAGCCGACTTCAGGGTTTTTCCGCTAACTATATAGTATAGAGTATTTGGACGATTTAAGGGCTACAGGTCAATTTTATGGTTTTTCTGTAGGCTCTAGTCTTTTAGATTGATTTTAGGGTTGTAAGACCCTCTATTTTCAGTATTTATAGTTTTGGTCCCTGAGTTTGGATTATTTATATTTCGGTCGCCGAACTATTTTATAGTTCAGTTTTTGATCCTTGTTAGACTCTTTTTTGAATAGTGTTTGGTGGCATTTTCCTTGGAGTTTTGATATGAATAAAGTTTCATGGATTTGTTGATACTTGGGTAAAAGAGTTTATGTGCTTGATTTGTAACAAGAATGACTTTGGCTTAGAGGTTAAGATTTCGGTATTTCGGCTACATGGCATTGGTTCGAACCTTGGTGAGGAAGTTTTTATTTCTTTTTAGGCTTAGGAATTTCGAAATGGAGTAGAGAAATCAGAGTTAAGAGCTTTCATAGGGTGGTTAATGTAGATTCCATGGGGGTTATGATAGTTAATACAAGAATTGAGGTGATTAATGACTTGTCTAGTGTTAATGGGGGGTTATGAAAGAGTAATGGTGATTCATGGTGGTGGTTGCACGGTTTTCTTCTCCTTTTTGAAGCCAAAATATGAATCAACTCATGTGCTAGAACCTTCTCATTTGAGTTTGAAAACCAACAAAGCATTTAGTAGAGTTAAGTGAGTTGGGGGTTATGTCTTTTGGTCTTGATGAGCTTTGAAAACAAGAATTTTTAGTTTCACCTCTGAAACAATGAGCCTTGCACGCCCCTCCCTCTTCTCTAATCACTCATATTCAGACTCAAATCATATTAGACCCCATCTCATTCCTTCCACACTTGAATTTTGCAAACAAACATCTAAAACACTAAGCTAGGAAACTTGTGAAGTCTTGCTACTTTTGGAAGCATATTTTCGACCTACTCTCCCTCTCTTGGTGGTGATCAAGCTCTGATTTCCTCCCTCTTTCGTGGTGTTCAGACCTCATCTCTCAATCCCCTCCAAGTTCTTTGTGTCGGTTAAATCGGTAAGAGACAAAAACCTTCAAAATTCTGAGTTCTTTGGAGAACAATCTCTTGTAATATTCTAGGGCTAATTAGACATAGTGAAATCTAAGTTAGATATTTCACATGAATGCACTAAGTGTAGTTCTTTAGAAGAAAAGATAGATAATCTTCAACAAAGGGTTCATAACTTCAACACAGGTAAACAAAAGTTAGATGATATTCTAAGTGTGCAAAGGCACTCAAACAATAAGTTTGGACTAGGATATACATCTCATCCAAAGACAAAAGAAGTTAAGGAAACTGTGTTTGTAAAACCAAACAAAGTGGAAGGATCTTCTGAAAATACTAAGACTAGTTCTTTTAGGAGTATGAACAATAGGAAAAGTAATTATCATAGACCTCATAAGAAGATCAATCCTTCTCCTAGGAAAATATCAAAATAAAACCAATATTCATGTACTCATTGTAACAAAGTAGGACATACCCCTAGTAGATGTTATTACAAGAATGTTGGAGTACCAAATAGGGAATATATATGGGTTAGGAAGAACACTAACTTAGAAGGACCCAAAGCATATTGGGTTCCTAATCCCCATATATGAACTTTGTCATGTAGGTGTGCATGAAAGCAGCAAAGGACTTATGGTATCTTGACAGTGGCTGCTCATCACACATGACAGGAGACAAAACAAAGTTCTCATTTCTTATACCTATAGAAAAAGGATTTGTCACATATGAAAACAATCAAAGAGGAAAGATACTTGGTAATGGAAGAATAGGCACACCCCCTCAAACAGTCATCGACAAGGTTCTATATGTTGATGGTTTGATGCATAATCTTCTAAGTATCAGTCAACTTCGTGACAAAGGTTTGAAAGTTGGTTTCATCAATAATATCTGTGTGGTAAAGAATGTGAAAACTAAAGAGATCAAGTTTTCCGGATATAAAGTCAATAAGGTCTTCATGATATCCTTGGATGAAATTCCACCAAATGTCAGATGCCTTCTAGCCAAGAATAATAGTGATTCATGGCTCTGGCATAGAAGACTGGCTCATATACACATAGATCATTTAAATAAACTAGTCAAGCATGATCTAGTTGTTCGACTTCCAAAGATAAGATTCGAGAAAGACAAGCTTTGTGATGCATGTCAAAAGGGGAAGCAAACCAGAACATCTTTCAAGCCAAAGAATATAGTCTCAACTACAAGACCTCTCCAATTACTTCATATGGATTTGTTTAGACCATCAAGAACTAAGAGCTTTGGAGGTAACTATTATGCCCTTGTTATTGTTGATGATTTCTCTAGATTTACCTAGACATTATTCTTGCCTCATAAGAATGAAGCCTTCAACGCATTCAAAAGATATGCAAGGCTTGTTCAAAATGAAAAGGCTTTAAAGATCTCTTCTATTAGAAGTGATCATGGTGGAGAGTTTCAGAATCATCAATTTCAGGAATTATGTGATGAGAATGGAATATCACATAACTTCTCTGCTTCAAGAATACCAAAACAAAATGGTGTTGTAGAAAGGAAGAACAGATTACTTGAAGAATTAGCAAGGACCATGCTAAGTGAATCTAACCTTCCAAAATATTTCTGGGCTGATGCTGTAAGTACTGCTTGTTATGTTTCCAATAGAGTTCTTATTAGACCTATCCTGAAGAAAACCCCCTATGAACTCTACAAAGGAAGGAAACCAAATATTGCTCACCTACATGCTTTTGGATCAAAATGCTTTGTCTTGAACAATGGAAAGGAAAACCTTGGTAAGTTTGATGAAAAATCTGATGAAGGTATATTCCTTGGTTATTCTCTAATAAGCAAAGCATATAGAGTCTTTAATAAGAAAACTCTATCTATAGAAGAATCCATACATGTTTCCTTTGATGAGTCTAATTCTTCAAAAGAAGATACAGTCAATCTTCCAGATAATGATGAGGAAGATAGTATTATCGATGAAGAATCTCAAAAGCAAAAGGATCAAGATTTAGTACAAGAAGAGCATATTGAAGATAACACTTATCAACTACCAAAGGAATGGAGAACCCACATGGATCATCCAGTTGATAATATCATTGGTGATATTTCAAGAGGTGTTTCTACAAGGCTACGCTTAAATGATTCAGTATTGAACATGGCCTTTGTCTCTCAAATAGAACCCTCAAAAGTGAACGATGCTCTTGAAGATGAGTATTGGATTGTGGCAATGCAGGAATAACTAAACCAATTTGAAAGGAATCAAGTTTGGGAATTGGTTCCTAAGCCCACTGACAAGCATGTCATTGGAACAAAATGGGTGTTCAGAAATAAACTAGATGAAAATGGTATTATTGTCAGGAACAAAGCAAGACTGGTTGCACAAGGATATAATCAAGAAGAAGGCATTGATTTTAATGAAACCTATGCACCAGTAGCAAGGTTGGAAGCCATAAGACTTCTGTTGGCATGTGCCTGTTCTTTAAACTTTCCATTATATCAAATGGATGTTAAAAGTGCTTTCCTGAACGGATTTATTCAAGAAGAAGTTTATGTGAAGCAACCTCTAGGATTTGAAGATCCCACGTACCCTTCACATGTCTTCAGGTTAAAGAAGGCACTCTATGGTCTTAAACAAGCCCCTCGTGCATGGTATGACAGATTAAGCACATTCCTTTGTGAAAAAGGATTTCAAAAGGGTAAGGCTGACACAACCTTGTTTATCAAGAGAACTAAAGGTAATACTTTATTAGTTCAAATATATGTAGATGATATTATTTTTGGTGCAACTAACGAATCTCTGTGTAAGGATTTCTCTAACATGATGCAAGAGGAATTTGAGATGTCTATGATGGGACAGTTAAATTTCTTTCTAGGATTGCAAATTAAGCAATCACATGATGGGATATTCATCAACCAATCAAAGTTTTTCAAGGAGCTTTTAAAATAAATATGATTTGGATGATTGCAAAGCCATAGCAACACCAATGGGGTCTATCACATATCTAGATCAAGATGAGTATGGTGTTCACGTAGATATTACCAAATATAGAGGTATGATCGGATCTCTTCTTTATTTAACTGCAAGTAGACCTGATATCATGTTTAGTGTGTGTTTATGTGCTAGATATCAAGCATCTCCTAGGGAATCACATTTGAGTTCAGTTAAAAGGATTTTCAAATATCTGAAAGGAACTACAAATGTTGGTCTGTGGTATCCCAAAGGGAGTGTTTGTGATTTGATTGGATATTCTGATTCAGATTATGCTGGATGTAAAACTGAAAGAAAAAGTACAAGTGGTACTTGTCACTTGTTGGGAAATGCTCTTGTTTCTTGGTCCTGTAAGAAACAAGCATGTGTTGCTTTAAGTACTTCTGAAGCAGAATACATTGCTGCAGGAAGTTGTTGTGCACAAACCCTATGGCTCAAACAACAACTCAAAGATTATGGCTTATAGCTGGGCTGCATCCCAATCAAATGTGACAACACAAGTGCCATTAATCTCACGAAAAACCCCATCATGCACTCTCGAACAAAGCATATTGATATAAGACATCATTTTCTTTGAGATCACGTCATGAGAAAGGATATTGAGATTTCCTTCATAGATACACATAACCAATTAGCTGATATATTTACTAAGCCTCTTCCTAAAGATTCATTCTTTAAGATTAGAAGAGAATTAGGTATTTTAGATGAACATGATATTTAATTAGATATTTAATTAAGTATGTGTTTATATGTTTTAATTACTTGCATGATTTTTGTGTGAACTTATATGCTTACATGTTTATTTTACGATTTAAAGTTATGATTGCATGTGTCTAAGTGGCTTATATGTTTAATCATATGTCTTTTGTGTGTTTTTACTCTTAAATATTTGTTTTTAATCCATCTAGTAATCTATTACATAGGAATTTATAGGTTAGATCCTGTAAACTGTATTAGTAATCGATTACCATACACCAGTAATCGATTAACCCTGCTTTCCAGTCCTCGTGCCTCTTTAGATACTTAAGGAAATCGATTACCTCAACTTCTGTAATCGATTACATCATCGAAAACTGCCAGTTTTTCAAAATTCCCTCCTTTTCTTATTTAAAATTCAAAACTTATGTAATCGATTACCTAACTGACATAATCGATTACTCATACAAATTTCTATAAAATCGGCATATGTCTCTTGTTCTCTCGCCATACCTACAACTCTGGATTTGACTCTTCTTATCCACATATATCTTCTGGCTTCTCTCTTGGTCTTTCACTAACCATGGGGTCTCTTCCTCGTCCGTCAAATGTCTCATCTCCTATCAATACTCCTCGAAGGGATTCCTTCCATGATCCTTATGTGCATCACCGGTACCGCATAGACATCCAAACCAATGCTGCATCTGCTGGATTATCTCCTTTCTATACAATCCCTTCCAACTTCTCTCAGGAAACTAAAGTTATCCTTGAACGCATGGACATCCTGGCGCTTTGTCTCTCTCAAAAATTGAGTCATCTGGAGGATACTATTCGCTCTCGATTCCTGCTTGTGGAGAATCGAATAGAACCAGTGCACTCCTTTATGCGTAAAGAGATTGAGAGTCTCAAGGAACTTGACCCTTCTGAGATGTCTGAGGATTCTAGTCATGTATAATCCCGACAATCTCTATCCAAGTATAGGACCATATCTACTACTTAGACTATATCTATCAATAGGCCATCTCCATATCTACTAATAGACTTTATCCTTGGTTGTAATATAAACCTACTACTTATGTTTGTAGTTTGTTTCTATGCCATATGTAAATTCTACATCTATTTGTCTATATATATATAAAAATATGTTCGTTGTTGTTTATCACTCTTTTACATATTTACCCCCAACCCCGATGCTTTATTTGTATCTATACTTGTGTGGTTGTATGCCTGTTTCTGGCCTTTTTCTTCTTTTTGATGAAGTCAAAAGGGGGAGAAATGCTTTCTGTGTTCCATTAAAGATTATATGCAGGAATTCAACAAGTGAATCAGAAAGGGGGAGATATATTGGATCACATCAAACAGGGGGAGTTTTCAACAAAGAAGCATTTCTGATCTTCAAGGTTCAAAGAATGTGTTTGCCATCATCAAAAAGGGGGAGATTGTGAAGAAGGTCTTGCTCCTGACCCTGGCTGAGGTTTTGATGACGACAAACTCATCGGCAAAAAGAAGAAAAGAAGACTTAGAGGAAACAGTGCTATATAGTTCAACATCTACCTAAAAGTCTTAGTTTAGGTGAGGTATTCTTCTAAAGGTTTCTCAAAGCATAAAGACTCCTTAAAACATCTAAGCTAATCAAGTTTAATGTTTTCATAAGTTAAAAGAAGTAGTATATCTCAAGCCGATCTTAAAAGTTCAAGTTTCTGGATATTGGACTTGAGTGTAATCGATTTCACCTTTCTGGTAATCGATTACACCTAGGCAAGTAATCGAATACTTCTTGCTTGTAATCGATTACATGTTTGAATTTGAAATTCAAACAGCAACGGCTTTTAGTGTAATCGATTACCTAAGTAATGTAATCGATTACATACCCGAAAAGTTGCATCTTTTCATGAACCATTGTGTCTCAAACCTTTTGGGAAGGGTTGCATTGGTTCAAGGTCGTTCCTCTTGCCTATATAAAGTCCATTTGAGTCCAGAAACAAAACAACACATGAGAATACATCATTAGGCCAGAGCTTTGCCAAAATAGTTCATTTATTAGTATTTTGATACTTAAACTTTCAAAGAGCCTAAATTTTGAGTTCATGATCTTCATTGTTAAGAGAACACTCTAGTTGTTCATATCTTGAGGAACTCAGAATCTTATTATGCTTAAGAGCCTTAAAGCATAATTCTCATGATCAATCCGCTTTAGACGCGGGAATCTGGAAAGTCATTAAAGAAGATCTCCTTGGGCCTGTAGTAGAAGTTGAAGGAAGTTCACAATCAGAACCAGAAAACACATGGAGTGTCAAAGAAAAGAAGAAAGTTCAACATGAATTAAAAGGTATGAACATCTTGACTCAGCCCTTAATATGAAGGAATTTCTTAGAGTATCTACTTGCAAATCTTCAAAAGAAATATGTGATACTTTAATGGTTACACACGAAGGGACTGATAAAGTCAAAAGATTCAAGATCAATATTCTATCAGAAGAATATGATATGTTCAAAATGTTGCCTGGAGAAAGCATATTTGATATGCAAAAGCGGTTCACACATATAACGAACCACTTGATTGCTCTTGGTAAGGAATTCTCCAATAATGTCTTAAACACGAAAGTGTTAAAATCCCTTACAAGAGCATGGCAACCAAAAGACACTGCTATCTTAGAAAAGAAGAATATCTCCAACTTGACTCTGGCTACACTTTTTGGAAAACTTCAAGAACATGAATTGAAGTTAAACAGACTCGAGCATGTGAGAACAATGAAAAGAGACATCAGCCTATTGCTCTAAAAGCCAAAGAAAGCATCAATGATGAATATGATGTAGAGTCAGAAGATGATGAGAACATGGCCTTATTAGTCAAGAATTTTCGAAGATTCTTACAAAGAAAAGGTATGAAATCTAGAAGTTTTCAAAAGGGAAATGAACCCTCTTCCTCTTCATCAAAGATCACATGCTATGAGTGTGGTAAATCTGGTCATATCAAATATGATTTTCCAAACATTCAAAAGAAGAAGCATGGACTAAAGAAGAAGTTTGAAAAGAAGGATTCAAACTCCAGAAGAGCATACATCTCTTGGGATGACAATGACATAGGCTCAGACTCAGAATCAAAGAAGGAAGAAGCACACTATGCATTAATGGCATCTCAGAATTCTGACAAGGAAAATATCCAGGTTAGTACCAGTACTTCTTCTTCTAATGATTTAGAATATGCTATAGAAAGTCTTTTTAAGATGTGTCGTAATGCTTCTAAAGTTAGTGTTAAAATGCTATTATTTCATCCTTAGAAGAAAAATGTCAAATGCTTCAAAAGGAATTAGATGATGTTAAATCTATATTAGATGTTACACATGCATGCACTAAACGTAGTCCTTTAGAAGTAAAAGTAGAAAATCTACAACAAACAGTTTATAGTTTCAACCTAGAAAAGCAGAAACTAGATAAAATTCTTAGTGTTCAACAAAACTCAAACAACAAGAGTAGTATAGGATTTACACCCCAAAAGAATAACAAGGAGATTAAGAAAAATGTCTTTGTTAAAGCAACATATAAAGTTAAATCTCTTAGGAGTAAACACATGCATGCTAGTTCTTCTAGAAATATGAACTATAGGAACTACCCACAAAATGTCCCAAAACAATCCTAAAGATTCATTCTTTAAGATTAGAAGAAAATTAGGTATTTTAGATGAACATGATATTTAATTAGATATTTATCTAAGTACGTGTTTATATGTTTTAATTACATTGCATGATCTTTATGTGAACTTATTTGATTGCATGTATTTAAATTGATTATGTGATTATATGTTCCTCTAGAAATGTGCTGCATAGGACTTGATAGTTTTAGAACCTAAAAAATGTCCTTGTAATCGATTACCATAGGTCCTGTAATCGATTAACCCTGTTCTCAGTCCTCGTGCCTGTTAGAATCTTCTGAGTAATCGATTACCATAACTGATGTAATCGATTACATACTCATGCTATATAATCAAAGCATAAAATTTCAATAGGAATTATTCTCAAAATGCTCCAAGACAACCTAGGAGATATTATGATATGCTTAGATATAATATATAATAAAGGTTATAGACTATATGCTTGTAGCTATTGTAATAGAATAGGACATACCTCTAGTAGATGTTATTAGAGGAATATAGGAATATCAAGTGAGCAATATATATGGGTGGAGAAGACAATCAATAACCTAGAACCCAAAGCTGTGAAGAAGGTCTTGCTCCTGACCCTGGCTGTGGTTTTGATGACGACAAACTTATCAACAAAAAGAAGAAAAGAAGACTTCGAAGAAACAACGCTACAAAGTTCATCAATAGTCTAGAAGTCTTAGTTTAGGTGAGTTATGCTTCTAAAGGTCTATTAAAGCTTAAAGGCTCTTAAAACACCTAAACTAATCAAGCTAAGTGTTTTCATAACTTAAAAGAAGTAGAAAACCTTAAGTCGATCTCAAAGGATCAAGTTTCTGGAGGATGGACTTCAGTGTAATCGATTTCAGGATTCTGGTAATCGATTACACCTAGGCAAGTAATCGATTACTTGTTGTTTGTAATCGATTACATGTTTGAAATTCAAATTCAAACTGAAACGACTATTAGTGTAATCGATTACACTAAGTGATGTAATCGATTACCAGAACGAAAAGTTACATCTTTTCATGAACCATTGTGTCCCAAACCTTTTGAAAAGGGTTGTGATGGTTCAAGGACGTTTCCCTTGCCTATATAAAGTCCATTTGAGTCCAGAACACAAGAGACAACACACAACACATGAGAAAACAACATTAGGCCAAAGCTTTGTCAAAATTAGTTCATCTTTTAGAACTTAAACATTTTAGAGCCTAAATTCTGAGTTCATGATCTTCATGTCTATAAGAACACTTTAGTTGTTCATATCTTGAAGAACTCAGAATTGTATTATGCTTAAAATACTTAAAGCATAATTTCTCATGATCAATCCATTTTCATGTTAAAGGATTGATACAGCCAAATTGTAAACTCTTCTTCATCTCTTTCTGTAAGATTGAGTTTTTCACCGTGGTATTCGGTGAAGGGTTGTTGTCACTGAAAGTGGTATACTTTCAGGGTATTGATTGAAGGTGGTTTAGCCTTCAAGGTCTGAGGGTGGTTTGCCTTCAGGTACTGAAAGCGGTTTGCTTTCAGGGGCTGTTGAAAGTGGTTTTCTTTCACAGGGTATTGGTAGAAATTCTTGGGGTCCTTGGATTAGGAACTTGTAATAGATTTATATCAATAGTGGAAAAATCCTCAAAGGGTTTCTTTGAGGGACTGGACGTATCCTTCGGTGGATTGAAGGTGAACCAGGATAAAACTCTGTGTGTTATTTCCTTCATCCTTCATCTTTTACTTTCAAGCAATACTCTATTCCGCTGCAATCACAACAATCGTCGTGTGATTATCATCAACTTGAAAGTAACTTTTTCAATAAGGCGATAATCGGGGCAACACTGATTCACCCCCCCCTCTCAGGTTGCTATCTGTACTAACAATTGGTATCAGAGTGGAAGTTTAGGTAAGATATTCCTAAGATCCGGGAAAAGATGGCATCCTCTTCCAATCATGGAACCAGTGAAGGACATAACATAAACAGGCCACCATTCTTCAATGGAGAACACTATGACTTCTGGAAAATCAAGATGAAGATATTCATAAAGCCATTAGACGCAGGAATTTGGAAAGCCATTGAAGAAGGTCCCTTTGTGCCTGTAGCAGAAGTAGAAGGAACTTCACAAGTAAAACCAGAAAGTTCATGGAGTGAAGAAGAAAAGAAGAAGGTTCAATATGATCTCAAAGGAATGAACATCCTTACATCTGCCCTTGGAATGGATGAATTTTTCAGAGTATCAACGTGCACTACATCAAAAGAAATATGGGATACGTTGATGGTGACTCATGAAGGAACAGATGAAGTCAAGAGATCAAAGATCAATACTCTATCTCAGGAATATGAAATGTTCAGAATGCTTCCAGGAGAAAAGGTATTAGATATGCAAAAACGATTCACTCATTTAATTAATCATTTGATTGCTCTTGGTAGACAATTTTCAAACAGTGATTTGAACATGAAAGTTCTAAGATCACTTACAAGAGTATGGCAACCAAAAGTAACAGCCATCTCAGAGAAGAAGAGTTTATCAAAAATGACTCTTGCAACTCTTTTTGGAAAACTCCAAGAACACGAGTTGGAATTGAATTGTTTGGAAGAGAATGAACAACATTAGAAGAAGTATCGATCCTTTTCCCTAAAAGCAAAAGAAAGCATCAAAGAAGATTATGATGCAGATTCTGAAGAAGAAGATAATGGGAATGTGAATCTTCTAGTAAAGAATTTTGGAAAGTTTCTTAAGAGAAAAGGTGTGAAATTCAACAACAACAAATATTTCCAAAAGAACAATGAATCATCTTCATCTCAAAAGATCACATGTTTCGAATGTGGCAAACCGGGACACTTCAAGTCAGATTGTCCAAATCTTCAGAAGAAGAAACATGGTCTAAGAGAGAAATTCGAGAAAAAGGATCAATCCACACGAAGAGCATATTTGGCTTGGGATGATAATGAAGTAAGTTCATCATCAGACTCTGATAAAGAAGAAGCACAAGTTGCTTTGATGGCCTCACATGATTCAGATGTTGAAGATTCCCAGGTTAGTGATAATTCTATATCTTTTCATGATTTAAAGTTTACCATGGAAAATATGTTTAAATTATGTCAAGAATTTTCTAAAATTAGCACTAGGAAAAATGAGTTGATTTCATCCTTAGAAAGTAAATGTAGAACTTTACAAGAAGAACTAGACATAGTAAAATCTAAGTTAGACATTACTCATACATGCACTAAGTGTAGTTCTTTAGAAGAAAAGATAGAAAATCTTCAACAAAGATTTAATAACTTCAATAAAGGAAAGCAGAAGTTAGATGATATCCTAAGTGTTCAAAGACATTCAAACAATAAGTCAGGATTAGGATATACTTCTCACCCAAAGACAAAAGAAGTTAGGAAAACTGTGTTTGTAAAACCAAACCATATATTAGGATCTTCTAGTAACATTAAGATCAATCCTTTTAGGAGTACAAACAATAGGAAGAATAATCAAAACAGACCCCCTAAGAAGATCCATTCCTCTTCTAGACAAACCTCTAGTTACAATCATTACTCTTGTACTTATTGTAACAAAATAGGACATACCCCTAGTAGATGTTACTACAAACATGTAGGAGTACCAAATAGGGAGTACATTTGGGTTAGAAAGGATGTTAACTTAGAATGACCCAAAACTTGTTGGGTTCCTAATACCCATGTCTGAACTTTGTCATGTAGGTGTGTATGAAAGCAGCAAAGGATTTATGGTATCTTGATAGTGGCTGCTCATCACACATGACAGGAGACAAAACCAAGTTTTCTTTTCTTATACCTAGGGAAAAAGGTTTTGTCACATATGGTAACAATCAAAAGGGAAAGATACTCGGTATTGGAAGAATAGGCACACCCCCTCAAACAGTCATCGATAAAGTTCTTTACGTTGATGGTTTGATGCATAATCTTCTGAGTATCAGTCAACTATGTGACAAAGGTTTGAAAGTTGGTTTTATTAATGATATATGTGTAGTAAAAGATTTGAAAACTAAAGAAATTAAGTTTTCTGGATATAAAGTAAACAAAGTCTTCATGATCTCCTTGGATGAAATTCCACAAAACGTAAGATGCCTTTTGGCCAAGAACAATAGTGATTCATGGCTATGGCATAGAAGACTTGCTCATATACACATAGATCACTTAAACAAACTGGTCAAGCATGATCTAGTTGTTGGGCTTCCAAAGATAAGATTCGAAAAAGACAAGCTTTGTGATGCATGTCAAAAAGGGAAGCAAACCAGAATGTCTTTCAAACCAAAGAACATAGTTTCGACTTCAAGGCCCCTTCAATTGCTACATATGGATTTGTTTGGACCTTCAAGAACAAAAAGCCTCGGAGGTAATTTCTATGCACTTGTTATTGTTGATGATTTCTCTAGATTTACATGGACGATATTCTTGCCTCATAAGAATGAAGCCTTCAATGCATTCAAGAGATATGCATGGCTAGTTCAAAATGAGAAGTCTTTAAAGATCTCTTCTATTAGAAGTGATCATGGTGGAGAATTTCAGAATTAACAATTTCAAGAACTATGTGATGAGAATGGAATATCACATAATTTCTCTACTCCGAGAACACCACAACAAAATGGTGTTGTAGAAAGGAAGAACAGGTTACTTGAAGAATTAGCAAGAACCATGCTAAGTGAGTCAAGCCTTCCTAAATATTTCTGGGTTGATGCTGTAAGTACTGCTTGCTATGTTTCCAATAGAGTTCTTATTAGGCCTATATTGAAGAAAACCCCCTATGAACTCTACAAAGGAAGGAAACCAAACATCTTTCATCTACATGCTTTTGGATCAAAATGCTTTGTTTTGAATAATGGAAAGGAAAACCTTGGTAAGTTTGATGAAAAATCAGATGAAGGTATATTCCTTGGTTATTCTTTAACAAGCAAAGCATATAGAGTCTTTAACAAGAAAACTCTATCTGTGGAAGAATCCATACATGTCTCTTTTGATGAATCTAAATCTTCAATAGAAGATAAAGTAAATCTTCCAGATAATGAAGAAGAAGACATCATTGTCAATGAAGATTCTCAAAAGGATGAAGATCAAAATCCAATACAAGAAGAGCACATTGAAGATGATACTTATCAACTTCCAAAGGAATGGAGAACCCATAGGGATCATCCAGTTGATAATATTATTGGTGATATTTCTAGAGGCGTTTCTACAAGGCTACGCTTAAATGATTCAGTTTTGAATATGGCCTTTGTCTCTCAAATAGAACCATCAAAAGTAAATGATGCTCTGGAGGATGAGTATTGGATTGTAGCAATGCAGGAAGAACTAAACCAATTTGAAAGGAATCAAGTTTGGGAACTTGTTCCAAAGCCTAGTGATAAGCATATTATTGGAACTAAGTGGGTATTTAGAAATAAGTTAGATGAAAATGGTATCATAGTTAGGAACAAAGCAAGATTAGTTGCTCAAGGTTATAATCAAGAAGAAGGCATAGATTTTGATGAAACCTATGCACCAGTAGCAAGGTTGGAAGCCATAAGACTTCTATTGGCGTATGCTTGCTCTTTAAATTTCCCATTATATCAAATGGACGTCAAAAGTTCTTTCCTGAACGGGTATATTCAAGAAGAAGTCTATGTGAAGCAACCTCCAGGATTTGAAGATCCAAAGTTCCCTTCACATGTCTTCAGGTTAAAGAAGGCACTCCATGGTCTTAAACAAGCCCCTCGTGCATGATATGATAGATTAAACACATTCCTTTGTGAAAAAGGATTCCAAAAGGGTAAGGCTGATACAACCTTGTTTATCAAAAGAAACAAAGGTAATAATTTATTAGTTCAAATTTATGTTGATGATATTATCTTTGGTGCAAATAACGAATCTCTCTGTAAGGATTTCTCTAACATGATGCAAGAAGAATTTGAGATGTCTATGATGGGACAATTAAATTTCTTTCTTGGGTTGCAAATCAAGCAATCACGTGATGGAATATTCATCAATCAATCAAAGTTTTGCAAGGAATTATTAAAGAAATATGATTTGGATGATTGCAAAGCCATAGCCACACCAATGGGGTCTAATACATATTTAGATCAAGATGTATCCGGTGTTCCAGTAGACATTACTAAATATAGAGGTATGATCGGATCTCTTTTATACTTAACTGCAAGTAGACTTGATATTATGTTTAGTGTGTGTCTATGTGCTAGATATCAAGCATCTCCTAAGGAATCACATTTGAGTTCCGTTAAGCGGATTTTCAAATACTTGAGAGGAACTACAAATGTTGGTTTGTGGTATCCCAAAGGGAGTGTTTGTGATTTGATTGGGTATTCTGATTCTGATTATGCTGGTTGTAAAACTGAAAGAAAAAGTACTAGTGGTACTTGTCACTTGTTAGGAAATGCTCTTGTCTCTTGGTCTTGCAAGAAACAAGCATGTGTTGCTCTAAGTACTGCTGAAGCAGAATATATTGCTGTAGGAAGTTGTTGTGCACAAACTCTATGGCTCAAACAACAACTCAAAGATTATGGCTTAGAGCTGGGCTGCATTTCAATTAAATGTGACAACACAAGTGCCATAAATCTCACTAAAAATCCCATCATGCATTCTCGAACTAAGCATATTGATATAAGACATCATTTCCTTCGAGATCATGTTATGAGGAAAGATATTGAGATTTCTTTTGTGGATACTCATAATCAGTTAGCAGATATCTTTACTAAGCCTCTTCCTAAAGATTCATTCTTCAAGATTAGAAGAGAATTAGGCATATTAGATGAGCATGCCATTTAAAGTAACATGTTTTGTTGCATAATCATTGTGATAATATATGTTTATATGCATTTAGCCTGATTATGTGCCTTAATATGTATTTAAAATATGTTACATAGGATTCTAGAGCCTAGAACTCATAAAACTGTCTTAGTAATCGATTATCATAGGTCCAGTAATCGATTATCCTTGATCTCAGTCCTCGTGCCTGAAGGTGCAAAAACACACAAGAAATGGGGGGTTTGAATTGTGTGTTACATTTTTAAATTTCTTTTCTCACATATTTTAATTTATTTATTTATCATCTTTTTATCTGATTTTGACATGGATCATTTTGTAAGGGTACATGAAATTTATTTCATAAGTTCTGAACGATGATTATTTAATTTTCACGAATGTTTGCAGGTTACAAACACATGAATAAACATGCAGCGAAGAAACAATAATATGAACATAAAACACGCATGATTTTTATCCTGGTTCACCCCCCATAACTGACAGGGCTACGTCCAGTCCTTGGCTTCACCAAGATTTCCACTATTTCAACAAATAGTACAAGTATTATCAGGGACTCCTCCCAACAAGTATTCTAAGGACTTCTCCTATCAAGTATTCGAAGGACTTCTCCTATCAAGTATTAGAAGGACTTCTCCTTACAAGTATTGTTAGGACTCCTCCTTACAAGTATTATACAGGACTTCTCCTGACACCTTTCTCAAGGGTTGGCTTCTCTACAAGGTTCTCTTCTTAATAAGAGTGGGCAGAGGAAATTAAGCTCAATATACAGAGAGGGTAGGAGTTTGGGTTCTCTGTTAGGAAGAATGTGTGAGTTGGGAAAGATAAGAGTAATACTCTACGAATTTTCCTCACACAAACTTATATGCTCAGACAGGGATAGGGTTGAGGCATTCTGAGCATGAACCAAGGTTGCTTGGCTCTTGGGACAGACTTAGTTGGCATATGGAAGTTTAAGTCTAAGTTGCCCAAATACTTCGGAGAAAGAATCTTCTATTTATATCTTCAGTTGCTTCTTCTTCTTGAGAAAGAGAGAAAAACTGTCCGAAGAGCCTCTTCCTCTCTGAGCTGTGCGTAACGGCTAGTTCTGTATCTCTTGGCAGATGTAAGTTGATATTTGAACGTTTTCTGCAAGCATAAGATATGATCTGGAAACCATCAGTACTTCTGGGTTGATGTCGTCTGGCTCCATCTTGCGCGAGTAGCCTTGAGCTGATTTCTTCATATATAATGTGTAAACGTTCAGCGTTAAGGACTGCTTTGACCTTTTCACCCCGGTGCTTGACAGCTAATACTCATCACATGCCTTGGTCAAAATTTTGAATTTCGACCGTTGAGAGTGCAGATATTCTTGCCGTTGATTCCGCGATGTCAGCTTAATTTAAGGAAAAGTAGAATGTCAGAGGGACCAAGGAATATTGTATTAATTGTGTCCCTTTCTACTTTCTGCTGCAGCCAGTATGTTAATAAATGTGTAGACGAGGTAGGAGTCTTTAATACTTTGATAATTCTGATGTCCTCGAAAACCACATTTCTTGACCTCTGTACCTTTGGCGCAATTGTTACGTTGAATGGACGGATTCTTCCTTGTAGCTTGGCAGACGTAGTCCCATTTAATGCTTGAAGTTCTGCTGCAAAGTAATTTGGATTGGCGGACGAACTTTTTCTTCATTCAGTCTTTCTTAACTGTTAGGATCTTCTTGTCTTGTAGATGACTGAATTTCTTCCTTGAATCTTACTGAAGCTCTTTCATCTGATAGAGTTTATCCACAACTTCCTTTTGTGATGCTAGAGAGCCTTTTATGCAGAAAGAATTTCTTCATGAGTTAACCTGCCTTTCTTTTCAACCTGACTAGAGTAGTCATCTTGAGTGGCAGACTGTTTTGTCTTCTTGAGATGTGCTTTGACTTGAGCGAGTAGACACTGATGAGGATTTCTCATATGTTGGTTGCTGTTGCCGCTTTAGTTTTTATAGTTCGCCAGACTGTCTCAGCAAGAGTGCTTTTCTGTGTCTATTTTTGACATAGTCTTCTTTATGATGACCGGACGAACTTCCTCTGATGGTATTCTTTATGATGACCGGACGAACTTTCTCTCTTTCTTTAAAGTTTAATACTATGTTAAAATAGACCTCCTAACAGTTCCTGTTAGAATTCTATAAGTAATCGATTACCCTAACTGCTGTAATCGATTACACTTTCAAAATTTGAATATTTTCAAATTTGAAACTGCCGTAATCGATTACTCTAACTGGCATAATCGATTACACACACGATTTTCTCTATAAAATCAGCATTTGTCTATTGTCTTTTGCCTACCTTTCTACATACACAATCCATCTTCTTCTGAGTCTTGTTTCGCCATGGGGTCTCTTCCTCGTCCCTCCAATGTCTCCTCTCCAATCAATGCTCCTCGAAGGGATTCCTCCACTAATCCCTTAGTGCTGTCTCGATACCGCATAAATGTTCAGACAAATGCTGCATCGGCTGGACTGTCAACTTTTTATACCATTCCTTCCAATTTCTCACAAGAAACCAAGGTCATCCTCGAAAGAATGGACATCCTGTCACTTCGTCTCTCTCAAAAGTTGGGACAACTGGAAGACACCATTCGATCTCGATTTCTGCTTGTGGAAAATCGCATCGAGGCAGTACACTCCTTCATGCGCAAAGAAATTGAGAGTCTCCAGGATCTTGATCCCTCTGAGAATTCTGAGGATTCTAGTCAAGCATAGATTCTGAAGACCTTGTCTTACTATAGTTATATAATTACTACTAGGATTTTCCCCGTTCCACAAATAGGCTTCTTCCTTTGTTGTAACTCCTCTACTACTTATGTATGTTATGCTTCTACTATATGTAACCTATGCATTTGCTTTCATATATATAATATAAGTGCTGTTTGTGTTTTATTCCTGATTTACAACTTTACCCCCATACCCCCGTGCTTTATTTTGCAATATACTTGTATGGATATATATGCCTGTCTTTTTGGCCTTTTCTTCTTTTTGATGAAGTCAAAAGGGGGAGAAAGGTTCTGTGCTATTAAAGATCATATGCAGGATTTCAACAAGTCCATTAGAAAGGGGGAGAAATGTTAGATTACATCAAACAGGGGGAGTTCTTCAACAGTATTGCAAATATGATCTTCAAGTATCAAGAATGTGTTTGCATCATCAAAAGGGGGAGATTGTGAAGAAGGTCTTGCTCCTGACCCTGGCTGTGGTTTTGATGACGACAAACTCATCAACAAAAAGAAGAAAAGAAGACTTCGAGGAAACAACGCTACAAAGTTCATCAATAGTCTAGAAGTCTTATTTTAGGTGAGTTATGCTTCTAAAGGTCTATTAAAGCATAAAGGCTCTTAAAACACCTAAACTAATCAAGCTAAGTGTTTTCATAACTTAAAAGAAGTAGAAAACCTTAAGCCGATCTCAAAGGATCAAGTTTCTGGAGGATGGACTTCAGTGTAATCGATTTCAGGATTCTGGTAATCGATTACACCTAGGCAAGTAATCGATTACTTGTTGTTTGTAATCGATTACATGTTTGAAATTCAAATTCAAACTGAAACGGCTATTAGTGTAATCGATTACACTAAGTGATGTAATCGATTACCAGAACAAAAAGTTACATCTTTTCATGAACCATTGTGTCCCAAACCTTTTGAAAAGGGTTGTGATGGTTCAAGGACGTTTCCCTTGCCTATATAAAGTCCATTTGAGTCCAGAACACAAGAGACAACACACAACACATGAGCAAACAACATTAGGCCAAAGCTTTGTCAAAATTAGTTCATCTTTTAGAACTTAAACATTTTAGAGCCTAAATTCTGAGTTCATGATCTTCATGTCTATAAGAACACTTTAGTTGTTCATATATTGAAGAACTCAGAATTGTATTATGCTTTAAAGCCTTAAAGCATAATTTCTCATGATCAATCCATTTTCATGTTAAAGGATTGATACAGCCAAATTGTAAACTCTTATACATCTCATTATGTAAGATTGAGTTTTTCACCGTGGTATTCGGTGATGGGTTGTTGTCACTGAAAGTGGTATACTTTCAGGGTATTGATTGAAGGTGGTTTAGCCTTCAAGGTCTGAGGGTGGTTTGCCTTCAGGAACTGAAAGCGGTTTGCTTTCAGGGGCTGTTGAAAGTGGTTTGCTTTCACAGGGTATTGGTAGAAATTCTTGGGGTCCTTGGATTAGGAACTTGTAAGAGATTTTTATCAATAGTGGAAAAATCCTCAAAGGGTTTCTTTGAGGGACTGGACGTAGCCTTCGGTGGATTGAAGGTGAACCAGGATAAAACTCTGTGTGTTATTTCCTTCATCCTTCATCTTTTACTTTCAAGCAATACTCTATTCCGCTGCAATCACAACAATCGTCGTGTGATTATCATCAACTTGAAAGTAACTTTTTCAATAAGGCGAAAATCGGGGCAACACTGATTCACCCCCCCTCTCAGGTTGCTATCTGTACTAACAAAAGCAACTTAGGTACTTAATATTCCTTTATGAGAATTTGTTTTGTTTTTGTGTATGAAAGCAGCAAAGGATTTATGATAATGGCTGTTCATCACACATGTTTGGAGACAAAACAAAATTTTTCATCTCATACCTTGAGAAAAGGGATATGTAACGTATGGGAATAATGAAATAGGAAAAATAGGTACGCCTTCTCAAACCATATTAAAATAGAGCCATCTAAAGTACATAATACTTTAGGAAATAAGTATTGGATTCAAGCCACGCAACAAGAGTTGAATTAGTTTGAGAAAAACCAAGTATGTATATCGGTTCCCTAACCTATTGATAAGTATATTATTAGAGCCAAATAGATGTTTAGGAACAAATTAGATGAACATGGAATCATAATTAGAAATTAGATAGATTAGTAGTACAAGGTTATAATCAGAAAGAAGGTATAGATTTTGATTAGACATATGTACCAAGTGCTTGATTAGACGCAATTAGACTTCTATTAGAGTATGCTTACTCGATTAACTTCCAACTATATCAAACGGATGTTAAGAGCGGTCTCTTGAATGAATATATTCAAGAAGAAGTCTATGTGAAGCAACCTCTTGGCTTTGAATATCCAAAATTTCCTTCACAAGTCCTCATCTTAAAGAAAGCTTTATATGATCTAAAGCAAGCACTACGGGCATGAATTGCAAATCAAGCAATCTGAAATTGGGATATTCATCAATTAATCCAAGTTCTACAAAGAACCTCTAAAGAAATATGACTTGGATGATTACATAGTAATACCCACATCAATGAGGATCAAGTACCTATCTAGATCAAGATGAATCATTTACTCCACTAGAGATTACCAAATATAGAGCCCTTGTCTATACTCTCTGAAACTTGTCCTCCAAAACAAAGAAGACAAACTTGGAAGACAATGAAGCAAGTTCATCATCCAATTCAGAAAATGGAGGAGTATGTCTTGCTTTGATGGTAACACATCATTCTAATGATGGTAATAAAGAGGTTAGTAATGCAATTTCATATGATAATTTACAAAGTAATTTTTTATAGATTGCATGATAGTTTCTTGAGTGTTTATGAAGAATATGCATATCATAGTAGGATCATCTCATCTCTACAAAGTAAAACTAAAAGCATGAAAGATGAATTAGATCAAGTAAAATCTAGAGTAGATATTCAAATTGATTTTACATCTTTATATCCATGCATAATCTTTAGGTCAAAAATTGATGAATTAACTCAAGTAGTAAACAAAGGTACAAATGATATGGATAAGTTGTCATGTAATCAAAGACAGCCTTTCATAAAAGTGATTTAGGTTTATCTGATCATAGTCATCCTAGTGATGTTAAGAAAATCACTTTTAGACCAAGTAGTACATATAACTTTGGTCACACAAGGAGAGTACATGATGGTGCTCAACTTAGAAAGGATTATATCAAAACTTTCCATTATCCTAAAGAGAAAGTGCCTAACATAAAGCTAAAGTTCTTTCACTATACTCCTCATCAATGTTGTCATAAGAAATGATGGAGTTCCCAATAAAAGATTCATATGGGATGTGAAAGGAACTAATCCAAAAGGATCCAAAGACTATTGGGTACCTCTAAATTACCATTAAGCCTATTGTGCAAATGTGTTTGAAGACCTTGTGATCTGAAATGTCATGTACAAAGGATGGTCTTTCAAAACACAAATTTAGAATGTGGTATTGGTAAGAGAAACTCTAAAAACTTTATATCTTTCAAATAATATTAAGTACAAGATTAATGCATTCTTAGGCATCTGCATTTACATCATAGTTATCTGTTAGATATATCTTTCATGCAGTACCTATCAAGTCTGGAAATCCAAGTTTTCAGACATGATAATCGATTACATAAAGTAAGTAATCGGTTACAGGGATATTTTGGCCCAGGATTATTTCAGAAAGCTTCAGTAAACGATTACTGGAAGTCTATAATTAATTCTATCAGGGCTAAAATGGAAAATAGTTAACTTTCAGAGTTTGGCTTATGTTTTCATATATTTTGGGTTGTAATAGTTTAGACATAATTTTTAGATGGTTTGAATTCTGCTTGTATGTTTTCTGAACTTCTATGGTTATGCTTTAATTGCGTGTGATGCATAAGTTTCAAAATATTGTCTTGCTCACCCCCACTCCCTACGATTCAAATGTCTATACTACTTGTTAGCATGTATGCTTGGACTCATCTTCCTTTTGATGAAGTCAAAAGGGGGAGAAAGGGTCCTGTGCTTTGTAAAGATTGTTTACAAGAAAAGCTACAAGTGGAACAAAAAGGGGGAGAATAGTTCTGATGTATATTATGCTTCCCTTTATTTCTATTATCCTGGAATACTTTGTATGGATTTTTCTTCTTTTTGATGATGTCAAAAGGGGGAGAAAAGTCTTGTGTATGCTTGATCATTTTCAGGATACTGTGCTTCAATTGCAACACAAAGGGGGAGACAAAATTGCAAAACAAAGGGGGAGATATACAAGACAAGAAAGAAAGTCTAATGATCAATCAATGTTCAAGCATGATGTTTGTCATCATCAAAAAGGGGGAGATTGTAAATCAGGTCTCGTCCTTGGACTCAACTGAGGTTTTGATGAAGACAAACACATCACAAAAAGAAGAAAGACTTCAGAAAAGAAAAGGAAGACTTCAAGAAAGAAAGGAACAAAAAGAAGAAAGACTTCACGAAGACTTCAGAAAAGGAAGGAAGACTTTAGGAAGAATTCAAAGAAGACTTCAGAGAAGAAAGACTTCAAGAACCGGCTCAGAACGTCAAGATCAAACATGAAGGTTCTAGTTTTAAGTAAGTCTTGTCAACTTAGTGTGCTATGCTTTATTAAGGTTTAATTGCATTTGAAGGCTCATGAAAGATCAACTAATTGAGTACAATATGTTCTCACAAGTTAAACTTGGTAGGAACACTCAATTAGGGTTTAAGATGGTTAAAACTGAGTTCTGGACTGTCTGTAATCGATTACAGATGTGTGTAATCGATTACAGGAAGTGTGTAATAGATTACCACAAGTGTGTAATCGATTACCAATTTTAAAATTTGAATTCAAACTTCAACGGCATGGTGTAATCGATTACACTAACTGTTGTAATCGATTACCAGGTCGACAGATGTGTTTTTTCATGAACCATTGTGTCTCAAACCGTTTGGGAAAGGTTGTGTTGGTTCATGGACGACCTCTAGTGCCTATATAAAGTCCCTAGACACTCAGAAACAAAAATGACTTGGTCCATAACTTTCATATTCATTAAAGTCATCATTCTGAGTTTCGGTTCTCTCATTTTCACAAGAACACTCATGATGTTCAACATTTGAGAAACTCAGAATGGAAGAGCCTTCATTGTAATTTCCTGGAGCATACAAACTAAGGTCAATCCTTCTTGTCTAAAGGATTGAATCATCCATAGAAAAGGCATCTTCTTCTTCTTCTATTTGAATCATGTTGATTCATTCACCGTGGTTTTCGGTGGTTGTAAAAAAGTTCCTTTGAATTGGGTTTGATTCAAAGCCCACCGTGGTAATACGGTGTCATCAGAAAGTGGTTTGCTTTCTGAGGCTTGATAGGTCCTCTTAGGGTCCTTGGCACAAGTATTGCTAATAAGACTTGATCAATCAGAAGTGGGTTGCTTCGGGAAGATTGATAAGATATCTTAGGGTCCTTGGTGCAAGTATCCGTAAGAGTACTTGATCATGGGAAATCTTCACTGTGGAATTCAGTGGTGTGGTTCTTCAGAAAGTGGTAATCTTTCTGAGGGGTTCTAACTTTACTGTGGTATTCAGTAAAGGGTTTGACTCAGACAATGTAATATGTTCTGAGGGTTGTAATCAGTTCATTGAGTGATTCAGTGAGCGGTGATTTTCAGAAAGTGGTTTGCTTTCTGGTATAGTGGAAAATCTCTGTGTGATCAGAGGACTGGACGTAGCCTTCTGGGTTTGAAGGTGAACCAGGATAAAATCCCTGTGTGTTCTTCTTATCCTTCATCTTTTACTTTCAAGCAATTACAATATTCCGCTGCAATAACGTTCTTACGTTACAACTCAAATTGCGCTGAAAGTCATTCGGTACTATTACGCGAAAATCGGGGCAACTCTGATTCGCCCCCCCTCTCAGGTTTCTATCTGAACTAACAATTTGGACGATTTAAAGGCTCTGGGTCAATTTTATGTTTTTTCTGTAGACATATTTTAGGGTTATTCGGCTTATTCTAGGGATTTAGGCCGGCTTTAGGGCTTTCTGATCAACTTTAGGGCTTTTGTGGACGATTTAAGGGCTCTAGGTCAATTTTATGGTTTTTTTTTTTGTTGTAGAATCTTGGCTTTTAGACTGATTGTAGGGTTTTCGGCTTATTATAGGGTTTTAAGCCGGCTTTAGGGCTTTCTGATCAACTTTAGGGCTTTTTGGCCGATTTCAAGGTTTTTCTGCTCACTATAGTATAGGGTATTTGGACGATTTAAGGGGCCTGGGTCAATTTTCTGGTTTTTCCGTACACTCTAGGCTTTTAGTCTGGTTTTAGGGTTTTCAACTTATTATAGGGATTTAGGCTGGCTTTAGGTCTTTCTGATCAACTTTAGGGCTTTTCTCCGATTTCAGGGTTTTGCGGCTGATTTCATGGTTTTTCCGCTGACTATAGTATAGGTTATTTTGACGATTTAAGGGCTCTGTGTCAATTTTGTGGTTTTTCTCTAGACTCTAGGCTTTTAGACTTATTTTAGGTTTTTCGGCTTACTATAGGGTTTTAGGCCTTTCTGATCAACTTTAGGGCTTTTTGGCTGATTTCAAGGTTTTTCCGCTGACTATATAGCATTGCGTATTTGGACGATTTAATGGCTCTGGGTCAATTTTCTGGTTTTTCCTTACACTCTAGGCTAGTAGTCTGATTTTAGGCTTTTCAGCTTATTATAGAGATTTAGGCTGGCTGTAGGGCTTTCTAATCAATTTTAGGGCTTTTGGTCGATTTTAGGGTTTTCGGCCGATTTCAGGGTTTTTCCGCTGACTATAGTATAGGTTATTTTGACGATTTAAGGGCTATGGGTCAATTTTATGGTTTTTCTGTAGACTCTAGGCTTTTAGACTTATGTTAGGGTTTTCGGCTTATTATAGGCTGTTGGGCCGGCTTTAGGGCTTTATGATCTACTTTAGGGCTTTTTGGCCGATTTTAAGGTTTTTCCGCTGACTATAGTATAGGGTATTTGGACGATTTAAAGGCTCTGGGTCAAATTTTTTTTTTGTAGATATAGGCTTTTATACTGATTTTTCGGTTTTCGGCTTGTGAAGAAGGTCTTGCCCCTGACTCTGGCTGAAGTTATGATGACGAGAAACGCATTACAAAAAGAAGAAAAGAAGACTTAGAAGATCCCGCTCAACATACTTCAAGACATACTCAAGGGTTCTAGTTTTGACTAAGTCTTACAAATTAGGTAAGTTATGCTTTTAAGGTTACTTTAAGTATGAAGGTTCAAAGTCAAGTTAAAATATTGAGTACAACCTTTTTCATAAGTTAAAAATGATTGAAAAACTCAATTAGGTCTTAAAGTTTCATTATCTAAAAATGGACTTGAGTGTAATCGATTACCACTCTTTAAGTAATCGATTACACAGAGGCAAGTAATCGATTACCTCTTGCTTGTAATCGATTACATGTTTGAATTTGAAATTCAAATTTCAACGGGCAAATAGCGTAATCGATTACCAAAGTACTGTAATCGATTACCTAGTCGACAGATGTGTTGTTTCATGGACGATCTCTAGTGCCTATAAATAGTCCATTAAGGCTCAGTAATGAGACAAGAATTACATACAACTTTCATATTTATTAGAGCCAAAATTCTGAGTCTTAAACTCTTCATTTTCAAAAGAACACATATGCTGTTCAATTTTTGAAGAACTTAGAATTGAAAAAGAGCCTTCATATGTCAAGTGCCTAAAGCATAACATGCACATTCAATCCATTCTTATGTTAGAGGACTTATTCAGCTGTATAGAAATCTTCTTTATTCTCATTCTAGTTTGAATGAAAGTTCACCGTAGGGTTCGGTGAAGGTTGATACTTGGAAAGTGGTTTGCTTTCTGGTTGTTGATAGAGATTCTTAAATTTCTTGGTGTAAGCACTTGTAAGAAACCTTTTTCAATAGTGGAAAAATTCTCAAGGGTTCTTGAGGGACTGGATGTAGCCTTCGGTGGTTTGAAGGTGAACCAGGATAATACCTGTGTGTGAATTCTCTTAACTTTCATCTTTTACTTTCAAGCAAAGTCTTATTTCGCTGCATTCACAATCAATCATTGTGATTCTCATTACCTTGAAAGTAATCAGTTTTGTTAAGGCAAAAATTGGGAGAACCTAATTCACCCCCCTCTTAGGTTGCTATCTACACTTACAATTGGCATTAGAGCATAAGTTTAGGTAATTTGCTCCTAAAGATCCAGGAAGATGGCATCCTCCTCTAGACCTAGCACTAGTGAGGGATTCAACATAAACAAGCCACCATACTTCAATGGAGACCAATGAGTTTCCAATAATCAAAAGATCAAAACCAAGAACAAACCACATGGAAAGAACTCAAGAAAACCATTCTGGAATTTTATTGAACACTTGGTTGGCACAATCCAAAACAGAATTACATATATACAATTGGAGCATGCAAAAACAGAAAATTCAACTTCCATAATCAATCAATCACAACCCAAGAACCACAAACCTATTCCCTAACATGCATATTGTTCAAGGTATTCAAAAAGATGGGTAAAGAGAAGAGAGAATTTAAAACAAAACCAACCTTGAACAAATGAGAGGGAAAACTTGGAAAAGCACTCTAGCAAGAATCAACCAACTCCCAAGTGAAATCCAAAGAGATTGGATGGTTTGGAGATGGTGAAAATGCTGTTTAAAAGAGGTTTGGGTCGTGGGGTGAAAGAGGGTTGAGAGGAAGTTGAAGGAAATAAGAATGGGAAGTGGGAAAGTTTCAATTTAGAAACCCACTTAAAAACCTGCCTGTGTTCTAGGCTTGAGCATTGGCTTCCCAACGCTTAAGCGTTGGGGTCAAATGCAACACTGGGCCTTACAGGGGTCCAACGCTTGAGCGTTGGAATTAAAATTAAAAATTGAAGGATTACAGGGGCCTAACGCATGAGCGTTGGTCCCCCAACGCCTAGGCGTTGGGATTAATTGAAAATACTGGGTGATTTCAGGGGCCTAATGCATGAGCGTTGGGCCCCCCAACGCTTGAGCGTTGGGTGTAAAACGTCCCAAGGGCTTTTACAAGGGCTCAACTCATGAGCGTTGAGCCTCCAACGCCTGAGCGTTGGCCCCTCCTGCAACAAAACTTATATTTTTTTTTCTTTTCCAATTTGTATGCAGAAATTAAAGAAAACAATTTTAAACCAAACCTGGTCTTGGGTAGTCTCCCAAGAAGCTCGATTTTATAGTCTTCGATAGACTTGGTTCCTTCCAGAAATTGGTCAATCAACCAGGGTCTATTGCAAACTGTTTTAGACCCCTCAAGTCGTGCAAATTTTGACAACTTGTAGTCATCAAAATGATGCAGACCTGCTCAGCATAATCCTCACCATTTTCCCTCATAAGATCACCTATGGGCAGTTTAAAAGAATTTTGTTCGTTTTCTTCCGGTGTGGGAAGAAAATCAGATTTTTCCTTAGTTAAGCAATCCAGTTTTTCAATTTTCTTTTCCTCTTTTTTTTTTCCATAGCATCACTTACCGGGTCAATGGGAATTTGTTGGTTTACTGGCTTCCTCTTTAGAATGATTTGTATCCTTCCTTGAAGAATCTCCCTGGCCTTACATTCTTGCTCAGGACTTGGCAAAAATCCGGTATTGCGCTTGCAGTCTGATTCGGAGTAAAACTCGTCAATTAGAGTGAAGGCATCCTGCTTCTTCTTCTCATATTCCTTTTCAAGTTCAGCCCAGATTTTTGTCAGCCATTGCTATACCTAACAATACTCAGCAAACAAATTAGCAACACCAGTTCACAGCGGAAAATTCAGGAAATAAAAAAAACTCTAACAACAAAGGCAAAAGTCTAAATCAATAAAACCTATCCCCGGCAACACCGCAAAAAACTTGATGACCAAATCCGCAAGTGTATGGTTGATATCGAAGTAATATAAAAGATTATCTTTCTCCACAGGGATCAGTGTTTCAAAGTCTAATTTTAATTTGTTTAGAACTAGTGCAGAAAAAGTAAATTGTTTTCTTTAGGGCTTTCTGATCAACTATAGGGCTTTTTGCTGATTTCAGGGTTTTTGACCGATTTCGCGGTTTTTTCGCTGACTATAATGTACAGTATGTAGACGATTTAAGGGCTCTGGGTCAATTTTAGGGTTTTTCTGTAGACTCTAGGCTTTAAGATTGATTTAGGGTTTTCAGCTATTACAGGGTTTTAGGCCGGCTTTAGGTCTTTCTGATCAACTTTAGGGCTTCTGGCCGATTTCAGGGTTTTTACGTTGACTATCGTATAGGGTATTCAGACGATTTAAGGGCTCTGAGTCAGTTTTATGGTTTTTCTGTAGACTCGAGGCTTTTAGACTGATTTTAGGGTTTTCGGCTTATTATCGAGACTTAGGTCGGCTTTAGGGCTTTATGATCAACTTTAGGGCTTTTAGCCGATTTCAGGGTTTTCGGCAAAATTCAGGGTTTTTCCGTTGACTATAGTATAGGGTATGTGGACGATTTAAGGGCTCTAGGTCAATTTGATGGTTTTTCTGTAGACTCTAGGCTTTAGGGCTTTCTGATCATTTTAGGGCTTTTGGCCAATTTCAGGGTTTTCGGCTGATTTTAGGGCTCTGGGTCAATTTTATGATTTTTCTGTAGACTCTAGGCTTTTAGACTGGTTTTAGGGTTTACAGCTTATTATAGGGTTTTAGGACGGCCTTAGCGCTTTCTAATAATCTTTAGGGCTTTTATGCCGATTTTAGGGATTTCAGCCGATTTCGGGGTTTTATCACTGACTATAGTATAGGGTATGTGGACAATTTAAGGGCTCAGGGTCAATTTGATGGTTTTTCTGTAGGCTCTAGGCTTTTTGATTGATTTTAGGGTTTTCAGCTTTTATAGGATTTTAGGCTGGCTTTAGGGCTTTTGGCCGGTTTCAGGGTTTTCTATCGATTACAAGGTTTTTCCGCTGACTATAGTATAGGGTATTTGGATGATTTAAGGGCTCGGGGTAAACTTTATGGATTTTCAATAGACTCCACTCTTTAAGACTGATTTTAGGATTTTCGGCTTATGATAAGGTTTTAGACAGGCATTAGGGCTTTCTGATCAACTTTAGGGCTTTTGACCGATTTCAGGGTTTTCGGCCGATTACAGGGATTTTCCGCTGACTCAAGTATAGGGTATTTGGACGATTTAAGGGCTTTGGGTCAATTTTATGGTTTTTCTATAGACTCTAGGCTTTTAAACTAATTTTAGGGTTTTCGACTTATTATAGGGTTTTAGGCCGGCTTTAGGGCTTTCTGATCAACTTTAGGGCTTTTGGCCGATTGCAGGGTTTTCGGTCGATTTCAGGGTTTGTTCGCTGACTATAGTATTGGGTATGTGGACGATTGAAGGGCTCTGGGTCAATTTTATGGTTTTTCTTTATAATCTAGGCTTTTAGACTAATTTTAGGGTTTTCAGCTATTACAGGGTTTTAGGCCGGCTTTAGGGCTTTCTGATCAACTTTAGGGCTTTTGGCCGATTTTAGGATTTTTCCGCTAACTATAGTATAGGGTATTTTTATGATTTAATGGCTCTGGGTCAATTTTATGGTTTTTCGGTAGACTCTACGCTTTTAGACTGATTTTACGGTTTTTGACTTATTATAGGGTTTTAGGCCGGCTTTAGGGCTTTCTGATCAACTATAGGGCTTTTTGCTGATTTCAGGGTTTTTGACCGATTTCGGGGTTTTTTCGCTGACTATAATGTACAGTATGTAGACGATTTAAGGGCTCTGGGTCAATTTTATGGTTTTTCTGTAGACTCTAGGCTTTAAGATAGATTTAGGGTTTTCAGCTATTACAGGGTTTTAGGCCGGCTTTAGGTCTTTCTGATCAACTTTAGGGCTTCTGGCCGATTTCAGGGTTTTTACGTTGACTATCGTATAGGGTATTCAGACGATTTAAGGGCTCCGAGTCAATTTTATGGTTTTTCTGTAGACTCGAGGCTTTTAGACTGATTTTAGGGTTTTCGGCTTATTATCAAGACTTAGGTCGGCTTTAGGGCTTTATGATCAACTCTAGAGCTTTTAGCCGATTTCAGAGTTTTCGACAAAATTCAGGGTTTTTCCGTTGACTATAGTATAGGGTATGTGGACGATTTAAGGGCTCTAGGTCAATTTGATGGTTTTTCTGTAGACTCTAGGCTTTTAGAATGATTTTAGTGTTTTCGGCTTATTATAGGGATTTAGGCCGGCTACAGGGCTTTCTGATCAACTTTAGGGCTTTTTGCCGGTTTAAGGGTTTTCTGCCGATTTCAAGGTTTTCGATTGACTATAGTATAGGGTATTTGGACGATTTAAGGGCTCTGGGTCAATTTTATTTTTTTTCTATAGACACCTGGCTTTAAGACTGATTTTAGGATTTTCGGCTTATTATAGGGTTTTAGGCAGGCTTTAGGGCTTTCTGATCAACTTTAGGGCTTTTGGCCGATTTCAGGGTTTTTAGCCGATTTGAAGGTTTTTTCGCTGACTAAAGTATAGGGTATGTGGACGATTTAAGTATTGTGGGTCAATTTTATGGTTTTTCTGTAGACTCTAGGCTTTAATAGTGATTTTAGGGTTTTTGGCTTATTATAGAATTTTAGGCCGGCTTTAGGGATTTCTGATCATTTTAGGGCTTTTGGCCAATTTCAGGGTTTTCGGCTGATTTTAGGGCTCTGGGTCAATTTTATGATTTTTCTGTAGACTCTAGGCTTTTAGACTGGTTTTAGGGTTTACAGCTTATTATAGGGTTTTAGGACGGCCTTAGCGCTTTCTGATCAACTTTAGGGCTTTTATGCCGATTTTAGGGATTTCGGCCGATTTCGGGGTTTTATCGCTGACTATTGTATAGGGTATGTGGACAATTTAAGGGCTCTGGGTCAATTTGATGGTTTTTCTGTAGGCTCTAGGCTTTTTGACTGATTTTAGGGTTTTCAGCTTTTATAGGATTTTAGGCTGGCTTTAGGGCTTTTGGCAGGTTTCAGGGTTTTCTATCGATTACAAGGTTTTTCTACTGACTATAGTATAGGGTATTTGGATGATTTAAGGGCTAGGGGTAAACTTTATGGATTTTCAATAGACTCCACTCTTTAAGACTGATTTTAGGATTTTCAGCTTATGAAAGGGTTTTAGACAGGCTTCAGGGCTTTCTGATCAAGTTTAGGGCTTTTGGCCGATTTCAGGGTTTTCAGCCGATTACAGGGATTTTCCGCTGACTCAAGTATAGGGTATTTGGACGATTTAAGGGCTCTGGGTAAATTTTATGGTTTTTCTATAGACTCTAGGCTTTTAGACTAATTTTAGGGTTTTCGTCTTATTATAGGGTTTTAGGCCGGCTTTAGGGCTTTCTGATCAACTTTAGGGCTTTTGGCCGATTGCAGGGTTTTTGGTCGATTTCAGGGTTTGTTCGCTGAGTATAGTATAGGGTATGTGGACGATTGAAGGGCTCTGGGTCAATTTTATGGTTTTTCTTTATAATCTAGGCTTTTAGACTAATTTTAGGGTTTTCAGCTATTACAGGGTTTTAGGCCGGCTTTAGGGCTTTCTGATCAACTTTAGGGCTTTTGGCCGATTTTAGGATTTTTCCGCTAACTATAGTATAGGGTATTTTGATGATTTAATGGCTCTAGGTCAATTTTATGGTTTTTCGGTAGACTCTACGCTTTTAGACTGATTTTACGGTTTTTGACTTATTATAGGGTTTTAGGCCGGCTTTAGGGCTTTCTAATCAACTATAGGGCTTTTTGCTGATTTCAAGGTTTTTGACCGATTTCGCGGTTTTTTCGCTGACTATAATGTACAGTATGTAGACGATTTAAGGGCTCTGGGTCAATTTTGTGAAGAAGGTCTTGCTCCTGACCCTGGCTGTGGTTTTGATGACGACAAACTCATCAACAAAAAGAAGAAAAGAAGACTTCAAAGAATCAAGCACACAAGTCCATCATAAGTCTAGAAGTCTTAGTATTAGGTGAGTTATGCTTCCAAAGGTTTATTAAAGCATAAAGGCTCTTAAAAACATCTAATCTAATCAAGCTAAGAGTTTTCATAACTTAAAAGAAGTAGAAAACCTTAAGCAAGTCTCAAAGAACAAGTTTCTGGAAAATGGGCTTCTGTGTAATTGATTACATCATTATGGTAATCGATTACACCAAGGCAAGTAATCGATTACTCCAGTCTTGTAATCGATTACCTGTTTGAAATTCAAATTCAAACTGAAACGGTCACTTGTGTAATCGATTACACTAAGTATGGTAATCGATTACCAGAACGAAAAAGTGCATCTTTTCATGAACCATTGTGTCTCAAACCTTTTGAAAAGGGTTGTGATGGTTCAAGGACGTTTCCCTTGCCTATATAAAGACCATTTGAGTCCAGAAAACATAACACACACAACACACACGAAATATACACATTTCACATGAGAAAAACACATTAGGCCAAAGCTCTTTCAAAATTAGTTCATCTTTTAGAACTTAAATCTTTTGGAGCCTAAATTCTGAGTTCATGATCTTCATGTTTACAAGAACACATTAGTTGTTCATATCTTGAAGAACTCAGAATTGTATTATGCTTAAAAGCCTTAAAGCATAATTTCTCATGTTCAATCCAATTGTGTGTTAAAGGATTGAAACAGCCGATTGTAATATCTTCTTCATCTCTTTCTGTAAGATTGAGTTTTTCACCGTGGTATTCGGTGAAGGGTTGTTGTCACTGAAAGTGGTTTACTTTCGGGGTTTTCATTGAAGGTGGTTTAGCCTTCAAGGTCTGAGGGTGGTTTGCCTTCAGGAACTGAAAGCGGTTTGCTTTCAGGGGCTGTTGAAAGCGGTTTGCTTTCACAGGATATTGGTAGAAGTTCTTGGGGTCCTTGGGTTAGGAACTTGTAAGAAATTCTTATCAATAGTGGAAAAATCCTCAAGGAGTTTTCTTGAGGGACTGGACGTAGTCTTCGGTGGATTGAAGGCGAACCAGGATAAATCTTGTGTGTGATTCTCTTTATCCTTCACATTTACTTTCAAGTATTGTTCATATCCGCTGCAATCACAACGATCAATTCGTGATCATCATAAACTTGAAAGTAACGATTTCAATAAGGTGAAAATTGGGGCAACACTGATTCACCCCCCCCCCCCCTCTCAGGTTGCTATCTGTTCTAACAATTGGTATCAAAGCGAAGGTTTAGGTAAGTTATTCCTAAGATCCGGGAAAAGATGGCATCCTCTTCCAATCATGGAACAAATGAAGGATTCAACATAAACAGGCCACCATTCTTCAATGGAGAACATTATGACTTCTGGAAAATCAAGATGAAGATATTCATAAAGTCATTAGACTCAGGAATATGGAAAGCCATTGAAGAAGGACCCTTTGTGCCTGTAACAACAAATGAAGAAGGAACTTCACAACCAAAATCAGAAAGTACTTGGAGTGAAGAAGAAAAGAAGAAGGTTCAATATGATCTCAAAGGGATGAACATCCTTACATCTGCTCTTGGCATGGACGAATTTTTCAGAGTATCAACGTGCACTTCATCAAAAGAAATATGGGATACGTTGATGGTGACTCATGAAGGAACAGATGAAGTCAAGAGATCAAAGATCAATACTCTATCTCAGGAATATGAAATGTTCAGAATGCTTCCAGGAGAAAAGGTATTAGATATGCAAAAACGATTCACTCATTTAATTAATCATTTGATTGCTCTTGGAAAACAATTTTCAAATAGTGACTTGAACATGAAAGTTCTAAGATCACTTACAAGAGTATGGCAACCAAAAGTCACAGCCATCTCTGAGAAGAAGAGTTTATCAAATATGTCTCTTGCAACTCTGTTTGGAAAACTCCAAGAACATGAGTTGGAATTGAATCGTTTAGAAGAGCATGAACAACATGAGAAGAAGTATCGATCAATTTCCTTAAAGGCAAAGGAAAGCATCAAAGAAGATTATGATGCGGATTCTGAAGAAGAAGATGAAAATTTAAATCTTCTAGTCAAGAACTTTGGAAAGTTTCTTAAAAGAAAAAGTGTTAAATTCAACAATAAATCTTTCCAAAGAAACAATGATCCCTCTTCGTCACAAAAGATCACATGTTTCGAATGTGGTAAACCTGGACACTTCAAATCAGATTGTCCAAATCTTCAGAAGAAGAGACATGGTCAAAGAGAAAAGTTTGAAAAGAAGGATCAACCTACACGAAAAGCATATTTGGCTTGGGATGATAATGAAGTAAGTTCATCATCAGACTCTGACAAAGAAGAAGCACAAGTTGCTTTAATGGCCTCACATGATTCAGACATTGAAGATTCCCAGGTGTGTATGAAAGCAGCAAAGGATTTATGGTATCTTGATAGTGGCTGCTCATCACACATGACAGGAGACAAAACCAAATTTTCATTTCTTATACCTAGAGAAAAAGGTTTTGTCACATATGGTAACAATCAAAAGGGAAAGATACTCGGTATTGGAAGAATAGGCACACCCCCTCAAACAGTCATCGATAAAGTTCTTTACGTTGATGGTTTGATGCATAATCTTCTGAGTATTAGTCAACTATGTGATAAGGGTTTGAAAGTTGGTTTTATTAATGATATATGTGTAGTAAAAGATGTGAAAACTAAAGAGATTAAGTTTTCTGGGTATAAAGTAAACAAAGTCTTCATGATCTCATTGGAAGAAATTCCACAAAATGTGAGATGCCTTTTGGCCAAGAACAATAGTGATTCATGGCTATGGCATAGAAGACTTGCTCATATTCACATAGATCATTTAAACAAACTAGTCAAACATGATCTGGTTATTGGGCTTCCAAAAATGAAATTCGAAAAAGACAAGCTCTGTGATGCATGTCAAAAGGGAAAGCAAACCAGAACATCCTTCAAACCTAAGAACATAGTTTCAACAACAAGACCCCTTCAATTGTTACATATGGATCTGTTCGGACCATCTAGAACAAAAAGTCTCGGAGGTAATTTCTATGCACTTGTTATTGTTGATGATTTCTCTAGATTCACTTGGACTTTATTTCTACCTCATAAGAATGAAGCCTTCAATGCATTCAAAAGATATGCAAGGCTAGTTCAAAATGAGAAGTCTTTAAAGATCTCTTCTATTAGAAGTGATCATGGTGGAGAATTTCAGAATCAACAATTCCAAGAACTATGTGATGAAAACGGAATATCACATAATTTCTCTACTCCAAGAACACCACAACAAAATGATGTTGTAGAAAGGAAGAACAGATTACTTGAAGAATTAGCAAGGACAATGCTAAGTGAATCAAGTCTCCCTAAATACTTCTGGGCTGATGCTGTAAGTACTGCTTGCTATGTTTCCAATAGAGTTCTCATTAGACCTATTCTTAAGAAAACTCCCTATGAACTCTACAAAGGAAGGAAACCAAATATCTCTCATCTACATGCTTTTGGATCAAAATGCTTTGTCTTGAATAATGGAAAGGAAAACCTTGGTAAGTTTGATGAAAAATCTGATGAAGGTATATTCCTTGGATATTCTTTAACAAGCAAAGCATATAGAGTCTTTAACAAGAAAACTCTATCCGTGGAAGAATCCATACATGTTTCTTTTGATGAATCTAAATCTTCAATAGAAGATAAAGTCAATCTTCCGGATAATGAAGAAGATGACATCATTATAAATGAAGATTCTCAAAAAGATGGAGATCATAATCCAATACAAGAAGAGCACATTGAAGATAATACTTATCAACTTCCAAAAGAATGGAGAACCCATAGGGATCATCCAGTTGATAATATTATTGGTGATATCTCTAGAGGCGTTTCTACAAGGCTACGCTTGAATGATTCAGTTTTGAATATGGCCTTTGTCTCTCAGATAGAACCATCATAAGTAAATGATGCTCTAGAGAATGAGTATTGGATTGTAGCAATGCAGGAAGAATTAAACCAATTTGAAAGGAATCAAGTTTGGGAACTTGTCCCTAAGCCTAGTGATAAACACATTATTGGAACAAAGTGGGTATTTAGAAATAAGTTAGATGAAAATGGTATTATAGTTAGAAATAAAGCAAGATTGGTTGCTCAAGGTTATAATCAAGAAGAAGGTATAGATTTTGATGAAACATATGCACCCGTAGCAAGATTAGAAGCCATAAGATTGTTATTAGCGTATGCTTGCTCTTTAAACTTCCCATTGTATCAAATGGACGTCAAAAGTGCCTTCCTGAACGGATATATTCAAGAAGAAGTGTATGTGAAGCAACCTCCAGGATTTGAAGATCCAAAGTTTCCTTCACATGTCTTCAGACTAAAGAAAGCACTCTATGGTCTTAAGCAAGCCCCTCGTGCATGGTATGATAGGTTAAGTACTTTCCTTTGTGATAAAGGATTTCAAAAAGGTAAGGCTGATACAACCTTGTTCATCAAAAGAACCAAAGGTAATACCTTACTTGTTCAAATTTATGTTGATGATATTATCTTTGGTGCAACTAACGAATCTCTTTGCAAAGATTTCTCTAACATGATGCAAGAAGAATTTGAGATGTCCATGATGGGACAATTAAATTTCTTTCTTGGTTTGCAAATCAAGCAATCAAATGATGGAATATTCATCAATCAATCAAAGTTTTGCAAGGAATTATTAAAGAAATATGATTTAGATGATTGCAAAGCCATAGCCACACCAATGGGGTCTAATACATATCTAGATCAAGATGAATCTGGTGTTCAAGTTGACATCACTAAATATAGAGGTATGATCGGATCTCTTTTGTACTTAACTGCAAGTAGACCTGATATTATGTTTAGTGTATGTCTATGTGCTAGATATCAAGCATCTCCTAGGGAATCACATTTGAGTTCTGTTAAGCGGATTTTCAAATATTTGAAAGGAACTACAAATGTTGGATTGTGGTATCCCAAGGGAAGTGTTTGTGATTTGATTGGATATTCTGATTCTGATTATGCTGGTTGTAAAACTGAAAGAAAGAGTACAAGTGGTACTTGTCACTTATTAGGAAATGCTCTTGTTTCATGGTCTTGTAAGAAACAAGCATGTGTTGCTCTAAGTACTGCAGAAGCAGAATATATTGCTGCAGGAAGTTGTTGTGCACAAACTCTATGGCTCAAACAACAATTCAAAGATTATGGCTTAGAGCTGGGCTGCATTTCTATCAAATGTGACAACACAAGTGCCATTAATCTCACTAAAAACCCTATCATGCATTCTCGAACTAAGCATATTGATATACGACATCATTTTCTTCGAGATCATGTTATGAGGAAAGATATAGAGATTTCTTTTGTAGATACACATAATCAACTAGCAGATATCTTTACTAAACCTCTTTCTAAGGAATCATTTTATAAGATAAGAAGAGAGTTAGGCATATTAGATGAGCATGACATTTAAGTTAACATGTTATGTGCACAATCTTTATGATAAATATATGTTTACATGCATTTAGATAGATTATATCCTTAAGTATTTATAGGAAAAAGCGTTACATAAGTACTAGAAGCCTAGAACTTGTAAGAATTGTCATAATAATCGATTATCATAGGTCTTGTAATCGATTATCCTTGTTCTAAGTCCTCATGCCTGGTGAAATCATTTGAGTAATCGATTATCACAACTGCTATAATCGATTACATGTTCAAAATTTGAATTCTTTCAAATTTGTAACTACTGTAATCGATTACCCTAACTGCAGTAATCGATTACTTGTTCGAAAAACTGCCAGTATTCCAGTTTTCCCTCTTCCTTTTGAAATTCAAACCTTAGAAAACTGATCTGTAATCGATTAATCATCCATCCACAAGTCTATTTAAGCAGCAGCATTTGATGATCTCTCTCCATTCCTAATATCAAACTATCATGGACCCTTCTCGTTCTCGTTCTTCACGACCTATGAATCTTACCAGACTTCTCACATCCACAAATCAACGAACCCGTTTTGTGTCACGTTTCATAAATCAACTCATCCGAAAGCCTATGTTTGGAGATTTGGATTCTTTTGTTGGTATTGGTTACACCTTCCCTGCATATCTCAAATATCAAAACCTTGAGGAATTCATCTCTATGAGCAATCCCTACTACCCAGAACTTGTCAAAGTTTTCTACTGCAATTTGGAACCTTTGCAAGATGGATTTCAAAGCTCCGTCAAGGGGATTCTTATTCGACATTCCCTTTCCTCTTTTGGTCGTTGCCTTGGGCTTTCTTCCTCTGGTGCTCTTTTAGGTCCTAACCTGCCCTGCCCCTGGTCTGATTACAGCCATGACTCCTTCTATAAATCTCTCTGTAGATTTGAGTTGGCAGACCTCCAACGAATTCATCCACCTCATACCACTTCTTGTCCCTATAACACGGATGTCCTCACCACGAACAATCATCTGCTTCACTACATCATCAATCAAGTGGTTCTCCCTGAAGAAAATCTTCTCGCCCACATTAGCGAGTTTGAGTTGCAAATTTTGTATGGCATCCTTCATTGCCACAAAATTAATTGGGCGTTCTTAGTTCTGAATCACATGCTGAGATGTCGTGACTTGGCAGACTCTTTTCCTTATGCATCCCTCATCTCTCGCCTCCTTATCTACTCTGGTGTACCAATCGCAAAGCTCTATGACACCCGGTCCTCTCATCTTAAACGTGTGGACACTTCCATCCTTCCCTCTCTCAATATATCAAATGACTTTGGCCTCTTCCTTCTTCCTGGTCAAGTTCATGATGATGGTCGTAGTTTAAGGTTCATCCGTACCAATGATGATGATGCTTCTCCTACTAGTCCTTAGTCTACTAAGTATACTTTTATGCTTCTTTGTTTCATCATTGTATATTAATCTCTTTCAATGTATTAGTCTTCTTGAATATTATAAATATAAGTACTAGTTATGTGTGTTTTTATTCATAGCTTCCATATTTACCCCCAACCCCCAATGCTTTATTTTGCATTATATACTTGTATGGATGTATGCCTGTACTCTTTGGCCTTTTCTTCTTTTTGATGAAGTCAAAAGGGAGAGAAAGGTTCCGTGCATTTAAAGATCATATGCAGGAATTCAACAAGTACACTAGAAAGGGGGAGAAAAATCAAACATGCTAGATTCCATCAAACAGGGGGAGTTTTACATCACAAATGCACATATGATCTTCAAATAGTCAAGTATGTGTTTGCCATCATCAAAAAGGGGGAGATTGTGAAGAAGGTCTTGCTCCTGACCCTGGCTGTGGTTTTGATGACGACAAACTCATCAACAAAAAGAAGAAAAGAAGACTTCAAAGAATCAAGCACACAAGGCCATCATAAGTCTAGAAGTCTTAGTATTAGGTGAGTTATGCTTCCAAAGGTTTATTAAAGCATAAAGGCTCTTAAAAACACCTAATCTAATCAAGCTAAGAGTTTTCATAACTTAAAAGAAGTAGAAAACCTTAAGCAAGTCTCAAAGAACAAGTTTCTGGAAAATGGGCTTCTGTGTAATCGATTACATCATTATGGTAATCGATTACACCAAGGCAAGTAATCGATTACTCCAGTCTTGTAATCGATTACCTGTTTGAAATTCAAATTCAAACTGAAACGGTCACTTGTGTAATCGATTACACTAAGTATGGTAATTGATTACCAGAACGAAAAAGTGCATCTTTTCATGAACCATTGTGTCTCAAACCTTTTGAAAAGGGTTGTGATGGTTCAAGGACGTTTCCCTTGCCTATATAAAGACCATTTGAGTCCAGAAAACATAACACACACAACACACACGAAATATACACATTTCACATGAGAAAAACACATTAGGCCAAAGCTCTTTCAAAATTAGTTCATCTTTTAGAACTTAAATCTTTTGGAGCCTAAATTCTGAGTTCATGATCTTCATGTTTACAAGAACACATTAGTTGTTCATATCTTGAAGAACTCAGAATTGTATTATGCTTAAAAGCCTTAAAGCATAATTTCTCATGTTCAATCCAATTGTGTGTTAAAGGATTGAAACAGCCGATTGTAATATCTTCTTCATCTCTTTCTGTAAGATTGAGTTTTTCACCGTGGTATTCGGTGAAGGGTTGTTGTCACTGAAAGTGGTTTACTTTCGGGGTTTTCATTGAAGGTGGTTTAGCCTTCAAGGTCTGAGGGTGGTTTGCCTTCAGGAACTGAAAGCGGTTTGCTTTCAGGGGCTGTTGAAAGCGGTTTGCTTTCACAGGATATTGGTAGAAGTTCTTAGGGTCCTTGGGTTAGGAACTTGTAAGAAATTCTTATCAATAGTGGAAAAATCCTCAAGGAGTTTTCTTGAGGGACTGGACGTAGTCTTCGGTGGATTGAAGGCGAACCAGGATAAATCTTGTGTGTGATTCTCTTTATCCTTCACATTTACTTTCAAGTATTGTTCATATCCGCTGCAATCACAACGATCAATTCGTGATCATCATAAACTTGAAAGTAACGATTTCAATAAGGCGAAAATTGGGGCAACACTGATTCACCCCTCCCCTCTCAGGTTGCTATCTGTTCTAACAAATTTTATAGTTTTTCTGTAGACTTTAGGCTTTAAGATAGATTTAGGGTTTTCAGCTATTACAGGGTTTTAGGCCGGCTTTAGGTCTTTCTGATCAACTTTAGGGCTTCTGGCCGATTTCAGGGTTTTTACGTTGACTATCGTATAGGGTATTTAGACGATTTAAGGGCTCCGAGTCAATTTTATGGTTTTTCTATAGACTCGAGGCTTTTAGACTGATTTTAGGGTTTTCGGCTTATTATCAAGACTTAGGTCGGCTTTAGGGCTTTATGATCAACTCTAGGGCTTTTAGCCGATTTCAGGGTTTTCGGCAAAATTCAGGGTTTTTCCGTTGACTATAGTATAGGGTATGTGGACGATTTAAGGGCTCTAGGTCAATTTGATGGTTTTTCTGTAGACTCTAGGCTTTTAGAATGATTTTAGTGTTTTCGGCTTATTATAGGGATTTAGGCCGGCTATAGGGCTTTCTGATCAACTTTAGGGCTTTTTGCCGGTTTAAGGGTTTTCTCCCATTTTCAAGGTTTTCGGCTGACTATAGTATAGGGTATTTGGACGATTTAAGGGCTTTGGGTCAATTTTATTTTTTTTCTATCGACACCTGGCTTTAAGAATGATTTTAGGATTTTTGGCTTATTATAGGGTTTTAGGCAGGCTTTAGGCCTTTCTGATCAACTTTAGGGCTTTTGGCCGATTTCAGGGTTTTTAGCCGATTTGAAGGTTTTTTCGCTGACTAAAGTATAGGGTATGTGGACGATTTAAGTATTGTGGGTCAATTTTATGGTTTTTCTGTAGACTCCAGGCTTTAATAGTGATTTTAGGGTTTTTGGCTTATTATAGAATTTTAGGCCGGCTTTAGGGCTTTCTGATCATTTTAGGGCTTTTGGCCAATTTCAGGGTTTTCGGCTGATTTTGGGCTCTGGGTCAATTTTATGATTTTTCTGTAGACTATAGGCTTTTAGACTGGTTTTAGGGTTTACAGCTTATTATAGGGTTTTAGGACGGCCTTAGCGCTTTCTGATAATCTTTAGGGCTTTTATGCCGATTTTAGGGATTTCGGCCGATTTCGGGGTTTTATCACTGACTATAGTATAGGGTATGTGGACAATTTAAGGGCTCTGGGTCAATTTGATGGTTTTTCTGTAGGCTCTAGGCTTTTTGACTGATTTTAGGGTTTTTAGCTTTTATAGGATTTTAGGCTGGCTTTAGGGCTTTTGGCCGGTTTCAGGGTTTTCTATCGATTACAAGGTTTTTCCGCTGACTATAGTATAGGGTATTTGGACGATTTAAGGGCTCGGGGTAAACTTTATGGATTTTCAATAGACTCCACTCTTTAAGACTGATTTTAGGATTTTCGGCTTATGATAGGGTTTTAGACAGGCATTAGGGCTTTCTGATCAACTTTAGGGCTTTTGACCGATTTCAGGGTTTTCGGCCGATTACAGGGATTTTCCGCTGACTCAAGTATAGGGTATTTGGACGATTTAAGGGCTTTGGGTCAATTTTATGGTTTTTCTATAGACTCAAGGCTTTTAGACTAATTTTAGGGTTTTCGTCTTATTATAGGGTTTTAGGCCGGCTTTAGGGCTTTCTGATCAACTTTAGGGCTTTTGGCCGATTGCAGGGTTTTCAGTCGATTTCAGGGTTTGTTCGCTGACTATAGTATAGGGTATGTGGACGATTGAAGGGCTCTGGGTCAATTTTATGGTTTTTCTTTATAATCTAGGCTTTTAGACTAATTTTAGGGTTTTCAGCTATTACAGGGTTTTAGGCCGGCTTTAGGGCTTTCTGATCAACTTTAGGGCTTTTGGCCGATTTTAGGATTTTCCGCTAACTATAGTATAGGGTATTTTGATGATTTGATGGCTCTGGGTCAATTTTATGGTTTTTCGGTAGACTCTACGCTTTTAGACCGATTTCGGGGTTTTTTCGCTGACTATAATGTACAGTATGTAGACGATTTAAGGGCTCTGGGTCAATTTTATGGTTTTTCTGTAGACTCTAGGCTTTAAGATTGATTTAGGGTTTTCAGCTATTACAGGGTTTTAGGCCGGCTTTAGGTCTTTCTGATCAACTTTAGGGCTTCTGGCCGATTTCAGGATTTTTACGTTGACTATCGTATAGGGTATTCAGACGATTTAAGGGCTCCGAGTCAATTTTATGGTTTTTCTGTAGACTCGAGGCTTTTAGACTGATTTTAGGGTTTTCGGCTTATTATCGAGACTTAGTTCGGCATTAGGGCTTTATGATCGACTTAAGGGCTTTTAGCCGATTTCAGGGTTTTCGGCAAAATTCAGGGTTTTTCCGTTGACTATAGTATAGGGTATGTGGACGATGTAAGGGCTCTAGGTCAATTTGATGGTTTTTCTATAGACTCTAGGCTTTTAGAATGATTTTAGTGTTTTCGGCTTATTATAGGGATTTAGGCCGGCTATAGGGCTTTCTGATCAACTTTAGGGCTTTTTGCCGGTTTAAGGGTTTTCTGCCGATTTCAAGGTTTTCGGCTGACTATAGTATAGGGTATTTGGACGATTTAAGGGCTCTGGGTCAATTTTATTTTTTTTCTATCGACACCTGGCTTTAAGACTGATTTTAGGATTTTCGGCTTATTATAGGGTTTTAGGCAGGCTTTAGGGCTTTCTGATTAACTTTAGGGCTTTTGGCCGATTTCAGGATTTTTAGCCGATTTGAAGGTTTTTTCGCTGACTAAAGTATAGGGTATGTGGACGATTTAAGTATTGTGGGTCAATTTTATGGATTTTCTGTAGACTCTAGGCTTTAATAGTGATTTTAGGGTTTTTGGCTTATTATAGAATTTTAGGCCGGCTTTAGGGCTTTCTGATCATTTTAGGGCTTTTGGCCGATTTCAGGGTTTTCGGCTGATTTTAGGGCTCTGGGTCAATTTTATGATTTTTCTGTAGACTCTAGGCTTTTAGACTGGTTTTAGGGTTTACAGCTTATTATAGGGTTTTAGGACGGCCTTAGCGCTTTCTGATCAACTTTAGGGCTTTTATGCCGATTTTAGGGATTTCGGCCGATTTCGGGGTTTTATCGCTGACTATAGTATAGGGTATGTGGACAATTTAAGGGCTCTGGGTCAATTTGATGGTTTTTCTGTAGGCTCTAGGCTTTTTGACTGATTTTAGGGTTTTCAGCTTATATAGGATTTTAGGCTGACTTTAGGGCTTTTGGCCGGTTTCAGGGTTTTCTATCGATTACAAGGTTTTTCCGCTAACTAGAGTATAGGGTATTTGGACGATTTAAGGGCTCGGGGTAAACTTTATGGATTTTCAATAGACTCCACTCTTTAAGACTGATTTTAGGATTTTCGGCTTATGATAGGGTTTTAAACTGGCATTAGGGCTTTCTGATCAACTTTAGGGCTTTTGGCCGATTTTAGGGTTTTCGGCCGATTACAGGGATTTTCCGCTGACTCAAGTATAGGGTATTTGGACGATATAAGGGCTCTGGGTCAATTTTATGGTTTTTCTGCAGACTCTAGGCTTTAAGATTGATTTAGGGTTTTCAGCTATTACAGGGTTTTAGGCCGGCTTTAGGTCTTTCTGATCAACTTTAGGGCTTCTGGCCGATTTCAGGGTTTTTACATTGACTATCGTATAGGGTATTCAGACGATTTAAGGGCTCCGAGTCAATTTTATGGTTTTTCTGTAGACTCGAGGATTTTAGACTGATTTTAGGGTTTTCAGCTTATTATCGAGACTTAGGACGGCTTTAGGGCTTTATGATCAACTTTAGGGCTTTTAGCCGATTTCAGGGTTTTCGGCAAAATTCAGGGTTTTTCCGTTGACTATAGTATAGGGTATGTGGACGATTTAAGGGCTCTAGTTCAATTTGATGGTATTTCTGTAGACTCTAGGCTTTTAGAATGATTTTAGTGTTTTCGGCTTATTATAGGGATTTAGGCCGGCCATAGGGCTTTCTGATCAACTTTAGGGCTTTTTGCCGGTTTAAGGGTTTTCTGTCGATTTCAAGGTTTTCAGCTGACTATTGTATAGGGTATTTGGACGATTTAAGGGCTCTGGGTCAATTTTATTTTTTTTATATAGACACCTGGCTTTAAGACTGATTTTAGGATTTTCGGCTTATTATAGGGTTTTAGGCAGGCTTTAGGGCTTTCGGATCAACTTTAGGGCTTTTGGCCGATTTCAGGGTTTTTAGCCGATTTGAAGGTTTTTTCGCTGACTAAAGTATAGGGTATGTGGACGATTTAAGTATTGTTGGTCAATTTTATGGTTTTTCTGTAGACTCCAGGCTTTGATAGTGATTTTAGGGTTTTTGGCTTATTATAGAATTTTAGGCCGGCTTTAGGGCTTTCTGATCATTTTAGGGCTTTTGGCCAATTTCAGGGTTTTCGGCTGATTTTAGGGCTCTGGGTCAATTTTATGATTTTTCTGTAGACTCTACCATTTTAGACTGGTTTTAGGGTTTACAGCTTATTATAGGGTTTTAGGACGGCCTTAGCGCTTTCTGATCAACTTTAGGGCTTTTATGCCGATTTTAGGGATTTCGGCCGATTTCGGGGTTTTATCGCTGAGTATAGTATAGGGTATGTGGACAATTTAAGGGCTCTGGGTCAATTTGATGGTTTTTCTGTAGGCTCTAGGCTTTTTGACTGATTTTAGGGTTTTCAGCTTTTATAGGATTTTAGGCTGGCTTTAGGGCTTTTGGCCGGTTTCAGGGTTTTCTATCGATTACAAGGTTTTTCCGCTAACTATAGTATAGGGTATTTGGACGATTTAAGGGCTCGGGGTAAACTTTATGGATTTTCAATAGACTCCACTCTTTAAGACTGATTTTAGGATTTTCGGCTTATGATAGGGTTTTAAACAGGCATTAGGGCTTTCTGATCAACTTTAGGGCTTTTGGCCGATTTCAGGGTTTTCGGCCGATTACAGGGATTTTCCGCTGACTCAAGTATAGGGTATTTGGACGATATAAGGGCTCTGGGTCAATTTTATGGTTTTTCTGCAGACTCTAGGCTTTAAGATTGATTTAGGGTTTTCAGCTATTACAGGGTTTTAGGCCGGCTTTAGGTCTTTCTGATCAACTTTAGGGCTTCTGGCCGATTTCAGGGTTTTTACATTGACTATCGTATAGGGAATTCAGACGATTTAAGGGCTTCGAGTCAATTTTATAGTTTTTCTGTAGACTCGAGGCTTTTAGACTGATTTTAGGGTTTTCAGCTTATTATCGAGACTTAGGACGGCTTTAGGGCTTTATGATCAACTTTAGGGCTTTTAGCCGATTTCAGGGTTTTCGGCAAAATTCAGGGTTTTTCCGTTGACTATAGTATAGGGTATGTGGACGATTTAAGGGCTCTAGTTCAATTTGATGGTTTTTCTGTAGACTCTAGGCTTTTAGAATGATTTTAGTGTTTTCGGCTTATTATAGGGATTTAGGCCGGCTATAGGGCTTTCTGATCAACTTTAGGGCTTTTTGCCGGTTTAAGGGTTTTCTGCCGATTTCAAGGTTTTCGGCTGACTATTGTATAGGGTATTTGGACGATTTAAGGGCTCTGGGTCAATTTTTTTGTTTATATAGACAGGCTTTAATACTGATTTTAGGAAATTCGGCTAATTATAGGGTTTTAGGCAGGCTTTAGGGCTTTCTGATCAACTTTAGGGCATTTGGCCGATTTTAGGATTTTTCCGCTAACTATAGTATAGGGTATTTTGATGATTTAATGGCTCTGGGTCAATTTTATGGTTTTTCGGTAGACTCTACGCTTTTAGACTGCTTTTACGGTTTTTGACTTATTATAGGGTTTTAGGACGGCTTTAGGGCTTTCTGATCAACTATAGGGCTTTTTGCTGATTTCAGGGTTTTTGACCGATTTCGCGGTTTTTTCACTGACTATAATGTACAGCATGTAGACGATATAAGGGCTCTGGGTCAATTTTATGGTTTTTCTGCAGATTCTAGGCTTTAAGATTGATTTAGGGTTTTCAGCTATTACAGGGTTTTAGGCCGGCTTTAGGTCTTTCTGATCAACTTTAGGGCTTCTGGCCAATTTCAGGGTTTTTACGTTGACTATCGTATAGGGTATTCAGACGATTTAAGGGCTCCGAGTAAATTTTATGGTTTTTCTGTAGACTCGAGGCATTTAGACTGATTTTAGGGTTTTCAGCTTATTATCGAGACTTTGGACGGCTTTAGGGCTTTATGATCAACTTTGGGCTTTTAGCCGATTTCAGGGTTTTCGGCAAAATTCAGGGTTTTTCCGTTGACTATAGTATAGGGTATGTGGACGATTTAAGGGCTCTAGTTCAATTTGATGGTTTTTCAGTAGACTCTAGGCTTTTAGAATGATTTTAGTGTTTTCGGCTTATTATAGGGATTTAGGCCGACTATAGGGCTTTCTGATCAACTTTAGGGCTTTTTGCCGGTTTAAGGGTTTTCTGCCGATTTCAAGGTTTTCGGCTGACAATTGTATAGGGTATTTGGACGATTTAAGGGCTCTGGGTCAATTTTATTTTTTTTATATAGACACCTGGCTTTAAGACTGATTTTAGGATATTCGGCTTATTATAGGGTTTTAGGCAGACTTTAGGGCTTTCTGATCAACTTTAGGGCTTTTGGCCGATTTCAGGGTTTTCGGCCGATTACAGGGATTTTCCGCTGACTCAAGTATAGGGTATTTGGACGATATAAGGGCTCTGGGTCAATTTTATGGTTTTTCTGCAGACTCTAGGCTTTAAGATTGATTTAGGGTTTTCAGCTATTACATGGTTTTAGGCCGGCTTTAGGTCTTTCTGATCAACTTTAGGGCTTCTGGCCGATTTCAGGGTTTTTACATTGACTATCGTATAGGGTATTCAGACGATTTAAGGGCTCCGAGTCAATTTTATGGTTTTTCTGTAGACTCGAGGCTTTTAGACTGATTTTAGGGTTTTCAGCTTATTATCGAGACTTAGGACGGCTTTAGGGCTTTATGATCAACTTTAGGGCTTTTAGCCGATTTCAGGGTTTTCGGCAAAATTCAGGGTTTTTCCGTTGACTATAGTATAGGGTATGTGGACGATTTAAGGGCTCTAGTTCAATTTGATGGTTTTTCTGTAGACTCTAGGCTTTTAGAATGATTTTAGTGTTTTCGGCTTATTATAGGGATTTAGGCCGGCTATAGGGCTTTCTGATCAACTTTAGGGCTTTTTGCCGGTTTAAGGGTTTTCTGCCGATTTCAAGGTTTTCGGCTGACTATTGTATAGGGTATTTGGACGATTTAAGGGCTCTGGGTCAATTTTTTTTTTTATATAGACAGGCTTTAAGACTGATTTTAGGAAATTCGGCTAATTATAGGGTTTTAGGCAGGCTTTAGGGCTTTCTGATCAACTTTAGGGCTTTTGGCCGATTTTAGGATTTTTCCGCTAACTATAGTATAGGGTATTTTGATGATTTAATGGCTCTGGGTCAATTTTATGGTTTTTCGGTAGACTCTACGCTTTTAAACTGCTTTTACGGTTTTTGACTTATTATAGGGTTTTAGGACGGCTTTAGGGCTTTCTGATCAACTATAGGGCTTTTTGCTGATTTCAGGGTTTTTGACCGATTTCGCGGTTTTTTCACTGACTATAATGTACAGCATGTAGACGATATAAGGGCTCTGGGTCAATTTTATGGTTTTTCTGCAGACTCTAGGCTTTAAGATTGATTTAGGGTTTTCAGCTATTACAGGGTTTTAGGCCGGCTTTAGGTCTTTCTGATCAACTTTAGGGCTTCTGGCCGATTTCAGGGTTTTTACGTTGACTATCGTATAGGGTATTCAGACGATTTAAGGGCTCCGAGTCAATTTTATGGTTTTTCATTAGACTCGAGGCATTTAGACTGATTTTAGGGTTTTCAGCTTATTATCGAGACTTAGGACGGCTTTAGGGCTTTATGATCAACTTTGGGCTTTTAGCCGATTTCAGGGTTTTCGGCAAAATTCAGGGTTTTTCCGTTGACTATAGTATAGGGTATGTGGACGATTTAAGGGCTCTAGTTCAATTTGATGGTTTTTCAGTAGACTCTAGGCTTTTAGAATGATTTTAGTGTTTTCGGCTTATTATAGGGATTTAGGCCGGCTATAGGGCTTTCTGATCAACTTTAGGGCTTTTTGCCGGTTTAAGGGTTTTCTGCCGATTTCAAGGTTTTCGGCTGACAATTGTATAGGGTATTTGGACGATTTAAGGGCTCTGGGTCAATTTTATTTTTTTTATATAGACACCTGGCTTTAAGACTGATTTTAGGATATTCGGCTTATTATAGGGTTTTAGGCAGGCTTTAGGGCTTTCTGATCAACTTTAGGGCTTTTGGCCGATTTCAGGGTTTTTAGCCGATTTGAAGGTTTTTTCGCTGACTAAAGTATAGGGTATGTGGACGATTTAAGTATTGTGGGTCAATTTTGTGGTTTTTCTGTAGACTCCAGGCTTTAATAGTGATTTTAGGGTTTTTGGCTTATTATAGAATTTTAGGCCGGCTTTAGGGCTTTTGGCCAATTTCAGGGTTTTCGGCTGATTTAAGGGCTTTGGGTCAATTTTATGATTTTTCTGTAGACTCTAGGCTTTTAGACTGGTTTTAGGGTTTACAGCTTATTATAGGGTTTTAGGACGGCCTTAGCGCTTTCTGATAATCTTTAGGGCTTTTATGCCGATTTTAGGGATTTCGGCCGATTTCGGGGTTTTATTGCTGACTATAGTATAGGGTATGTGGACAATTTAAGGGCTCTGGGTCAATTTGATGGTTTTTCTGTAGACTCTAGGCTTTTTGACTGATTTTAGGGTTTTCAGCTTTTATAGGATTTTAGGCTGGCTTTAGGGCTTTTGGCCGGTTTCAGGGTTTTCTATCGATTACAATGTTTTTCCGCTGACTATAGTATAGGGTATTTGGACGATTTAAGGGCTCGGGGTAAACTTTATGTATTTTCAATAGACTCCACTCTTTAAGACTGATTTTAGGATTTTCGGCTTATGATAGGGTTTTATACAGGCATTAGGGCTTTCTGATCAAGTTTAGGGCTTTTGGCCGATTTCAGGGTTTTCGGCCGATTACAGGGATTTTCCGCTGACTCAAGTATAGGGTATTTGGACTCTGATTTAAGGGCTCTGGGTCAATTTTATGGTTTTTCTATAGACTCTAGGATTTTAGACTAATTTTAGGGTTTTCGTCTTATTATAGGGTTTTAGGCCGGCTTTAGGGCTTTCTGATCAACTTTAGGGCTTTTGGCCGATTGCAGGGTTTTCGGTCGATTTCAGGGTTTGTTCGCTGACTATAGTATAGAGTATGTGGACGATTGAAGGGCTCTGGGTCAATTTTATGGTTTTTCTTTATAATCTAGGCTTTTAGACTAATTTTAGGGTTTTCAGCTATTACAGGGTTTTAGGCCGGCTTTAGGGCTTTCTGATCAACTTTAGGGCTTTTGGCCGATTTTAGGATTTTTCCGCTAACTATAGTATAGGGTATTTTGATGATTTAATGGCTCTAGGTCAATTTTATGGTTTTTCGGTAGACTCTACGCTTTTAGACTGATTTTACGGTTTTTGACTTATTATAGGGTTTTAGGCCGACTTTAGGGCTTTCTGATCAACTATAGGGCTTTTTGCTGATTTCAGGGTTTTTGATCGATTTCGCGGTTTTTTCGCTGACTATAATGTACAGTAAGTAGACGATTTAAGGGCTCTGGGTCAATTTTATGGTTTTTCTTTAGACTTCAGACTTAAAGACTGATTTTCGGATTTTCGGCTTATTATAGGGATTTTGGCCGGCTTTAGGGTTTTCTGATCAACTTTGGGGCTTTTGGCCGATTGCAGGGTTTTCGGCCAATTTCAGGGTTTTTCCGCTGACTATAGTATAGGGTATTTAGACGATTTAAGGGCTCTAGGTCTATTTTATGGTTTTTCTGTAGACTCTAGGCTTTTATACTGATTTTAGGGCTTTCAGCTGATTAAAGGAATTTAGGCGGGCTTTAGGGCTTTTTGATCAAGTTTAGGGCTTTTGGCCGGTTTCAGGTTTTTAGCCGATTTCGTGGTTTTTTCGCTGACTATAGTATACGGTATGTGGACGATTTAAGGGCTCTTGGTCAATGTAATGGTTTTCTTGTAGAATCTAGGCTTTTAGACTGATTTTAGGGTTTTCGGTTTATTATAGGGTTTTAGGTCGGCTTTCGGGCTTTCTGGTCAACTTTGGGGCTTTTGGCCGATTTCAAGGTTTTCGATCGATTTCAATATTTTTACCTGTACTATAGTATAGGGTATTTGGACGATTAAAGGGCTCTGGGTCAATTTTAGGGTTTTTCTGTAGGCTCTAGTCTTTTAGACTGATTTTAGGGTTTTCGGCTTATTATAGGTTATTTCGCCGGCTTTAGGGTTTTCTGATCAACTATGGGGCTTTTGGCCAATTTCAGGCTTATCAGCAAATTTAAGGGTTTTTTCACTACTAAAGTATTGGGTATGTGGACGTTATAAGGGCTCTAGGTCAATTTTATGGTTTTTCTGTACCCTCCAGGATTTTATACTAATTTTAGGGTTTTCAACTTATTATAGTGTTTTAGGCCGGCTTTACGGCTTTCTGATCAACGTTAGGGCTTTTGGCCGACTTTAGGTTTTCAGCCGATTTCGGGGTTTTTTCGTTGACCATAGTATAGGGTATGTGGACGATTTAAGGGCTCTGTGTCAATTTTATGGTTTTCTTGTAGAATCTTGGCTTTTTGACTTATTTTAGAGTTTTCGGCTTATTATAGGGATTTAGGCCGGCTTTAGGGCTACCTGATCAACTTTAGAGCTTTTGGCCGATTTCAGGGTTTTCGGCCGATTTCAGGGTTTTTTCCTTGATTATAGTTTAGGGTAAGGGCTCTGGTTCAATTTTATGGTTTTTCTGTAGACTATAGGCTTTTAGACTGATTTTAGGGTTTTCGGGTAATTATAGGGATTTAGGTCAATTTTAGGGCTTTCTGATCAACTTTAGGGCTTTTGGCCGATTTCAAGGTTTTCGGTCGATTTCGGGGTTTTTTCGCTGACTATAGTAACGGTATGTGGACGATATAAGGGCTCTTGGTCAATTTAATGGTTTTCCTGTAGAATCTAGGCTTTTAGATTTATTTTAGGGTTTTCAGCTTATTATAGGGTTTTAGGCCGGCTTTAGGGCTTTCTGATCAACTTTGGGGCTTTTGGCCGATTTGGGTTTTCGACCGATTTCGATGTTTTTCCGTGTACTATAGTATTTGGATGATTAAAGGGCTCTGGGTCAATTTTGTTGTTTTTCTGTAGGCTCTAGTCTTTTAGACTGATTTTAGGGTTTTCAGCTTATTATAGTGTTTTTTGCCGGCTTTTGGGCTTTCTGATCAACTATGGGTTTTTTAGCCGATTTTAGGGTTATTCATTTGACTAAAGTATAGGGTATGTGGACGAAAGGGCTCTGGGTTAATTTTATAGTTTTTCTGTACACTCTAGGATTTTAGACTGATTTTAGGGTTTTCGGCTTATTATAGTGTTTTAGGCCGGCTTTACGGATTTCTGATCAACGTTAGTGCTTTAGGCTGATTTCAGGTTTTCTTCGTGGGTTTTTCGCTAACTGTAGTATAGGATATGTGGACGATTTAAAGGCTCTGGGTCAATTTTATGGTTTTCCTATAGAATCTAGGATTTCTTACTGATTTTAGAGTTTTGTTGCTTATTATAGGGATTTAGGCCGGCTTTAGGGCTTCGTGATCAACTTTTGGGATTTTGGCTGATTTCAGGGTTTTCGGCCGATTTCCGGGTTTTTCCGCTGACTATACTATAGGGTATTTAGACGATTTAAGGGCTTTGGGCAATTTTATGGTTTTTCCTGTAGACTCTAGGCTTTTAGACCGGTTTTGGGGTTTTCAGCTAATTATAGGGATTTTTACCGGTTTTTGGGCTTTCTAATCAACTTTAGGGCTTTTGGCCGATTTCAGGGTTTTCGGTCAATTTCAGGGTTTTTCCGCTAACTATAGTAAAAGACCAAAACACCCTCATTTGAATACTTTCCGAATTATGTAATCCCGGAAGTGTTGATTTTAATCATATTCCGTGATATCAAAACCTGAAACACATTTTAAGTTTAATGCTTTCGAGTTTTAAAACCCGAAATACGTTTTCCTTGTTAATATTCCAGTGTCTATTATTCTCGGAATAGAGCATGATGCAATCCGAGATTTACAAATATCGAAATGTTAAGTTTGTTAATATGTGTTCCAAGTTTTGTAATTCCCGGAATATAGTTTTATATGTTCCAAAATTTATAGTTTTAATATTTCGGGTTCTTAAATCTCGGAATAGTAAAGACAGATTTTTTCTTGGACTTTGAAACCCAGAATTATTGTTGTGGAATAACATTCGGGGTTTTAGAATTCAGAACTGGAAAATTAAATACATTCCGAGTTTTAAAGCCTGGAAACAGAAAAACTGTGGCGGACACAACATGTATGGAAGTGGCAGCGGTAGTAGCAGTTGCTAATTGTACTCCAACATGAAACTTAAAATACAGATAATGTGAATTCAAATACAAGTCCAAATAGATCAATTAAGATACAATTCTTCAACTTTGTGTAACGTCTATCCAATGATCGAACCGTAAGCTTCTACAACTTCTACTTCTTTGTAATTTGTCATCGAAAATTTAAAGACGTTCCACATATGGATACTCCCAGTATTTGGCTTGGGGTGTACAATAACGACGTCATTGCAATTCTATTGGAAGCATAAAATTTCCTTCCTTCAAAAATACCTACAAATGAAAACGAAGCAACTTTTATTGAATTTTAGTTGTACATGTACCTGCACATAATGATCTTCATTGACATGACCATCCGCTATAATCCTTTGCTGATATAAATTTGGTGGACCGCCTCTTGTGAAGAAGGTCTTGCTCCTGACCCTGGCTGAGGTTTTGATGACGACAAACTCATCGACAAAAAGAAGAAAAGAAGACTTAGAGGAAACAGCGCTACAAAGTCTATCAAATACCTAGAAGTCTTAGTTTAGGTGAGTTATGCTTCTAAAGGTCTATTAAAGCATAAAGGCTCTTTAAAACATCTAAACTAATCAAGCTAAGTGTTTTCATAACTTAAAAGAAGTAGAAAACCTTAAGCCGATCTCAAAGGATCAAGTTTCTGGAAGTTGGACTTCAGTGTAATCGATTTCAGCCTTCTGGTAATCGATTACACATAGGCAAGTAATCGATTACCCATTGCTTGTAATCGATTACATGTTTGAATTTGAAATTCAAACTGAAACGGCTATTAGTGTAATCGATTACACTAAGTGATGTAATCGATTACCAGAACGAAAAGTTGCATCTTTTCATGAACCATTGTGTCCCAAACCTTTTGGAAAGGGTTGTGATGGTTCAAGGACGTTTCCCTTGCCCATATAAAGTCCATTTGAGTCCAGAACACACAACACATGAGAATACAACATTAGGCCAAAGCTTTGTCAAAATTAGTTCATCTTTTAGAACTTAAACCTTCAAGAGCCTAAATTCTGAGTTCATGATCTTCATGTTTATAAGAACACTTTAGTTGTTCATATCTTGAGGAACTCAGAATCATATTATGCTTAAAAGCCTTAAAGCATAAATAATCATGATCAATCCACTTGTATGTTAAAGGATTGATACAGCCAATTGTAAACTCTTCTTCATCTCTTTCTGTAAGATTGAGTATTCATCGTGGTATTCAGTGAAGGGTTGTTGGTACTGAAAGTGGTATACTTTCAGGGTGTTGATTGAAGGTGGTTTAGCCTTCAAGGTCTGAGGGTGGTTTGCCTTCAGGAACTGAAAGTGGTTTGCTTTCAGGGGCTGTGGAAAGTGGTTTGCTTTCACAGGAAATTGGTAGAAATTCTTAGGGTCCTTGGGTTAAGAACTTGTAAGAGATTTTTATCAATAGTAGAAAAATCCTCAAGGGGTTTTCTTGAGGGACTGGACGTAGCCTTCGGTGGATAGAAGGTGAACCAGGATAAAACTCTGTGTGTGAATTCTTCTCTCCTTCATCTTTACTTTCAAGCAACACTTAATTCCGCTGCAATCACAACTATCGTGTCGTGATCATCATTATCTTGAAAGTAACATTTTCAATAAGGAGAAAATCGGGGCAACTCTGATTCACCCCCCCCCTCTCAGGTTGCTATCTGTAGTAACAATTGGTATCAGAGCGGAAGTTTAGGTAAGTTATTCCTAAGATCCGGGAAAAGATGGCATCCTCTTCCAATCATGGAACTAGTGAAGGATTCAGCATAAACAGGCCACCATTCTTCAATGGAGAACACTATGACTTCTGGAAGATCAAGATGAAAATATTCATAAAGTCATTAGACGCAGGAATTTGGAAAGCCATTGAAGAAGGTCCCTTTGTGCCTGAAACAGAAGTAGAAGGTACTTCACAACCAAAACCAGAAAGTACTTGGAGTGAAGAAGAAAAGAAGAAGGTTCAATATGATCTCAAAGGAATGAACATTCTTACATCTGCTCTTGGCATGGATGAGTTTTTCAGAGTATCAACGTGCAATTCATCGAAAGAAATATGGGATACGTTGATGGTGACTCACGAAGGAACATATGAAGTCAAGAGATCAAAGATCAATACTCTATCTCAAGAATATGAAATGTTCAGAATGCTTCCAGGAGAAAAGGTATTAGATATGCAAAAACGATTCACTCATTTGATTAATCATTTGATTGCTCTTGGCAGACAATTTTCAAATAGTGACTTGAGCATGAAAGTTCTAAGATCACTTACAAGAGTATGGCAACCAAAAGTTACAGCCATCTCAGAGAAGAAGAGTTTATCAAAAATGACTCTTACAACTCTTTTTGGAAAACTCCAAGAACACGAGTTGGAATTGAATCGTTTAGAAGTGCATGAACAACATGAGAAGAAGTATCGATCCATTTCCCTAAAGGCAAAAGAAAGCATCAAAGAAGATTATGATGCAGATTCTGAAGAAGAAGACAATGGGAATGTGAATCTTCTAGTAAAGAACTTTGGAAAGTTTCTTAAAAGAAAAGGTGTGAAATTCAACAACAACAAATCTTTCCAAAGGAACAATGAGTCTTCTTCCTCTCAAAAGATCACATGCTTCGAATGTGGCAAGCCTGGACACTTCAAGTCAGAATGTCCAAATCTTCAAAAGAAGAAACATGGTCTAAGAGAAAAATTAATAAAAAAAGGATCAATCCACACGAAGAGCATATTTGGCTTGGGATGATAATGAAGTAAGTTCATCATCAGACTCTGACAAAGAAGAAGCACAAGTTGCTTTGATGGCTTCACATGATTCAGATGTTGAAGATTCCCAGGTTAGTAACAATTCTATGTCTTTTCATGATTTAAAGTTTACTATGGAAAATATGTTTAAATTATGTCAAGAATTTTCTAAGGTTAGCACTAGGCAAAATGATTTGATTTCATCCTTAGAAAGTAAGTGTAGAACTTTACAAGAAGAACTAGACGTAGTAAAATCTAAGTTAGATATTACACATAAATGCACTAAGTGTAGTTCTTTAGAAGAAAAGATAGATAATCTTCCACAAAGAGTTCATAACTTCAATAAAGGAAAACAGAAGTTAGATGATATTCTAAGCATGCAAAGACATTCATGGTATCTTGATAGTGGCTGCTCATCACACATGACAGGAGACAAAACCAAGTTTTCATTTCTTATACCTAATGAAAAAGGTTTTGTCACATATGGAAACAATCAAAAGGGAAAGATACTCGGTATTGGAAGAATAGGCACACCCCCTCAAACAATCATCGATAAAGTTCTTTACGTTGATGGTTTGATGCATAATCTTCTGAGTATCAGTCAACTATGTGACAAAGGTTTGAAAGTTGGTTTCATTGATGATATATGTGTAGTAAAAGATGTGAAAACTAAAGAAGTTAAATTTTCTGGGTATAAAGTAAATAAAGTCTTCATGATCTCCTTGGAAGAAATTCCACAAAATGTAAGATGTCTTTTGGCCAAGAACAATAATGATTCATGGCTATGGCATAGAAGACTTGCTCATATACACATAGATCATTTAAACAAACTAGTCAAGCATGATCTAGTTGTTGGGCTTCCAAAGATAAGATTCGAAAAAGACAGGCTTTGTGATGCATGTCTAAAAAGGAAGCAAACCAGAACGTCTTTCAAACCAAAGAATATAGTTTCAACTTCAAGGCCCCTTCAATTGCTACATATGGATTTGTTCGGACCGTCAAGAACAAAAAGCCTCGGAGGTAATTTCTATGCACTTGTTATTGTTGATGATTTCTCTATATTTACATGGACTTTATTCTTGCCTCATAAGAATGAAGCCTTCAACGCATTCAAGAGATATGCAAGGCTAGTTCAAAATGAGAAGTCTTTAAAGATCTCTTCTATTAGAAGTGATCATGGTGGAGAATTTCAGAATCAACAATTTCAAGAACTATGTGATGAAAATGGAATATCACATAATTTCTCTACTCCGAGAACACCACAACAAAATGGTGTTGTAGAAAGGAAGAACAGATTACTTGAAGAATTAGCAAGAACCATGCTAAGTGAATCAAGCCTTCCTAAATATTTTAGAGCTAATGCTGTAAGTACTGCTTGCTATGTTTCCAATAGAGTTCTTATTAGACCTATTATGAAGAAAACCCCCTATGAACTCTACAAAGGAAGGAAACCAAATATCTCTCATCTACATGCTTTTGGATCCAAATGCTTTGTTTTGAATAATGGAAAGGAGAACCTTGGTAAGTTTGATGAAAAATCTGATGAAGTATATTCCTTGGTTATTCTCTAACAAGCAAAGCATATAGAGTCTTTAACAAGAAAACTCTATCTGTGGAAGAATCCATACATGTTTCCTTTGACGAGTTTAAATCTTCAATAGAAGATAAAGTCAATCTTCCAGATAATGAAGAAGAAGATATCATTATCACTAAAGACTCTCAAAAGGAAAGAGATCAAAATCCAATACAAGAAGAGCACATTGAAGATGATACTTATCAGCTTCCAAAGGAATGGAGAATCCATAGGGATCATCCAGTTGATAATATCATTGGTGATATTTCTAGAGGCGTTTCAACAAGGCTACGCTTAAATGATTCAGTTTTAAATATGGCCTTTGTCTCTCAAATAGAACCCTCAAAAGTAAATGATGCTCTGGAGGATGAGTATTGGATTGTAGCAATGCAGGAAGAACTAAACCAGTTTGAAAGGAATCAAGTTTGGGAACTTGTTCCAAAGCCTAGTGATAAGCATGTTATTGGAACAAAGTGGGTATTTAGAAATAAGTTAGATGAAAAATGGTATCATAGTTAGAAACAAAGCAAGGTTAGTTGCTCAAGGTTATAATCAAGAAGAAGGCATAGATTTTGATGAAACCTATGCACCAGTAGCAAGGTTGGAAGCCATAAGACTTCTGTTAGCGTATGCTTGCTCTCTAAAATTTCCATTATATCAAATGGATGTCAAAAGTGCTTTCCTGAACGGATACATTCAAGAAGAAGTCTATGTGAAGCAACCTCCAGGATTTGAAGATCCAAAGGTCCCTTCACATGTCTTCAAATTAAAGAAGGCACTTTATGGTCTTAAGCAAGCCCCTCGTGCATGGTATGATAGATTAAGCACATTCCTCTGTGAGAAAGGATTCCAAAAGGGTAAGGCTGACACAACCTTGTTTATCAAAAGAACCAAAGGTAATACTTTATTAGTTCAAATTTATGTTAATGATATTATCTTTGGTGCAACTAACGAATCTCTTTGTAAGGATTTCTCTAACATGATGCAAGAAGAATTTGAGATGTCCATGATGGGACAATTAAATTTCTTTCTAGGATTGCAAATTAAGCAATCACATGATGGGATATTCATCAATCAATCAAAGTTTTGCAAGGAATTATTAAAGAAATATGATTTGGATGATTGCAAAGCCATAGCCACACCAATGGGGTCTAACAAATATCTAGATCAAGATGAATCCGGTATTCAAGTAGATATTACCAAATATAGAGGTATGATCGGATCTCTTCTATACTTAACTGCAAGTAGACCTGATATTATGTTTAGTGTGTGTCTATGTGCTAGATATCAAGCATCTCCTAGGGAATCACATTTAAGTTCCGTCAAACGGATTTTCAAATATTTGAGAGGAACTACAAATGTTGGTTTGTGGTATCCCAAAGGAAGTGTTTGTGATTTGATTGGATATTCTGATTCTGATTATGCTGGTTGTAAAACTGAAAGAAAAAGTACAAGTGGTACTTGTCACTTGTTAGGAAATGCCCTTGTTTCTTGGTCTTGCAAGAAACAAGCATGTGTTGCTCTAAGTACTGCTGAAGCAGAATACATTGCTGCAGGAAGTTGTTGGGCACAAACTTTATGGCTCAAACAACAACTCAAAGATTATGGGTTAGAGCTGGGCTGCATTCCAATCAAATGTGACAACACAAGTGCCATTAATCTCACTAAAAATCCTATCATGCATTCTCGAACTAAGCATATTGATATAAGACATCATTTTCTTCGAGATCATGTTATGAGAAAAGACATTGAGATTTCTTTTGTGGATACTCATAATCAATTAGCAGATATCTTTACTAAACCTCTTCCTAAAGATTCATTCTTTAAGATAAGAAGAGAATTAGGCATATTAGATGAGCATGACATTTAAAGTAACATGATATTTGCATAATCTTTGTGATGTTATATGATTAAATGCATTTAGATTGATTTTGTGCTTAAATATTCATTTAAGAATGTGTTACATAGGATTCTAGAGATTAGAACATAAAAACATGTCCTAGTAATCGATTACCATAGGTCCTGTAATCGATTATCCCTGCTCTCAGTCCTCCTGCCTGTTAGAAATCTCTAAGTAATCGATTACCCTAACTGCTGTAATCGATTACCTGCTCGAAAAACTGCCAGAATTTCAAATTTCCCTCCATCTTTTGAAATTCAAACTAAGATTAACTGCTATGTAATCGATTACCCAACTGCTGTAATCGATTACAGGCTCGAGCTATTTAAATCAGCATTAGATGGTGATCAATCATGTCTTCCAATACTCTTTCATGGTTGCTTCATTATGATGGCATTGACCCATCGACGGATGATGAAGACGTGTCCGATGATTCTTAGTTTTCTAGTCTAGTTTTCCGTTCACTGTTGAAGTTTGTAATATTTCTTTGTATAACTTTCTTTTTGTTATTGCTTGCACTTTATTTATCTTTTATATACGATGTTTGGATGATTGTGTTTTATCCTTGTTTTCCATCTTTACCCCCATACCCCTATGCTTTATTTCGAATACTATACTTGTATGGATATATGCCTGTATTTTTGGCCTTTTCTTCTTTTTGATGAAGTCAAAAGGGGGAGAAAGGTTCTGTGCTCTTAAAGATCATATGCAGGATTTCAACAAGTACATTAGAAAGGGGGAGAAATACTAGATTACATCAAACAGGGGGAGTTCTTCAACAAAAATGCATATATGATCTTCAAGTATTAAGAATGTGTTTGCCATCATCAAAAAGGGGGAGATTGTGAAGAAGGTCTTGCTCCTGACCTTGGCTGAGGTTTTGATGACGACAAACTCATCGACAAAAATAAGAAAAGAAGACTTAGAGGAAACAGCGCTACAAAGTCTATCAAATACCTAGAAGTCTTAGTTTAGGTGAGTTATGCTTCTAAAGGTCTATTAAAGCATAAAGGCTCTTTAAAACATCTAAACTAATCAAGCTAAGTGTTTTCATAACTTAAAAGAAGTAGAAAACCTTAAGCCGATCTCAAAGGATCAAGTTTCTGGAAGTTGGACTTCAGTGTAATCGATTTCAGCCTTCTGGTAATCGATTACCCATTGCTTGTAATCAATTACATGTTTGAATTTGAAATTCAAACTGAAACGGCTATTAGTGTAATCGATTACACTAAGTGATGTAATCGATTACCAGAACGAAAAGTTGCATCTTTTCATGAACCATTGTGTCCCAAACCTTTTGGAAAGGGTTGTGATGGTTCAAGGACGTTTCCCTTGCCTATATAAAGTCCATTTGAGTCCAGAACACACAACACATGAGAATACAACATTAGGCCAAAGCTTTGTCAAAATTAGTTCATCTTTTAGAACTTAAACCTTCAAGAGCCTAAATTCGGAGTTCATGATCTTCATGTTTATAAGAACACTTTAGTTGTTCATATCTTGAGGAACTCAAAATCATATTATGCTTAAAAGCCTTAAAGCATAAATTCTCATGATCAATCCACTTGTATGTTAAAGGATTGATACAGCCAATTGTAAACTCTTCTTCATCTCTTTCTGTAAGATTGAGTATTCACCGTGGTATTCGGTGAAGGGTTTTTGGTACTGAAAGTGGTATACTTTCAGGGTGTTGATTGAAGGTGGTTTAGCCTTCAAGGTCTGAGGGTGGTTTGCCTTCAAGAACTGAAAGTGGTTTGCTTTCAGGGGCTGTGGAAAGTGGTTTGCTTTCACAGGAAATTGGTAGAAATTCTTAGGGTCCTTGGGTTAAGAACTTGTAAGAGATTTTTATCAATAGTGGAAAAATCCTCAAGGGGTTTTCTTGAGGGACTGGACGTAGCCTTCGGTGGATAGAAGGTGAACCAGGATAAAACTCTGTGTGTAAATTCTTCTATCCTTCATCTTTACTTTCAAGCAACACTTAATTCCGCTGCAATCACAACTATCGTGTCGTGATCATCATTATCTTGAAAGTAACATTTTCAATAAGGTGAAAATCGGGGCAACTCTGATTCACCCCACCTCTTAGGTTGCTATCTGTACTAACACCTCTGAGTGGCAAGAACGTGGAACAACCAGTATTTGAAAATTAAATGAAAATCAATTGAAACCTTGTTGCAATAAGGTACTTGTCACAACCGGGGTCGCGGTTGGACGGCGCAAAAAGAGAATTTAGTTAAACAGACAGAGTCGCCACTAATGTTTATTTGAGGAAAACACTAGAAAAACCTAAAAAGGATAAATAACCTACGAAACCTAAAATTTAGGTCTGGGAGTCTATTACGCGTGGGGAAGGTGTTAGCACCCCACAGCGCCCGTCTAAACGGTACCTAAAATTGCTTGTGTAATTTCTTAGATTTTTACACTATTAATTTTACCCTTATTTTTTTTTTACGTTTTTATTATTTAATTCCTAATTATTCTTAAAAAGGGAAAGAAAAACAAAATATTTTTTATTTTTATTTACAGCCTGATAGGTGTGAACCTAGTCCTACGTACTTCCCTAAAATGGAAGATCAAGGCATACGCAGTTCTTGATTTAATTAATTTTTAGTTTTTTTTTATTTTTTTTTCTTTTATAAAAATGAGCGAAAACGGCACGAGGAACGACATCCCACAAGTGAACGGTCAATACCTCGCATCACGTTTGCAATTATTTGGTTTCTATACGGCAAGCAAAAAGGAAGTCAAAACAAAGCAGCGAGCCGAAAATGAAAGTTATTATTTTTTTGAGGTATGGTTTAATATTATAATCAAGAAGCTGTTTTTATTAATCAAGGAACCATTTTTATCATCAAGAATCACTTTTACTATCAAGACCACCCTTTTTCATTCAGAACCGTGACTCTTATAACCAAGAAGCAATTTTTTCACTATTAAGGAAAAAAGATCAAGATTCAATTTTTTATCACAAACCAAACTCTACTTCAGTAATAAAGGTCATTTTTATCATCAAAACAGAATTGAGACTCACTTTCTGCAATCAAGGGTCAAACTTTATCATGAACCTAAAGTCGTTGGTTTGGTTTTCTTTAATGTCAAAATTCCCATCATCAAGATTCAGTTTTTTTACTGCCGAACAACGAACCACGCAGAATTCATATTCTAGAAATGTGACCAAGATTCAGAAACAGATTCAGAGACTAACAGACATACTAAAGACAAAGGACACCAACCAAAAAGAGGAAGAGGAAGCAGAAAACAGCAGCGAAATGGAGGGCCAAGCGGTTCTACAACGGAGGTCTTCGAGAGCACTGGGTGGCAGTGTTGGAGGCGGCGTCGTGGAGATGAAGGAGGAGGCGCAGCGGCGGAACTCCCACGAGAACAAGAAGCAGCAGCGGCGGTGACAGGCTTGGTGGATGTTGACGGGATGAGGGTGGAGAGGAGCGATGGCGTGCGGTGAGAAGTAGACGGTGGTGACGACAGCGAGAGAAGGAAGGAGGAGAAATGGAGAGGGACGGCGGCACTGGATGAAGGAGGCTAGGGTTTTTGGAGTATGGAGGGAGAGAGGAGGTGCGGCTCTGCTGAAATGAGGGGAGGAGCGTATGAGAGAGGGAGTTAGGATTGGGAGTTGATAGTGAATAGTGTGGTGTGAGAATCGAGGTGGGGGAGTATTTATAGCAACAGAATTAGGGTTAGGGTTTTCTGCAGCTTCTTTTTGTCTTCCCTCTCTCTTGGCCGCGGGCCCATGGCCCACTATCTCCCTTCCTTTCCCTTTTTTGGATTCTGCTCCCCTTTTTTTGTATGGCCGTTTTGGGCTTTTCTGTCTCTTTTTTTTTTGTGCTTTTTTTTTTCTTTTCTCTCTTTTTTTCATTTTTTGGTTTTGTATTTCTTTTTATGATTTTTTATCATTTCTAAAATAAAGATGAAGACAACATATTTTTTTCTTTTTCTCTAAAATTTTTCTATTTTTATTCAAAATTGGGCCCGGACGAAAATAGGTGTCAACAGCTGCCCCTCTTTACTTGTTTCTTACTAGGTAGTATGAGAATATTACTGTTGTAAGAAATGAGTAAAGACATGACACATTTTTGTCCGGGTGTCAAAAGAGAACACAGTAAACTCAGGTTCAAAACCCAAGCCACTACCAAACAGGGATCGTCTAAGCGCCACCCTGGATCTGTTGAAAAGTAACACGGATTGTCTAAGCGCCACTGTGGATCTGCTGAAAAGTAACAAGGATCGTCTAAGCGCCACCTTGGATCTGCTGAAAGGTAACAGGGATTGTCTAAGCACCACCCTGGATCTGCTGAAAAGTAACACGGATTGTCTAAGCGCCAGCGTGGATCTGCTGAAAAGTAACAAGGATCGTCTAAGCGCCACCTTGGATATGCTGAAAGGTAACAGGGATCGTCTAAGCGCCACCCTGGATCTGCTGAAAAGTAACACGGATCGTCTAAGCGCCACCGTGGATCTGCTGAAAAGTAACAATGATCGTCTAAGTGCCACCTTGGATCTGCTGAAAGGTAACAGGGATCATCTAAGCGCCACCCTGGATCTGCTGAAAAGTAACACGGATCGTCTAAGCGCCACCGTGGATTAGCTGAAAAGTAACAGGGATTGTCTAAGCACCACCCTGGATCTGTTGGAAAGTGACAAGGATCGGTCTAAGCGCCACCTCGGACTCGCCAACTGCAACTTTCAAAATGTGACAAAGGTATGTATGATATGAAATGTAATGCATGCTATGAAATGTAATGCATGATATGACGTATAATGTACCATATATGATGGGGTTATGCATGGGATACATGAATCATGTGCTTGGAAACTTGGGTTTCTCTTCCCTTTGAGCTTTTTATATCATGTTTATTTAGTCTGGACCCTCCATCCTTCCAGGACCGAGCATATCCGATGAGCGAGGAATCAGTTCTCTTGGAACCAGCTATTGCCCCTTTTATATAGGAAACGTGACATCTTTAGAGCCGATCAGGACCTGGTGGAGATGCGCGTCATCCCTCTGCCCCTTACCTTTAAGGAAACCTTTTTGTGCCACGTAAAATGCCCACGGACTAACAGAAGGATTTTAGTAAGAAACTCCTTAGATTTCAAAACATGTCATAAAAATAAAAATGCAAAATGAACACAGGTATGAGTGAGAAAATGTCTGACTTATATTAATGGTGAAGATGATGGTTTTTACAAGAAGTGTATACTCAAATGAGAAGGAAAAGCCAGACATTGGAAAGAAAAGAAAAATAATGCGAGCACAAAGTGATCCCCTCTCGGTGCTTAGTGCTAGCCTTCTATGTCCTCAACTTCAACGCTTGCCAACCGAGCTCGTAACTTGCCCCAGCTTGAAGATTGGGCCTGGCCTGGGGAACTATTTCAGCCTTATTTGTCACATAACTGCCTCCATATTCTAGTCTAGGATTTCTCGTCTTCGACCATTTATTGTGAGCTTTCGCTAGGCCGCCCTTTCGGGTTTTCGACCTGACGACCTTCCTTTGCCCTCTCTTCTTTTTTTTATTTTTAGGCAAAGTAATTCTTGACTGAGTCGGAGTTGATGGGGTGAGGCAGTTCATCGCCATCCATGTCGGTGAGAATTAAGGCTCCTCCCAAGAATGCTCTTTTCACAATGTAAGGCCCTTCATAATTCGGGGCCCACTTTCCTCGCGCATCTTTGTGAATTGGTAAGATCTTTTTTAGCACCAAGTACCCTTATTGAAATTCCCTCGGGCGCACCTTCTTATCATAGGCCTTCTTCATCCTCCTTTGGTACAGCTACCCGTGGCACATTGCATTTAGTCTTTTTCCCTCAATAAGGTTAAGCTGATCGAAGCGAGCTTGTACCCACTCGGCCTCCTCTAAATTGGCCTCTTTTATCACCCTTAGTGATGGGATCTCTACTTCAAATGGGAGAACTGCTTCCATCCCATATACCAAGGAAAAAGGGGTGGCCCCAGTAGAAGTTCTAACAGACGTGCGGTAGCCATGCAAGGCAAAAGGAAGCATGTCGTGCCAATCTTTGTAAGTCACCACCATTTTCTGAATGATCTTCTTGATGTTCTTGTTAGCCGCTTCAACTGCTCCATTCATTTTTGGACGGTACGGGGAGGAATTGTGATGTTGGATTTTGAAGTCTTCGCACAACTCTTTCATCATTTTGTTATTCAGATTAGTTCCATTATCAGTGATGATCTTGCTTGGGAGGACATATCGGCAGATTAAATCTCTCTTGATGAACCTAACCACCACATTCCTTGTCACACTTGCATAAGAGGATGCTTCAACCCACTTGGTGAAATAGTCAATTGCCACCAGAATAAAACGATGCCCATTTGACGCCTTCGGCTCAATAGGGCCTATCACATCTATTCCCCACATTGAAAATGGCCAAGGTGTTGTTATCACATTCAGCGGTGCTGGCGAAGCATGGATATTGTCACCATGTACTTGGCATTTGTAGCATCTCCTTACATGTTCAAAGCAGTCTGTTTCCATGGTGAGCCAATAGTATTCGGCCCTTAAGATCCTCCTTGCCATTGCATGTCCATTCATATGGGTTCCAAAAGAACCTTCATGAATTTCATTGATGATTCTTTGCACTTCCGCTGCATCCACACACCGGAGGAGAATTAGATCAAATTTCTTCTTGTAGAGGACATCCCCATTCATGAAGTAACCCGTTGCCAATCTTCTCAAAGTCCTTTTATCGTTCTCAGAGGCATCTGGTGGGTACTCTTTTTTTGTGATGTACTGCTTAATATCATGATACCATGGCTTCCCATCAGGCTCTTCCTCCATAATTTGGCAATATGCTGGCCGGCTATGATTTTGCATTCTTATAAGCGGCATTTCACCGTCTCGGCTTATTTCGAACATCGATGATAGAGTGGCCAAGGAATCCGCCAGTTGGTTATCTTCCCGAGGAACACGATGGAGGTTAACCTCATCAAATTCTTCCATAAGCTCTTTGACATAAGCATGATAAGGGATCAACTTCGCATCTCAAGTCTCCCATTCTCCCTTCAGTTGGTGAATTACTAATGTCGAATCACCATATACCTCAAGATTCCTGATTTTTGACTCTAAGGGCTGCTTGTAATCCCAAAGCACAGGCCTCATATTCTGCTACATTATTTGTGCAATCAAAGCATAGTCTAGCTGTGATCGGAATATATTGCTTTTGTGGTGAGATCAATACTTCTCGTTTTGAGCTAGGTGTTCGAGGTACTTTTCCAATTTTACCCTTTTCAATCCGCCAACAAGGCCACTAGAGTTTGTTGCGAAGCAAAGGTCGGATATGCCAAGGGAAGCTGCTACCTTCTACACCTCTATGTAGTACCCTTTGTAACAATACACACCAGCCCTGTCTCTGATGGGGAAATCCAACATCTGGGCGTACTCCTCTATAGTTGGTACAGTATCGAACTGGGGCAACTTGAAACAACGGAGGTTTGGGTTCCAATAGTGAACTAGAGCACTCAAGGCCTCCACCTCCACTTTGATGTCAAGCAGGCCCAACAGATTACCATATTGCTTTGAAAACTCAGCAAGCACCTCTCGCGGCACTTTTCTGCATATTTCTTTGAGGTTCTCGAAGTCATTTATTAAGGCCGAAACCTTAGTATTCTTCTTTAAGAGCACAGCTTGGTGTGAACCCCCTCCATTTGGACCGTTAACAAATTTAATTTTCTGCTAAGAAGGAAACTACAGAAATTGGTTAATTACAGAGTATGTAGGATGACATGAAACGCATGAGCATGGAGTGATGAAATGCAAAAGTTTTTTTTTAGAGATTTTTTTTATAAGGTGAATGATGCATGGAAAGTGAATTTTTTATTTTATTTTTATGAGATGGATGATACATGGCATATTGAATGATGATGATATGAAAATAAATGCTTAAATATGTTTGGGGTTGATAATGAAATCGCAAGTGTACGACTTACTATCGCGTAATAAAAAAGTTCGAACCCAAAGGATAGGTGTTCTTGTTAATATTAAGTTTAGTACTTAAACAGAAAAAAAATAAAAAGATGTATTTGTTGGAAGTTTGTTTACAGTAGCACATGGAAATAGCAATGAAATAGAAAAGATGATAGGAAATAAGCTTCTTGGGTTGGTTTACATAGTCTATATAATATGCTAGCAAGTTCCTACTTAATTTCTGAATTATAAATCTAATTTCATGATGCTATAGCCTAGTTATCTACAAGTTAATTCCTTACACATTGTAGAACTTTCTTTCTAATTACTAAATTCAATTCCTTGCAACTTAGTTAACTAGAGAAGAAGATGAAGAAGAAATTCAGGCCAACATAAAGTTACGTCCTTCCTAATTCCTTAGTGAAGTATACTTATAACCTTTTTTAAATCCTAGATCCCTTACTACTTACCAATTTCCATTCGTATAAGTAATAAGCAAGAAATCTTTTGCGCATAAGATGAATGAAGAACAAGGAAATAAAACATGAAATAGAAGTAATATTCAGAAAGGTAAAAACAAACTAAAACATAAATATAAACTACTACAACCCAAGAAACTTAAAGAAGAATTAGCCAAGCATGGCTAAAAGAATCATTGAATTACCCTGGATAGGAGCTCAAGTTTGGCTTCCCACAATTCCTAGGAACAATGATCTTTGAGGGAGAAAGAGAGAATACTTGTTGTATTCTAAGAAGGTGTGTCTTACAAGTGAAGAAAAGGGTCCTATTTATAGTAAAATTCCAGCCTCCAGCGCTTGCGCGCTGGCATTCCCAACGCATGGGCGTTAGGATGCATTAAAAATCCACTTTCTGTCCGAGGCCCAGCGCTTGAGCGCTGGCTTTCCAACGCTTGGGCGCTGGGTCAACATCTGACTCATCATCCAGTCAGAACCCCAGCGCTGGAGCGCTGGGACGCTGCTTCTTCATCTTCAAGCTTTTTCTTCCTTCTTCATTCATGGTAGTGGGTTTTGATGGCCATAAAATGCCACTACTCAGCCTTGTTTAATTCTGAAACCTCTCCTCCACTAACATCAATTCCTTCAACATTATTTTCCATGTGCTAAATTAGAGAGTGATTCTTCATATTCTTCTTTTTCACTTTGGTCCTCTCTTGGTTAGCACTTCAATTCAAGCCCTCATATTCTCTCAATCTTCACTTTAAGTCCTCCACTCTTGAACTTTTATAATTCGGTCCCTGACTTCCTGAAACTTTACACATTGGTCCCTGGACAAAAATGATAGCTAAACCAGCTTTTTCTAAAAAATACAAAATAACTAGAAAAATTCCTAAAAATATAAAATAAAGCTAGAAAAACAAATAAAATCTAATCTACATGCAAAATGCAAAATAAATATAAAATCTACATAAAATTAATAAAAAATCTATATGTGACTCAAAAATAATAAAATAAAAAGACTAAAAACTACCTAAAAACATCATATAAAATCCACTCATCAGGGGTCCCTGACATTTGAAAGAGAATCAGTCCGGGTCCCTGAAAAATTAATTTGTTAAATTGGGTCCTTGACATATGTTTTTTAATCAAATTAAGTCCTTTTAACCAATTTTGACTAGTCCTTTTAATCAAAATCAAAATCCATGTAGGATAAGTGGGATGATGTGGAGGTGATGACTAGGTTTTGACTAGTAAAAATTGGTTAAAATGACTTAATTTAATTAAAAAACATATGTCAGGGACCCAATTTAACAAATTAATTTTTCAGGGACTCGGACTGATTCCCTTTCAAATGTTAGGGACCCCAAACATATTTAAGCCGAAAATAAAAATAAAAAGAAGAGCATGCTCCCATTTGTCCTACAAGGGTAAAAACCTAAAAGGTGAGATGTACTACATTGGCCAAAACCTTAATTGGGTGGGGACTATAGTCAGATTACGTGCACTTTGCAAGGTAGGTTCTAGACTCCTAAAAGGCCCCCGGATTACCCCTGTCATAAAGACAAGGCCCCGATGATCAAACTATTTGACAAGTAGACACTAGGCCTCTCACGACAAATAGCTCAATGACCGGTAATAATTCGGGTGGTGACTTAATAGTTGACGCGTAGACACTAGGTCTCTCAAGACAAGTACCGAGACACCGCTACTCCTAAGCTTGCACTGGCTCGGGTATAGAGCCCAAAAGTGTGTGTCTCAAAGTGAAAGTGAAGTGTGTGCGTTGGGAGCATACAAACCTTTTTTTTTCAAGAACCCTTTCCTAAGAACTACCCCACCTGCAACATAGCCAAAAAATACCAGATATAGCAGTTTATTTAAATTGGTCATCTACCCTAATACCGCATGCTGAAGACAAATTATATACAAGGCAAAGAAAATATGTACAAGGCAATTAATAAATGAAAGGGTAAAATAAAATAAAAAGAAAGCTAAGATAAAAAAACACAAACAATCGAAAAAGGCCTGACACTCAAAGTGTCCCCAGCAAAGTCGCCATCTGTCGCAACCGGGGTCGTGGCGGGACGACGCAAAAAGAGAATTTTTAAAACAGATAGAGTCGCCACTAATGTTTATTTGAGGAAAACACTAGAAAAACCTAAAAATGATAAATAACCTACGAAACCTAAAATTTAGGTCCGGGAGTCTATTACACGTGGGGAAGGTGTTAGCACCCCACAGCGCCCGACTAAACAGTACCTAAAATTGCTTGTGTAATTTCACAGCTTTTTACATTATTAATTTTACCCTTATTTATTTTTTACGTTTTTATTATTTAATTCCTAATTATTCTTAAAAAGGGAAAGAAAAAAAAATATTTTTTATTTTTATTTACAGCCTGATAGGTGTGAACCTAGTCCTACGTACTTCCCTAAAATGGAAGAAAATGGAAGATCAAGGCATACGCAGTTCTTGATTTAATTAATTTTTAGTTTTTTTTTCTTTTATAAAAATGAGCGAAAACGGCACGAGGAACGACATCCCACAAGTGAACGGTCGATACCTCACATCACGTTTGCAATTATTTGGTTTCTATACGGCAAGCAAAAAGGAAGTGAAAACAAAGCAGCGAGCCGAAAATGAAAGTTATTATTTTTTTTTTTTGAGGTATGGTTTAATTTTATAATCAAGAAGCTGTTTTTATTAATCAAGGAACCATTTTTATCATCAAGAATCACTTTTACTATCAAGAACCACCCTTTTTCATTCAGAACCGTGACTCTTATAACCAAGAAGCAATTTTTTCATTATTAAGGAAAAAAATCAAGATTCAATTTTTTATCAAAAACCAAACTCTACTTCAGTAATAAAGGTCATTTTTATCTTCAAAACAGAATCGAGACTCACTTTCTGCAATCAAGGGTCAAACTTTATCATGAAGCTAAAGTCATTGGTTAGGTTTTCTTTAATGTCAAAATTCATTTTTATCATCAACAACCAAACTTTATCAACCCATCATCAAGATTCAGTTTTTTTACTACCGAACAACGAACCACGCAGAATACATATTCTAGAAATCATGCACACAACAAACATGAAGAGGAGCTGAATCCATACAAGTTGCGTAACAATATCATGAACTAATCACAGGTTAAAGATATTCGACTACACAGAACAGTTCTCCAGCAAAAAAAATGTGACCAAGATTCAGAAACAGATTCAGAGACTAACAGACATACTAAAGACAAAGGACACCAACCAAAAAGAGGAAGAGGAAGCAGAAAATAGCAGCGAAATGGAGGGCTAAGCGGTTCTGCAACGAAGGTCTTCGAGAGAACTGGGTGGCGGTGTTGGAGGCGGCGTCGTGGAGATGAAGGAGGAGGCGCAGCGGAAAAACTCCCACGAGAAGAAGAAGCAGCAGCGGCGGCGACAGGCTTCGTGGATGTTGACGGGATGAGGGTGGAGAGGAGCGATGGCGGTGCGGTGAGAAGTAGACGGTGGTGACGACGGCGAGAGAAGGAAGGAGGAGAAATGGAGAGGGACGACGGCGCTGGATGAAGGAGGCTAGGGTTTTTGGAGTATGGAGGGAGAGAGGAGGTGCGGCTCTGCTGAAATGAGGGGAGGAGCGTATGAGAGAGAGGGAGTAAGGGTTGGGACTTGATAGTGAATAGTGTGGTGTGAGAATCGAGGTGGGGGAGTATTTTTAGCAACAGAATTAGGGTTAGGGTTTTCTGCAGCTTCTTTTTGTCTTCCCTCTCTCTTGGCCGCGGGCCCATGGCCCACTCTCTCCCTTCCTTTCCCTTTTTTGGATTCTGCTCCCCTTTTTTTGTATGGCCGTTTTGGGCCTTTCTGTCTCTCTTTTTTTGTGCTTTCTTTCTTTTTTTTTCTTTTCTCTCTTTTTTTCATTTTTTGGTTTTGTATTTCTTTTTATGATTTTTTATCATTTCTAAAATAAAGATGAAGACAACATATTTTTTGCTTTTTCTCTAATTTTTTTCTATTTTTATTCAAAATTGGGCCCGGTTGAAAATAGGTGTCAACAGTACTCCATATATGGTAAAGTCATCCACTTATCTGTTGTGGTTATCTGCCCATGAGATGTTGAGGGCGTTGATAAGTGTCAAACGTTCATAGTTTTAACATTGTTTTTAGGCACTTATTATGAGTTTTAATTGTAAAAACCCCCCCCAAGAAATGTATGTTTTGCAAAAGAATGATGAATTGCTAATAATTCTGGGTTAGAATGCACATTCTTGATGTTTTTGACATATTAATGGTGTTTCAAGATTGAATATCCAAGAAAGAGCATGGATTCACTGAAGCTCCAATGATTTCAGTTCTAATCCCAACCTTTTGATGCAGAAATCTTGAAGCAGCCTGAGAAAAATTGAAATATCTCATTCGTTAACCGTCGGATTTAGCTAAAATTTGAGTATGTGTTTCCTAACTCATGGAACTTCAATATGGACGGTTAGATCTTGATTTGGAGAAGTTTACGGGGCACTAAGCGCCGCTACAAGCCGTTGAGCGGCCAGCAGGAAACATTCTAGGCGCTAAGCGCCGCTACGGGCGGCTAAGCGCCCAGAACATGGGGAAAGGGGCGCTAAGCGCCCCTGTAAAGCGCTGAGCGGCCAGAACACATATTCCTAGGCGCTAAGCGCCCCTGCGACGCCCAGAACCTATTTAAGCGCTGATTTTTGCATGTTTTGGGAACTTCTACAACCCTAGCCACCTTGAAACAGACCAGGAACGATAGAGAGAGCTCGAGAGTGAAAAGAAGAAGAGGAGATCCATCAACGGAAGCTCGGAACCTCGCCGGAGTCGTGGGTTACACCCCGCCGGAGTCGTGGGTTACACCCCGCGACGTCGCTGTCATCCTTGTTTTCATTGATTCTCCTTGTAAGCTAGCTAGTATCCATCCTATGGATAACTAAGCTCTCTCTTTAGTTGGATTTTGGCGTAGTACTTCGTCTTGAAGGGATTATGATTGATTTTTGATTCTATGTTTACTTTCTATCTTTGATTTCAATTAAATAGTTTTGCTCTTTATGCTTGTGTTAGTTTGATCGTCTATCACTTGATTTAAGATTAATCTTGTATGTGGAAACTACTCTGTTAATCTGACATAAACCGTTTCATCTAGGCGAAGCTAATTTGCTAGGAATAGCGTTAGATCACCTAGTCCCTTAACGCCGGCGTGTTTATAGTTTGCTTTGATTAATTGCATGTGGAAGCAACAATTAGGAAAGTAACTGAATCAACTTCTCATACTAGGAATAGGTGAGTTAGTTAAGATCTGGTGGGGGTGAATCAAAGGTTTTAACTGATTGTATTCAAGAACAAGAATATTCCTGAATAGCGAAGTGCGAAACCATAATCCAACTGCTTTCTTAATCTGTTAAACTCTCCAACCTTTGCTATTTAATTTCATGCTTTTCACCATAAAGTTTCTAAACAAACACCTTCAATTGTCTTTCTGCTTAACATCTTGACTAAAGAACGGCACTCATACTCATTTGCTCTCTGTGGATCGATAACACCCGTACTATACTCCATATATGGTAAAGTCATCCACTTATCCCTTGTGGTTATCTGCCCATGAGATGTTGAGGGCGTCATGTATGATCTTAAACCTTTTATGAGTCACATATATTTCAAGATACAATTTTGAATGTTGTAGAAGCTCATTCAGCATCTCAATCCTGACATAACTCCATTGCTCCTCATTCATTCCTAGTAATGCAACAACTCTGAACCCATAATTACTATATGCCACAACATCTATGATGTTATCAATATAACAGTGAAAATGCTCAGGACACTGATCAATATATAGGATACTCCTACGTGTAGAAATTTTCGTGCGCTTTGAAGTATGGGTTGGAGCAACAGATGGACCAGTCAAGTGTTGTTATCATTCATTGAGTCCATATAGGTGTCAACATTCTCCCAATGTGAGGGAGCACGTTTCATGGACCCTAGTGGTTCATGTTTGGACATCCCTTTAGTTATTATCTGACTGGGGGAGGACACATTGAAGTAGTATCACGACATGAGATCTCTCGCATTTTGTGTTTAATAGACCATTTTCCAGGTACATCCACTTCACCAAATAGAACAATCAATCCTTCAATCTCAAGGTCTAGGTTCAACTCCAACGAAGGGTCTTCACGCGGTGGTGAAATCCAAGTTTTTTTACATAAATCATGAACCACCGTTAATGGTACACGAGTATACCTAGCCAGCTCACAATCACAAGATAGTCCATAAATTGTTTTAAACTGACAACCACATCGCTTTGGATCAATTTCCACTTTCTGGATACAAAACCTCTCAAATTCATGTAAAATCGACCCGTGAAACAATTCTCTACAATAAATAAACTCTGTTGAAAATATGCTTTAATCTTGTTGTGTTGCAAAATTGTTAATTTATTCATTGCATCCCATGAAGCACGCAAGTCACCTTTGATGTCTCGTAGCAACATCTTCAACCTTGAATGTGCACCTTCATCCTTACATATATATTTATCAATTAAGACTTAGTGAAAATTCAAAAAAAAAAAAACATAATAAGAGATAAAGTTAATGGATGTACCTATTAGTTGTTGTAGTGCTAAGATGCATTACAGTGTCAATCCACACTTTCACAAACTTTTCCCTGTGAGTTAACCATGTTCTTGATAGATAAGATAAGAACTCAGTGAATCAACCACACATTAACCAAAATCCCTTTAATCGAGATTCATACTCTTCCATAGTAGGAGATTCCATCAATTCCAACTAATCCTCTATAACTATTTCCCAAAGTTTCTTCATATGTACATGCATCTTGCACTTTGCCTTGACATTCTTAACAATGTAGAATTGACATAACATAAGCCTTGAACCAGAAAACACAACCTTTACTGCATTAACCAAAGCATTTTCCTTGTCAGTTACAATGATGTTTGGCCAATTTTCCTTTCTTTAAATCAACCCCTTCAATTTGCCCAACGCTCAAACATAGTCATTTGTTTGCTCAGAAATCATGTAGGCAAAAGCTATAGAGAAGGTCACATCAGTGGAAGTAATATCAACTATTTGAACCAAAGGAATTCTGTACTTGTTAGTCTTCTAGGTACTATCAATCACCACTATACTAGAGAAGATGTTGAAAAGATTAATAGTTTCAGGATATGTCTAGAAAATATCTCTAAACATGTCTAATTTCTCTTGCAACCTGTACCAACGCACATACTTTTTGTGTGTCAACAAATTCATCAAATGCTGCATTTCTGTTAATGGACCCCTCATAGGCCTACTAAAAATTTTACAAAAAGTGTAAACTTGTGATATGTTAGTGAAGTTGCTTGGATTGTGTTCCGTCAAGGAAATAAGCATGTTTCTTGGTGGAACCATGTTGTTAGCCATATCTTCAACCAAAGACTTCTCATCATTTGTTAATCGACCAACATATGCCTTCCTAACTAATGCCTCTGCTACTTCATGGTTGTGTATACCACACATCACTTTCAACTACCACCCTCCTTCTACCTTCCTTTTAGTTTAAAAGGACACTCAGATTTTTCTAGTTCAAGTGGTCACATATTTGAATGTCTTAGGGTCTTTATAAGGCTTGTATTTCCCACTCTTTTGGCATCCAAATTCACAAATGTCTTTTTCATCAAACTTCCAAGATCAGACCTAGTGATTACAACAAAGTCATTTTGCTTTCCGACACCTCAAGCCCAATCACATTGATCATCCGGAGTTTCAAATATTTGCACAAGTGGCATGTATTAAGTTATGAACAGTTTTGTACACTAAAACTACATAATTTGAGACACCATAACTACCTGGTCAATGGTAAAAATATTTGTGTAGTCAGCACTTAAATAAGGAACCCCGCCGCTCGAAAAAAAATGTTCATCTTGTAGCTCATTCTCTGGGCGTATGTCTTATGGGAACAGACCTACAGTTGTCCGTTACTGCATAAAAAACTGACACTGTAAATTTTGAATTCTGCATATTGTTTGTTCCGAGTTTAAAACCCGAAAGGGAACTTTTGGTATCAGGATCTTAAACCCGGAATAATTTGTTGTTTTCTTGTTTCCCGGGTTTTAGAATCCGTAATGAACTGTTAGTTCCAGCTTCTTGAACTCGAAACAGTATTCCTTTCAAAGTTCATATTCCGGGATTTGGAAATCGGAACAACAATTTTAGAACCCAGAATACATGTTTTCGGATTTTAGAACCCGAAATACTCTTTTACTTTTCGGGTTTTGAAAAACTGGAACGTTAACCTCTTTCTAGTTCTAGAAACCAGATTCATAATATACCGGGATTTAGAACCCGAAACATGTTTACGTTAAAATTCTAAAAACATGCTGGGAATTGAAAACTCGGAAGATTTTAGATCTTGATTTCTCCAATCACGCGAAGACGAACTCCCCAGTTGTTCTCGGCGAAGACGACGCGGCAGACAACTCAGCCCTTCCCGGCGAAGACGAAGCAGAAATGGTGGCGGTGGCCACAACGGTGAGCAGCTTTGGTGGTGGTGTCGAATTGGGAAAGGAGAAGAAAAGTGAAGGAAAGGGAAGGAAATGAAGTAGTTGGTGTGGTATGGTGAGTTATTAAGAGAGGTATTTTGGAAATTTTGAAAAATAAATAGGGCGTAAAATCTTGAGGGTAGGGTGGGAAATCCGATTCCCTAAAAGATTTAGTCTTCTAAAAATCTTTCTCTCATTTGCCCTTAGCTCCACTGCCTTCATAACACACCCATTTTAAACCTTCAACTTGAAAATGTGAAGGACATTAGATTAAAAAAGGTAACTTTCAATTTTGTTTTATCACCGGTAACTTTCAACTTGAATATGACATCAAGGCTGACCGTGCTTGAACTAAGAAAATTTCTAACTTTGTTGGTTTTTATTTGTGTGTGAATTTATAAGCAAGCATGATTTATTTCGTTATGTTGTGTTTTCAAGTATTGCGGAATTGCACATTTGAAATTTGTCTTTTCCCATTATTTGTTGTAAGTGGCTTTTATCTAATTATCATTTATAATAAAAAAAGTTTTTTTCTCCTGATCGTGTAGTGGCTTTACTAAATAAATTGCCAAGTGACTGAGGATATACTTCCTGACCAGTGACATGAACTCAATGGTGAATTCTATAACCATTACTTGACAAAAAAGAAAATTCTAACCATTAAAATCGCAAACTTTTTCTTATATTCAACCAGAATGAATCAAGTGATAAATAAAAGTTCCAGGAAAAACAAAAGCACTCATGATTAATGCGCATTGATATAAATGCTGGTAATCGCATTGGACAGAAAACAATTACATCTTTAAGAGTAAAAGAATGTCAGGGAGACACAATTTCATCTCACCCAACAAGCCCCCACATACCCAGTAAGGGAATAAAATTGGACACATACAGCGCATGACCTTAAGATGACCGGGTAGGGTAGCAATACTTATCTACAAACCTATAACATTCCCACTAAGTCACTTAAGGGAGGTGGACTGTCTCAACATTAGTTGAAAATTTGAAGGCGTCCATCCGTCGTGACATCATAACTTTGGTTTAAACCATACGTAGATTTATCTAATATCTTGAACCAGATGGTGGAGCAGGAGGCAACCGTGCCGGTGTCCGGCGACTGCTAGAATTTGAGCCTGAACCCATATCGCCATTTTGAGATGGGTCACTGTAACGTCTACTGTGACCACCAGAACCATACCTAGATGACAAGTCGCTTGGACCATTGGCAGCTGCATCAAATGCAGACCTCCAATCATCACCTGATGAAGGTCCAGAGCTTCTTGGGCTGCTTTCTGCATAAATTTGTTTGTCAAATCAAATAATACAGTCTATACATTCAACTGATGCATATGCAGATTCTATGCAACAGTGGTTACTTGAAAAGTTTGCAATCATCGCACTGATAAATCCAACCACTTTCTATGTTCCTAGAGAATGAAAATAAAAAATTTATATACCATTACCATCATATTTTTCTAGATAAAAAGCAAAACTTCAACTTCTTCCTGAACAAATAGCATACCAGCTAAGCTTTCACGAAAAGTAAATATGATAAAATACTAGAAAATTCCAAGAAATCACCTCAACCAAATTCGCAGACATTACCTGCTGCACTCCCTCTATCAGACCAATTGGACGCTGCAGCCGCTCTATTGTCATGGACACTAAGCTGCCTGGTGAGTTTTGAAAGAAGGGAAGATTGTTTCTGAGCACGCTCCCTTCTACGCTTGACATTGTGGTCCTCCTGGAGCAGCTCCTCAATTTTTGCTGAGCTTTGAGCGCTGCCAACCACAACACGAAAATATACGTGTGAATAAGTGAAGTGTTTAAGTAGATAACATGAATATCTCAAAGATTCAAGTATTATAATTATTTGAAAATAAAAAAGAACATTAGACAATAAAAAGGGAAAGGGTAAGATCAAAAACAAGAAATTATACTAAACAGAAAAGTGAACTTAAAAGAAGGAACTTGAATTAAATAAATAAATTCAAGAATACAGCAAATGTTCCTAGTCTGTCTACATATCAGAAATGGCAACTACCTTGAAATAGCCATCAGTAAAACATCATCGCATAGAATGCAATCTCAGAATAAGTTTGTGTTTAAAGTACATCCTAAAAAATGCAGGCATACAACTCCAAAATACACTAAGGAGGCATTCAAAATACGGATAGAATGGAAGGACAAATCCTGTTTTGTTCTGTTCTCTTTAATTCCTCGTAGAAGGGTAGAATGAAAATGAACCACTTATTCCACCTTGGGTCCTACTCTATTCGGCTTATAATATGCACCAACAATAGAACGGGAGTATATATGTCTTCTTCTAACATGTCCACTAAATGATACCTAAGCAAATGCATAAACTACTTACTTAGCCCTCCTTGTATTGACCCAAAGAGTTTATCTGTTAATCTCCTTATAGAAATACTGAGATACAATTGCCTGCATATGGTCCTAAGCCCAAGATATGGAGAGTGTATGAAAGGAAGCGTAGGAGAGGATCTAAGAGGGATGACGTGGCCTGAATATGCATGACATGCATGGATGGCACAAGCACTAGTAATATATATAGTTGGTTAGAGGAGAGAGAAGGGTAGCTAATCTTTTCTGTTAGAAGTGGAATTCACTGAAACGTGAATTGGGGGAGCCTCTGGCTTATGGGATTGATAACTTGCTATCAATTATAGTTACTCTGGGATTTCTCTTGCTACCATTACAATACTCTGTAATTGCTACTTGACTTATCAATACAATTACAGATTCCTTCATAAATTTCATTCCCTTGTTATTTGTTCTGAATCTCATCATCTCCAAAGTATATCGAAGAAAAAAATACAAAAACATAAAATCCACAAGAGCATTCACGTTTGATCAGATATGCAAATGTGCAGAATATAACACTTGGGCAGAACTTGCATGAACATTAATGTTTTGGCGAGTAAAATGAATAACTTGACGAAGAATACCAGAACATATAATATCCATAAGAAGCAATACACTTGACAGCTACCAGGCAGTAAGGCAAGAATAGACAGCACTAACCTGATAGAACTGTATAGCTGGTTAAGCATGTCTTCTTTAGCTTTCTCTACTTGGCAAAGAACAACTGCCTGCTCAGCCAAAACTAAATGATCTCACAAAAAGCATTAAATCTGAAGAGAAGAATTATGGCAGTCATTAAAATAATCTCACTTTTGGCACATTAGCAGCAAGGCTGTTAAGAACAGCTTCAACATAACCACGCACTTCTTGAGACATCCATCTGAGCTCCTCTTCTGGATCCGCAGGTTTTCTAGCCATAGTATCCTGCAAAAGTTTTTGCAACATGAACTAATTGATATGTACAATGGTTTGTGTTTATAACTTCTTAAAAACTAAAAGGAGTTAGTAAGGGATCCTATCCTAAGTTCCAAAGAGTCATCATTCTTTTCTATATGAATATCTTCACCAGATGAAGGAGGCTGTCAGAGAATATTTTTTGGTATTCAACAAATGAATCCCAAACAAACCTGTAGAAAACCATAGTATGGAGAGAGAAAGAGAGAGAGAAACTGAAAATGAAGTGTTATTTCACTAACTGTAACAACAAGCTTTACCCTGTTTATATAGACTCAGTTAAGAGTAACTAACTATCAGACTTAGTCATAACTATCTCTAACTGAAATGCCAGCTGTGTAACAGCTAGGATAACTAACAGCCTATGCCAGCTGGACTAACAACCTGACACAGCTCTCACAATCGTGTGCTACTCTTACAAAACCAATAATTGTGAAAAACAATACTGGGCTATTAAATGAATCAAACTAAAACGAATAATGTAAAAAACTTACAAGGGAACCATCAGAAAGACTTTGTCGCATAGGAAAACTAGGTTCACCAATGGCTTGACCTCCTTTAGCCTGTGCAACATTTCTTAGCTTGTTGATCCACTCAACCTTATCTGCCATGCTCTCAGCCTTTAACAAAACTGCACTTTGAGCTGCAAAATGCATGTTTCAACTTTGGCACAGTCCTGCCAGTGTTCAGATCTGGTGATAGATTAGGGACAGGTGGGATATGTTTCAATAGTGATTACCTTTCATAACAGTCTTATAGGGGACCTTGCTCGTTATCTTGAAAATGAGGTTTGCTGATTTTAAAGAATCAGATCCATTGGACTTTTTATCCTTGGAACTCTTTGCAGGGGCTTCATCATCGTCAGAAATCTCATCAATATTGCATTCCTGATCAGTGAATCCAAAAGCAACAGAGGCATTACTATGCTGAAGGTTTAATAATATTCATTATTTCAATCACGCCAAACTCTATTTATATGAAGCATTATGTCTAAATCATGATTATATGCCACTTTATTCTGAAGCTAAAATATAAATGAACTTTGCCTCGTGTGAAAGAATATTGACAAGACGTAAGTGAACTTCATCTCACACGAGACAACACCGTCGCTTTGATTTCTTTGAACTGAATACAGTGTGTAATTTATTTGCCCTTGTTCATAATTCTCCCAATAACAATTAAAATTAAAATGCAAAAGCTTTTTAACATAAATTCAAGAAATCAACAGAAGTTCATACCTCTAATGTAATTACTCCTCGGAAATGTCTCTCTTCTTGTTTCTTGGTGTATCCAAGCTGGTAATGTAAAGCAGACTTAAATCATGGCATGTCTAAAAAGAGTTAACCATATCCTCTATGGTGTAGGCAATATACTCAAGGCCCAGGTGCCTAGCCTTGGAGCTTAGTTATTGGTGCCATGCCATCAAATCAATCCACGCAACAAATATAAGTAAAATATTTGCTCACAGGAAAAACTATGATGGGGACAATATATTCAAGTCTCCTGTCCATAGAGATTTTCATAAATAATTTATTGTCCTTAGTAATAAATTATTTAGTATAAAATATAAGTTACAATTTCACCAAAAGTTATTATCCTTATAAAACACCTCTCTACAATTACAAGGCTTCAATGCTGGATGTTTAAGCGCTTGAACCAGAACAGTCTTGAATCATGTCAGTCAGCAATAGACATTGAACAAGATAATTTACTAACCTTGCCACTCTTTTCATTTAAAACAAACCATCGCCTAGTCCAACCACTACCTTTTCCACTTTTTTTCAACAAATATCCTGCATTGAGAGGTTGCAGAAGTTAATTCAAAATACTAAACTTGTAAGCTAAGAAAAATATGACCCCTCAATCTGAAACGGATTGGAGAGAGGATAAACGAAAAGGTACACCCAGAAAGAAAGGGGAAGTATAGAAACTGCCGTGCTCCTTAGATTAGATGAATCTAAAATGATGGAAAATTATTGTAGAATTAGATTAAAAGCTTAAATAAATTATTGTCGACCAACGCCCACTAGGTGAGGATGGCTAAATGAATCAAATGAGCCATTTGTATTCTTTCATTGCATAATTGAAAAATATCACAGAAATAGTACTATCAACTTTTTTCTCTTCCCCTTCAATGATGTTGTCTTTTCAAATAATACTATCTGTGCGTCATCAATTTAGTGATTAGAAAATCAACCACCTAGATGCAGCAAACAATATTTGGAAATTATCCAGGGATACCAAGTGATATTTGATAGAAGGACAGCCACTAAGAAAATTGAGGAAACTATTTTGTGTAAGATGAATGCTGAAGCTCTAGATCTAGATAGGAAAAGAGATATTAATAGAAGAGAAAGGAACCACTGGGTTAATACTGAATAATGGTGCGCTAAAGACTGTATAGACAGACCTTAATGATATTAGACCTGAAATACAAATGTTAGGATGAATAGTATAAACCTGCTGTGATCTCCCCATCAGGCCCAGCAGTCTTCAAGCCAGATCCCTCTTGGGTGTCCTTGTCTTGTTGACTGGATTTCTCTTTCATTGATTTTAAGTTTCCTCCACTTTGTTGACCTGTTTGAGGACTAGTTGCCTAGAAAAAGAAAATTACATGCATCTTTTATATATAAAGCCAAAATTTAAACACTCATAAATTGAAGCCTGTAATTTTAAAGTAAATGATCCCGCACCCTATTTAGAATTGACTGCTCTGCATCAAGGGCTTTCTTGGATGATCGGTTCTTTAGCTCATCTTCTCGGCGTTGCCTTTCCATTCTTATGAAATCAGTTGACAACATTAAAGTATATTATTTTAATGTACATACAGCTTCAGTCAAACGGTCAAACACTCTTCAGATAATAGTGCATGTATGTACACCCTAAATTATGATATTATCATGACATCGAAGTAGGTGTAGAGCCCAAACCTCTGTTAAAGAATTAAAAAAGAGGCAACTAAAAAACCATATACAAATAATTCATTTCTAGATAATATTAAAATTTATAAGAGGGTATTTAAAAACCATGAGGAATACAGGATATTGAATTTGAAATAGTTAACAAATTTGTTCAAGATTTAGATAATAGTAAAGGCATTCAAGCCACTAACTCTGCTCTGTATGGTGTATGCACTACTTGCCTTCATGATTTAACAACCAAGGAAAATGGTTTGGTTCCCCATAAGCAGAAAATGTGATGAACTCATTCACACAACTTATATGAACATAAAAGGGATGTCAAGACACATTATTGTGTTTATGAGGAAAAAATCTTCATCCCATTACTAAAGAGAAAAGGTTAAGTGAAAAGTTTGAATCCCCGGATTTCAGAACCACAGCCCTCCTCCAAGCTACAAAACATTGGTGGCTTGGGACTCATATTTTAGGTACAGCAATCAGGAGGCTGGCAAGCTAAGTTATCAGGACAAGATTTACAATCTTTTCTCTCTGAGTATGTGGCTTTAAACAACTTGGATCACTAACCTAGTAGATAGCAAACAATAGATGCCACAAGCTTGGGAAGATTTCAATTAGGTAAGCTCACAAGCAACAGCTACTACAGACATTCAAATCTTTAGAATACCAGATATTTACCTATTCACATACAAATTTCTAAACAGATGAATCCCCAGTGGTTTTAGAAGTCATATACAAAGTCAATGGTAGTTCTAATGAGTTCCAAATCCAATCTCAGTCTCAGGAATAAAAAACAAATTAATGCTCCCAATAAGAGGACATTAAGATTATAAAATTTATAAATAAAGATGTAACAAGTGCCACATTGAAACATACCGCCTCTGCACCAAACGAATAAAATGTTGAGGTGGAACAAATGCCCGCTCCATATCAATTAGTGCAACCACCATTTTTTTGGATTCATTTTTAAATGCCTCCAGGGCAGAACTTGCAATAGCCACAATCTGAAAATTGTAACAAATGAGCTAAAAAAATTCTAAAAACAGACAGACAAGGTTTATGAATCACAGCACAGCAATGTTACCTCTCTCTTGAATGGAGGATATCTTCCAAGACCAGGTGTACCATTTGCAGAAGCAGAAACTAGATCCACAAGCACACGATGTACCTAGTTTGGTAGTTGTCAAAATAAATGTTGAAAAAAGAAGCTCAAGTAAAACACATGAGGAATCTTATATCAGTCCGAAAGAAGTCTACCATGAAATTACAGAGCCATGTAACTATATCAATAGCAAAGCAAACCCTGATAATTGGTCTACCACTTTAAAGAGTAAAGTTCAAACTAAATGCATGAGAAATAGAAAAATACTTGACGTTCGAAAAAAAAAACAAATTGACAATTGGTTGGGATCTCATAATCAATGTGATATTCTGATATACGACAAAAATAGTTTTCTGGCCCAGATGTTGCCCCACGTGCATCAGAAACTGATGCATGGAAAAAGATCATTACTAATGATAGGAATGAGACTAATAGGGGACCGCCAGAGGAGCAAGTCACCAATAGGAGAGAGAGGATTTGGAGAGTTTATTCTAGAAGGCCACGTGTCTGACTCTTGGCAGGGAATATTCACACGGCTGATTCATGAGAGAGAAATTGTAACGGTGAGGAGAGAGGAGGGAAAAGGGGAGTTGGTTATAGGAAAGAGAAGAGCAGAGAGTGAGGTACGTTTGGTAGACTCTAGAATTTCGGCCATAGCTGGATTGGGCAAGAGAGAATACTCTCTTGAGGTTTCCTAGTCTCTTAGTCTGTAATTTCCTATTTTTCTCTTGTACGCTGCAATTATAGCAGTGATTCTATCATCTATAATACATCATTTCCAGATTCAGATCATAGTTCTTATCAGTAATTGATGCAAAGAAAAAGATCATTACTAATGGCTGTTTGGCAAACTAGAAAATTGGTTCAGAGCTGTTCAAGCTAAAACTAGTTATCCAAAGCAATACAAATTTGCAATAGTTTTACAAGATCTCTTCCTCTAAAATTTGGTTTTGAACTACTTTAATATTGAATACCATTTGACAAAACTTGGTGTAACTTTTTTAATTTTCAATGAAGACCAAAGAGAAAGTGGGAGAAAAATAAAAGAGCTAGTGATTGGCATATAAATTGCTTAGTTTAAAACTAACATTGTCCTGGATTTCCTTTGAACTAATTTTGACTTAAGAGCTAGTTTTTAAGTGGTGTTGAAAATCAGAGAGAAGCTAACAGAAAACTATAGAAACTGTATATTGAAAAGCCAATGATTACAGAGTATTACATCAGTATCTATAGCACAGTTTAGAAACTGTGAAAACCTAACTACCCTGCTGAGTTAGCAGAACTAACTCTAACCGCCTTGCTGAGCCGGAACTCAATCCAGCTAAGCACTAGCCTGACTTAACTCTAACAAGTGGTTACGAGACAAGCATAATATTTTAAAACCCTTGGAATCAGTTTTCTTGTTTTAATGTATTAGAGATTGGGAGGCCTAACTCAACCACAAAAACTAGCTTGAGAGTTGAGGGTTGCTCTACCCTTATAAACACTTGATTGACCATATTTCTAGCCAATGTGGGACTTCTAACACACCCCCTCACGCCCAGGGCTGGTCATCTGGAGCGTGGAATGAACATCAATGGGTGGCCCAAATATGGAGGTCTCCACAACAAATGGACATATTAGAAATTGGGAGACCTAACTCAACCACAAAAGCTAGCTTGAGAGTTGAGGGTTGCTCTACCCTTATAAACACTTGATTGGTCATATCTCTAGCCAATGTGGGACTTCTGACATAATGATTGACAACCACCCTCTCTTAGGCTCCAGCTCTCAGCCAGACCCATGATTAAAGCCATCAATTAACAGGAAGAGCACTCACAGGGGATAAAGGACAAGTCATAGTTTTCTTACAAGATCCCCAAATAGTCAGGTAAATACCCTAATTCTTTTGGACTATCCATTTATGTCTCTGAAGCCTCAGCATCTCTTGAAACAAAATCATAAACAAGTGAGAAGTTTACCTCATCAACACACAGGCGTGATGGCTCCTTCGCCAGTTCAAGAACGCCTTTGATTAAGGACCTCAAACCTTTCTCTGGAGAGATAAGATAAGGTTGATATCCATCTGCTTCTAGGACAATCTGACAGAAGTCAAAATGGAGATATAAAACACAAGTATCTCAAGAGAATATGATAAATTAAACTCTACCTAAACAGTATTAAAAATTTGATGATAAAGATTTACCCTTTTGACATTGTTTATGTCAAAGTGTCTGTCAATAGGAAGTTGTTTGATCCTGTTAGGAAAATTTCCTTCAAAACTCGCAACAACTTTCCAACCATTGCCCTGAGAGGAAATGAAGCAAAAGAAATTAGGTACATAAAAGATGGTATTCTTATATGGTACATTGGTGGAATTCCACTACCAAAATCTGAGCATTCAACTTCTTTATTTGGAATACAAAAGGAAAACAAAACCATAAGGAACAGATGACCAGTCCTAGCATCAATTTGAAGTGTTGTAATGTTCGAATCATTTTGGTAAGTTTCAGGTCATTTACTTACACTGTCCTGCTGCAGTTTATTTGTGGAGTTCGTTAATCAGCTTTTTTCGGTGTATGCTTAGTGCATCCCAGGTCCCTGGAACTATGCTTGATGATTAGCTTTCATGGTTTTGGTAGACATCAAGAGGCCATATTTATTAAGGAATGTGATATCCACATTACAGTTTGGTGTATTTGGTTGGAGCTGAACTCTTGTATTTTTAAGGAGGTTTCTTTGAAATATCACTTGATTTGGAATATGATTTGGAGTTTGGCATCCATTTGGTGCAGAGCACATGGATTTTTTTCGTGGGAAGATTCCTTACCCTTTTTTCCCTTTACAATTTTTTCTGCTCATCTTAATAAATTTCCTTTAATGGAAAAGTGCAGCACGAAATTAGGTTCTAGTTGACCAACCCTTTAAGGGAAACTTTTGGCATTTTCTTTTCTTTTATTAGCATGAGACTATCTCTTGCTCCTCGAGGATTTTACACATTAATGTTTTCTGTTAGAATATATAAGAAACATCTCATATATCAATTTTGTATCTTGGAATATCTTGTTGAGAAGTCTCATATTGATTAGAGATATGGCCAAAACAGTTTTTATAAAGGGTAGAGAAACCCTCACTCACCTCACCCGTAAACTAGCGTTTAGAGTAGAGTTAAGTCTAACCCAAATTCTAATTTGGCATCAGAGTCTATCCTAAATCCGTTTATCGGAGACCACCCATACATGGGCCACCAGCAAATGTTCATTCTGCAAATTCCACGCTCCAAATGCCTAGTCCTAGGGGTACTCATGGGCTAGGTTGTTTCGGGCTTGGGGTAAAATAGAATCGGAACTGATAAAATTTAATTGGTTTGGTTTGTTTAATTTCGTTTGACAAATCCAAACAAAACTGATCTGATTAAGATTGGGTTGGTTTGGTTCATGACATCGAGTTAGAATATATAACAAAATAACAATTTAAAAAATTATATTCCTATATATTATCGTTTGATATGTATAAAAATCTGAATTTCACTACAAGTTAAAAAGGTCCCTTATAGTTTAATAATTTTACACATAAGTGAAATCAGTTCTAAATGTTGATATCACTTCTAATTAATATTAATTTTTATAATTATAACATTGCCCAACCTTTCTAAAATATATTAATAAAGTTGGATAATAAATACATCAAAAGTTAAGAAACTTAATAACCAAGTTAAGAAAGTCAAAATAATTTTATAAAGATAAAAATATGAAAGTTATGAATAAAAAAGTTTAAAAGGTATCCATATAAAGGTTAAATATGGGGGGAAATTTAATCGGGTGAGAGGGTTGGTTCGGGTTGAAAGACAATAAATCTGAGGACCGAACCGATTACAATTGGTTTGGTTTAGGTTTAACATTAAGTGAATCAATTAACTCATAAATTTGAACAAATTAAATTTGTTTGGTTTGGATCATCGGGTCAATCCGAACCGATGAGCACTCCTAGTCCTGGACATGAGGGGGTGTTGAGAAGTCTCGCATTGACTAGAGATATAGTTAAAATAGTCCTTATAACGGGTAAAACAACCCTCGCCCCTAAGCTAACTTTTAGGGTAGAGTTAGGCCTAAACCAAATTCTAAGTTATCGAAACACTAAAGTATCTTGGATACCTTATAGGAGTAATATTGATATTGCATTACATTTTCATTGCTTCCTTATCTAATTAGGATAAGGAGCCTTTTCTTAGTATAAATAGAGCTTGATTTGTCTTTTGTATCATATTCATCACACCAATCGTACACAAGAGAAATCTCCATACTCTCTCTTCCTCCTTTCCCACCAAAATCCATATAATTTCAACAGTTTCTAATAAAAACTTTTTAAAGGAAATAAATTTGTTAAAGTAGAGAGAGAAAAAAGTACAGGAGCAAGGATAAGATATCTTCCTTCCTAGAGAGGTGGGAAACACACATAGATTGATTGAACAAATCATGCTAGTTTATTATTATCCAATAAAAAAAAGCCATGTTAAACTGCCACTAGTCGAGCACACAAAAGTAATAAGATCACATTATCCAAATTGTAAGAAATTTTCCTTGTAAATTCTGGCTTTTATCTATAACTAAAGGCACCAATTCACTGCATAAATTGCATTGGGGCAAAGGACCTTGACATCTATGCACCCTTACTGCTGTATAATGTAAATATAAATAACAAAAACTCCTGACCTCGCCTCCAGTAAGATGTTGAAGAAATTTTTCCTCAAATTCACGACATAACTCCAAGGCCAGAGCTCTTGTACCTTCAGAACCACTGACCATTTGTTCACCAAGCTTCACTAACTCGTCCTGAACGTTTTGAGACTTTCCCTGAAGACTGCAGCATTATAAATAAGGATTATGATAGGTTTTTGGGCCATATAAAGCTCAAACCAACTTCTTAAACAATAGGAACTTACCTACCACCCCAAAAATGAGCTGGTTGGATTTTTAGTTTTTGGTTGAATTCATTTAAAAGCCAGATAACCCCACCCAACCTGACTATTTACTAAACCTACATTAGAACTTGTTATTGGTTATTACTTCATTATACATATATGTAGAAAGGCCTAACCCAAATTCTAATATGAAATCGGAGCTTATCCTAGATCTGTTTATCGGACCACACATAAATGGGTCACCTGCAGATGTGCAGTCCTACAAACTTCACGCTCCACTCTAGATGTCCAACTCTAGGCATGAGGGGTGTGTGTTGAGGTCCACATTGACTAAAAATATGGTCAAATAAGCCCTTATAAAGGATAGTGCATTCCTCAACCATGAGCAGCTTTTGAGGTAGCGTAAGGCCTAACCCAAATTCTAAGAGTATCCATTGAAGAACAATTTAATGTTCAGTTCATTTTCCTTTATTATTTAATCTCATTTCATACACCATACTCAATCTCCATAAATCCTACCAATACTACTTGATTTTGGCATAAGACATATTCTGACATTTTCCTTTTAAATATGCATTCATTTAATGGCATTAATTTTTGTGCAACATGACAAATAAACAAAATTATAGATGACTAACCAAATAAATCGATGCAACACAACTCTAGTTATCATGGTTTGGTTTGGGTTGATTAGGTTGTAAGCCTTTTAGGTTTCAATTACAAGATGATGTGAGTTGAGAAAAAATGAGGCTGTTTTCTGGGTGAGCCTTAACCCAAACCACCTGACAGAGTGATCAGGCTCCTCTATAAGCTTCTCATAGTCTAACAATCATGTAACAGATTAGAGTTAGTCATGGTCCAATTGCTTTTCAGTTCATTCAACTGTTATTCTAATTAAGTTAATAACTGTAACAGCTGGTGGTACAAACTTCTGATTCTGTAAATGAGTGCAAATGTGCAATCATCAAATTCATCAGAATATCAACTACAACAAAATTCTTCTCACTCAGCTATCAGATTCTCTCTATTCTCTCTCTAGATCACCAATATGATATCTATAGCTTATTTATCTATCCTCAAACATGCTCTCACCCACCTTGAGTTTGCAGCGGGTCATCTAGAAGCTTCTCTTAGTATATTAGTCTTGTAACATACTAGAGTTAGTTATGGTGCTATTCAGTTCTGATTCTGTTTAGGTTAGTTAATAACAGTAACAGCTTGTGCTCCAAGCTTCTCTAGTTTTATAAATGAGCATAATCCTCAAACTCATCAGAACATATAAACAGCAACAACAACAACAGCAACAACAAAAATCTTATCCCACTAAGTGAGGTCACTATCTGGACCACACGACGCCATTGCACTCGGTCAAAAACCAAATTTTGTGGGATTTTATTGACCATGAGGTCGCTTTTAATAATATCTTCCAACGTCCTCTTTGGCCTCCCTCTAACTTTCTTCACAAAACCAAGAACAATGTTATCAACACTTCTCATCAGTGCCTCTAAAGGTCTGTTTTGCACATTTACAAACCACCTTAACCAATTTTCTGTCATCTTCTCCTCATCCGAATATCAATTATTTCAAAATTCTTCTCAATCAACTTTCAGATTCTCTCTATTCTCTCTATCTCTAGATTATCAATATAACCTAACCCATCACAACCCTAATAAACTTAAAAGAACAATGATAATAACAACCAGCAGGTGTAATGATAGAGATCGTGTTATCTAAGTTCACAAATTATACATACAAACTGATAAACATGTGTGTAAAAAAAACCATATTACATTGATACAAGACCTTATGCATGAACATTTTACAATACAACATATAAATGATATTAAAAATCAGAATGTGTTTTTAGTTTGATATTGGCAATGTGCATGTAGCAACACCATTAGTGGTGAACGTGCAAGGGCTACCCTCAAGTTCTCTTCGCTTTAGTGTTTATATCCCATTTCCTTTATTCATTAAACAGAGAAAACATTTATGCAAACAATACTAATAAATAAGCCTATTTAGGAAAAAATAGGTTGGACAATTAGAAAATTCTGAAGCAGCAGCGCTAACAAAAGAAACAGGATATGTTACAACAAAACTTTTTTTTTCTGTCATAGAATATGATATTTACAACAGTTAACAAACACCACCAAAAAGTTAGCCAAAAATAAATACCCAGTGAGGAGAGTTGGAAGCCGGAGCTTCATACGATTGCGAATCTGTTCAGCAAGAGACTCCACCAAAGCAATTCTACCAAGCTTGCTTTGAGGGGCTCCAGTCAGTATTGATTTCAAACTTTCAGTTTCAGCTCGCCAAGCAGTTTCCAACGAGCTTTCAGATGCACCACTCCCAGACTGTGCAGAAGCTATAGAAACAGATTGGCCTATCAGAGCAACCCATGGAATATCAGAGGTTTTTGGGGGTCCCTGATTCAATAGGAGAGCCTGTACTGCTGAAAGGGCTTTTGGTTCTGAAGCTGCCTGATCAATTTTACTGATAATACCAACTGTTCTGGTGGCTGCAATTGAAAAGCATCAAAATTAGATTAGGTAAACACAAGAAAGGAATTTCTAAACTTAAGACATTAGTGTCAAGGAAAAACTCTCCCAAAAGTTTAAGATATTTAGTGGAGGTTCAAAAAAGGCTTCATATCTCTAACGACACACTTTTATGCAAGTGCTCTTTTGGCTTAAACTGTAGACAATGCACAAGCTCAATCTACATGCATTGAATTTCAGCTTTATGTAAAAAGACGAGGACAGTAAGGATCAATTCAAACTCCTAAACACTCGGTCATTTAAACTATGACACTTTGTCACCGGCTAACACTCAAAAAACTAAATTAGTGTTTGTAGGGGCACCGTAACAAAAGCAGAAAACTTACATTCTGCATCATACTCCTTTGCTACTCTAAGGGCCCGTGATGATGAAATTTCTGGTGCCTGAGCAGCAGGAATTACTACCAGCAAAATAGCATCATTGTGTTCAGCATATTCACTGATCTAAAAAATATGAAAAAGAAGACATCAAACTTCTCTACAAAGAAATAACCACTGATCTAAGAAATATTTAAATTTGCAATATAAGATCCACCACTAATTGAGAGTGATAATTGGTGACACCATACTCTGTTTAAACTAAAAAACTTGTGGCAAGATGACTTATACAGTTATATAGCTACTTACCAGTTTGTCATCCATTATCCGCTGGTCCAGTCCAGGCAAGTCAATCAATTTCAATGGAGGTGCTGTACAATTTCAGAACAGAACAATATGAGTAAGTTTTATGATAATAGAATGCAAGAACACATTTACGTTACATGTCCAATCCCCCACCGTACACAGCCAGGGAAAATAATTCCTGAATATCTGTCAAAAGGCCATTAAATCCTACGTAAAGGGAGGGAGCAACACATGACATACTCACAAAACTTACCAGTACTGGTAGCAAGTTTCAGATATATTTCATCACGGGTCCTACCAGATGAACCTTTGCTCAGTCTACCCTGTAGAGAATGTCGAAGAGAACCTATGAAGAAAAGACTATTAGATTAGAAACATGATATTGTGGCATGGCATCACTCAAAGTGGTAAGGAGATATATAACTGACACAGATGAGAAGAAATTGAGGTAAGGATCTTACTTGCAGAAACCTGTTGTGTATTATTTTCAATTTGAAGGACGATTGACTTGCTGTTTAAAGAGGTGTCTCTATTCAATTCAATGCTAATGGGAGCCCTGGTAGCACCATTTTCACCGGTTGGCTGCAGTTTATAACCGATTTAGAGGGTAAATAATGGAAAAAGAAAATGAGAACAAAATAAGAAGAAGAAAACGCAAAAAAGAAAAATACCAGAACAGGATGTCCAATCAAGCTATTCAAGACAGCAGATTTTCCAGCACCCTGATCCAACAAGCAGCACAATTGGGTTTAGTTGCATCATGATCCAAGAATAGATACATACATGTGTGGTGCGTGTACATGGAATGGAATACAGTGTCTCTTGTCGTGATTGAATTCCAAAAAGGTAGGAGAAAAACTTACAACATTGCCGAGGGCAACAACATTGAGAAAAGTGGAAGGGCGCTTGGAGTCTTCAATGTCTTCGTCGGCGAGGACAGCGGCGGCTTGGCGCATAGAATCGGAGAGCTGAAACAATTCTTCAATTGCCTCCATCGGATCTGTTAGGTTTCCGGCCAACAGATTTGGATTCAAAACCTTCCGTTGCTTTTGGTTTAGGTAGGTAGGTGTCAATGCAATGCAATGCAATGCAATGAAATCCAAATTAAATCACCAACCGCAACTGCTATACTATGCTTATGCTACGCTACGCTACATCACCCCCTCTCTCTCACACGCGATTGCAATTTCAACTTCTTCTTTTCTTACGACGCAGAAGTACAATCCATGCCTCTATTTCGCGCTTTTTGGTTTAGCTCCCTCGAGAAAAATCAGTTTCTTATTTTATGGTATATGCTGTTTTTTTTTTGGGTTAGATTTAACAATCCACTACCCAATTTAACACCCCAGTTTGTTGTAGTAAATGTCCTAAATAACCTTTTAAATTTTACTTTCCGAGTTTTCTAAGCCAGGAACGTTATATGATGCACTTCCGGGTTTTGTTTTCCCGGAACGTATGTGATGTTTTCTGTTCCGGTTCATACATCCCGAAAGCAAATTTGTTCGAAATACTTCCAAGGTATAAACCCCGGAATGTATGTAAACAAACTAGGTGTGTTCCGGGTTTTGTGAAACCGGAATGTTTTTAAGTTATTCCGGATTTTCAAAACCCGGAATGGGTATTTTATAGGTTCCGGGAACACGAAACCCGGAAATATATGAACATTGTTTTCCGGGTTTTAGAACCCGGAAGCAAGTGAAAGTGCAAGGTACTATCCGGGAAATAAAACCCGGAATGTATGTTCGAAGAATCAAATTCCGGGTTATAAAACTCAGAATTTGGAAAAATCCCTGTTATTGAAAATAAGGCCTGTAAAGTTTAAAACATACATAATATGACTCAAAAAACATGCATTTGAAATTATTGAAGCCTATTACAACGCGTTTGAGCATATTATTGTTAAATTAATGGCTACAACAGTTAAAACAAATTATCAAATTTAATCCTGTGTTATGTCTATGTAATGCCTAGAACCAACAGTGCTGTTACTGTCACTCCTTCTCTGTTGACGCAGTTGTTCTTCATAAACTCTTATGCGATCCTTGTGTGGGGTTTCCCATTCCTTTGCTTGGGCCGAAGAATAACGACGCCATTGGTAAGCTATCGTCGGCATAGGATGCCCTTCCTTCAAAAAGACCTACGGTGGAAAATGAAGGCATGTTTAGAAGTGGTTTAAGTTGTCAGCATTACAAGCAACAAAATTAGGAAACTATAGTTACCTGAACCCAATGATTCTTGTTGATTAAGGCAACTGTTATAAGCTTTTGTTCCTCCGGTGGTGGTGGACTACCCCTGAGTGGCAAGAATGTGCAGTTTCCACTATGCGACAATTGGAGTAATATTAGTTGGAACCTTGTCGCAATAATATGTCCCATGTCAGGCAAAGACATCCACTTGTCTTCAGTGGTTAGCTGGCCAGTGGAGAGAGCCAGTGCGTCATGAATTACCTTGTACCTTTGCGGGGACCCATAAAGTTCTTGATAGAGTATGGGATACTGTGTAAGCTCATTCAACAGCTCCACCATGATGTAATTCCATTGCTCCTCATTCATACCCAGCAATGCAGCGATGCATCTGTATCCACAATTACCATCCCCCATAACGTCCACCACGTTATCAATATGACATTTAAACTGCTCTGGGAAATGATCAATGTGCTTAATGCCTCTGCGGGTAAGCATTTTTCTGCGACCTTGGGAGGGTGGTGGAACATACACTGGACTGTTTGACGTGTTGCTACCGTTAACTGAGTCCATGATGTTATCCACATGCTCCCAATAAGAAGGATCACGCTTCTTGGAGCCAATAGGAGAACCTTTTGTACCCTTTGCCTTGCCTTTTGTACCTGTTGCCTTTGCCTACCCCTTGGGCCTCCCATTTGTTTTAATCTTACTGGGCGGAGGACATAATGAAGTAGTATCCGGCCATGCAATCTCCCTCAGCTTGTGCTTTACAGCCCATTTCCCTGGCACATCCAATTGCCAAAACCGAATTATCAACCCTTCAATCTCGTAATCCAGATTCAATTCCAATGAAGGGTCTTCACGGGGGGGAGCATTCCATGCCAACCGTTTCTAGAAAGGATGAATAACCATAAGAGGGACTGATGTATACTTTGACAACTCACATGCACAAGGAAGGCCATATACAATTCTAAACCGACAACCACACTGTTCTGGATCAGTGCCAACTGTCCTTGATCGTACCTTTTCTTTGGCGATCAGTTCAAGAGCCTTCCTGGACACATACCCCCTCATGTTCACATAGGCCACACCAGCAAAATGATGATCCACGATGTTCAGACTCATCTGGAAGGATGCTTTGATGTTGTTATGTTGCAGTATAGTCAAGGAGTTCATAGCATCCCAGCAAGCACATAGGTCACCCTTGCTATCTCGAAGCAACATCTTCAGTTTTGCATGAGCACCCTCCACCCAACATAAGTTTTGCAATATAGTCAATTTATAGGTACGCTTTCAATTCCTGAAGTTATAAACAATATAAATAAAAAGCTGAAATTACCTATTGGTTGTTGTTGTTCCAATATGCATTACTGTGTCTATCCACGCACTGACAAACTTTTCCTTGTGCGGCAACCAAACTTTGGCAATATAGGACAGCAACTCAGTATACTCACTGCAGAACATCCAAAAACCGGTAAGTCGAGACTCATAAATTTCTACAGTGGGAGATTCAACCAGCTCTTTCCAATTCTCAAACACAGAATCAATCTCGTCCTTATCAGGCATGTACATCTTGCACCGGGCCTTCACATTCTTCATAATGTGGAACTGACACAAAATGTGTTTAGCCTCGGGGAAGACTTCATGAACAGCGCTCATCAATGCCTCGTCCTTATCGGTAACAATTACATGAGGCATGTTTTCTTTCCTTTCACTCATCCCCTTCAACTTGTCCAATGCCCAGACATAGTCATGTTGCTTCTCCTCAATCATATAAGCAAATGCGATAGAGAATGTCAAATCAGTAGATGTAATACCAACCATTTCTACAAGCGGAATTTTGTACTTGTTTGTTTTGTATGTGCTGTCAATCACCACAACACCGGGAAATGTATTGAAAAGGCTAATTGCATCAGGGTGTGTCCAAAAAATATCTCTGAAGATATCAGTACCTTCCTGGAGCCGGTGCCAGTGCACGTACTTGTCAATGGTCAACAGTTTCATCAAGTGTTGCATCTCTGTAAGTGGACCTCTCTTCGAGCTACGAATCTTTTTACATATGTTATACACCTGGGAAATGGTTGTCAAGTTGGTGGGATTGTACTCCTTCAAAGATAGGAGCATGTTCCTTGGAGGCACCATGTTGTTTGTCATGCCCTCTACCATTTCCCTTTCGTCAGTCGTCAGACGACCCACATAAGCGTGGCCAACTAATGTCTCCGCTGGTTCATGGTTGTGTATTCCATACATTACTTTCAGCCACCACCCTCCTTTCGCCTTCCTAGGCCTCCCCTTAAGTCTGAAAGGACACTCAGATTTTCTGGTACCAGTTGTCTTGTATTTAAACGATCCTGGGTCTTTATAGGGCTTATATTTTCCACTATTTTGGCACCCAAGAGTGATAAACGCCTTTTTGTTAAGACCTCCAAGATCAGACCTTGTAATCACAACAACGAAACCATTCTGCCGACCGACCCCTCTAGCCCAGGCACACAGATCATCACGAGTCTCAAAAATCTGTTATTTTGGAATTAGAGTTGTATTTAGTACATTTCCAAAAAAAAATCAGTTTAAACTCCAAATAAACAGCCGCATTACATGTGACGTTACCTGATTAGTGGTGAACATATCCGTACAGTCAACACTAACACATGGAACCGGACCGTTCTCGTTTTCACCTTCCGCGTCGTTTTTGCACCGTAATCCGGGTCATCTTCCGGGGCTAAAACGTACGGTAACATGTCAACCTCCTCAGATATATGATCTGCCATATCTGTTCAATAACCATGTTTTAAACGTCTAAAATAAACACCACTGTATGTATTCCGAGTTTTAAAACTTGGAATACATTTTTCCTTTCCGAGATATACAATCCGGAAATGTAATTCATTTTTTAATTCCGGGTTTTACAATCCGGAAAAACAAACTTTTCCAACACTGCATCATTTCCAGTTTATAAAACTCGGAAGACATGCACTTTCCGTAATTTAAAACTCGGAAAACAAATTTTTTAATACCGAGATATAAAAACCGGAAGCAAAAAGGGATAACGTTCTTACCGGGAATTAGAATCCGGAAGAAGGAAATACTTCGAAGATCATGACAACGAAATCAACCAGATCGTGGCTAACAGGGCTTGATGGTTGTGGTAGCTTCTTGGGTTGATGAATGGTGGCCACAAGGAGCACAACAATGATATTTTGTTGTTATAAGCTAGTGGGGGTTAATGGAGGTGGAGTGGTGGGTACAGAACAAAAATGGAGGTCAAGGAAGAAGGAAGAAGAAATGGGTAAGAATGGTGGAGACTACAAAGTTGAGGGTTATATATAGTGCACATGCACTACCGGGTTTTAAATCCCGGAAAACCATTGCATGTTCCGGGATATATATCCCAGAAACATGTTACGTCTAAGCTAATTACCGGGTTTTAAATCCCGATAGTTCTATTAAACGAACTACATTCCGGGATTTAAAACCCGGAGAGGGGTATTTTCGGTATTTTTAGAAATACCCTGGGGTTTAGAATTGGGTTGATGGGGGTCCCAATTCTAACCCCCATTTTTTTTCTCAGTTAGATTTAATTGTTTGGGACTCTTAAATCATTGTAAGAAATATTTTTATATACCTACCACTCAATGATCAACCTAAACTAGATACTAATTTAATCCCTCATTAGTAATAATAAAATAACAATTTATCAATGAATTTCCAATGAGGTTTTAATTTATGTGTCTATGTATCTTGACGCGTTGAGTAACTAATTTGTTTTTCGTTTTCCTCTTGTAACAAAAAAAATAGTTTAAGGATAAGGGTGGAATCAATCTCATCACATGTTCACACTATTGAATAAAATTATTTTGCTTACTCAATTTGGTTTTTTATTTACTTTTACATTCATCCTTATAAATGTATTCATCTACAAACATAATAGACTCCAATATTAAGGAATGTCCTCTATGCAAATAAAATTACTAATGGAGAGACTAATTTGGCTGTAAAGTCTGCAATCAAATTCCCCTCCTGCGAACATGAAACAACTCAAAAGAAGGAAAAAAAAAATCAGCAAAATAAACACAATCTTGAACAAAAGAAGCCAAATAAGAAATTGCGATATGTGAGACGTCCAAAAGTGGAGAAGCAACAGACAATCATTCTTAAACAAATTATGACGAAAACTCAACTCAATTGCCAATTGAAGAGCCCACCCACATAGCAAGTGCTTCAGCAAACGTTGCATCAACCTTCGTCATACTTAAACGACGCGGTTGTAAGAGGCTAGCACAAAGAGTCCAGAGAGGCCATGTCCAAACCTACAACACCAATAGAGGAAACTGTCACATGTGTTAATTTTAATCACATTCAGAGGTGGTGAACACGACCGGTCAGGAGCAAAATTAGACGGAGCATGCAGAATTGAACCAACAGGGCTATCAACAGAAAAATCTAGGGTCAACACTGCCACCGAAGTAGCCCACCCACAAGTCTGATCATATGATAAATGGTCCCCTTGAACAACCATTTGTTACGACATCCCCAAAGACCCTAAGGTAAAGTAAATAACTAATCCGTGAGCCACTCATCCTTCATTTTTAGCCGACCGCACAACCAAGAGGCAAAAGAAACTTTCTAGCAGCTCGCGTAATGGGTGAAAGTAGTGAAGCAAAACAAAGCCTCTCAACCTGGGAGCAGAATAACAATCTCATTATACTTTATACAGATTTAATTCTTATAAAGTTTAATCTTATCGTAAAACTGAATAAGTAAAATAAAAAGTTGAAAATTTATTAAATATGTCACGCGAGCTCAACTCATTTATAGAGTTTATAATATTAAATATAGAAGCACAACAAGCAAATCATTTATTGTAATGATTTTTTTTGTAATGATTAGAAATTCAAACATATGTCAAAGAGATTGAACCAATTGCTCTCATATTGCCCTAGCACAAAATGTCAAAGAAATGTGATCAATTTATTCTATAAGAAATAGTGTGGTATAAAAATTCATGAGAAATTTGGATAGAGCTTAAAGACCTAAATATGTCTTTCTTTTTTTCAAAAAATGGTTAGGAGGAAGCACAACGATATTCATGGACTTGCCTGATGCAGTTTAATGTGGGCCCTCTTTCAATATCCCACACCCAAGGCCCAAACGTGTAACACTTAGGCCTAAATGGCTTAAAGATTATGTTGGGTTCTAATGTTTTGACATTTCAATAATTCCAAATATAATTCATAAGTTTCTGTTATATTTTCTGGGCCTTAACTTATATATCTTGATGGACTTAACATAGGCCCAAGGAATTAGTTTGTCCCAAATTGCGGCTCAGCTCATTTGATGGGACAAGCCAACTTGATTTGTTGTTTCAAGAAGAGCAAAATTTCAACCTTTACCAGACTCCTAATCCTAAGGAACAGAGGACGGAATTCATCTCTTTCTACATGAAAGGAGAAGCCCTAAGGTGCTTTAAATGGATGTTCCATAACTTCCACCTTACATCTGGGTTGAGTTTACTAGAGCCCTAAGTACCAGATTTGAAACGTGTACATATGAGAACCCCCAACAAGAAATATTCAAGCTAAACAACAACAATGACTCATTATCAATCATGATTTGAACGCATTTCTAATAAGGTGGTGAGATTATAGTAGAGGACTAGAGGTCCTCTTAAATTAGTTTCTATCTGATCTTAATGTTAACATTAATAGGGAACTTTCAATTTTACGATCTTATTGTGTATCTTATGAAAAATACTTAACTTTTATTTCAATGATATCAAAATACATAATTAAGTTGGTTGAATCTAACATGAAAGACTCACGACCCCAACATTAGATTAAAGAGACTAAAAATACATTTAAGCCAATTAAATATATGATATGCTACAATAATAATGTATTTACATCAATCAAGATATATATAACTTTCCGGTATACAAAATCAAAATTTGAGAAGATAACAATTTTCCAAAAGATACAATGTTGCAAAATAAAAAGTGAAAATATGAAAATAGTTCAAAAGCTATAAAAGGAAAACATAACAAATAAGAAATTCTATGGAAAGAGGGATTTCGATTCTCTTATGTGAATTTTTTTTATGTATCATTATATGAAAGTTTTGTGCCTATCTCTCTAACATTTAGAGGGTCTCACTATATCTATTTAATGTATACATGTGAAGAGAAATAACTACAAAACTTTCACATTGTAACACATGAGAGAAAATTTAATGTGAGAGGATCTAAATTCGTTAGAAATCATGTGTTCCCTCTTTGAACATGATGGAGGCAATTTCCATGAAAAAAAGTAGACGAAGCAACGACCAGTTTTGCGGTGGTGCTTCACCATTTCCAGACATGACTGAGCATCGTTTATAGTCAGGGACAAATCTACTTCTACCCTAAAGGGAGCATTTGCTCCCACAACTTTTTCATTTAGTATGAAATGGTACGACAGGACCCTGAGTTTGTACCCAAGTTTGCAATCGGTCCCTCGCCGGAATTTTTTTTGCTATAGGTCCCTCAGTTTGTACCAAGTTTGCATTTAGTCCCTGCCGGAGACCGGAGCTCCGGCGAGGGCATATGTGGCGTGCTGACTGTGTAAGTGACGATTATGTGGTTTTTTTTATTTTTTTAAGGGAAAACATGCCAAAAATTTTATAATTACTAATTAACCCTCAAATACTTCATATTCTTAATTTTCCCCCAAACTAAAAAGCTAAAATCTAAATTGTTTCCCCCAAATACTTCATATCTGGACCTCATTTGCATCTTTCTTCTTCATCTTAAATCTGGTTTTCCAAAAACCTCCATGGTCATTTTTTAGAAAATCATCTTCATCCCCTTCATCTTCCAAACCCAGAATATTTCATCCTCTTCTTCTCCTAAACCCAGAATTCTTCATCCCCTTTATTCTTCTTCCAATCCTAACAACAACAAACAATATTATCATCTCTTGATCTTCATCACAATTACACAGACTAACACCAAATAAGAATGCAAATTAGAAATCTCATTGTAAATCAAGAACATCCGACTTGAAAAACCAAGAATTTTCAAACCCAGCAATGAAAAATGAAAGGCAGAAGAATGGGGCCAAGGATCCCAAATTCTAAAATCAATTCTTTCTCTGAAAGATAAAAACCCTCCCATTAACCATTAACCTTATCAGCGTTGATGTAAAAAAAAAGAGAGCGAGGGGTCGGCGATGAGATCTGAGAGAGAGAGAGAGAGAGAGATCGTGGAGGACCTGGAGGCATTAGGCGGAGAAGGTGGACTAGAACCCCAAAAATCTAAACCCAGAAACCACAACACCAAAAATCCTAACCCAGAAACCAAAATCCAAATCCAGCATCTGAAACTCTCAATGTCTGTTTCTTCTTCTGAGTTTACAAAGGTCCCACATTTTTTTACCGTTCCCATCTTCTTCTTGGTTTGATTTTTTTGATTTGGGGTTTGGATGATGAAGAAGAAGAAGGTTCGTGAGCTTGGAGGCAGAAGAAGAGGGTTCACGAGCTTGGAGGCAGAAGAAGAGGGTTCGCGAGCTTGGAGGCTTCTCCTTGATCCTTGATCTTCACCGTGCGAGCTTGGCATCTTCTCCTTCTACTCAGCTTGCGCGAGAGGCTTTGAGGAAGAGAGCACAGAGGGTGACAATTTTCTCGCCGTCGTCACTCCAGCTTGGAGGCGTCTCTCTCGATCTCTTCTTTTCTCTTCTCTCTCTTCTTCTCCCTTCAATATCTCTCTCGATCTCTTCTTTTCTCTTCTCTCTCTTCTTCTCCCTTCAATTTCACTTTATTGGTTGATTTGAGTTGTTTTTTATTCTCTGAGTTTTGATTCTGGATTTTTGTTCTTGATTGTGGTTTTTTTGTTCTTATTTGGGTTTTCTGGATTTGATCTTTTTATGAAGAGATTAAGTTAATTTTTCTGGAAAATTTTGATGAAGATGAAAAAAGATGTTTGAAGATGATGATGAAGATGAACAAGGGGTTTTAAAAAGTTAATTTAGGGATTTGATGTTAATGGAAATTGAGGGGTTAAAGTGAGAGTTAGTAAAAATAGGGGGTTTAAAAATTAAAAGGTTTTTCTGACATGTTTTCCCTTTAAAAAAAATAAAAAAATCCACATAATCGTTACTTACACAGTCAGCACGCCACATATGCCCTCGCCGGAGCTCCGGTCTCCGGCAGGGACTAAATGCAAACTTGGTGCAAACTGAGGGACCTATAGCAAACTTTTTTTCGACGAGGGACCAATCACAAACTTGGGTACAAACTCAGGGACCTGTCATACGATTAACCCTATTTAATTGCCCTCATAGGATTGTAAATGCTCCATGACTTTACAAATGTTTAGACTTACCTAGGAGCCACTAGCTTGTTATGACACTCTAATAATCCACTTTTTTGTTTTCATTTTCCAAGCAATATAAAGTCCACTAGTCAATGACTTACTTGTTTATGGTTTAATATATTTGTTTAATTGCTGTTATGTTTATGAGATTAATAATTTAATATGTATTTGAGTTAACACAAACGTGATTTTACATATCTCAATACACTAATAGAAAAACCAAAATTTACTATGTTGAGTTTAACGTGAATTGAAAAATCAAGATTTTGACATGTTAGTTTCAACATATATCCACGTTGAGTTCAAAGAAAAATCATATACACATATGTTGTTTTATATTAGTAGAAATCAATGGTATAGAGTTTATTTTAAATACGTTTTAAAATTATAACCATAACCATTTCTTTGCCTTGGTTCACTTATATATGGCTGCGCATGTTGAAACTACGTATTTCCATAAGCTTTTGATTTTTAAGTATGCATATATTTAAAAAAATTTAGCTGCTGGAGTGTTGTTTCGATTATATACTTCTAGGAACAGTTGGAAGAGCTTTTTTTTTGCCCCACGACAAAAAAATTATGGATCTGTCCCTGTTGCAGTCATGGTTGAGTAGCACAGCTTCTCTCCTTCTTTGGTTTGCTTTTGGTGTTGTGGCGTTGCTTAGTTCGAAACTGCTATTGTCTTCCTAGCCATGATAGCAGGATCCACATTCCACAATTAAGACAGATCTCATGGGAATTAATCAAATTTCCAGCAAGAAGACCTAGTATCAGGAGAGATTTATTTGGGGTTCTTCTTTGCTGTTTGGCATTTTTCCAAGGTCTCTTCTTAGTTCTCAAGGGTATTTTCTGGTCTGGTGTTCCTGGAGGCTGGATGTTTCCTGTTGTTGTGTTCCCTCATTTAGTTATTAACATTTAAAAATAATAAAAATCTATGTTGGTAAAGTTAAATTACACATCATATTAGACTTGCTTAGTCAGCATATTCTGTCAAAAGTTAGATGGTAACTTAACGGTTGGACATTTTTGCTTAATTTTGAAAGGGTAATGATTCGTGTACACCTAAACAGTACAGACATTTCTGGACTCTTTTTTCTCTCTATCTATTTCTTCCAATTAAATCACATCATATATCATATTTATAATTTATCTCTCCTCTCTTCCTATCTCTCTCTAGTGGTCTACACCCTTTAGATGTCTACCAATCATTATTCATTTTGAAAATATGAAGACTTAATGTGAGGACCAAAATCACCGCAACACTAAATTAGAGGGATTAAAAATGCATTGAAACCTATATAATTTCTTAAATAAAATATTATCTTGCAAAATTTGTTTGCATAACTAAATGTGTAAATAAGCTGATCTATTGTGTTTTTTAGGGTTTCTTTATGAACTTAAATATAACTCATTTAATCAAATATATTTTTTTAAAAAAAATCAATTCTAAACCTTTTAATAAACAGACCAAAATAAGTTAGGTCATAACCCCATGTGCTATGACATATTTCCACACCTATCATCTAGGGTGCGGTTTTTAGGTGTTGGTGCGTAAAAATTGGTCAGCTTGTAATGGCTATGAGGTTAAGCCAATGAGATATGTTAGTTGATTTGCAAGTGGTTAGTTGTTTGCGGAATTTGAATAAGACATCTGAATAAGAAGGAACCTTGCATTTAGATGAGATTAGTGAACAAATGCATAAGCCGCATAAGCCTAAGTTTAGAAATAAAGATATTTTCATATATATACTCAAAATATTTAATCATATGAGAATTGGATACGACTCATTTCTTTAAATATAGGAATAGTTGCTACAACTAGGGGCCAACCGGTAGAAGGAGGATTAGTCTTCCAAGCTATTTATGAGTGGGAACAAACTAACACCCACGATTCGTTGTGGAATGCATGGAATTTAAGACTTGGGTTAGTTGTTATAAGTCTGAACAACAGTTGTGGTCAGTCGAATTCTCCCTATAAGTAGAGAAATGGTTATTTATGCGCACACAATGAAATCATCAATCAAACATACAAGTTTCCCAAATTTCTCTGTTTATTTTACCTAGTTCTTTACTTATTTCAGCCCTTTATTTATTCCTTTCGGTTTTATTTCAAGTATTTATTTGTTTACTTAGCCGTTTCTAGTTAATTTACTAGTCGTTTTTCTCCATTACCTTAGTTACATTCAACTACTTTGTCTCTCACCTCTCAATAGAAATAACTAAGAGTTTTCTGGAGTATCTTAGGAACTTGTATTTAGCAACATAGCCGCTTCCTCGAGTAATCGTTTGCTTCCTCAAGTAATCACTTGTGTAGCGAATCATATGTTAGTTTTATCAGCCAACTTACACGGTGGTCCTAAAAGACCTATTTTTTTTTGAATCAACAGTAGGATTATGATCATCTCATAGCACATGATAATGTCAGGTGAAATATGTATTTATCTATCATTTCATAAATATTCAAAGGATCCCGCCTATTTTCACATATTTAATGCATATGAAGTTGTAGATAAACACAAAATATGAACATGAGAATTTTTCACATGACAAGATTTCCATTAGGCTTCCAAAAACATGAAAGTTTCATAAATCTAACTCTTGGTTAGATATATATTTAAAATATCATAACTTCACTTCTCTGTATTTAAATTTTCCCTCTTCGGAAACTTATAAAGTGTTTGGTTAGAGGGGAATGATGGGAGGAGAGATGAGGAGTTTTTTAAACTTATTATATTTTGTTCAATTTTTTAGGAGAGGAATATAGGGGGACAAAAACCCTAATAACTAGATATGTCTCCCCTCCAAAAGTGGGGGGAATTGGAGGGGGAGATATTTTGTTAGACAAAAATGCTCTTATTTAGTTTTAAAACTCTTTAAAACTAAGGGTAACTAAAATAAATGTGTTTTAAAATCTCTCTCTTCCCTTTATGAAACAAATAAAAAATGAGTTATTTCCATCACCTCGATCCCCTCCCCTCTACTTAATCATACATAATAAGAATTAAAATCTCTTCCCCCTCCCTATCCCTGCCCAGCTTTAAAATCTCTCCATTGTGTTGAACCAAACACACACTTAACTTCCAAAACTATAACTATACTTTAAAAAATTCAAGTTTAAAACAATTCAGAAACAAAATGTATTTCTATTAGCATTTGCTAGTTTTTAAAGAGCAACAAAACCACTTCTCCCATGCATGCTAATTTATTCTTAAATTATCGTTCAATTCAGGAATAAATTTGCTCTAATAGCATCCCTCTTTAGAGTGTATGAATGAATAAAAGGACGAGATAAAACTCCATGTTATAAAAATAAAAATTGTACAGATACCTATCTAAGTGTATGTCACATTATTCATATTTATCACAACTCCCTACCGAATTCAAAAGGAAGAAAGAAGATACATCGAAGCTGCATCCAGGTGCCGTGCCGCTTTCTCATCTTGTGCCTACAAGGTGATTCTGGTGAAAGATAGTACTGGTAATTAAAGGGACTCCATAAAATCTGCTTGATACCTCTTCTAGCTTGGGCTGAAGTGAGGGTATAATCCCAAAACATGCTCAGGCATGAAATCATGCCTTGTTAGGATCCCCACAATTGGAGGCCTCTGCACAATCATAAATAACTAGAAACGTTAATTACTCAAACCAAGGCATTGTTTAAATTATTTGAAACACCATTTCCATTTCCTGTATGACTAGACTACTGCATGTTCATTTGAAATTTTAAAACCTTTGGTTACATTTATTACTATAATTTTTTGTAGTCAACTCAACTTGGGATCATGAATAATATATACTACCAAACAGCATCATCATTGTTCTGTTCTGCCTTAATTAGCCATTATCCACACACACACACACACAAACATGTTGAGAGAATAGGAGAGCAAGAGAGAGAAGAGACTGACTCCTGGTGTCTTTGGCACCACCAACAAGTGCCTGAGGGCAAGATCGCGGAAAAGAAGAGCAGCTTTAGCTAGAGACATTGTTTCCACAACTGTATATGGTGACCTGTTAGTAATGGGATGGAGGTCAACATACATTTCCATTTCCTCCTCAGAAATGTCTAAATCATTCACCTCGATCCCCTTGCCTGAACCTGGCTTTGCAAAATCTTGTGCCTTTAACTTGCTATTGCCATTCATGTTCATCAGCATCCTTTGCTTTGTAAATGTCCTGTGTTTAAGAAGTACAAGCAGATGAGACCTCAAAACCAACCCGCACAACTCAGGAGCATCTGACACTGGAGGCTCATCAATTACAGGAAATCCATTATGTCGCGTCACCTTCAAAGTTTGCACAATATTCCCCACTTTTTCAATCCCAGAAAATGTAAACAAGGGACCCGAAACAACATCACTTGCAACTAGTTGCCTCAGGTATGGTTCTGCATGTGCTTCCATATAAGGCAGCCCCTTCATTTCCACAATCTGATCATAAACACCTTTGTTGAAACAATCAGCGACTGACTTTGAAATAAGGAGAACCAACATCACTAAGGGGAGCATGAGCAGGTTATTAGTGAGTTCAAGAAGTATGACACAAAGTGAAACAGTCATTCTCATGGTGCCACCAAGGAAAGATGCAGCACCAAGGAGACCAAACAAACCCACATCAAGAACACTGAATGGACTTAAAAGACTTCCCGCAACACGGCCATAAGAAGCTCCAGCAAGTATGACCGGAATAAAGAGGCCCGAGGGAATAGCAATGCCATAAGTGATGATTCCGAGAAAGTATATGGCCACAAAGAAAATCACAAGACTAGAGAGCAGAAATCTCTTGTCAGAGCCAGCAATAAACAGGTTGCGAATAGCATCGTCGTTAGTAGTAAAAAATAGAGAAGCAAGATCATTGTAGTGGTTTGGTGGACACTGAAAAATCTTGTAGTGTCCGGAACGCCCTCCAGTCGGGCACTGATCCCCCAAATGAGGAGGACAAGGGATGCACTTTGATAGCCATGGAAGTCCAAATGAACAGCAAGAGGTCAACAAGGAGATAAGCATGACAAGAACAAGTTTGCATATTGGGCCTTTCTCATTTACAATGGCGTAAGTGCGAAGGACCTTATCAACAAGATAATTGTAGAGGCTTCCGAGAAGACCTCCAATAACTCCAAGGAGTATAACTACGAGGAGATCAGGTATGCTGTATGCAGGCTTAACTGAATTAACATCGAACATGATCAAACCTCCTTCCCCAAAAAGACCACATTTTCCAGCCCGGCAAAAGTCAATGAAACCTCTCAGCACTACAGCTACCACAGCCGTAGTGAAAAATGTCCGCCACAGAAGAGGACTCCTCCACCAGGAAGCTGCTTCTTCAAGTGCAAAAAGGACACCACCAACTGGGGCACGGAAGGCACCAGCAACGCCAGCAGCTGCACCGCAGGTGATCAAATCCCTTCTGTCTCGGTCATTTTTAAAATGTCTCAGCCATTTCCAGGTGAGCCCATATTTTTGAGAACCACCTTGTCCAAGTAAATAAGCTATGCAAGCACCGGTGTGTACCATAGGTCCTTCCTTGCCCACAACAAAACCGGCGGCAACCCCAAAAATTGAACCAAATATCTGAAAAATCAAACCAGCAAGCATATTAAAAATGAGATGAGAACTAAAAGGATGAGATGAGAAGTAATAACCAACCTACCTTTACAAAGAGGGTGCTAGGAGCCAATATAGAAGGAGCGTCTACACCGTTGAGGTATGCCTTGACCTCAGGTATGCCAGACCCGGCTGCTGCAGGGGAAATGTAGGCGCAGAGGGCTCCAGCAGCAATGGCTAAAACCATGTTACAACCAGCATACACTGCAAACGCCTGCTTATACCTGTTCTGCACTCAAAATCAATATCAAGTTCATATATAAATAAAGCAAAGCATGATTGATATGATAAGAATGTCCATACTTATGCTCCAGCATGAGATTGTTGGTGAGTAGAAGCTTGAAACCAGCAATATTCTCAACTCCAATGTTATTAAAAAAGGCAACAAGCCCTGTGCCTAAACCAACAAGAAGTGCAAAGGTCCACTTTAGGATAACATACTGCCATATCTCACCCTTTGCTCTAGATCTCCAGTCTTGCTTCAAAAGATCATTCTCAATGATCCTACATTCATTGAACATGATGAACCATTAATTAAGGTGATCATAAATAATTCACAGCCACATCCATTCCAATCCTACATTACAAATCAAGCACTATTTGGTCTGGTGGATGTGGATCATAATTCATACATGGAGGAGAGCAAATTGAAGAATTGACAGAAAAGAATTGAAGAAGAAAGGAAGGAAGCGAATTAAGTACTCGTAGTCAAGACTTTCAATAGGACAAACATTGGCTCCGACAATGGCAATTTGGGAAGTGGTGTTCATCCTGTTATTCTTCAAAAGAAAAGGCTCTCTCAGGCTCAAACCCGGCTCCCTCTCCGTCCTGCCATCGTGGTTCCCCATCGCCATCGACATCCCCTCTATCTCCAGGTCCCTCTTGTAATCCATCACCTGTACCTAATTTCAATTTCAATTCCAATTCCAATTCCAATTCCAATTTATATTTGTTATCTCCTACTCTTTTGCTAGCCAGAATAACAAATAAAACTATCTCTTCACTTTAGAGTTAGAGTATCGATGAAGATTCCCCTTCAAAATTCAAATCTATAAACTTTGATAAAATCAAACAAATGAAGCCATTCAAAATCTCTTGGTCTTCAAGCCCAGATTGCTCAAAACAAATAATGGCCTTGGCCTTTAAGATGCACGCACTGTCACTGATTCTATTTTCAGCGAGGAATGCGCCCATTCTCACGCAGATTTCATTTATATAGTTTAAGTTTTTATTTTTATAATTAGTAAAGTCAAGATGAGATGTGTAGTCTTAATATAAATAAAATAGAAGGATGAAAAGGGAATAATATAAATAAGGTTAATGGTATGGTAGGTCCCTGTGTTTGTACCCAAGTTTGCGATAAGTTCCTCGCCGGAAATTTTTTTGATATAAGTCCCTTAGTTTACTCCAAGTTTGGATTTAGTCCTCGCCGGAGATTGGAGCTCCAGCAAGTGCTTACTTGAACTGCTAACTGTATTATTAATGATCACGTGGAATTTTTAATTATTTTTAGAATTACAAATAATAAAATTCATTATAAACTTTAAACCCCTAAACTCATCTAAATCCTAAATTAACACCTAAAAACATAAACCCCAAATTCCCCAATTTCATCTAACCTAAATTAGAATCCCCAATCTTAAAGTTCTTCCTCCGTGCTCCTGCTGCGAAATCGATTCTCGCCCCCCTTCTCGTTGTGTTGTTTGGTGGCTTCGTGGGTGGGAGTGGTTCGTCGAGAAGGGGGGCGAGAATCGATTTCGCAGCAGCAGCAGGGAGGAAGAACTTTTAAGATTGGGGATTCTAATTTAGGTTAGATGAAATTGGAGAATTGAGGGTTTATGTGTTTAGGGGTTAATTTAGGATTTAGATGAATTTAGGGGTTTAAAGTTTATAATGAATTTTATTATTTGTAATTCTAAAAATAATTAAAAATTCCACGTCATCATTAATAATACAGTCAGCAGTCCAAGTAAGCACTTGCCGGAGCTCCGGTCTCCGGCGAGGACTAAATCCAAACTTGGAGTAAACTAAGGGACTTATATCAAAAAAATTTCCGGCGAGGGACTTATCGCAAACTTGGGTACAAACACAGGGACCTACCATACCATTAACCCATATAAATATCAAACATTATGATTGTCATTTATGATTACAGTTTTTTTTGGTCAAATCATTTTTTATTAAATGAACAAAGTTACTTACACGTCAGAGGATTTATTGGGTCAGAGGTTGTACGCAATAAATAGCACACGAGGAGGTTGTTTTAACGTTGGACGGAACTAAACAAAACAAAGATTTATTTATGTCCCTCCTTCCTTCTCCTACCCTGCATTTACATACTAGGGACAAAATTCGCCTCACCATCTGCCTTCATCCACAAAATAAAAGCTTTAAAAATGGTAGAGGAGAAACATTGGAAAATTGAGTGCTAATTGCACTCCATTTCAAAATAATTGTTATTTAAGGTTATATTAGTATTAGTCTTAGTCTCTATAGTATTTTTAGTCAATTAAGTTCAGATATTTTTAAAAAATTAAGCAAATTAGGTTCTTTTGTCAAATTTCATATACCAAAAATCGTTATATATCTTCATTTTATATTCAAATATTTTTGGGTTTTTAATTTATTAGTGATATATTATAAATTTGAAAGTTTAGTGAAAATTCAATAAATTTTGAGCAGTTTTTGAGATTACTATGGTTTTTCTTAACAGCAAGATATGAGATTATGGTTTAAAAAAAGAAAAGTTTAAGATAATTTTTTAAGTTTGGCCAGCGGGTTTGAGTGAAACAAAATTTACAATGATTTAATCAAATCAATTTTAGAAAACTTCATTTAGAAAATTCAATTTTTTTAGTTTCATGTAGAATAAAAGTGTAATTATGACTTAATTCTAACAATTTAAAAAATTGGGGACTAAATTTGCTACAAAAATTAAATGGAGACTAAAATCACACATAAACTATAGCGGATAGACCACAAATGCAATTAAACCGAAGGGCCCGTTTGGTGGACATGATAAACAGAGACAGGATAGGATAGTAATCATATCCTGTTGTTATCTGTTGTTTGTTGCGTCAGCAGGATAGGATAACACTATCCTGTCTCTTATCCTATCCTGTCCATCATGTGTAAAAGTTATCCTGAGGGGGAGCTAGGATAGAAATTATCCTGACAGGATAGGATATCAGTTTTTTATTTGTTTATTACCATGACCCAAAATTAATTTCAATGTTTACATTTTATATAATTTATAATAATGTTAATTAATAAATATAAATTTTTGATTTTAATAAAATATTAATTTTAGTACTTATCAATTACTAATTGTTATTGTTAAGTTAAATTATTTAAATACTAATAAATAAAATTAAAAAATAAACTTATTTATAAATGGTGAAAATATTGGATTTACTCATATAAAATAATTAAATTTTCATTATCACTTACTACTACTTAGTTAACATTATTTTTCATTATTTATATTATAATAAAAATACACAAAATAATTCTTCACTCACAGTAAAATAGGCTACTCATATATATATATATATATATTAATTTTTTAATAGTAAATATAGACTAATTTTATATTATCATATGATATTATTTAAAATTATTTCTCTACTTATATAATTATAATTAATAATTTAAATATAAAATATTTTTGAAAGAATGATATCTTTTAATAATTTTTATCATTAATCACTTACCCCTACTAAGTTAAAACCCATTGGTTACATATATAATAATTTTAATTAAACTACACTCCCTTCGAAAAAATTAAAATAGCCAAATTAATAAAAATTAATTTTATTTTAGTTAATATTAAAAAATAAGCTATTTATAAAAATGGAAAAAAATTTAAATTTAATAAAATAATCACTTTTTAAAAAAAAGCTATTTAGAAAATTAAATTTTAAAAAATATTATGTATTTTTTATTTCAAGAAAAATTTAATACATTTTTCATTATTTGTATCATATCCTATCAATATCCTGTCCACCCCAAACGCAGCCTGCTCCTATCCTATCCTGTTGCAATCCAGCTTTCATATCCTATCCTATCCTATCCTGTCCTGACCACCAAACGGGCCCGAAAAGTAATACGACTTCTTCAAAATGCATGACAAAAAGGAGTGGAAGCGAAGAACAAAATAAAAATAGCAATATAAGTTTTTTTTTGTATGCTTGTTTTTAATATGCACATATTTTGCATCATTTTCCAATGTTTTCCCTTTAGTTTGATGCTTGATTTTCACAATCCTTACTCACAATTGATGCTTTTATGGTGGATTTGTCAAAATCAGGTACAGAGTAGAAAACGATGAAAAGGGACGGAAAAGCAAGGGAAATGAGCCAAAAAGAAGAAGAGAAGTAGGCCGAGTAATTGTCATGGTCGTGGCTGAAGAACCACACCCGTGTCATTGTCTGAACTAGTGCCATGCCCCTGCTTGCGAAGCCACGCCCGTGATGAAAATATTTATTTAACCATGACCATGCCAGCTAAGGCAGCATGACCATGCTTGGTCGCATAGTAGAGTTTCGTTATAAGAAGCAAGACGTAACCAAGGAAAAATGAGAGACAACTTTATAGGGAAAGAGAGCACCTTTTCCGGAAAAAGAAGCTCCACAAGAGTTACACGTTCAAGAGAGGAATCTTCTCTCTCGCTACGAAGGTGACGAAGGATTGTATAGAACAGCGATCGTCACAGTTATGTCTCTCTGTAATAGGATGTTAGCTACACTCTTCGTAGGGATTTAGTACTTTTCTATTACTATATGCAGCTAAGCGTTTTTATAGGATTGCAATGTTGTTGACAATGTCAACCCCAATTTTAATTCATTCTGTTGCTTTATATTTCATTGTGCTTAATGTATGTTTTAATCTGGACAACTAGGGAATAATCTTAGTGAATAATTTAACCTTGGCGGGGTGTGGATTAATTTACCAAACTGTGACTTAATAGAGTATAGAAAGTCTTCCTTAATTTGCTCTTGGTGGAGGTTTTAGGGTAGTATATTGTATGCTTCTAGTGAGCCTATGCATGGATGGTGAAACATCTGTTAGGTATCCTTTTGTTTTTCAAGTCTATTTTGATTGATCTCCTTACAATGAAGGTTTTCTTATAAGTAGTACATTCGGATATGGAAATTAACAACAACCTAGCGGTGAGTTAATGTTTTACAAGGTAGAACTTGTAATCAAAAGGTTTAGCAATTGGATTGAAATTAGGGGGAGCGAAGTTGGTTGCATTTAGTAATCCTAAGGCCTTCTTACTCTGAATAGTTCTATTCCTTCCGCCCTTGCTTTTATAAACTGTTTTACAAAATCAACTCAACTTTTGGTCGCTTAGACATTAAGAATTTCCCTAAACTAACGCTTGTCACTTTGGTCCTTTGGGATACAATGACTGGGACTTCATTCATAAATTGCTTTTGCAATAGAATGCACTTTCTCTAGAACATGTATTTGAAACACAACAAAAATGAAAGTTGAAAATAGAGATAAATTTGAAAAAAAAAAGTTTTTTAAAGATTGGAAACGAATTGGTTGAAAACAAGGTGGCATCATATCTTCCTTCTTCGTTTTTAATTTAGTCATGACTAGTGTTTTGACCGGTCCAAAAGGCTACTAGTCCCAATTTCATCTAGGGTGGCCTGAAAGTTCCACAACTAGGTGGATATTGTGTTGGCCAGCCGGGACGACCAAAAACGAATTTTATCTCGTCTAACAGTCGGTCGGTAGGGAGGACCTAACCTTGCGCATTTATGAGAAAATCACAGACTTAGGAACTGAAGTAATTTAGGAATTGATATGCAATGCATTGTTGCATGTAACGTCATTTCATACATCATTTCCAGTCTCACCTTCAATCAATTTGACCGAACTTTGAGCTCGAGCCATGGGGTGCGTTCATTCAGAGGAAGGTCCAACTCATTCTTTTCAACAACAAGTACGAAGAGTGGACTTCATTACTAGAAGAATGTGAGGTAAAGAGACATCTGAGGGAAGCTTGAAGAAAGCTTTCACAAATGATGAAGAGACCATTAACTAACCAACCAATTCTCCTATAATCTTTGAGGGGAGAGAAGGTAATAATAGTGAAGAAAATCAAATTTCACCTATGAAGATTTTGACCATCATAGTAGGAATGGAAATTTGAAAATTTATAGTGGGTCTAAGAAGCTCCATTGACATGATGTACTATAATTTTTTTGTGATCTTGGGATACAATCATGTAGATTTATTTCCATTGATGGCCAATTTGACCAGCTTCATTGGAGAATAAATAGTTCCAATGTGGTACATGAAACTCAGAGTGACTCTGGGAACAAAGAAAGTAAATAAGACCATAATTATATGCTTTTTGGTGGTGGTCTGGTCATCAATTTGCAGTGGAGTACTGGGATGACCCTCTTTAAATGATTTGGATACTATAGTTTCTACTTGCCATCTTCTGTTGAAGTTTAAAAACAAAAGCAGGGAAGCAACAGTGATCAAAGGAATTCAAGCGACAACTAGGAGCTACTACAATACGAGAGAAATATTTGTCAAGCGAGATTGGACAAGAAAGAAGGTTCCGGATGACACAAAGAATGACTTATGGATTGGTTGAATGACAAGAGAAATGTGGAATATGCTTGTCAACACTTTCCAGAAATCATGGCTTATCATTTCAAGCGATATGCCTATTTTACTTTTCCTAGCATCACATTAAAATTTCTTTGAATTTCATATTTTATAAATTTTAAGATTCAACAAAGCTGACGAGAAGTTTAAAAACCCGTTCCAATCTTACTTTTGTGTTTGTAGATAATTGAATGTGATCCAGATCACAAGAGTTCGGTTGAAGCTTGTCCATATTGATATGTAAATAGTTGAGTTTAATAACGTAAGACTAAGATTTTGGCCTTGTCAAGACGATTTCATCTTGGCAAGAAAGAAATCTAAGCATTCCATGTAAGGCATGTGAACTTTTTCTCGGTGAGAAATGTTGGAAAATTAGTAATATTTAAAAAGTTGTAAGTCCCACATTGCCAAGCTACCAATTCCTAAAAGCCTTTATATACCAAAATTGTCTTGAAACTGGTAAAGTGAATAGAAGAGGAGTTGGGCTCGCGCGCATAGGATTTCCCATCAGATCTAAATAGGATCTAAAACTTCTGATTGTTTGTTTATTGGATGTTGAGCATAGTGCTGCTTATAGATTTCTAGTTTTGAAAAGTGATGTATATGAACGCAATACTATTTTAGAAACTAAGAATGCTGAATTTTTTGAACATATATTTCCTCTTCGATCTGAATATAATTCTCATTCTGATTTAATTGAGGCTAATGATTCTGGTCATGAAATTCTTGTAAACAATTTTGATCATAATAATCTTGATATAGACGATAACGTAGAGGAAATTAGAAAAAGCAAAAGACAAAGAAAACCAACAACTTTTGGAAATGACTTCTATGTCTATTTAACTAATAATGACCCCTTGACATTCTCGGAAGCAATTTCCTCTCCTGATTCACAATTCTGGAAAGAAGCCATCAAGACTGAAATTGATTCAATCATGAAAAATAACACATGGACTCTAGTAGACCTACCTCCAGGAGCCAAATCAATAGGATGCAAATGAATTTTTAAAATAAAATATCATCCTGACGGATCTGTTGATAAATATAAAGCTAGATTAGTAGCAAAGGGTTATACACTAAAAGAAAACATTGATTATTTTGATACCTTTTCTCCTGTCGCTAGAATATCCTCTATTAGAGTATTAATTGCATTAGCTTCTGTCGATAAACTAGTGATTCACCAAATGGATGTTAAAACTACATTTCTAAATGGAGACTTAGAGGAAGAAATATATATGAATCAACCCGAAGGTTGTGAAGTTAAGGGTCAAGAAAACAAAGTGTGCAAACTCATTAAATCCCTATATGGTTTGAAACAGGCACCCAAACAATGGCATGAGAAATTTGATCAAAGTTTTAATTAGTGATGGTTTTTATTCTTTTGATGTTGATAAATGTGTGTATGCAAAAACTCTAGATGGTGAATGTGTGATTATTTCTTTGTATGTGGATGATATGCTTATTTTTGGTACTAGTACTAAGATTGTTATTGAAACCAAAAAAATTTTATCATCTAAATTTGATATGAAAGACTTAGGTGAAGCAAGTGTAATATTGGGTGTTAAAATCATAAGGAAAGGCGATAACATTACACTATCGTAAGAACACTATGTTGAAAAACTTCTTAGGAAGTTCAAGCACTATGATGTTAAACCTGTGTGTACTCCTTATGATTCCAACACTCCATTAAAGAAAAATAAAGGAGAACCTGTTTCTCAATCTGAATATGCTCAAATTATTGGGAGCTTGCTACATCTGATGAATTTTTCCCGACCAGATATATCATACGCAGTTAGCAGATTGAGCAGGTACACTCACAGCCCCATCAATGAACACTGGGAAGCACTTGCTAGAGCAATGAAATATTTAAGAGGCACCATGAACTATGGTATTAAATATAGTGGATTTCCCGCTGTACTTGAAGGATACAGTGATGCTAATTGGATCTCGGATTCAGACGAGATGAAATCCACTAGTCGTTATGTGTTCACACTTTGGTGGGGGTGCTGTAGCTTGGAAATCAGCCAAGCAATCTATTATTGCCAGATCAACTATGGAATCAGAGTTTGTAGCTCTGGAGTTGGCTGGAAGTGAAGCTGAGTGGTTGAGAAACTTCTTAGCTATCATTCCTTTAGGAATGAAACCCACTCCTTCGATATCTTTGCATTGTGACAATCAGTTGGCAATAGCCATTGCAAAGAATAAAGCCTCTAATGGAAAGAGTCGACATGTTCGACTTAGACATAATGTGGTAAAGCAGCTGCTAAAGGATGGAACTATTTCCATTGATTATGTGAAATCAGAGTTAAATTTGGCCGATCCTCTGACTAAACCCTTGGGTAGAAAATTGATTTATGATACATCGAGGGGAATGGGACTTGAACAAATTTTCCATCAGTGAATAATGGCAACCCAACCTTTGTGATTGGAGATCCCATGAAGAAGGTTCATATGGGTAAAAGCAAGTTATTCACATTGATCTGACAGCACTAATAAATTGATTTTGTGATCCCATTCCTAGGATGTCAGTGCTATGCTGCATTTTGAGAGGATAAACATAAGAGCTTTTAATACTTCCATAGCCCTTATGGGTAGTGCATGAAGTACAACATGTACTTGATGGAGTCACCTATATGAGTGTCAAGTGGGGCCGCTTGCATGAGATTTGGTCAATCTCTAGAGCACTCATGAATACCAGGCACGCGCATGGCCGAAAGGCGCAACACAGCGATAACAGTGAGTGATTGTGGGGGTGTAATGATTGATAAGTCCTCTAGAACTCGCCAAAATGTTTTGGTTCATAGAGCTTGCTCCACCAATTCATTTGTGTGTTAAGTCTTATCAATCTAGGTCTGGTTCATAGCCCAAAAGGCACTAGATTCGAAACTATTACACTCTTGATTAGTACCCAGGAAACTCTGTATCTCTAAACCTTCCTACCCTTACCAACTTTTGAAATATGTGGGGGATTGTTGGAAAACTAGTAATATTTCAAAAGTTGTAAGTCCCACATTGCCAAGCTACCAATTCCTAAAAGCCTTTATATACCAAAATTGTCTTGGAAGTGGTAAAGTGAATAGAAGAGGAGTTGGGCTCGCGCGCATGAGTTTTGGGCTCATTTGGGCCAATGCAGTGCAAATCGGAGGATTTGCCCCCCTGCGCGCACAGTATAATGGGCCTGAAAAACTTACCGGCCATCTTGGAACTAAGAGCTTACCGCCCATTTTTAACTATCCACTAACCAGCTTTCCAAGATTTTCTGTACACGCACCAGTTCTTGAGACCTGGTTCTTACCGCCAGAAGGGGCTGTTGAATCCTGGGAGAGAATTTGGATATTACCTAAATAAACTCTCAAGGACAGTGACACCGCGCCTCAGCTCGATTTGTGGTTTCAGTGGCTGTTTTACTCTTCAAATTACAACAAGAAAGACATCTAAGCAACCCATGTAAGAAACACAATCTTTCATCTCGATGAGAAATACATCTAAGCGATTCATGTAAGGAATGTCATCTTTCATCTTGGAGAGAAAGACATCTTAGAGATCCATGTAAGGAACCAGATCTTTCATCTCATGGAGAAAGACATCCAAGCGATCCATGCAAGTAACGCAGTCTTTCATCTCGATGAGAAAAACATATAAGTGATCCATGTAAGGAATACAATCTTTCATCTAGTTGGGAAAGATATATGAGTAATCCATGTAAGGAACACATTCTTTCAACTCGGCTAGAAATACATCTAATTGATCCATGTAAGGAACACAGTCTTTCATCTTTACGAGAAAGACATATAAGTGGTCCATGTAAGAAATGCAGTCTTTCATCTTGGTGAGAAAGACATATAAGTAAACCTTTTTTGAGAGGCGTGGTCGTACATCTTGTCAAAGATATAAAGAGCACAACCTTTATCTCGGAAAATAGACAAAATAGAAGAACTTTTATTAGGAAAAAGGCTATACTGAAATAAAATAAAATATTAACAGAGCTTTAAAGCGTTACAAGTATGAGGTTCCTTGATGAATTCGAGGTCCCAAAATTTAAAGGTTCCATCATGTACTTCATTCTTTTTAGCACCATTCTTAAAACTCCCCTCCTATAAAATTTTTTTAAAGTGGTTTTGGATTGTTTGGCGGCTGGTTGTTTTAGGGCCACGCTTGACCTATTCCTATTCGGACTAGAGGTGGAATAGGCCCAAGATTTTTTTCTTTGTCAGTACTAACGGGTATGGAACTAACCATTGGTGAAGAATGATCATTTTTAATATTGGCTTCTACTTCTTTCTCTAAGAACATCCACTTGAAGTAAATTATCCGCCTGAAACATTTCAACATTTTTTAGAAATTGATTTCTATCCTCTTTTCCTTGTTGCTCGGAAAACATTCCCTCTTTCTCAACTTGGATGGTGAGCATTTCATCCATGAGATCAAAATCCAATATCTCAAGGTTTTCTAAAGAACAGAACCATTGGAAAGTGTTGGTCAAGTTTAAAAGAATAAAGAAAGAAAAGGAAGCAAGTACAAAACAAGAGTGTTTACCCAAATAATTTTTAATTTATGGATAGGCCTGATTGATTAGTTCCCTAGAAAGAATTTTTTTTCTTCCCATTTATAAAGTTCTATTTTTGCTTGTTTGAACCAAGGGAAATTCAATGGACAGAGTATTTCTTAGCCTTTTTGGGTAGATTCCCTTCTTTCCAGCATGAAGGGAAGTTTTCCAAGCCATCCTCTCTCCTCCAAAAATGGCTCTCTCCTTGAGTAACTTTTATAAAAACGATTTCATTCTTGAACCATTTCTTGCAGGATTGAGTGTAACCTTATATAATTTTTCTTTCAATATGACTTGAGAGTGTTACCAAACCTCCACCAACGTCAAAGACATCGAAGATGTAGAAAAATAGTAACCTTGGAGATGGGATTGAAAAATAATCAAACAAGATTTGGTAGGCCCTGTTAAGGGCCCATGCGTTCTGATGAAGTTGAGAATGAGCTAATTTTAAATAGCCAAGGATGAAGGGTTGAATGAGGTTCAGAGGGACTCTAAGCTGTTTAAGATTGAATAAAACGTAAGTGTACATGTAAAATCCCTAGGTACACTTAGAGAAAACCCGAACATCTGACTCTGGAACGACGAGGGAGTACTTCCTAAGTGATTCGCTTCCCGCATTATCTCTACGCTTTTCCTCACCTCATCTTCCAATCTGAGTGGATATAAGTAGCTTCTCCCTCGGACTTTATATCTATCCAAACTTCCTCCCTCAAGGAAGCAGGAACTTCAAGCGTTTACTTACCCAGTCTACGCCTCATGACTCAAAAATCTGCAAGGATTGAGTCAATCAGTAAAGTCTTTGAAGGGGATAGAATTCTCACTTATATCACTAACCCAATCCTCGCCCTTAATATCCCTGATTATTTTTATTAATTCTTCATCTAAAATGGGAAAAAGCTTCATGAATTGTAATGGACATCATGGAGCGTGTTCAATTGCACGTTCTAGGTTAAGATTATCATCACTATTATATTTTACTCACTCCCATTTCCCTTATTAAAAGAATAATAATCATAGAAAGTAAGGAAATGGAGTAGAGAGGAGGGGGTGTACCTGAGGAGGAATAGATTCTTAAGTTTCAGAATGAGAAAGCTGGGTGGTTTACCAGTGAAGAACTTAAACGTCCTCTTTAAAAGAAGAAGAGAGTATGATCGCAGAAGTTTGAGTGTAGGAATGATGACCTCAAGCACATCATTTATAAGGAGAGGGAAATGAAGGGAAGCCTTAGAGAACACTCATTACCTCCAAATTAGAAAATCTAAAAATAAAATAGAATGCAAATAAGTACAAAACCTAGAATAAGGTGTGAAATTTTTAAAAAGCGACTACGTTGAAAGTCGCGGATTTATTACACACATGTGGTTAAATCATTACTGCAATATATGATTGTTCATTAATCATGACGTTTCAAATTTCAAAAAAGCTAAAAGAAAATCGAATGACGTTGAGTAAAATGTAAGGAATTTTTCCTTGGCCAAAAGTTGGTTTAAAGCAAATGCTTTGAAATTAAAACTTTTAAGTGGTTTTTTATTTCGAAATGCATGCATCGCATTCAGACATTGTGTAATAAGCATAAACTTGTCAAGCTTGACATTGCATTGCATTACGAGCCTAGCTGAAGGCTCCTGTTCCTCTTCCAAAAGGCTACTAGACCCAATATCGTTCAGGGAGGCTTGAAAGTTCTACGACTAAGTGGATACTATTTTGGCCATCTGAGGCCACTATAAGTGAGTTTCATCTCGTCCAACAGCCACACTAGCGGACCTAAGTAAGTGCGTTTATGGCACAATTGCAAGGTTTCCTAAGGATAGTCATCATCTCGAAAGTCATACATAAATACTTCACCAAGATTCAGCGCCTCGAGTATGACTCTCAGCATGCCTATAAATACAAGTTTAATTGTTTATTTACGTAAGCATTACTCACTTTGCTAATTCATTGTTCTTACCTTGAACTTCTCTCTATATGCTCTCATATTGACTTGAGCGTTGGAGTGCCTTTGCAGTATCTCTCCCTGGCGTGTCAACGCCACACTTTCGTGCCGGAAAATCCATTCACGTCGTGCCTTTACAGCTTGTGAATCATGCATTTTCTGCATGATCTTATAATCCGATTTCAAAGCAGTTTTATTCCTAGTCGCAGTATATCGATAATGCTATGGTTCTCCAAAAAGTTATTCATAGCATAATGCGTTCGAAAAAAAAAAGGGGGATCTTGTGTTTAAGGTTGACACGAAAAACACTTATGATAGGCTGGATTTCAGGTTATTGGAGGGGACACTGCGTGATTTTGGTTTTCTGTAAAATGCATTTGGCTGATCATGTTCTGTGTGACCTTGGTTTCTTTAACCATTATTCTTTGGAATGGAGATCAACTGCAATAGTTTAATTCAAAAAGAAGTCTTGAGGCAAGGTGATCATTTTTCTCCTAATCTGTTTGTTTTATGCATGAAGAATTTGAGCTCCACCGTTTCTTCTGTTGTGCTGGAAAAGAGATGGATTCCCTAGTATATTCAGCTGGTGAAAGAAAAAAAATTAGAAAAACAGCTGGTGATTTTTTTGGTGTTTTGTGTGTATTTAGCTAGATACTCGTTGATCAGCCTCCTATCGTTTAGGGCGCCGGCAGTGAGGTGAGAGATTAGTCTTACGGTTATCGGTTGTGATATACTTAGTTAACACTGAAAGAAAGTTAAATACTCACTCCACTCACCATCTGGCTACATTAAAGTGACTAGCCGTTTGAAGAATGTGTGCAGCTCCTATTTACTCACTCGCAGATCATAAATGCAAAATTTACAAACTAAAAGCCACAAGATTATTAAGGTCCCAACAACTCACATGATTGAAAGATGCAAGAAACTTTCCATGTTCTGCTTTTACAACAATAGAACCTTAATTTTATTATTTACTGAAACTGAGACTATTTCTTACTGAAAGATGTTATCAAACAAATAGGACCATTCAGGATCAACAAGGTTTCACGAATTTCTAGTCATATCACGTGAAACAGGAATTGCCGCACATAAATGTATAAACAATGCATGTCTATGCTCACATCACACCCTCTTGCAAGTAAAATCATATATAACCTGAAATAGACTTCTAGATGCTTTCTCCTCCTTCACCTTTAAAAGGTGAGCAACTTTCAAAAAACCAGCATGATATTTAGACAAAATATCTTCTTCCTTTATATCAGATTTAGTCTCATGCTGAGTCTGAGTGTGCTTTGCTCTTGATAATTCCCACTGCATTGCCCATATGGCTAAAGGGCGCATGTAACATAAAGATCTATATCCATCGTCAATGCTCCATGCTTCAGGAGTTTGAAAAGAATAACTGTTGATCAAATAGAAGAAGCTTAATTAGTTCTTGTAAAGAGTACATGAGAAAAATATGTATCTCTTAAAGTTTAAAGGTCTGATTGAAAGCTAGCACAGATAACAGGGAAATTCCTTTAGGCCCAAAAAGACGGTAGTTAGCCAACTATTCTACTTTTAGCTTGTCTTGCACAGAAATTCAATGCAGCAGTGATCCCATGTCTCGACAATAAAATATGACAAGTCTTCATTCAAGTGATAATATGCTAATAATCATAAATTCATAATGGCCTATCTATCATGGTTCTTACAAGTACAACTATGTGTCAAACAAGAATTTGGGCACAAGTTGCAAATACACCATTATTAGTATTAGTGAATTTGATATATTTTGAAGAGAACTTAAAGATAAAATTGAAATAATGAAATTACCCAGATAAAAGTCACCTAAAGAGGTATGGTAAGGAAAGACAGAAAGCAGTTGCAAAAGGTCTTGCTTAACAACCTTTCACACTTTCTGTTTGTTACAACTTCAAAACCAGAAAATCAGCTTCATGTTAAAACCAAACAGGCTACTTTGTACTAGATTAGCTTGCAGCTAATTCACTGTAGTAATGAGGTTGTTCATTAGATAAGGCTCTTCCATGGAAGAATGTAAGAATCAACATATTAAATCAGTATTGAAGTACTTAAAGGAAAGAACTTGAATCCTTAAATGGTTTCTGTCAAACATAGGTTAGGAGTTCAAGGCAGGTAACAGGACAAACCAAAAATTAGTAAGACATACGGAAAACTTGTTTGGGAAAAGAAAAACAAAATGAAACTTTTATCTTGTCAGACAAATTCACTATTAAAGCTTCTGTTTCAGTAGTTAAACCAAATTGTTATCAACTTCAGTCCACAAGTACCATCAAGAGGACAGTACCATACCCGAGTCCGTCTTTGGACCATGCAGCTTCATATATTCCACCAGCAGTTTGAAATGCCATATCAATCATGTTTTCTTGGATCATCGTTGCAGCTAAGGCATATGTGACTCCTGACCATATTTCTCGTGATTGCATTGATGACATGTCAACTTTTCCATTAGGTAACATCCCATTTACAGCACCACGCCTCCCATCCTTTACTTTCATAACATTGTAATTATAAACCATTTGAAGTGCACTTCTAGCTTTCTTTTCTTCAACAATTGGCAAAAGACCACATGCTCTAGCATACCTGCAAAACAAGAAATAGGAAGTTTCAATTCCATTTTAAATATTTTTCAGAGAGGCCATTTAGGTCTAGATCCTTTTGATGTTTTCACTGGAAGTTTTTTTTTCCGGTCTTCCTCTCCTTTTAATTATTGTACTGTCCAACATCTAACTAATCAACTCTTGTAACTGGGGTGTGTAAAAGGATTTAACAAGTAATCACAACATATATGTACATACATGGCCAACATAACAGTTAATAACTAGGTTCACCTGAATGAGTCCTCCTCATGCATTAGACAAACGAACCACTTTCATTTTCTTGGCCATCAAAGCTATCTAGAGCGATAAACTTGAATTTAAAACCATGTCACACAATGAAAATGCATACATAAAATTCAGCAATGTACTTGGCTTCTTAAGTTTTAATGGATCAGTGCATGATAATAGTAGGACTAGGATAGTATCAGCCATGCAACCATAGAGCTACTTTATAAGTGCTAAGAATGTAAACAAGGAATAAAGATACAAAATAGTTTCCAAAAGACAAAAAACAGACCATTGTCCAGCTAATTGATCGGCTTGAATGGAAGAACTCGAACTTCCACCACTGCTATCATAATTGAAGTAAGAACCATTCCATAATTTCTCATATACAGCCTTTGCTTTTTGAAACTTGAGCCAAAAATATTCTTCAGAACCCTTGTCACCAACTTCATGTGCCAGGGCTGATGCTGCCTGAAGTGCTGCTACCCACAATCCACCACTATACGCACTCACACCCGACACAGACCATGTGTCATAAGTTTGATCAGGGAAGCCTTCATTCTCAATCATTCCATCACCGTCCTTGTCAAATTGGTCCATATAAGCAATTGCAATATAAACAGAGGGCCAAACAGCTTGTGCAAACTTCTTGTCACCAGTGGCAACCACATCCCTGTAAATCTGAAGAACAAATTTTGGATTCAAGTCTTTCCATCTATCTGTATTATAAAGGTTATAGGCATTTACTTCAAACCATGGGTCATTGGTTCCAATATCATGAGGAACAGCACCGAGAACCTTTCTTGGTACCCATTGACCATCATCTAGAAGTTTCATCTTTCCAGGATCGTGCATCAGTACTGCTGCAGCAAAGTCTCTTTGGATACTGAGTTCAAGTTTTGGGAACAGCATGACTAATGAAAAAGAGGAGTAAAAATGGACATCGTAGGTATTCCACATTGGATACTCAATCCCCTCAAGATAAAGAAACTGACCAATGTTTTCCTCCCCTTCTTGGAGCAAATTTACTCCATATGCAGACTTTGATGCCTGTGGAGTGTGCATTTGCCCAACGACTGAGCTAAATCTTTCAAGAATGTTAATAGCAGTATCATTTTGATGTGATATATTACTTTTTTTCTCTAGATCAGATATGAATCCATCCAGAGAAAATTTACTTTCTCCTATGTTAACTAAACTATGCTGTACTGGAGGTGAACCGTCTGCAAAGGGGGAAAACAAACAAATTGACAACTATCATGTATGCCAGGTTTGGAGAATTTTAAAAGGAGAATAAACATTAGGCCAATTCTTTGATAAATAAATAGGATCCCAAAATTTAAGAGCTAAAAATACCTGTCCAAATTGATCCCCCGGAATTCAAATAGTAAAGTTCATTAAAAAGAGTAGTGGGGTACCTGCACAGAACTCTAAAAGCCTCAGATTTTGGCTCTAAGAACACACAATGAATAAAAATCTTAGTTACCATTCAGGAAGTCTCTTGTCTTCAAGGATTGGTCTTTGCCAATCTTCAATCTGGGCCTCCCACTTACAATGTTCTACATCCCCAATTCATAAAAGTTTGAATAAGTAATTTATTAATGGCATTAACAATCGGAAATAAGGTATGCCTCTGCATGATTTTGTCAATAAGGTGGGAACCTTGGCTAAAGTTGACAAAACAAATATAGCAATGCTTGATATCAAATTTCGATGCAATTCCCACCTTACAGATGCAAAAGTTAATGTAAAAGAATATTACCAGTAATAGCATCATATGCAATAAGTGCAGCAGCATCTCCATTAGTACCATAGAATTTAGTGTAACGCCTGCTTATCAAGTTTCATTAGTTATGTGTAGTTTCGAAATAGGAAATCGTTTTATACAGATTTTCTACCACAAACCTGTAATAAATCCGCTCTCCAGGGAACTTGACTTCAGGGCAGTCCCATGACAATGAAAATGTCACAGTACGCTGAGAATCAGAAGGGATAGTCACAGTTGCTGCAATAGCTGCTCCAATGGCTGATCCTGGTTCTGAAGGCACAGGTGTTTCAGTAAAACTCAGATGGTCAAACGACCCATGCTGAAAAGAGAGAGAGTGCACCACAATTCAGTTTAGTAAAATATGGAAGAGCAATCTTATGGATGACAGGATGTTTAATATCCTCTAACTTTAATACACAATGGCAGCTTTTCTTTCATCAAGGGATGAATAACTCAATATAATAAAGACATTGAATAAAGATCTTTAAATGAAATAATGTGTAAAATCTAAAAGCAGGTGCATAACCTGTTTCACTTCATGCCACATATCCTTAGCCGAGATACCCTTGTAAGCACCAGATATAACAAAGACAGGGCATTCTGAGACATGAACATATTCAGTCTCTTCTGCAGCAATTGCAAATGTGACTGGAGATCGATCATTGGCAGTCCTGTAAATGCATATATCAATTAATTTATAAATTCAAGCATTATTTTTCTTTTCATTCTTTGTTCAAAAAGATATTTACATGTTAACTTACTTGTGATGTAGAAGCACACCATGCACCCCATCATTCATCCTACCAGGAGATAACATGTATCTTGAATGTTAGAATAAATTATAGGCAAGCTGTGGGAAGGTAAACCAACTTTCAATTTTCTTACTTTATCTTTGAATTAAAGTGATGACCAGTAAATTCAGAAAGTCCTCCAACAGAATTCTGAATGCACACAGCAAATTGTTTGCACTCAATGCCTCAACAAAAAGATAAAGTATTCAAAATAATGGTAACAGCCAACAAAGAAGTATCACTCACAGCCCATGTGAAAAGCAAAGTGACATCTGCTGTTGTTTTACCAAAATTATTCAGCTGCATAAAATAAAATTGACTTCTTAATATTAACTTTATTTCTAAAAAAATCTAACCGAAAATTATATTGACTCGATCCTTGTTTACCGTGAAAGTAAAAACTGATACAGGAAAGCTACTCTCCTTGTAATTATGGGGTATAACAGGTGAAATCTGACGACAAACTATTCTCAATGCTGGGTCAGGTTCTGCATTTGAACAGAAGATATGATCGATGTAAGAGATAGAATAATCAACTTGAAAGTGCGCCAACTAGCCTAACTGCCTAACTTACCCTCATATACAGTCCAAGATCTTGGGTATAATGCGTGATATGTGGAACTGTTTCCATTCATATTCCAATCCCATGATTCAATCCCTGACACTGGATTTTCTCTAATTCATGCATAAAGTTTTTAAGTTCAATTCAAATAGTTTGAATCTGGCATTGGAAATGATAAACTAGTAACTGTAAAATTACAAGGAAACCTATAAAGGTTTACTTTGATATATCTGGCTTTCCTGGACATAGAACACTTGAATATTTTTCACCACTTGGACGTGAAACAAAAACCTGAGACAATATATCAATAAAGGTTATATTAAGCAGTATGAAATAAAGAAAATATAATTGATTCTGAATGTCTTTTTTTTTCATTTAGCTATCTATTATGGACCTAAAGTAAATTGTAATTGATAATGGAACTTCAAGAAAGGCTAATCATGAAACTTGAGTTTAACTTTATGTTGTAAATAGCTTATAACATATTTTAGGATATATTAATTTATCTTTCCTTATTAAATAAGCATCATCGAATTATAGTCACATGTAAATTTCAGTATCAGCAGCTTGAATTTTGAGCTTCGAACTTCAAAGAGATACTGGATGACCAGTAAGATTTTTAGAAAGCTGCAAAAGATAGCAACAAGGAACCTCTCTGATCAGATAAAATGAAAGAAACTTACGGAAAACTGATTTGCCAAGACTGGTTTCTCTTCACATATTCTAGGGAATAGTTGCCAACGCTGAAATCCACCTCTAAAACTTCTTCCAATGCTTCCTGCACTGGTGTTCAGTTTGACAATAACAAAAGCAATGCATGTTGTGGACAAAAATTATCAAATATTGTTCTGGGGATACTCAAATCAAGTAAACATTGGATGGGATATTAATTTGATTGTAAGTTATTTTAATATGGATATAATTAGAAATCAAAATTTGTTTTCCCTATCAACATTTTACACTTGAATACAATTTGCATCTTTACTATTATTAATCTAATTAGTTCAAGATAATGCATTTTCCAGGAATAATATGCACATAAAAGGCTCCAATATTACAATGCTGGTTAATCTAGATACTCTTGTGTTTATCATTCGGCTTTAGCAACTGGAAGAGAAATTCTAACTTACAGAAAGATTGAAGACCTACCCAATACCACCTAAAGGGACACCATGAGAAGATGTTACATGATGCTTAGCAAAAGGATCAATCATTGCCCCCTGCAAGAAGGATAGAAACAACAAACAAAAGCAATAACTGGTTGGAGAAATCAGGTGACACTTTATAAGCATATATCAAGATACGATAGAAATTACCCTTCCTTTGGCAGCTTCTTCCTGAACATGGCGCCATAGCCGATAACCGATTGGTGCCTAGCAAATCAAAGAATAATTCAGGATTGCTAAATCTATCAAATGCTCAATGCTCATAACTTTATGATGTACTACAATTATAAGTAAAAAAAAAATGACTTGATATATTATATACCCAACATGGATAATATAGCGTAGCATCAAGGCATTTCAATGGGGTAGGTGACATTGAAGGGTCTTGTCCTAAAGAAGAAATGAAAAACTAAGCACAGTAGATTTAAATTCTTTGTAAAAGTTGGTTGTATAAGATATTAATTTGTTTTTCCTGAGCATGGACACTGAATTAGGGTATCAGCATTGAATAAATATTCTTGACAAGTTGAGTATGTTTAACAAATAAGTCCATAATAAAAATATTTCAGATGAGGTCACCAATAGGGACAAGTTCATTACATGCACTATTAAGGATTGTGCTGCAATTTAGAAACTATAATGTCCTAAAATCATAGGTAAACATAAAAAAGGCTTACCAGATGAATTATATCTTTTAAAGATAAGGTGAATTGTAGGGGAGCATTTCCTTCATCGTTTAATTTCCGCTGCCAGGTAAGTTCTGCAGGTTTGCCCGGGTCAACCTGAATCAGGCATAAAAACAGAGGTTAGAATCAGGCATAAAGAAGATGGCCGGTGTAGTGTAGAATCTCTATTAAGGGCTTAAAATAATCAAATTTGAGAAATTCTGTGTGTTCTCCCAAATCCTGATACTATGAGAGAATGAATGAACTATGTTTCACATGAATTGTTAGTAAATATTTAAGAAGTCTCACATTGATCAGTTCCTTCCGACTTTATTTGAAAAATACTAAGTAAACCAGATCAAAACTGACAAAAAAACATGGCTTTAAAATTTGTAATCCATGCTAATCATCTTCCTCGTAGGTTTCTAGACTGCATTCTCATTTCTAGGATAACTTTAAATCCGCCAAAGAATCTTCATAATTTGGATGTCAGAAAATCGAAAAGTCATACAAAAGAGAGTAGGCAAAGAACAAAAGGTATACAAATACAATATTGATATGCAAGAGAGTTAAAACTTTTCAAATGGATGTCAAAATGGAAGCGATGGATGGATGATAGCAATACTGGAAGCATAAGAATGAATTAAATAGACAAGCGATCGCTATGAATTCAGTGGCAGCTCAAAGATATATGAAGGAAGCATAAATTTTACCTTGATCCCAGAAGGCTCACCGGTTCTGTTGTGGTCTTCAAAGAAACCATTTTCTACCATCTTCCCTCCCTGACTGGGGAGCTATGAATTATGCTATATATCATCAAGAGGCATTGGAAGCATTAATGCAATATAAAAAATAAAAATGTGAAGAGTTAATTACATTTACGAGAGATGAGATCAGATGAGATAACCTCAGTGAGAGTCAGAGATAATAATTTCAATTCTAATAGTAAATGATGATGGAGGAAGAGGTAGAAGAGAAAGATGGAAAGAGGAACAAGTCAACACAACACATACATGACATAAATACATACCTGAACCTGAGACTGAGAATGAGAATGAGAATGAAGCAACTAACTACTAATAAACAAAAACAATAGTGATGTACATAAAACTCAACCCGATCATTTGAAAGAAAGAAAGAGGAGCTGACCGGTGGTAGCCAGCTAGGTTTGTATTGGATCCAATAATGATGGTAGTAACTAATAACTAATAACTAATAACTTAGTCTCACTCTCACATACACCACAAACAAAGTCAGTCAATTTGGACGGCACCAGGATATTAATTAATTAATATTAATACATCCTAAGCTTTTTAATTTAATTTAATACAATTATTAATCACTTCTTCTTTTCTTCATGTCATCTCTTTATACTTCGTCACGGTAATAACGGTAAAACAAACGCAACCCTCAATGTTTTTTAGCGTTAGCGTTACCTCATAGAATCTTTTGTGAATTATTACATAAATAAAGATAAAATAAATAAGAGAAATGTAATGGAATTACATTTACTAACCTCCGCCAATGTTCTTCAGGCCTATGCAGTCCACCACTAACTGAAGACGACTCCACCTGTTAAAGTTATTTATCCATAAATAAAACTGCCCCCCCCCCCCTCCCTCTTTCCACTAGAGTAGACGCCGACACTATAGCTAACCATTACTTGATATAGTTTTTTTTATTTAAATTTTAAACAGATAATCAAGTTATATTTGTATTCTCATATCGAAGGGTTGATAAATAGTTGTTATCGGAGTGGAAATGTTGAGAAAGCGGAAGGGGGTCTTGGGTTCCGCAATTTTAAAGCTTTTAATACTGCTCTAGTGGCAAAAAACTGGTGGCGGATATATAATAATCATGTTTCCTTGCTAAGTCGGGTGTTCAAGGCGATCTACTTTTCTCACGGTAATTTATTCATGGCCAAAAAAAGGTATCGACCCAACTATGCTTGGAGTAGTATCTTCAAAGCGGGTCAGACTATTCATGAAGGTGGTTCCTGGTGCATTGGGGATGAGCATTGTATCAAGGCCTACGAGGCTAATTGGCTGCCAGCTGGAACTTCTCTGGTCTATTGTGAGGATGTCGCTCGAGAACTAAACATTAATTGGGTGGCGGATCTTATGGTACCGAGCTGATAAGTGCCAAACGTCCATAGTTTTAACATTGTTTTTAGGCACTTATTGTGAGTTTTAATTGTAACCCCCCCACCCCCAAGAAATGTATGTTTTGCAAAGGAATGATGAATTGCTATCAATTCTAGGTTAGAACGCACATTCTTGATGTTTTTGACATATTAATGGTGTTTCAGGATTGAATATCCAAGAAAGAGCATGGATTCACTGAAGCTCCAATGATTTTAGTTCTAATCCCAACTTTTTGATGCAGAAATCTAGAAGTAGCTTGAGAAAAATTGCAATATCTCATTCGTTAACCGTCGGATTAAGCTAAAATTTGAGTATGTGGTTCCTAACTCATGGAACTTCAATTTGGACGGTTGGATCTTCATTTGAATAAGTTTTTGGGTGCTAAACGCCGCTACAGGCCGCTAAGCGGCCAAAAGAAGCAAGACTGGGCGCTGGCGCCCCCTGTTCCACGTTTTCTATAAATAGCATCCCTTTCTTCCTGGTGAAGCATTCTCCAATGAATAGAACACAATAGAAAGAGAAAGAGAGAGTTTTAGAGAGAGAAGCTCTTGGGTATCATCGGAGAGCTCGGAATCACGCCGGAGTTGTGGATCCTACGCCGCAACGTCGTCGTCCTTCCCATTTCCTTTGATTCTTCTTGCAAGCTAGTTTCTATCCATGTCTATGGATAGCTAAGCCTCTCTTTTGTTGGATTTTGGGGTAGTGCTTTGACTGTAATAAATCCTTGTTAATTCTATGTATGTTTTCTATCTCTGGTTCCAATGAAAATGTTTTGTTCTTAATGCTTGTGTTAGTTTGATCACTTATCACATGATTTTGGATTTGATTTTGTATGTGGAAGCTACACTGTTAAATCAGACATAAACCATTTCATCTAAGTGAAGCTAACTGGCTAGGAATATCGTTAGATCGCTAAGTCCCTTAACACCGGAATTTATAAGGTTTGCTTTGAATAATTGTTTGTGGAAGCGATAATTAGGAAAGTAACCGAATCATCTTCTCATACTAGGAATAGGTGAGGTAGTTAAGAAATGGTGGGGAGGAATCAGAGATTTTAAGTGATTGTATGCATTGAACTAAGTGATTCAAGATAGTTGAAGTGCGAAACCGAACATCCAACAGCTTTCTTAATCTGTTAAACAAACTTGATCTTTATTGCTTGTTACTTTTATGCTTGTCACAAACATCTTGTACAAACAAACTTTCACCAATCTGTGTTATTGCTTAATTAATTGACTAAAGAATGGCATTCGTAAATGCGGCTCTCTGTGGATCGATAACACCCGTGCTATACTGCAATCGAATCTTAAAAGAGGTTTGAGCGCAGCGCAAGTATCGGTTTTTATTAAAAGACGTAAAAACCCTTTTAACACGGGCCGCATGGATTGGAACAGGGAGCTCATGGAGTTTCTGTTTTGGCCTCCTACTGCTCAGTTGATCCTAGCTATCCTATTACCTCTCCTCCAACAGGAGGATGCGTTTTTCTAGTCCTTGTCTACTAATGGCCAGTATGCTACTAAGTCTAGATACCACTTTATTAGACAGTATGGGCGGGCGAGCTTGGAATCTCCATCAAGCCTACCCTCCCACCTTGTTGCTTGTTGGAATAAATTATGAAAAGTGGCCTCTTTGCCCCGATGCAAGGAAACGACCTAGCAAGCTTTCCTGAACCTTCTCCCGGTCCGAGCTAACTCTATTGGTCGAGGGATGGTGATGGACTCTGTTTTCCCACTCTATGTTTCTGCTCCAGAAACGACGCACCATTCGCTCTTGGTTTGCCCTATTTTACAACTTTTGTGGTTTGCTAGTAGTCTTGGTATTAAAGTTGATCATATTACCATTGTTGATGTTGGTAGCGAAGGTACTTTTATATCTTTGATGTATTCTATTTGGGAGGATCAGAACAATATGCTCTTCAATGGTCAGGCGGGAGCTTCCCCGGATACCCTCTTCGGCGTGCTTCCTCTCTCTCTCTCCCCTTCCCTGGTGGCAGACTATCCTCCAACTCGGCCTGCTTCTAGGGAGCTCCCTTCAATCTGGAAGCGTCCTTCCTCAGGGGTGGTGAAGGTCAAATTTGATGCTTCTCTTATTGTTCGGGTCTAGCAAGTTTTGGATTTGTGGTGAGGTCCTTGCTTTAGCTTCATCAGATGTCGTGGAGGCTCTTTCTGTAAGTATAGATAGCAACCTGAGAGGGGGTGAATCAGGTTTGCACAATTTTCGCTTTAACAAAATTATTACTTTCAAGATAATGGTGTTCACAGAACGACAATTGTGATTGCAGCGGAAATAAGGGTTGCTTGAAAGTAAGAGATGAAGGATAGGAGAAATCACACACGAAATTTATCCTGGTTCACCTTCTATCCACTGAAGGCTACATCCAGTCCCTCAAGAAACCCCTTGAGGATTTTTCCACTATTGATAAAAACTTCTTAAAAGTGCTTACACCAAGTACCTTAAGAATTTTTATCAACAACCCTGAAAGCAAACCACTTTCAGACAACAAACCTTCACCGAACCCTACGATGAATCTTTCACTCAACCAGAATGAAGATGAAGAAGAAATTGTAACCGGATGAATCAATCCTTTAATACAAGAATGGATTGATCATAGGAGTTATGTTTTAAGGCTCTTAAGCATATGAAGGCTCTTTTAATTCTGAGTTCTTCAATATTTGAACAGCATGTGTGTTCTTTCACAATGAAGAATAATGAACTCAGAATATAGGCTCTTGAAAGTTTAAGAACAAAGCTTAATTGAATATGAAAGAGTTGTTTAAGTGTGTTTTTGGCCTATGTCGTGGGTGTTTTATTTCTGGACTCAAATGGACTATTTATAGGCATAAGGAATCATCCATGAACCAACACAACCCTTCCCAAACAATTTGAGACACAATGGTTCATGAAATAATGCAACTAGTTGAGCTTGTAATCGATTACAATACTTAGGTAATCGATTACGCTAAGAGACCGTTGCTGTTTGAATTTCAAATTCAAACATGTAATCGATTACAAGCAAGTTGTAATCGATTACTTGCCTTTTTCCAGAAAATGAAACTTTAAGATTGTCTTGAGTTTTTCTACCACTTTTAACTTATGAAAAGGGTTAAACTCAAATAATTTTAGTTGTCTTAGAGCCTTCATACTAAAAGAGACCTTGGAAGCATAACTTACCTAATAATATAAGATTTAGTTAAACTTGAACCCTTGAGATTCCTTGAGACATGTTGCACTGATTCTTCTAAGTCTTCTTTTCTTCTTTTTGTTCACGAGTTTGTCTTCATCAAAACCTCAGCCAGGGTCAGGAGCAAGACCTTCTTCACCCTTTCCCCTGTGCTTACAGAGGCTATGTTATTTCGGTGGTCTATCTCCTTGGCTTTTGAGCTTTGTTTTCGACGGGTTTGCTTCGAGACTGATTGCATGCTCTTGTTTGAGGCTTGGAAAAAACCCCCGGGGGGCTGGTCTTACTTGTCTTCTATTACCCGGGATTTCCATAACATAACTTTATCTTATGATTTTGTGGATTTATCTTTTGTTCATCGTTCTAGTAACTCTGTGGCCGTTGGTTTGGCCAAACGTTCCTTTTTACATGATTTTTATGTTTGGGTTGAGGAAGCTCCAACAGAGCTTATTTCCTGGATCCACGATGATGTTCGGGTTTTTTTTGTCTCCTGTTGCTATTTGTTATATTCATTCAGTTTTAAAAAAAGTTATCTTTATTAAAAACTTCAAATAAGTCTAAAACATGGCTGATGAGATAAAATCTTTTACAATATACAAAGATGGTTCTATTATATTTAACCATGTTTTTTTTAACCTAAACAAAAAACCATCTTGCCCTTTATATTTAATTTGTATTCAATTATTATGTGAAAAAGTGGTGAAATGTGATTGGGTTTGTGTATATAACTTGTTTACACTATTAATATATTATAATTAAACTCAAAAAGTGTAATTAGTTATTATTCAAGAAAAAATTGTGATTCAAAAGTAAGTAGTAACTTGCGAACTTAAAACCTCAAGAACAATCTAAATCTCAAGATCAGAAAATTCAGCAAACAAACGTCATTGAATATTTAAACCCTTAAGGAGAATGGATCTACATAAGCATCTTATGCATTCAATCAATTTAACGTTAATAAAAAATTCATCATGCGACATATTCAAATCTAGAATGAAGGAATTCAAATCAACTCCATTAAGCAAGAAGAACAAAACAATTAAAATAAGATCTCACGTCTATATACAAAGAAGATCAAAACCCTATAATTGATTAAAGGGTGTATAGGTGAAAAATCAAAGAATGAAAAAGAAAAATAATCCAAATAATAGTCGCGAAAAGAAGTAAGGTTTGGGTGAGAAAGGGTAAATAGAACATTCTTCATCTTTAACCTAAGTTGTCATACTCTGATTCATAGATTTAGAGTTTACTATTGGCTTGTCTAACTTTTCATTTACATATGTAACTAGGCTCGTAAAGGGTAAATAGACACTAAGTTATGGCCTGTAGGATTTGTACATCTTGATCACTTGTTGTTTGGTCCACTTTTGACCCTTTAAATGGTCGAATTAGTTGAGGTGTTTTTATAAAAGTTGTATCTTTAAATGCTAATTTTCAAAGCCATTGAACACCATCTAATTTGAACACATACAACTCAAGTTATAACCTCCAATAAATACATGTATCTGTTTTGAAAAGAAAAGATAAGAAAAGTTTGAATAGACGAAGTGGCCCGACACGGTCCCGATGAGCTGAAGGCGAAAAGTCATTTGAAAACACTAAAAAGTAAGACACGCACTCACCATCTATTCACAACACTTGTGTGTATGGAATAACGCTCGAACATAAAATTCTATTCTCTTTATTTTCATCATTTGATTAGTTTGGATAAGCAGGTTAATATCTTAAACAAGTGCATCACGTCATTTTTTTTCCCTCGGAGCCATAACGCTGGTGAGTAGTTTTTACTATGATATTCCAATGGGGGTTGGTTTTAAGACCACCCCTTTGGTCTTTAAACCACCCCCCTTATATAGTAAATTACTCAATTACCCTTTATAATTATTATTATTCCTTTCCTATCCTTCTTCTTCTTCCTAACATTCCCCCCCCCCCCACTCCCTCAAGCATCATCTTTCACCCCACACCACCCCCTTTTTCATCCCATCACCATTACCATTACCACCACCACCCCATCACCATTACCACCAACCCCCACCAACCCCTTTTTCCATCCCATCACCATTTCCACCACCAGCCCCCATTTCCAATGCATCACCATTACCACCACCACCACCACCTCCTCCATTAAACCATACCTCCATTAAACCATTAAACCCCAACCTCATTCACCTCCAACCTCTTAACGAAGCTCTGATCATCCCCACGAAGCTGTAATCCTCAACAAACGAAGGTTTGTTTCCTTCCCCATCGTCTTCTTTGTCGTCCTCGTTGTTTAACGTTGATTTCGTAGCTGTTGAATTTTCTATGTAATTTTCGCACCTTTAAGTGCGAAAATTGCACTTGGCAATTTTGCACCTTAAGGTGCGAAATTTGATAAAATTTGAATATAGATAAATCGCACCTTTAAGTGCGAAATACAGCAATAATGTTCACACCTTTAAGTGCAATTTTGGCATTTGGCAATTAATTCATGCTTAATTGTTCAGGCATCGCAGTCATGAACGAGGTGTTGCCAGAGGAGGCTGTTAAGGATTCAGATGTTGGTTTAAATGTGGAAGGCAAAGAATTAGGCGTCCGGGATGACTGCACATATATTTTTTACGACTGACCGGGTTTGTTTTATCCTTTCTCTTAACATGATTATCACTATTTTTGTAAAATCGCAGCAAATGTTATGTTTTTGTATTTTCCGTCCAGATATTTCAAACTCGGAATGATCTCGTTGATTGGGCTCGAACGGTTGGCAAGGAGAACGGTGTTGTCGTTGTTATTAGGAAGTCTGATTATGGAAGCCTCAACAGGAAAGAACTCATGACACTAGGATGTGAACGTGGTGGGAAATACATTCCTTACAAGGGGAAGTTGACTAATAAAAGCAGCGGAACAAGAAAGTGTCAGTGTCCTTTCAAGCTAAGAGGAAGACCAAGGAAGTTTGACGGATGTTGGAGACTAAATGTTTTATGTGGACTTCACAATCATGCAAGGCCACAGTCGTTGGGTGGGCATGCATTTGCCGGACGATTTACTAGTGAGGAAAAACTAGTGTTTCGTGACATGGTAGAGAATAGAGTTAAACCAGGACAAATGCTTGTTGCTTTGAAGAAAAAGAACCCGAGCAATTTGACAACCATTGACCAAATTTACAATGCAAGCAAATGATACAAGAGAACTAAGAGGAATCCATTCACAGAGATGCAGCATTTGATGCATTTGTTGGATCGTGACAAATATGTTTACTGGCATCAAAAGGATGTAGACAGTGATGTGGTGCAAAATATCTTTTGGTCACACCCACGTGCGATTGAATTGTTAATATTTTTCCTAATGTTGTGCTCGTGGACAGTACGTACAAAACAAATAGGTACGGGTTTCCATTACTTGAGATGGTTGGTGTTACCTCAACAAACATCACATTCTCAATTGGGTTTGCTTATATGTCGACTGAGAAAACACACGATGTTGTGTGGGCATTGTCTAAGTTAAAGGGGTTGATTGCTAAACAGAAAAACTGGCCAAATGTGATAGTGACGGATAAAGACCTTGCACTAATGTCCGTTGTTGTTGAGGTGTTTCCCACAGCAAATCACTTGTTATGTAGATTCCACATAAGCAAGAATGTGATCGCGAAATGCAAGTTATATTGTGATAAGAAATATTGGGATGTAATAAGGGAAGCATGGTGTGATGTCATGGATTCTGTATCAGAAGATGAGTATGCAATCCACTTGAAGGAGCTAGAAATACTATGTAAGGCGTTTGATCAGTTCAAAGCGTACATTCACAAGACGTGGTTGGAGGATCATAGGCATAAATTTGTCAAGTGCTAGATTGACGAGGTTATGCATCTGGGGAACACAACAACCAACAGGTTCGTTTACTTATAAGCTTTAATTATTAATGGAATTTATCATATGTACATTTGTGTGTAACACTTAACCATTCGTTGCTTTATTTTGTTTAGGGTGGAAGGCTCTCATGCAGCGTTGAAGCTTATACTCAAAGATAGCAAAGGAGATTTGGCTTCTTGTTGGACGGAAATGAATAAGCAAACCATATTGCAGCACACAAAGATCATGTCGTCATTCGAGCATAGCATCTTTGTAAGGGACCACAAGTTCAAGGATAGATTCTACAAAAACCTTCATGGATTTGTATCAAAGACAGGTCTTGAGTTGATTGCAAAAGAGAAAACCAGAGCTGGGAGAGTGGGAGCTGATAGTTCTGCATGTGGTTGCACGCTGAGGAGAACGCATGGGTTACCTTGTGCGTGTGAGCTTGCTCGTTACTCCTGTGTACCATTGGGGTCAGTCCATTATTTCTGGAGGAGGCTTTCATGGGCAATTGCGGATCCGTCCAAGGATCCTTCTAGTGACATGAACTTGAAGGCAAAGATTGAAGCTATTTGTTACAGGTTTGACAATGCTGATCTTCCTGCAAAAAGGGAAATCAAAGAGAAAATGCGAGAGATTGCCTTCCCTGATTCAACCTCAATGTGTCCCTCTCCTGTTAAAGTGAAGACAAAAGGTAGGACAAAGGGAGAAGCAAAAGGCTCAACCAAACCTAATCCATCATATTTCGAGGTTGTTGACGATTATATGAACTCTCTCCACGGAAGCAACACAACAATACCTTCGGTGAATGAAAAAACACCGATGGTACACCCATCTCCGCCTGTTCCTAAGTGGAAAGATCCTAAGTCAATCAACGTCCCAAAATCTACACCGAAAAGGGGACGACCCAGGAAGCAAAAAGATTTGTCACTGTTGGATAAAATGCCGATCAAGTTTCATTCTCACATAACATATATCATAGATGTCATTGGAGATGGACACTGTGATTTTAGAGCCATATCAGCCTTGTTGGGCAAAGGGGAACACATGAGGATGGAGATTCGAGAGAAGATGATCCATGAGTTGATGGAAAGAGCAGGAACGTATACCGCAATGTATGGGGCAAACCTCACCCAAGAGATTTGCAATGCATTGACAATGGCCCCTGACGAGATAATTACTGAATCAAAATGGTTGACATTGCTAGATATGGGTTACATTATTGCTACAACATTTAATGTTGTGTTTATTTCGTTGGGGAATTCAGGTTGCACCACCTATTTACCACTGACAGGCCCAGTCCCTATGCAAAAGAACATTATTGTACTTGACCACGTTAATGGAAATCATTGGGTGCAGGTAGATATACCCAATTTAATGTGTGTTTATCTTAAGCCCCATCTTTTTTTCCATTTCGTTAATGCATTGTTTATGTTTGTAGATTAAGCTAAAGGCAGGGCACCCAATCCCTATGACAGCACCTCAATGGAGGTATCATCGTGACGTAAATGCTGCTGCATGGGAATTCCCCTACTTGGACCAGATGACTGCATATCAAAAAGAGTTAGAAGATCAACACAAGTCAAAGGAAAACCACGTCGTAGACCTCACGGTTGATGAATAATCTGTATTCAATCGACAAGCAATTCCACCCTTTTTGGTAAAGAGATCTAATGTATGATACATAACCACAAGCACAGTTTTTTGTAAAGAGATCTAATGTATGAAATATAATCAATGTATATATAATCACACCAGAAATGAACTCATCACCTTCAAGAACATCGACCTTCAGTCTCTTGTCGTGATTATATAACCGTAAAAGCGACCTATCTGGTATCTCACGATCAACATACGACCTCCACACCCTCCCGGCGATGTGGGTGTTGTAGCTCCGTAGCACAGATAGGTTCATCGGGCCTCCCGGAAAGGATGTCAGCTTCTTGTCGGCTGCGTCCATTTGAGCCAGCCGGCGCTTTAGCTCCTTCTTTACATCGTCGTCTCGGGCCTGTTCTTCACCATCCTCATCATCATCCCCATCTCCATCCTCCTCATCGGCATTCTCACCGTGTGGCCCATCATAACTAGGCTGTTCTGCCTCATCAACTGCCATGTGCCGGTTGATGATTGGATTTTGTATGATAATTTTAGGGTATTTTTAGTGTTTTTATTTTGTTATTTTTTAGTCTCATATAGGATTTTTATTGCTTTTATTAGGATTTTATGTTTATTTTTGCATTTTGCATATAGATTAGCTTTTATTTGTTTTTTAAAACTTTATTTTATATTTTTAGGAATTTTTATAGGTATTTTTATATTTTAGGAAAGCTGGTAGAATTAGTCATTTTTGTCCAGAGACCAAACTGTAAGTTTCAAGAAAGAAAGGGCCAAAGTACAAAAGTTCAAGAGTTGGGGGTTGAAAGTGGAGTTTCAGTAAAATGAAGGGTCAGAAGTGAAGTACTAACAAGGAGAGGACCAAATCTGTAAAGATTGAATATGAAGCATCATTTCTATTTTGCACCTGTGAAAAAGGATGAGTGGAGATTGTAAATCAAGTCTCGTCCTTGGACTCGACTGAGGTTTTGATGAAGACAAACACATCACAAAAAGAAGAAAGACTTCAAGAAAGAAAGGAACAAAAACAAGAAGACTTCAAGAAAACTTCAAGAAGACTTGAGAAGACTTCAAGAAGACTTAAGAGAAGAAAGACTTCAAAAAACCAGGCTCAGAACGTCAAGAACAAAACATGAAGGTTCTAGTTTTAAGTAAGTCTTGTCAACTTAGTGTGCTATGCTTTATTAAGGTTCATATTGCATTTGAAGGCTCACAAAAGATCAACTAATTGAGTACGATATGTTCTCACAAGTAAAACTTGGTAGGAACACTCAATTAGGGTTTAAACAGTCGAAAACTGAGTTCTGGACTGTCTGTAATCGATTACAGAAGTGTGTAATCGATTACAGGATGTGTGTAATCGATTACCACAAGGGTGTAATCGATTACCAAGTTTGAAATTCAAATTCAAACTTCAACGGCATGATGTAATCGATTACACCAACTGCTGTAATCGATTACCAGGTCGATAAGTATGATTTTTCATGAACCATTGTGTCTCAAACCGGTTGGGAAAGGTTTTGTTGGTTCATGGACGACCTCTAGTGCCTATATAAAGCCCTTAGACACTCAGAAACATTAATGACTTGGTCCTTAACTTTCATATCCACTAAAGTCATCATTCTGAGTTTCGGTTCTCTCATTTTCACAAGAACACTCATGATGTTCAACATTTGAGAAACTCAGAATGGAAGAGCCTTCATTGTAATTGCCTGGAGCATACAAACTAAGATCAATCCTTCTTGTCTAAAGGATTGAATCATGCATAGGATAAGGCATCTTCTTCTTCTTCTATTTGAATCATGTTGATTCTTTCACCATAGTTTTTGGTGGTTGTAAAAAGGCCCTTTGAATCAAGTTTGATTCAAAGTCCACCGTGGTAATACGGTGTCATCAGAAAGTGGTTTGCTTTCTGAGGCATGATGGGTTCTCTTAGGGTTCTTGGCACAAGCATTCGTTAAGAAGACTTGATCAATCAGAAGTGGGTTGCTTCAGGAAGTTTGATAAGATATCTTAGGGTTCTTGGTGCAAGCATTCGTTAGGAGTACTCGATCATGGAAAATCTTCACTGTGGAATTCAGTGGAGTGATTCTTCAGAAAGTGGTAATCTTTCTGAGGGATTCTAACTTTACTGTGGTTTTCAGTAAAGGGTTTGACTCAGACAGGGTAATCAGTTCTGAGGGTTGTAATTAGTTCACTGAGTGATTCAGTGAGCGGTGATTTTCAGAAAGCGGTTTGCTTTCTGGTATAGTGGAAAATCTCTGCGTGGTCAGAGGACTGGACGTAGCCTTCTAGGTTTGAAGGTGAACCAGGATAAATTCCCTGTGTGTTCTTCTACTCCTTCATCTTTTACTTTCAAGCAATTACAACATTCCGCTGCAACAACGCTCTTACGTTACAACTCTAATTGCGCTGAAAGTCGTTTGGTACTATTACGCAAAAATTGGGCAACACTGATTCACCCCCCCTCTCAGGTTGTTATCTGTTCTAACAATTGGTATCAGAGCGGAAGTTTAGGTAAGTTATTCCTAAGATCCGGGAAAAGATAGCATCCTCATCTACAACAAGTACCAATGAAGGATTCAACATAAACTGGCCATCATTCTACAATGGAGAACTCTACGACTTCTGGAATATCAAGATGATGATCTTCATAAAGCCATTAGACGCGGGAATCTTGAAAGTCATTAAAGAAGATCTCCTTGGGCCTGTAGTAAAAGTTGAAGGAAGTTTACAATCAGAACCAGAAAACACATGGAGTGACATAGAAAAGAAGAAAGTTCATCATGACTTAAAAAGGGTTACACACGAAGGGACTGATGAAGTCAAAAGATTCAAAAATCAATATATTCTATCACAAGAATATGAGATGTTCAGAATATTGCCTGGAGAAAGCATACTTGATATGCAAAAGCGGTTCACACGATTATTGAATCACTTGGTTGTTCTTGGTAAGGAATTCTCTTATTATGCCATAAACATGGAAATGTTAATATCCCTTACAAGAACATGGCAACCAAAAGAACACTGCTCTCTCAAAGAAGAAAAATCTCTCCAACATGACTCTGGCTACTCCTTTGGAAAATTTCAAGAACATGATTTGAAGTTAAACAGACTTGAGCAATATGAGAACAACGAAAAGAGACATCGGTCTATTGCTCTAAAAAGCCAAAGAAAGCATCAATGATGAATATGATGCAGAGTCACAAGATGATAAGAACATGGTCTTAATAGTCAAGATTTTTCGAAGGTTCTTACAAAGAAAAGGTATGAAATCTACAAGTTTTCAAAAAGGGAAATAAAGCCTCCTCCTCTTCACAAAAGATCACATGTTGTGAATATGGAAAATCTGGTCATATCAAATATGATTGTCCAAACAATCAAAAGAAGAAGCATTGACTAAAGGAGAAGTTTGAAAAGAAGGATTCAAACTCCAAAGAAAAGCATACATTTCTTGGGATGACAATGACGTAGGCTCAGACTCAGAATCAAAGAAGGAAGAAGCACACTTTGCATTAATGGCATCTCAGAATTCTGACAAGGAAAATATCCAGGTTAGTACCAGTACTTCTTCTTCTAAATGATTTAGAATATGCTATAGAAAGTTTTTTTTTAAGATGTGTCATAGTAATTTTAAATTTAGTGATAAAATGCTATTATTTCATCTTTAGAAGAAAAATGTCAAATGCTTCAAAAAGAATTAGATCTCTTAGGTGTAAACACATGCATGCTAATTCTTCTAGAAATATGGACTATAGGAACTACCCACAAAATGTCCCAAAACAATCCTAAAGACTCATTCTTTAAAGATTAAAAGAAAATTAGGAAGTTTAGATAAACATGATATTTAATTATGTGTTTATATGTTGCATGATCTTTGTGTGAACTTATTTGATTGCATTGATTATACGCTTAAATGTTCGTCTAAAAATTTCTTACATAGGACTTGATATTTTTAGAATCTATAAGAAATAAGAATGTCCTTGTAATCGATTACCATAGGTCCTGTAATCGATTAACCCTGTTCACAGTCCTCGTGCCTGTTAGAATCTTCTAAGTAATCGATTACCATAATTGCTATAATCGATTACATGTTCAAAGTTTGAATTTTTCTAAATTTAAACTGCCAGTAATCGATTACCCAACTGCTGTAATCGATTACATACTCATGCTATATAATCAAAGCATAAAATTTCAATAGGAATTATTCTCAAAATGTTCCAAGACATCCTAGGAGACATTATGATATGCTTAGATATAATATATAATGAAGGTTATAGACTATATGCTTGTACCTATTGCAATAGAATAGGACATACCTCTAGTAGATGTTATTAGAGGAATATAGGAATATCAAGTGACCAATATATGTGGGTGGATAAGACAAACAATAACCTAGAACCCAAAGCAATTTAGGCTTTCAATATTCCATTATAAGAATTTGTTCCGTAAGTGTGTATGAAAAACAGCAAAGGATTCATGATATATTGATAATAACTGCTCATCACACATGATTATAGACAAAACAAAATATTTATATATTATATGAGAATAATGAAAAAGGGATAATTTCTTAGCATAAGAAAAATAGGTACGCCTTCTCAAACTATATAAAATAAAGTCATCCAAAGTACAAAAAGCTTTAGGAAATAAGTACTGGATTCAAGCCACAAGAGTCGAACTAGTTTGATAAAAACCTAGTATGAATATCGGTTCCCTAAATGATAAGTATATCATTAAAGCCAAACAGAAATTTAGGAACGAATTAAAAGAACAAGAAATCATAGATAGAAAATTAGGCTAGATTAGTAGCACAAGGTTATATGCTTGAAAAGGGTCTATGAGAAAAAGAGTTCCAAAACAACGAAGACTAACTTGGATGACAACGGAGCAAGTTCATCATTCAACTCAAACATGAGGAAGCTTGTCACGCTTTAATGGCAATACATCATTATAATGAGGTTAGTAATGCAATTTCATATGTTAAAATTATAAAGCATCTTTGTTTGGTTGCATGATAGTTTCTTGAACATATATGAAGTTTATGCACATTAAAGTAGTATCATCTCATCTTTACTAAAAGCATACAAGATAAGATAGATCTAAAATAAGATATTCAAAGTGCTTTTACACATTTAGGTTCATGCATAAGCCTTAAGTCAAGAATTGATAAATTAACACGAATGATAAAACAAAGGTATAACTGATATGTATAAGTAGTTATGTAATCACAAACATGCCTTTGATCATCTTATGGAGAAAATGCCTAACATGAAATATTAATATTCTTATTATTCTCCAAGAAACCAGGGAATCCCCAATGAAAGATTCATATGGGATACTAACCCAAAAGACCCAAAGGAAATTGGGTATCTAGAAAATACCATTAAGTCTATTTGAACAAATGTGCATGAAGACCTTGTGTTTAGAATTGTCATATACAAAGGATGGTCTTCAAAGTCACAATATTAGAATATGGTATTAATAATAAAATTCTAAAAACAACCTTATATCCATCAAAAGGAGTATTAAATTGAATAGTAATGCATTCTTAGGCATTTGCATTTACATTATAGTTCTCTGTTAGAGATATTCTTCATGCTGTGCCTAGTATGTCTTAATTTTCAAGTTTTTAGTTATATTAATCGATTACATAGGAGCTGTAATCGATTACAGGGATTATTCTGGCCCTGATTCTTTTCCAGAAAGGAGGGTAATCGATTACCCATGCAGTGTAATCGATTACCTCCTCGAATTTGAATTATTATTCAAATTTGCTTACATGTAATCGATTACATAAGAGGTAGTAATCGATTACATGCCCGATAACATATATATTTTCTGGGTTTTTATGTTCATAATCGATTACATCCTCTCTGGTTCCTTCTCTCCCTCGTGCGACGCCAGCAACCCCATTTTCCTCATATCTTCAACAATTCTTGTTCGTTTTCAAGAATTCTTTGTGGGTTTTGCTCCTAATTTCCATCTCCTTCTAGTCATACTGCCAATTGTTGTTGATTTGGTCTATATCAAAAAGCCCCAATTCGGTCCTGCTAAACCCTAGAACTCGAAATTTCTCAAATTCTGCTTCCATGGCCTCTTCCTCAAGAAGACCACTTCGTTCTAAGAACCCATCCATGGATGCTTTGGACCTCTCAAGGCTGTTGGCAACTGAAGAACAGAAACAACGATTTCTTGCTCATTTTCTTGATCGACCAGTGCTTACACCAAAGTATGGTGCTCTGGATTCTTTCTTGACAGCAGGGATGACATTTCCAACACTGCTTACTAATCAGGGACTTGACTCGTTCATTGAGATTAAAGGTAAATTCTTTCCCGAACTTGTCAGAGTCTTTTATTGTAATCTGATTAAGCGTGGTGGCAAGATATGCACATCTGTCAAGGGTATTGACATATCTCTGACCATTGATGAGTTGGGAGAATGTCTGTCTATTCCTAGCACGGGAGCAAAGTTAGGTTCTGAATTGCCTTGCCCATGGGAAGACTATGATAAGCGATCATTTTATTTATCTTTATGTCGCTTCACTGAGGAGCAAATTCAGTCTAAAAAGCAGAGAGTTGATGCAAACCGTTCTAGAGACACCCTTGCTGTTGGGTTTCTCACTGTTGAAGACAGAATGCTTCACTATTTGCTTAGTTATGTGATCTTACCTCAAAGTTCTAATCATGCTCAGATAAGCGATCTAGAGTTACAAATTCTATATGGCATGGTTAATCAAAAGCCTATTAATTGGGCTTATTTGGTAATGATACACATGATGCTGCATAAGGAACGAACTAGCCCTCTTCCGTTTGCTTCTGCAATTTCTATCATTTTGAAGAAGAAGGGAGTTCCTACTCATGGCGAATATTCTGTTAAAATGGATGGTAAGGCTCAACGCATTGATCTGAATATCCTGAACAAGATGGGATTCATTCAGGATGATGAAGGATTCTTCAGGAACAAAACTGATCTACCATCTGAGGATCCTCCTGCTCCTACTCCTGCAGCATTCCTTCCTCCTTCTGAGAGTGTTCCTTCATCATCTTCTGGTACTGATGCCTCTACACAACTCATCCTTTCTCATCTGGCTGACATACGGGCACACTTTGATCAGCGGTTTGATTATATACAAGGACAGGTCGAATCCATGTACACCACTCTCCGAGCGGATATGGATCGTCTTAGTCTTCGTGTTGATCGCATGGCTCCCTCTACCCATGACTCTTTTGATCTCTCTGATAATTCTGACGATTTCTAGACCATTTCTGTCTTTATTCAGACTATTTATTTTGAGGATTGTAATTGTTTAGACTTATCTTGTGGATGTTTGGTTCTTGCTTGCACGTTTAAATTATGTATTTTGAACTTAACTAGTTATGCTTTAAATTACGTGTGATGCATAAGTTTCTATATAATATCTTGCTTACCCCACTCCCCATGTATTAAATATCTATACTACTTGTTAGCATGTGTGATTGTGCTTGGACTCATCTTCCTTTTTGATGAAGTCAAAAGGGGGAGAAAGGGTTCTGTGTCTTGTAAAGATTGTTTACAAGAAAGGCTACAAGTGGAACAAAAAGGGGGAGTAAAGAGAAAAGTTCTGATGAATATTATGCATGTCTCTCTTTATTTCCATTATCCTGGAATACTTTGTATGGCTTTTTCTTCTTTTTGATGATGTCAAAAGGGGGAGAAAAGTCTTGTGTATGCTTGATCATTTTCAGGATACTGTGCTTCATTTGCAAAACAAAGGGGGAGATGTAATTGCAAAACCAAGGGGGAGATACAAGACAAGAAAGAAAGTCTAATGATCCATCAATGTTCAAGCATGATGTTTGTCATCATCAAAAAGGGGGAGATTGTAAATCAAGTCTCGTCCTTGGACTCGACTGAGGTTTTGATGAAGACAAACACATCACAAAAAGAAGAAAGACTTCAAGAAAGAAAGGAACAAAAACAAGAAGACTTCAAGAAAACTTCAAGAAGACTTGAGAAGACTTCAAGAAGACTTAAGAGAAGAAAGACTTCAAAAAACCAGGCTCAGAACGTCAAGAACAAAACATGAAGGTTCTAGTTTTAAGTAAGTCTTGTCAACTTAGTGTGCTATGCTTTATTAAGGTTCATATTGCATTTGAAGGCTCACAAAAGATCAACTAATTGAGTACGATATGTTCTCACAAGTAAAACTTGGTAGGAACACTCAATTAGGGTTTAAACAGTCGAAAACTGAGTTCTGGACTGTCTGTAATCGATTACAGAAGTGTGTAATCGATTACAGGATGTGTGTAATCGATTACCACAAGGGTGTAATCGATTACCAAGTTTGAAATTCAAATTCAAACTTCAACGGCATGATGTAATCGATTACACCAACTGCTGTAATCGATTACCAGGTCGATAAGTATGATTTTTCATGAACCATTGTGTCTCAAACCGGTTGGGAAAGGTTGTGTTGGTTCATGGACGACCTCTAGTGCCTATATAAAGCCCTTAGACACTCAGAAACATTAATGACTTGGTCCTTAACTTTCATATCCACTAAAGTCATCATTCTGAGTTTCGGTTCTCTCATTTTCACAAGAACACTCATGATGTTCAACATTTGAGAAACTCAGAATGGAAGAGCCTTCATTGTAATTGCCTGGAGCATACAAACTAAGATCAATCCTTCTTGTCTAAAGGATTGAATCATGCATAGGATAAGGCATCTTCTTCTTCTTCTATTTGAATCATGTTGATTCTTTCACCATAGTTTTTGGTGGTTGTAAAAAGGCCCTTTGAATCAAGTTTGATTCAAAGTCCACCGTGGTAATACGGTGTCATCAGAAAGTGGTTTGCTTTCTGAGGCATGATGGGTTCTCTTAGGGTTCTTGGCACAAGCATTCGTTAAGAAGACTTGATCAATCAGAAGTGGGTTGCTTCAGGAAGATTGATAAGATATCTTAGGGTTCTTGGTGCAAGCATTCGTTAGGAGTACTCGATCATGGAAAATCTTCACTGTGGAATTCAGTAGAGTGATTCTTCAGAAAGTGGTAATCTTTCTGAGGGATTCTAACTTTACTGTGGTTTTCAGTAAAGGGTTTGACTCAGACAGGGTAATCAGTTCTGAGGGTTGTAATTAGTTCACTGAGTGATTCAGTGAGCGGTGATTTTCAGAAAGCGGTTTGCTTTCTGGTATAGTGGAAAATCTCTGCGTGGTCAGAGGACTGGACGTAGCCTTCTAGGTTTGAAGGTGAACCAGGATAAATTCCCTGTGTGTTCTTCTACTCCTTCATCTTTTACTTTCAAGCAATTACAACATTCCGCTGCAACAACGCTCTTACGTTACAACTCTAATTGCGCTGAAAGTCGTTTGGTACTATTACGCAAAAATTGGGGCAACACTGATTCACCCCCCTCTCAGGTTGCTATCTGTTCTAACAGAGAATTGATGGTAGCGGGAAGGAGTTTTCAGAAGTTAATTGGTGGCCAATGAAGGCCATAATGACCATCAACTCCTCCACCATTGAAGAGCAAAACAGGCAGATTTCTGCTATAAATAGGAGTGCTCATCCTTTGTAAAAATCACACCTCTTCATAATACAACAAGTATTCTTCTTTCCTCCTTAAGAGCATTGTTCCTAGGAATTGTGGGAAGCCATACTTGAGCTCCTAGTCCAAGGTAATTCAATGTTTCTTTTAGCCATGCTTGGCTAACTTCTTTAAGTTACTTGGGTTGTTTTAGCTTTTAATTTATGTTTTAGTTCTCTTCTATTCTTCTGAATAATAATGTTATAAGTTCATGTTTTACTTCCTTGTTCTTTATTTTATCTTGGTGCACACAAGTAATTAAGCTTACTTCTTATAACAATGGAAATTGGTAAGTAGTAAGGGAAATAGGAATTAAAAGAGGCTATATGATATATCACTAAGGAATTAGGATAGACTTAGCTTCATGTTGACCTGAACTTCATCTTCATCTTAATTAACTAAGTTGCAAGGAATTGAATTTAGTAATTAGGAAGAAAGTTCTACATTTGTAAGGAATTAACTTGTAGAAATAATAGGCTACAGCATCATGAACTTGGCTTAAAAATTCAGAAATAAAGTAGAAGTTTGCTAGCATATTTTGTTAGCTATATAATTCAACTCAAGTGCTTAATTCTTATTATCATCTTTTCTATTTTATTTATGCTTATGCTTGTCCTTGTTCTAAACAAACCCAAATCAAAACAAACTTTTATTTTCTTGCACTAAGTTCTAAACAAGTTAATAATCAGACACTTATCGTTGTGGGATCGATATCTTTTGTAGTACGCGATATTCAACCGTACACTTGCGGATTTGTCTATCAAGTTTTTTGTACCGTTACCGGGGATAGGTTTTTAAGTCTTTTTGTTAATTGTTTAGAGCTTTTTATATGAACTGGTGCTGCTAATTTTGTCTGCTAAATTTTTTATATGAACTGGTGTGCTTTTTATATGCTCTCAAGCACATCATTTATAAAAGAGGGGAATTAAAAAGAAACTGTCGAGAAAGCTCTTTCCCAACAATTTAAAAAAATCGAAAATAAATAGAATACAAGTACAAGACCTAGAATAAAGCATGAAATTTTAAAAAAGTGACTACGTTTACACACTTTCATAATTAAATCATAACTACAGTATATGATTGTTCATTAATCACAAATTTTCAAGTTCCAAAACATTTTAAAAGAATTGTGCGAAAATGAGTAAAATTTAATGGACTTTATCTCGTGTAAAGGCTAGCTGAAAGCAAATGTTTTCTAAGCACTTTAAATGTTTTTTTAATCTTAGAATGCTTGTATTGCATCCTGAAAATTTCATAAAGCATAAGCTAATTAAACTTGACATTGTATTACATGTTAAGCCGGGGCCCTGTTTCAGTCGGCCAAAAGGCTACTAAGCCCAATACCGCCAAGGCGACCTTAAGGTTCCACAGTTAAGTGGACTCCATGTTGGCCAGCCAAAATGGTCAAAAGCGAGCTTATCTCGTCCAATAATCAGTCGAGCGAATTTTAGCTGACACACTTATGAGACAATTGCAAGGTTGCCTACGGGCAATCATTATTTCAGAAGCCATATATAAAGACATCACCAAGGCTCAACGCCTCAAATATGTCTCTCTCCATACCTATAAATATAAGTTTGATCATTCATTTGCACAAGCATTACACATTTTGCTAATTCACTGTTTTTTTATGATTTTGAACTTCTCTCTATGTTCTCATACTCACTTGAACAGTGGAGTACATTTGCACGTACCTTCTCACCGAGTCAACATCACATTACCATGTCAGAAGATCCATCAAGACCATGTACCACCGCTTCAAGAACATTCACTAGTTCTTATTATTGACTGTTACGGAAGAGTCAAACTTATAATGTCCATTAACTATTATAGTTCAAGAACATCCACTGTATGAGTGTAGGACAAGCACCTCGCCAACTTGGTTCACCTGTAACATAACTCAAATTAGAAAGAAAAATATACAATTTAACATTGTGGTATTGCTCTTTTGTATGAGGTGTCCTCTTAATTAATAGAAGTGTTGTTGGCCGCCCATAAGGACTTTAATCTAAGTATTTTACTAGAGGGAAAAAAATCGCAACCCGGTGATTATTAAACTAAAAATTGGAAGGAAAAAAACTCATCTATTACTTGGGCTTTTGCTTCAAAAGTCCGGAAAGGGAAGCGCAGTGAGTTGAATTATAATCGCATTTCGCACAACAGGAGTCCAGCAATTCAATTACTTTAAGGCACCTGGTAGTATGAATGCAGTTAAAAAGAAACTTCAAAGAACAAGTTAGTGTGTAAGAAATTACATTACACACAATAAGATTGCAGAGTATTAGAACGAGGAAAACAAGTGTGCATAAATAGGTATTACCGGTTTGTTTCTAACACATAAATGTATCCATGAGGGAGGTGAATTGGTGAGAATGAGAAATCTGGATTCATGAAATTGTACATCTTTTAAAATGTACAGTCTTCCTTCTCGACTAAGGCACTTATACCCTTTGTGCGTAGGGGAGTAACCCGGAAAATACGTAGACCGAAAAGCAAGCTTGTGTTTAGAGTAGTAGACACAACACTATTGTATTTTGTGGTTAGATCAGTTAGTTTCTATGGTTAGTTCAGTTTGTGGCCAGTTAGATTCTGTGACTATAAATACATGTGTATTGCACAGATATCAGTTGGGTTGAAATAATAACAGAATCAGTTTTCATTCTCTCTCTCTCTCTTTCTCTCTCTTGTGGTTTACTTCAATATGGTATCAAGAGCTCATTGATCGACTTCCAGATCCATACCGGCGCACTCGCCGCCGCATTCACCACGGCACTCGCCGCCGCGTATGGAGGGAGCAGTTCCGCTTGCTTGTTCTTTTCCGTCGTCAACTTTGACTTCAGGTTCCTTCTCACATTCAATCATCGAAAAGCTTGATGATGACAATTTCTTGTTATGGAAGCAGCAGATTGATCCAGTGATCACTGTGCATAATCTTTACACGTTCTTGGTGAATCCAACGATTCCTCTGAAATTTCTCACTAATGCTGATCGGGAAAGTAATACCGTGAATCCTGTGTTCCTCGCTTGGGAAGAACAAGACTTTTTTCTTCTTTCCTAGCTTCAATCCTCTCTTACTCGCTCTGTGATGACGAAAATCATAGGTAGTCGCCATGCGTATCAGGTTCAGGAGAAGTTGCACTCGCATTTTCAGTCAATTACGGAGGCGAAGGCTCGTAGAACAGAGCTTCGAAACACGACACTGAAAAAGAAGACAATTTCAGAGTTTCTGCTCTGAATTAAAGGTATTTCAGATTCGTTAAGTGCAATAGGTGATCCAGTCTCATATAAAGAACAAATTGATATAATCCTAGAAGGTTTACCTACTGAGTATGAAACATTAGTTAGCTTAATTGCTATGAATAGCAAGTTTCAACCACTGACATTAGATGAAATTTAAGCATTGTTACAAGCTCAAGAAGCTCGTATTGTTAAGAATCAAAAGGCAAATATGCCAGAATTCACTGTGAATATAGCTGCACAGAATCCTGTACTGTCAAATCAGCAGTTACCTTCTCTGCCTAGTGCATCACAGACTGAGATGCAAGCAAATGCTGCAAGTCTGCAACCATGGGTTCAAATGGAACAACTCAAGATTCTGGCTTCCATGGAGGAGGATACTATCCACAGGATGACTCTGACAGAGGAAATAATCAGTCGCGAGGTCGAGGAAGATTCTATCGTGGAGGACGGCCGTGGAATAGGTGTTCAATGCCAAGTGTGTTTTAAGCATGGACATCTTGCTTCTATGTGCTATTATCGTTTTGATCAAAACTTCAATCCTCCGCAGCAGACAAACTCCTTCCAGCAGTACTATCAAAGCCAGAGTTTTCAGCCTCAACAGCAGCAGTTTGGAGGTCTGCAGTCATCTTTTCCTCCTTCTATGCACTTTCCAGGGGCTACATCCTTTGGCAATTCTCAGCAGTTTTACTCTCCACCGCCAGTCATGTCTCAGTTCTGACCAGCTCCTGGTCCAATACTTGAGCAAGTTCCTGGTTCAATGCTGCAGCCAGTTTCTGATCCAATGATGCAACCACAAACCTATGCTCCTCCACATCCTAGACTTGCACCAATACCCAGATCAAATACTTCCTTTACTGGTGCAGTTTAACCACAAACTAAACTAACCATAAAAACTAACTGATCAAACCACAAAATACAACAGTGTTGTGTCTACTACTCTAATAGTTGTATGGCCTTAATATGGGGTAGCAAGCACACCCAAATACACAAAAAAGGGAATAAACAGGGAGTGTGTCAAATAGGCCCTGAAATGAGATTTTGTGGTGATTAGATTTAGAAGTGGAGGGAAGTCTTTGATGAGACATGCAGATGTTTGGAAGTCATGATCCCAAAACTGCAAGGGAAGGAAGGATTGAGATAGTAAGGTGAGGCCATGTCAACAATGTGATGATGTTTTCTTTAAATGGATCCATTTTTATGGCGAGCATGGGGACAAATTAATCCGTGTCCCATTGGCTGAGATAAGTGGAAAAGGGCCTAATTCCCCACCCCAATATGTTTTAACGGAGTTTGATGTAGTATTAAGTTGTAGTTCTACTAAGGCTTGGAATGGTTTAAAGGCTTGTAGATCCACACGTACTCACTATACGCATTAACAAAGGCCACATAGTATTTGTCGAACAACCAACTATGACGTGTTAAAAATATAGGCTTAAATATGTTCGGGGCCCCTAACATTTGAAAGGGAATCAAATTGGGTCCCTGAAAAAAATTTCTTTGAAATATCATCCCTAACAAATGTTTTTTAATCAAATTAAGTCATTCTAGCCAATTTTGACTAATCAACGCCTAGTCGTCACCTCCACATCATCCCACTTATCATACATGGATTTTTTATTAAATTTTTGTTGTTGGTCCAACTATAATTTCCTTTACAAAATCTTTTAGACATAAAAAAACCTCATCCTCACTTCTTCTCCTTCCAACGAACCCAACCCACCAGTATATGGTAAGGATATAGACATAAAAAAAACCTCTTTCTCAAACAGATGCCTTAACCCTCTAATCTACATATGGAAGATGACAAAGAGAACACCTAACATTGTCCTGTACTTTCACCCTTGGATAAAGGAAAAAACAGCTTAATAAAAAACAACAAGAAATTAAAAAGAATGCTCATTCATGCAAGATTGAAAGCTTTCAATCTTCCACAGGTAACAACATATATCTTTCTCATGAATCAGCCTCAAACCTCCATTAAAAATTCGTTTATGTACTCCTACTCAAAGTAAAACAGCCCAGAAATCCATTGGGCTAAGTTTCGTTGTGATCCGAGCTTGCTCCGGCGGACACACCCGACCTGCAACTGAGAATTTTTAGCAAACCGTTGAGCTTTTGGAGAAACGGACACCTTCATTGTGCTCCTGGCCGCGAAAGGAAGAGGACCCACTATCCCGTTTACAATCCGTCGACGGAGCCGCCGCACCGCCACCGCCAACCACCATCTTCTCCGGCCAACCTCCGTCGAGGATTGTAAACGGGGTATTGGGTCCTCTTCCTTTCGCGGCCAGGAGCACGATGGCGGTGTCCGTTTCTCCAAAAGCTCAACGGTTTGGCCGTAAAAGCCAGTTGCAGGTCGAGGTGGCTCGTCGGAGCATCGTCAAAACTCGTCGAAGCTTGCTCCAATGGCTTCTTGTGCTGCTCCTCTTCGTTTTGGTGTACATAAACGTTGATTTCGTGAAGAATTGAAGTGTACCCATGGTGGCTGGCACATCGTGAAAAACAGGGGGGAGAAGGAGAGAGACTCGTGGCTAGCTTCTCCTCTTCGTGGTGGCTTTGTGCCCTTGCTCTTGGAGCTCTCTGTTTTAGACCAACAACGAAGAGGAAGAGGAAGAGGAAGAAGGAGAAGAGAGAAGGGAGAAGGGAGAAGAGGAAGAGGATGAAGGGGGAAGATGAAGGCTGAAAAAATTTAACAAAAAATCCATGTAGGATAAGTGGAATGATGTGGAGGTGTTGACTAGTCAAAATTGGTTAAAAGGACTTAATTTGATTAAAAAACATTTGTTAGGGAAAACATTTCAAAGAATTTTTTTTCAGGGACCCAGTTTGATTCCATTTGAAATGTTAGGGACCCTGAACATATTTAAGCCAAAAATATAATATAAAACCATGAGTCTTTTACCTAACAGCTTAATCTTTTGGGATAATTGGTTGTTTGACAGTATTGATAACCCCCAATGGAATATACTGGACCGACCCACAAATCAGTAAAAATAATTGCAACGGTGTTGTTAAAACAATAGTAGAAGGAGAAGATGGCAGCTTATATGACTTGTGAAGACAACAACAAGGACATAATCAGCAGTACTTTTATTCATAATAGGAAGATTCCAAAGTGCAACAGATTGCAATACAGTAGAACTAGGAGGTCCTAATCTATTATGTCAGTGTGTAGGAGTGAAGAGTCAATGAGTATTAAGGTGTAGTGGCAGTAAGTATAGAGTGAATTTCTACATTACAGAAACTAGTAGGAATACAAAGAGAATTACAAGTGGGTTGAGAATTGGACTGCAACAGATTCAGGAACTCATATAGCTCATCCTTGTTTAATGCTCCTTCAAGTAAAATTTGGCTGTTCACTTATGATTTCACAAAAAAAGTGGCAGTATGACATTCAAAGAAAGCATATTTATCTTTAGCAAATTGGTTAGCACTAACTAGGTTTTTAGTCATAAAGGGACATGTAGTAAGCTGTTAAGGAAGAGGAGATATGGGAACCAAGAAGAGAAGTAAAAGTGTTGGAGTCCACAGATTGAACAGGCAAACCCTGACCATTTCCAACAAAAATATGTTACTTACCATTAACAGTATTTAACACTGACTGACTCCATTAGATGGTGTGGATCAGTCGTGACATGATGGGTTGCTCCAAAGTCAGCAAACCAGCTCAGAGAAATAGTGGATGGAGCTGCTGAGTTGACGATATATGTCATGGGAGCAACATTTGATGGAACTGAAGATGAAGGTGGCTGAGGCATAGCAGCGAAGACTATTTGTGGTTTTAGGGTGAGAATGATATAGCTGCTGATGACTAGGTCAAGTGGAGGCAGTAGGCTGTTGAACTTGCATGGAAGAAGAGGAAGCAGGCCGCTGAGTGCAAAAATTGGAAAATTGGGCAGAGTATAGGTATGACCAAATCTGCGGTAGCAATCCCAGGCATCATGACGGTGCTTGAATACTTGGCACTGTATCGGAAGCCTGCCACCACCAAGGCCACGACCTCTACCAAACTATCAAAATGACCTTGATGGCCAAAATAAGGACCAGAAAACTGAGAAGGCTGCGGAGACAATCCTTGATGATTCTGATGATGGAACTAGAGGAAGCAGAAGGTCCATGATTAGACCGAGCTGAGATTCTAAGGAGGATTGAGACTGTTGTATTAGCAGAGGTATTAACAGTAAGCAGTTCTTCTTTATGTCTGACAATAAGAGATTCATGAACGAGCATAAGCGCTTCTATTTATTCAAGTTGGAACAATACAGGCTGGCCACTAATCAAGGTTCCCATATTCTGGAGGCAGACCACATAATGTGAACTCAAGATGTTCTCTGAAGGAGACTGAACCTCCAATGCTAGACAAGGAATCAACCATGGCCTTGATCCGTAACAGATATTCAGAAACACTACGAGGACCTTCCTTTGTATTGCAAAGCTCAGTGCGCAAATTCATAGTTTTCGCATTAGTGTGAGCACAGAAGTAATTGTGAAGTTTCTCCCAGAGCTGCCAGAAGTATGTAGATCCAATGACTTTGATGAGAACATAGGTGGAAATAGAGGACTGAAGCTACAGTAATAACTGATCCGGCTGTTCCCAGGCCAAATAAGCTTCATTGATTTGGCCATCCTCATAATCAATTCCAGTGAGGAGCCGAGGAGGAATGCTCGGATTTACGAGATAATGATGAAGACGATGTGCCTTAATAACTGGCTCAACCTGATATTTCCAAAGATGAAAATTTTTATCATCCAGTTTTCAGAAATCATATATAGAGAAAAAGTAATCAGCACACTGTTGGAAACAGAAGAGGACAGTGGATTCAGAAAATGAGCTCCAGAACCAGCAGCATTAGTTCTGGAGGTACCAAGGTGATGTATGAACAGCTCTCAAAGGAGGAGGCTGAACAGCAAAATTGATGGAAAACGCATCGGAGAAGCAGAAGACGATAGAGTGATGTGTGGCTGATGAAACGCCGGAGGTCTTACAGCATAAGCTGGTCAAGGCGAATGTGGTGTGTAACACCAAACTGGAGAGAGAACTGCAGTTTTGATGTGGAGGAGCAAAAAACACTGATGGCAGTGCTCTGGAATTTAGAGGAACAACATTGCTGGTGGTGGAGTAGGTGCCACAAGTGAAAAATGGTCACCCGGAGATGGTGGTGCCTGGGCCATGATCAAGGACCTATGCAAGCTCTAGATAGCATGATAGAATTAATACTCAAGAGAAACGAGAGAACATGTATGTTCTGCAAGAAGCTTAGACATAACTAACTTGGAACTGACTACAGCTGTCAATACAACAGTTACAACAAACTTAACAACTAACAACATATAATAACTTAACAATTGAATGTTAAGCGACAACATATAACCGAGGCTATATATATATATATAGGGGATGCATCTTATGATAAAGTTGTAAGGGTAAGCTTACCCTTTCTAGTTTCTGCATCTTCTAGACGTTCTGCATCCTTTTTGACAAATTATTTCTAGTTTCGTTTGTCAATTGACATTGATGAATTACAGGAAGAAAAGTCAAGTTCAAATTTTTCTAGACAAGAAACTCAAATGAAATATATGATTATAGAACCAATTCAATTATTCTTTTTGACGAAGAAAAAACAGAACCATTTCAGTTATCAGACACCACAAGGAAGAAGATGAAGAGACCACAGAAGCAGAACGGTGCAAAGGGAAAGAGCATGACAAAAAAGTCTGGCTAGTTACTTTTATGATTAAAAAGGGTTAAAGAGTATATTAGTAATTTTTAAAAAAAGGTGAAGTGTGGTTCCATTCCATACCATTCCATTCAATGGAATTGGGTGCTATCTATCCCACCCCTTTCCATCCCATCCCACCCTTCACTAACCAACCCAAACAACGGAACCTAAAAAGATTCCATCCCACCCCATAACACCAATCCAAACATAGCCTTAATTCTTCTTATCCTTATATCCACCCAGCAAACACTCATGCAATGCAAACGTGTGCAAAGTATGGTATTGATTCATCAAATGTTAATGCTATATGCTAGCGATTCAATAATCTTTTGGACAATCAAAGGAAAATGTAATTCGAAACAATACACATCGAAGATTTAATTGAAATCAAAAGATATGTATAAAACGTGGCATGGGTTAAACGGGGGTAAAGGTGCATACTTTTGCGGGAGAAAGTTGTTCTTGGAGAGGCAAGCTTGAATGTCACAAGCTTCTTTCTTGCAGGGCTCCTTGCTTGGCTGCGGCGGCATCTCTTACAAAGTTGTAAAGTTTCTTCTATTCTGAGTCACGCAAGCGCAGCTATAGCAGTTGAGATGGCAATGAAACTGAGACTTGAATCGCGTTTGCAGATTGGGCAAAACCCTATGGCTGCACTCGAATCCAACACCGCCGTCTCCCTGAACAAGTAGGTGGAAGGCCTTGTGTTTCAAGTGGAAGTGTATTAAATGTTCTAAATACCCTTTTAATTTTAATTTTTCGAGCTTTTTAAACCCGCTTTTTGTTTTCTCGGAATGTAGGTGATGTTTTCTGTTCCGGTTCATATATCCTGGAATCACATTTTTTCGAAATAGTTCCGAGTTATACAACCCGAAATATATGTTAATAAAATAAGTGTCTTCCAGGAAGTGTAAAGCCGGAATGGTTTTTCACGTCTTCCGAATTTTCAAAACCCGGAAGGGTTAATTACAAGGTTCCGGGAACACGAAACCCGGAATTTTATTTGATTGTTTTCCGGGTTTTATAACCCGGAAGAAAATGGAAGGTGTAAGGTATGTTCCGGGAACTAAAATCTGGAACGTTGGTTGAAAGAACAAAATTCTGGGTTATAAAACCCGAAATTTGGAAACGTTCCTGTTATTAAAAAACAGGCCCGTAAAGTTTATAACATACATAATAATGCTGGAAAAACATGCATTTGAAATTAATGAAGCCTATTACAACGCGTTTGAGTATATTATTGTTAAATTAATGACTACGACAGTGACTAAAATGTTACAAAAATTTAATCCTGTGTTATGTCTATGTAATGCCTAGAACCAACAGTGTTGTTACTGTCACTCCTTCTCTGTTGGCGCAGCTGTTCTTCATACACTCTTATGCGTTCCTTGTGCGGGGTTTCCCATTCCTTTGCTTGGGCTGAAGAATAACGACGCCATTGGTAAGCTATCGTCGGCATAGGATGCCCTTCCTTCAAAAAGACCTACAGTGGAAAATGAAGGCATGTTTAGAAGTGGTTTAAGTTGTCAGCATTACAAGCAACAAACTTAGGAAACTATAGTTACCTGAACCCAATGATTTTTGTTGATTAGAGCAACTGTTATAAGCTTTTGTTCCTCCTGTGGTGGTGGACTACCCTTGAGTGGCAAGAATGTGCAGTTTCCACTATGCAACAATTGAAGTAATATTAGTTGGAACCTTGTCGCAATAATATATCCCATGTCAGGTAAAGACATCCACTTATGTTCAGTGGCTAGCTGGCCCGTGGAGATAGTGAGTGCGTCATGTATTACCTTGTACCTTTGTGGGGACCCATAAAGTTCTTGATAGAGTATGGGATACTGTATAAGATCATTCAACAGCTCCACCCTTATGTAATTCCATTGCTCCTTATTCATACCCAGCAATGCAGCGATGCATCTGTATCCACAATTACCATCCCCCATAACGTCCACCACGTTATCAATATGACATCTAAACTGTTGTGGGAAATGATCAATGTGCTTAATACCTCTGTGGGTAAGCATTTTTCTGCGACCTTGGGTGGGTGGTGGAACATATACTGGACTATTTAACGTGTTGCTACCATTAGCTGAGTCCATGATGTTATCCACATGCTTCCGGTATGAAGGATCACGCTTCTTGGAGCCAATAGGAGAACCTTTTGTACCCTTTGCCTGGCCTTTTATACCTGTTGCCTTTGCCTGCCCCTTGGGCCTCCCTTTTGTTTTAATCTTACTGGGCGGAGGACATAATGAAGTAGTATCTGGCCATGCAATCTCCCTCAGCTTGTGCTTAACAGCCCATTTCCCTGGCACATCCAATTGCCCAAACCGAATTGTCAACCCTTCAATCTCGTAATCCAGATTCAATTCCAATAAAGGGTCTTCACGGGGGGGAGCATTCCATGCCAACCGTTTCCAGAAAGGATGAATAACCATAAGAGGGACTGATGTGTACTTCGACAACTCACAGGCACAAGGAAGGCCATATACAATTCTAAACCGACAACCACACTGTTCTGGATCAGTGCCAACTGTTCTTGATCGTACCTTTTCTTTGGCGATCAGTTCAAGAGCCTTCCTCGACACATACCCCCTCATGTTCACATAGGTCACACCAGCAAAACGATGATCCACGATGTTCAGACTCCTTTGGAAGGATGCTTTGACGTTGTTATGCAGCAGTATAGTCAATGAGTTCATTGCATCCCAACAAGCACACAGGTCACCCTTGCTATCCGCAAGCAACATCTTCAGTTTTGCATGAGCACCCTCCACCCTACATAAGTTTCGCACTATTGTCAATTTAAGGGTACACAATCAATTCTGAAGTTATAAATATTCAATTAAAAAGCTGAAATTACCTATTGGTTGTTGTGGTTCCAATATGCATTACTGTGTCTATCCACGCACTCACAAACTTCTCCTTGTGCGGCAACCAAACTTTGGCAATATAAGACAGTAACTCAGTATACTCACTGCAGAACATCCAAAATCCAGTAAGTCGGGACTCATATATTTCTACAGTAGGAGATTCAACCAACTCTTTCCAATTCACAAACACAGATTCAATCTCCTCCTTATCAGGCACGTACATCTTGCACCGGGCCTTGACATTCTTCATAATGTGGAACTGACACAAGATGTGTTTAGCCTCGGGGAAGACTTCATTAACAGCACTCATCAATGCTTCGTCCTTATCGGCAACAATTACATGAGGCATGTTTTCTTTCCTTTCAATCATCCCCTTCAATTTGTCCAATGCCCAGACATAGTCATTTTGCTTCTCCTCAATCATATAAGCAAAAGCGATAGAGAATGTCAAATCAGTAGATGTAATACCAACCATTTCTACAAGTGGAATTTTGTACTTGTTTGTTTTGTACGTGCTATCAATCACCACAACACCAGGAAATGTTTTGAAAAGGCTAATTGCATCAGGGTGTGTCCAAAAAATATCTCTGAAGATATCAGTACCTTCCTAAAGCCGGTGCCAGTGCACGTATTTGTCAATGGTCAACAGTTTCATCAAGTGTTGCATCTCTGTAAGTGGACCTCTCTTCGAGTTGCGAATCTTTTTACATATGCTATACACCTGGGAAATGGTTGTCAAGTTGGCGGGATTGTGCTCCTTCAAAGATAGAAGCATGTTCCTTGGAGGCACCATGTTGTTTGTCATGCCTTCTACCATTTCCTTTTCTTCATTCGTCAGACGACCCACATAAGCGTGGCCAACTAATGTCTCAGCTGGTTCGTGGTTGTGTATTCCACACATTACTTTCAGCCACCATCCTCCTTTAGCCTTCCTAGGCCTCCCCTTAAGTCTGAAAGGACACTCGGATTTTCTGGTACCAGTTGTCTTGTTTTTAAACAATCCTGGGTCTTTATAGGGCTTATATTTTCCACTCTTTTGGCACCCAAGAGTAATAAACGCCTTTTTGTTAAGACCTCCAAGATCAGACCTTGTGATCACAACAACGAAGCCATTCTGCCTCCCGACCCCTCTAGCCCAGGCACAGAGATCATCACGAGTCTCAAAAATCTGTTATTTCTGAAGAACCAATGTATTTAGTACATTTCCAAAAAAAAATCAGTTTAAAATCCAAATCAACAGCCGCATTACATATGACATTACCTTATTAGTGGTGAACATATCCGTGCAGTCCACACTAACACAAGGAACCGGACCGTTCCCGTTTTCACCCTCCGCGTCGTTTTTTCCACCGTAATCTGGGTCATCTTCCGGGGCTAAATCGTACACTAACATGTCAACCTCCTCGGATATTTGGTCTGCCATATCTGTTCAATAACCATGTTTTAAACGTCTAAAATAAACACCACTATATGTATTTCGAGTTTTAAAACATGGAATACATATTTCCTTTCCGAGATGTACAATCCGGAAATAATATGCCTTGAATCTTCATTTTGGAATTCCGGATTTTACAAACCGGAAAAACAAATATTTCAAACACTGCATCATTTTTTGTTTATAAAACTCGGAAGACATGCATTTTCCGGGATTTACAACTCGGAAACTAATTCATGTAATACCGGGAAATAAAAACCGGAAGGCAAACATAATAACTTTCTTACCGGGAAATAGAATTCGGAAAGGGGAAAACTTCGAACAACACGAAACTGAAATCAACTAGATCGTGCCTAAACAGTACTTGATGGTGGTGCTAGCTTCAAGGGTTGATGAATGGTGGACACAAGGATCACAACAGTGGTATCTGGAGTTAGAAACTAGTGGTGGGTAATGGAGGTGGTGTGGTGGGAGCATAAGCACAATGAAGCTGGAGGAAGAACGAAGAAGAAATGGGTAAGAATGGTGGAGAAAATGAAGTTCAGGATTATATATAGTGTAGTTACTCTTCCGGGTTTTTAATCCCGGAAGACCAGCCACGTTCCGGGATATATATCCCGAGAAAATGTTACAGTCAAGTTAATTACCGGGTTTTAAATCCCGGTAGTTCTATTGGACGAGCTACATTCCGGGATTTAAAACCCGGAAATGGGTATTATTGGCATTTTTACAAATACCCTGGGGTTTAGAATTGGGTGATGGGGGTCCCAATTCTAACCCCAAGGTGAAAATGAAAATGAGAGTGATATGATATTGCTAAATTACCCTTATATATTGTTTGAATATTATATTTTTAAAACAGATTATATTTACAGTATTTTGTAACCAAAAAATATTTACAGTATTTAAGTATTAATAATGAAACATTTATTTTTGAAAAAGAATATCTTATTTGACATTTTTTTTATCATGTTATAATTTTTAAAATATTGAATATTATCAGTTGCACATTTTTAATATTCATTTTTACGTTCAATTTAGAATTTCATTAGGCACCTAGAACCAGCATGTTTGAATGAATACAAGAAAGCAAATAAATAGGAATATCAAATGAACAAATTGAATCTGAATGGAAATTTGAATACTTAGCAAAACTATGAGCTACTTTATTAGCCTTCCTAAAAATGTGAGAAAAGAAATCAAAGGGAAAGTGGTTTGCCATTGATAGCATGGATTAGCCTTTGACAATCCGATTCGACGGTAACTCAAAGGAAGTTCTTCTCCAGTAACAACCCGAGTTTTAAGTCGACTGTCACATTGAAAAACGCGGGAAACACTTAAAATAAAAACCTTTCAGAACATCTCAAGTTTTCCAAAATCACGTCTCACATATATTCAATAAGTGTAGCTCATAGTCAGTAATATTACAGTAAGGAAAACAAGACGTAATGAAAGTAATATGTTGCACACATGTGTTAAGTTTACAAAATAGCGGAAACTAAACATCATCTTCAGATTTACCCCAAAAGTTCCTCAAGCTTGCATCACAACAGCCTTCAAGTCTTCCCTCATCGCTGGTCATCTGGCGTTAAGCACCCAAACAATAAAACAACAAGCAGAAAGGGTTAACTCCAAATACAAGTAAAATTAATAATACAGTGAGGAAAAACAGAATCATTGATAGATAACAGAGTATGAATTGCATCCATATTAACAACAGATATTTCACAAACAATTCATTTCAGATTTCACATAATCATGCTTGTTAGTTCTCAATAACTATATGCATAATCTATGGTCAATAAGTTTTGCCGTATCCGGGCCAAGACGATTTCGTGGAATACTATCCACCGCATCACCCTCGGTTATGATCCCGCAGGACAAAGTGCCGCCGCATTAAAACCTGAAAATCCTATATATAATGCATATGCTATGACAAATAATCATTATCCTCAGGAACTAACAATTCTCATAATTCACAACTTCCTCATGAACAATAACGGTCCACTCGTTTCACAGTCATAGTATCAACATATGCATAATATAGTCAGTTCTTCTTGGAAACATATTCATCATGTTATAGCCAAAGCAATTCAGTGTCAACAAACATATTCAACATACTGCAATATTATCAACAATATTCAATCTAGTTCATAAACAATCACAATCAGTGTTCTGAAAACAAAACAACAAAAACATCATAAATGACACAACACTAAGACTGAGTTACCCTTACCTTCGATTAAGTTGCATACACTTGATTTTCAACCTAGAAATAGCATATAAACTCATTTCATTAACTATCCTAAGGGTAGGACACAATCTGGAAAGAAACAGAACTCAAAACGGTCGAAACTAGAATTTTTCGTAAAACAGAGCAGAACAGAGTGCCCTCCAACGCCCAAGCGTTGGATCCCAACGCCCAAGCGTTGGATCCCAACGCCCAAGCGTTGGCCATCATCTGGTTACGTTAAAACTCGAAGAAACCCAACGCCCATGCGTTGGATCCCAACGCCCAAGCGTTGGCTCTCATTCTGAGAGTCCAGAATCAGAGTTTTTCACGTAAAATCACTTTTAAACTCATTTCTTTAAAACCCAAAACTTCTTTATAGATAAAAATCATTACCAAATTGATTTAAAACAGTTTCTACATGGTTTTCAAGGGATATTTTAGAAACACAAAGATTACAACAGAGTTCTAACGTAAGGACTAGAAAGGAAACCAACCTTGTATGGCCTAAATGATTAAGAGATTTGAAACTTCAACTCTGTCCTTTACGAATCACGAAGAACTCACAACGAACAGCTCTAATCTTCAACGAACAAGAAGAATATGGTTGCAATGGAAATAGAACAAGTTAAACTCCAAGAAGATGAACTAAATTGAATACAATGGAAATTCCAGAATTAGTAAGAGCTCGAGCAACTTACCAACAACAACACTTCTGAAGAGTTTCGAGGATTTCAGCTTACTTTGGAAAGAAGAAAGGTGTGGGAAAGAATAAAATATTAACATACTGACGGAGTTGGTATTTATAGAGTGAGGAAACCGACTTAGAAATGATTAAAATATTCTAAGTCAAAGAAAATGGCAAGTCATTAATGCTCATTAATGATTCTGACATTTTATCTCTTAAGAGTCAATAAAAACGGAAATTTATCATTCCCAAGGCATTAGACACTTATCTCTTAAAGTCAACAATAACGGCTGACCAGACCAGGCAAAGTGAAACCAAAACGAAGTCCTAGTCTGCCAACTAAACGAAGTAACAGTCTGCCAACTAAACGAAGTAACAATCTGCCAACTAAACGAAGTAATAATCTGCCAACTTTACCAAACGATCTCGACCAGACAGTCTCTACTAGACGATTTCAACTTTACCAAACGATCTCTCATCAGTCAAACGATCTCAACTGCCAAACGATCTCAACCACCAAACGATTTCAACTTTCCTTTCAAAACGTCGCCATTTCCGCCAAGGCTTAAACAATAGATAATCCCATACTCAAACACACATTTCTCATAAATAAAACTAAACATATCAACCCAATACTAACTCGAATTACTAAATGACAAAGTATAATCAATATACTTCAAAAGATTCAAACTATAATCACAAGAGTTACAGGGGCCAAAATACAATCACACAAAGTTGAGGGTCTTACGTCTCCAATGCCACCTTCAACCCCATTTTCAAACTCATTGCTTCAGCAAACTCCGGACCCAGATCAGCCTCCTCCTTAAAAATCGTTGCAGCTACAACTTCTCCATCATGCCTTCGGATCACAGCCCCATATAAGCCCAGCCCTATTTCACCTTCACTGCAACAACATGAGTTTTATCCTTCAAGCAACGGGAGCTACCCATCGACGAACAGGCCCCTGGTTTTGCAGCGCTGTTGTTGCATTTTTCTATGATCGAAAAGTTAAAAAACATGGCAAATTTCACTGTCAAAGGGTTTTGGGGACCAAACCTTAAAACCTCGTTGTTGGGATAGCCACTTATTTTCCCAAACTTGAATGTCACACCCATTACCCACTCTCCAATAGCTCCTTTTTTTTAACAATACACCATGCCTGCTAAATACTCCTCCAAACATAACTTGATAGATTCCCTGGACCAGCATGAAGGAAATGAGAACGGGAAAAATACATCGCCTTTAGACATCGAGACATAAGAGAGTATAGGCATTATGAGAGCCTCCACGCTTTCTCTGCAAGAAGAGCATCATTGAAAGCTGTAAAGCCTATGAAACCCATTTCACCTTCCTCCTTCAGTGAAAATAGAGAAATCCAATTCACCTAATGTATCTTCCCTTTCCCTTGCTTACTACCCCACCAAAACATACTAATCATGCTTTCTATATGGTTATAAAGACCTAAAAGTAAAGAGAAGCAACCCATAATGTATGTAGAAATGTCTGAGGCACAGATTTAATCAAGATCTCCCTAGGAACTAAAGACAAGAATTTTTCCTTCCATCCCTTTATCTTTTTCCACACGCTCTCCTGAATGAATATGAAAACCTATTGCTTTGATCTCCCCACAAAAGTTGGCAACCAAAGGTACTTGGAATGACTATATATGGCCTTAATCATCAAACGACCCTTAAGGGCATGTTTACATTCTTTTGGAACATTTCAGTAACAAGAGAGCTCAGATTTGTCCAAGTCAATAATGCATAGCATCCATCTCTTGAGAGTTAACTTTAAAAAAGGCAATATTATCATCAACAACAAAAATAAGCGAGAGTTAAGCAATATCAGTGACCCATATGTTTATTACTAATATATTTTTAGAAAAAAATACATCGCATTTAATATTTTTACTTATTTTACTTCTATTTTTTTTGTAGGAAAATAAAAAAAATTTAGCCTTTTAATTATATGTTAATAATATCTAGATATATGTAAATTTAACCTAGTTGTTAAAACAATTTTTAAACTAAATTTAAAATTAACAAAAGCATTATGACTCAAAACTTAGTTATTTCTCTAATTTAATAAAATAGTTATACTGCTTCTATAAGTATTAAAGAAAATTAAGGAGGCTAAAATTGAAATTTTCATGTACTTCATCACGTATTCTCATTTAGAAATTACCAGGGTTGGCAGAACCGAACCGGACCGGCCGAATCGACCGGAAAAACCGGGAACCGCTTGCTAGGCCGGTTCGGTTGACACATAAAACCGGGGAGTGTCAAACCGGTCATGAATCGAAAAAACCGGGAAGAAACCGGGAAAAATCGGTAAAAACCGAGCAAAAACCGGACCGGACCGGTTTAGCTGGTTTGACAAGAAAAAAAAAAGGGGGAACCAACAGAGAAGAAAGAGGGGCACAGTGAAACGAAGCTTTGAGGGTGAATCGGCGATGGCGGTAGTTCCGACGAGGAGCAGCAGCGGTGGTTAGGATGAACGGCGATGTTGGTGGTGGCGCCGGGAGGTAGAGGAGGTGTGGCGGCGGCTGGGACGGAGATTGAAGGAGAAGGGACCAGCGATGATGACAGATCTGGAGCGAAGTGATGGCGACGACGAAGAAGAACGGAGCGGCGGCGCGGTTTTGAGAGGGAGACAAAGAGAGAAGGAGCGATGAAGAAGAACGGAGCGGCGGCGCGGTTTCGAGAGGGAGAAGAAGAGAGAAGGAGCGACGAAGAAGAGGGGAGCGGCGGCGCGATTTCCAGAGGCAGACGAAGAGAGAAGGAGCGACGAAGTGGAACGGCAGCGCTGTTGGAGCAAAGAAGCAGAGGTCGATGACGGAGTTTGGGGAGTGGGAGGACGGTGGTGTTTTGGTGGGGTGGCAGCCGTTTGGGTTGGAGAAGAAGAGGAATGGGAAGAGAGAAGAATGTGTGGGCTGCTAGGGTTTCTAGTTGAGAGAAGAGTGTGGAGGCTGTTTGTATATAATTGTATATTATATATTATATATATAATATATATATATATATATGTATGTATTTATGTAATTAAAAATATTATTTAATTAATATCGGTTCGGCCACGGTTCAACCTCGGTTGAACCATAAAAACCGTGAACCAGTAGCTTGAACGGTTTGATGTCCGGTTCGGTTCTGCGAACATTGGAAATTACGAAACGAAAAGCAATAATTGACTGTGGCTTTAACTTACCATTATAAACCAACTCATGTTTTTCGTCAAACACTAAACCATGACAGAGTCCGGATTTGGATCCTCTCATGTGTTAATCTCACATGACCATGTCATGTGAAGATCTGAGTCTTTAATTATTTTTTGATGGAATCTGGGCCCTTAATGAATATATGGAGAGAGAAAATTAAAATTGTGCGGGAAATAATGCTGACCATAAGATTTTATTAAAAAAGTAATTAAAAACTCATATCTTTCACATGACATGGTCATGTGAGGTTAACACATGAGAGGATCCAAATCCATGACGGTCCACTATTATTTTGATTTGTTAAAACAATTTTCTTGGATTTCGTCAGTCCAAACTTTCAGCACTACTCTTCTCATTTTACTCACAAGTTAGGTATAGAAACTACAACGTGGGTCCCACAACCAATTTGTCCAATTCTTTGCATTTTCTTGGCCATCCAAACGGATGTGAAATAGTGTTTTGATGTCAAAATTGAAAATTCATCACACCCTTCTCTTTCCAGTTAAAAGTTAAAATCAACCAAAACAAACATAGTGTATTTTGAAGAGATATTAGGGCTTGGGTTTGTTTTTATTTGTAAATTCACCACCTTTGATATCTTCACACTTTTTCTCTTCCCCCACATTTCACACATTTTTTCATATCTCTCACTTCTACTTCCCACTCTCTAAATGTGAAGGTGAAATTGGTATCAATAAAACATTTTCCATTTACTTAAGTCATAACACTCATTTTCCATTTACACACTTTCATCCATCCAAAACGTAAATCCGAATTTCTTCCGTTTTCCCCAAAAAGCAAGTCCACAACTATTCTCGAAGAATGTAATTATAACCTTATCAACTGAACTTCAAAGAAGCTACTTAAAGCAATAAACCATTTAATATTATCACAAACAAAAAATAAGCACTACTATCTTCAGAACCCCGCTTATGCGGAGAAATAATGTATTAACATGCATAAAAATTGGTCTCAGTCGAGGTAGAAGAGAGTCACAATCTTCCGTAAATTTTTAGCTTCTTGACAAGTTTCCATGAGCAACCTACTATCATGGAAGGCAAAGCAAATGACTTGCTGCACGTGTGAAATGATATCCATATTACATAGCCTGCATTAGAAACAACGAAAGAAAAATAATAATGTCCTAATCTTGCATCTTGCTGCTATAGTAACATAGCTTGCTCAAAAATGAAATCACATGCAATACCAAGCTTATTCATCCAACTTACAGTAGCCTACAAACTTGTCAAGCACTAGAACTTCACTAAATGTGACATAATAATCCGGCGCTATAAAATCGCAAAACCTTTTTTTTTTCAAACAACATAAATTGCTTTTAGGCATTCAGAATTCAGTGGTGCTTTGTGCGATCAACTCTGTAAATTGGTACTATACCTATTCATTTGAACATGGTCTTTTCTTATTTTGACACACTCTTCAATACACTCTTTACAATTGGTTTATTTTCTAAAATGTCAACACATTCTTTAAAATGAGATAAATTAACAAGGCAAGTGTGTTGATCTCCCAAACAATAAGCCAATCATAAACAGTTTATTGCAGAATGAAGCATTTCGTTGACTAATTAGATGATTCTTCTTTCAATTTAATTTCTTTTTTCAAGATTAAATGGATAACAATGATACTTGCCCAGACTTTAAACTCAGAAGTCCCTTACGTACTTCGCAGTGACAGAGTCATGGGCCGTTCAGAAAAATTTATAGTAGGATAGAGGTGTTCTTGCATGTGAGTCTATGAGGGGTATAAAGCCTCCCCGAGTATAGTTAGTCCAAAATGAAAGCCCACAAGAAAAAGCTAGTATATAAACCTGCTGGCTTCTATTAGAGGTAGATGATCGTTGTGGGGCTTCTCTATTACATTTTTCACCTGCACATTCGACAAAACCACTGAAATTACAACCAAGGATTGCAAAACTGGACCACAATACAAGGAGTCTTGTGCACTGTGCCTGGATCCATAGGTTGGGTAATTTATCTTCCACTCAGGGAGGGTAAGAATTTCAAAGAGTATAAAGATTTCAGTCTTCTTTTATTATTTGGAACATGATACGTCATTTAAAAAACAATAAGGAACATTAAGAGTAGACTACTTTCGAGCAACACACACACATAGATTATAGATAGAAAAAAGAGGAGTGAAAAGAAAGAGATAAGATATTCTCACAAGAAGCCAACAAAAGAAAGATACAGAGATTGAGATGTAGCAGAAGCAGAACATGGTTAGCCAAGAAACATCTAAAAGAGATGAGCAGAAAACCAAAGGGAAGCTAAAAAAACAACCCCATCCTAAATCAAGTCACTTGAAATTAAGGAAACTAAACATTTTATTGATGCTTACTTTGATTAGATACAAGGTACAATGGTAAAAAGGGGAAGGACCAAAGGATAGGATCATCCTAAATCACTAAGATATGATCCTAATATCCTATAACATTAATATGCACAAAATCAAATAAAATCAATTCATATATAATTAGATCACTCATAATCTTATACAAAGTCTCAAACACGCCCACTCAAGCTAGGGCATATATGTCAAATGAATCAAACTTGCTACATGTGTATGTTATCCTCGGTCCTCAGAGATTTGGTGAAAATATCTGCCAGCCAATTATGTGCCTAACAATTCATAATTTTTTTTATATAAGATTATTAATAACAGAGTGAAGTAGTGTAAAATTATATAGTGAGAATTTAGAAACATTTGAAACAATTTGTAATTGGAGAGTAATAAATATTTACACTTGATTATCTTTCTCTTTAAACCATTACATAAGTAATACGATAAATTTATAATTTACCTTTGTATATTTACCTTTAAATATTTTAAAGCATTTTGTCACCTTGAAGGTTAGGTGTAAAAAAAAACAATTATCACATATCATAGTTCCATTACTAGGAAATATCTATATGCTTCATGGATTTTCACCTAAGGGCACACATTAACCAAACACATATTTAATTATCTATTTAATAATATGAATAAGCATTGATACCTACCTATAACCTATTCTAAGCTTATTTCAATAAGCTTCTAATATTAGCTTATAAATAAGCAATATTACTGCCATAAGCCCATAAGTGCTTAATTAAACTTTACCCAAATGCACCCTAAAGATGTGTCATATCTTTCATTAAAGATAAAGTGATAAACATATCACAGATAGGGAGATAGAAAAGACATATGTTTAGCAAATAAACCAACCATAACTGAAAGCAGATGAAAATTAATAACTCGAATAAGGGTATGAACACTTTAAATTCAAGCCTTAAAGAAAGTGGATAAAAACGTAAAGTTCAAACTTAAAACCTTACTTTGGATAATAGCTCCTGGCTCTCCGGAGGCTGTTTGCTTAAACTTTGAGGTAATATAACTGTAAGCAACTCTGGTTTCTCGGCCCTTAAAGCACCTCGGATAACAGCTGCATTAGTCCCAGATGCTCCAGATGTATATATGTGGTTTTTCTACAAACGAAATTTAATAACATGCATATTATGTTATGAGACAACCAGCTAAAGGAATTGTCAATAATATCTTGTGTTTTGCGAGCAAGCATAAGATTCTCTTGAGTGAAATCACAGCATCTTACAGTTATAACCATAGCATAGCTCAGAATCTCAATTAGTTCCTGGTGCATGAATCCCATGTTCCGCGTTCCAAAAAAGCCAATAGCTCTAGGTCCTTGCTGTTGAATGGCCAATAACTCCTGCAGAAGATCAATTCAAAATATTATGCAATTTAGGCAACTGAGGTTGGTTAATGCTTTCAGGTTGCAGCGAAAATAAGATAAGATTATGAATGTCATCTTATTTATGCAGCAAAATGGTTACAAACCTGCAGATAATCAACATCAGGAACTGGCTTGAATTGTGCTACCCTAATTGCCCCTGGTCCTTCCACAACGGATTGGGCCTGAGTGGGAATTTGTGTGCCAAGTTCTTCATCAGAACCAAATAAGCCTAACCCATTCTCCAATTGGTAATCCGGAGTGTATCTATCTTGGTCTCTATTCATATGTCCATAAAGCCACTATAACAACAGTACATAAAAACAGAGTCCCTGGTAGTAAAAATTAGTGAAAAAACAAGTGCCCACTCACAAGATACTAGTACTAGAGGGAATAGTGAGGGATGATGCAAGATATAATTAGAAAAGTTGCATAAATTAAGAAAAAAGTTAAAAATAAAAGTAACCCCTCCCTTCCCTCAAATACGTTTGGTAGCTAGGATTTGTTGGTTGTAGACAATAGAATAGTTTGATGCAAGAAATTTATCAAATAATAATAGAAATAGAATATAAGATAACAATTCAATCAAACTTTAAAAAAAAAAAAGTGCAGATCAGAATGAGAAGAGAAGAGAATACAAGGTCGTGTTTGAAAGAGATACATACCATCCGTCTTGAGAAGAATGCTTTGGATGCGGCCTTGTTGTTCTTCTTCCAGTGCTGAGACTGAGACAGAGACACGGAGAAGCTAAAAAAGGCATTGAAATTAGGGTTTGATTTGTCCTTGTAGCTGTAGGAATGTGGAGGAGAGAGATAAGAGGAAGTGATGACGGTGGTGGTGGTGGTGGTGGTATTGTTGTAACTCAAAGTTACAGACGTAGGACTTGCACTCATTCCTTCTTCCTTTTCCTCGATTTCCCCCTCAACTCAACTATCTCAACCTTTCTCTTTTCTCACCTCTCTCTCTCTCTCTCTCTCTCTACTCTCTAGTCTTTTTTCGTTATTTTAATTTAATATTCTAGACTAGATAGATAATTCTATACGTCTAAACGAATCGAATCCAAGATAAACGCTTCACCTTTTCCTCAGTGAAAATTAATTAGAAAGGTTGAGAGGCCCAGAATCAAGGCGCGGGACCCATCCCGTTTCGGCTTCAAATTAATAAAATACTAATACTAATACTAACACTAATAACCACTGTTTTAAAACCGGACCGGACCGGCCGGTTCGACCGGGAACCAGTGCCATGGCCGGTCTGGGTCACTAATCGGACCGGTTCTGCAAGTGAACCGGACTGAACCGGTACGGCCCGGTTTTGGTTGAACCGGCGAGTCACTTTTTTTTTTTTCTGATCTGGTTTTTTTTTCTGATTTTTTTTTTTCGGAAACCGGTTTTTTTTCCTTAAGTATGTTGGTAATGGGTGTAAGCCCAGCAATTATTTAATAAAAACGTGAATTTATTTTTGAAAAGTGGTGCAAGAAGGAGTTAAACACAGGACCTTGAAATAGAAAAGCAGCACAATTACCACTACACCACAATATTATTAACGACAAATCATGTCTTTTATTATTTATATTTTAAACTGATTAAAAAATTAAAAAATGAATAATATTATTTTTAATATGAATTTAAAAAATATTAATATTATTTATATTAGATACATGGATGGATGAAATATCTAATACTTTAAATTTTTATTGATTACAAATTTAAATATTTAATCAATACATATTTAAGAAAGGACTAAAATAAAAGCCAAAACTACCAATTCAATTTAAAATATCTATATCCAGCTACTATGGGGGCAATATTTGTTTGTTTCAATTTTGGTGGCTAGAGACGGTAGACGTACAATGAAAGTTATTTTTATAAGTATTCTTTTATTTTTAAATATCAAAAAATAATTTTAAAAAAAACAAATCAGCCTAAATATATATAGTGGAGTAGGTGGAATTAAACCTGAAATATCAAAAATTTAAATCTGAAATGCAAAATTTTATAAAAATCTGAAATATTAAATTGACAAAAATAACATAAAAAATAATTAGTTAGGGTAAAGTCTTAATGGGTAGGACATAGTGGGGTAGGTGAAATTAAACCTTATATAGAATCCATATAGCATTGAATTTTTTTATATTTTTTAATAAACACCGAGTCAACCGGTCCGACCAGTGACCCCTTGGTCCGACCAGTGACCCCTTGACCCAGTACCTCAGCCGAGTCGATCACCGGGCTGAGTTTTAAAACACTGCTAATAACTTTGTATTTTAGCACACTTAAAATAAATTAATTAATAATTACAAATTAGAGCATAATTATTTTAAATTAGTAGTTTGATGTTAATTTGATATGTAAATATTAATAGATTATTAATTTTAATTGTTTATTATTATTAAAGGCACCTTTTTTCAACTACTTTCTTTGTAGAATTAAAATAAAAATTTAAAAATGAATACAATATTATCCATTTATTATAAATATACGACTTTCGTATGCAAAATTACGTTTAATTATGATCAAAATTTCCCATACATTTGCTAAAAATGTGTGGACATCCTGCGTTTTGGTCGACATTAAGGCTATTACATAATCTAAAATAAATAGATATTGATATATCTGTTAGTAAATAGATATTGATATATCTGTTAGTAAATAGATATAGATATATCAGTTATATCTGTTAGCAAATAGATAAAGATATATCTGTTAGTCTTTATTATAAATAGCGGCATTGTCACTCCTCTCAGCATTCAATGAATCATACTTGAAATAACAGAATTTATTATTACTTCCTATCTCTCCTCTCTCTCTCTCTCTCTTCTCTCCTTCTAATTCTAAAATGGTATCCAGAGCAAGGTTCGATTGAATCTCTCATGGCCAGCATCGAAACTTCTTCTCCGACTCCACAACCACTGCCACCGCCGCAACAACCATCGCCGCCGCCTCTTCCGTCGCTCTCGCCTTCCATCTCCGAGAAGCTCAGCGATGAGAACTACCTTCTTTGGAAACAACAAGTTGAACCCGTGATCAATGGCCACCGTCTTCACCGTTTCCTCGCTCATCCTCATATTCCGATTCACTTCCTGTCGCAGGAAGACTGTTTAGCTGGAATCGAAACTGCAGCCTACCTTTCATGGGACGAACATGATCAAATTCTTCTCTCGTGGCTTCAGTCGACACTGACGAAGCCAATTCTGACTCGTGTCATCGGCTGTAAACACTCCTTCGAACTTTGGGAGCGCATCCACAAGAATTTTTGTAAGACCCTCAAGTTTTGAGTATTTATGTTTTGGCTGTTGGAGATTTTATAATTAGGTTTTAGTCCTCTAAGTTTGGATAATTGTGTTCTAGTCCTTGGACTAGTCAAAACTGAATTGGAATTCAGTATTAAGAGCTTTAATGATGTTTTGAATTCAGATTGGGAACATGTTGGTTTGACTTGGAAGATTATAAGAGTATTTTTGTTAGAGTTTTAACAAGAAGAGCCTTGGTTTAGTGGTGGAGATTTAAGCATTTGACTGGCATGTCTTGTATTTGAATCCTAGTGAGGTAGGTTTTTATTTTATGCAGATTTTGAGTGTGTTGGCTGAATATTTCGAATTTGAAGTTGAGAGAAGGATATTAATGAGTTAAATGAGGTTGTTAGGAGTTATAAGCTGAATTTGAATGGTAATAAGTGTTGTTAAGAGAGTTTAATGCTTGTCGGGGGCTACAAATGGCTAATAAGGGGGTGTAAAGTAAGTTTATGGCTTGGTCTATGAGTAAATGAGCAATAAAGAGGATGGGTTCTGAATAAGAAGGAGGTGTGGGTCGTGCTCCCTCTCCCTTCCCCTTGCAACTATTTTTCCGTGAAGCATAGTGGTTGTCTCCTTGTTCTTTCTTCAAACAAACTTGCTAGAGAAACCTAGAACGCTAGAGCTGAATCCTTTGGAGTGTTGCTGGATTTTGGTGCTTCTTGGAGTCTACTCTCTTTTCTTCTTGTGGTGTTCTACCTCTTTTCCTAATCCTTTCTCAAGAGCCCTTGAGGTTAGCTTTATCGGCCGGAGGACAAGATCATGCAAAGGAGTATAAGGTAAGGGTAACTCAGTTCTAGATCAAGTCAGTGGTGTTTTACCTATGATTTTGTATTGGAGACTATTCTGTTTGTTTATGATGAAATTTTTGGTATTTGTGATACATGCTTGGATTTGAGAATTGATGATTATGATATGTTGTTGATGATGTTGTAAACTGGATAATTTAAGTTGTACTGTGAACTGTTAGTTTGTGTGTTGGCTGTTATGGGTTATGACATGTGCATTTGGAAGGATGATGAGATGGGGAATTTTCCCATGTTATCATGCCTAGTGGATGAGTTTTGAAAGGATGATGAGATGGTAATTTGTCCCATGTGATCATGCCTAAGGTACATGAGATGGTAATTTGTCCCATGTGATCTATCTTGAGTTCGGTGAGAGGGTAATTTGTCCACTGTGACCCTTCTCGCCAGTTTGGAGTGAAGTTTTGGCCAAGAGTCTTGCATATAGAATTTGAGGAAGTTGAATTGAGTTATTACTGTTGTTGTTGTTGGATATTTCCGTTAAGTTGTTGTTACTGTATGTTGAAAATATTGTTTCTGTTATTTATGTTCAACATGCTGCTTGTTATTTGTTGTTTGTTTTAAGAGTTAGCCCTTTCTATTTGTGTTTGGGCGCTTAACGCCAGAGATAGACATGACGATGATTTTTGTCTCTTGAAGAGCATCATGGAATCAGAGCGCGCAGTGGAAGCGTGGAAGAATTTGAAGAAGACAATTGTTGCTTGATAGAACTTTTGCTGTTTATTTTTGGGCTCGTTTGTTGAGCGTTTAATTTTGTAATAATATTCCTTCATTTCTGTTTCCACGTATTAATTAATATTTATGGGAATATTATTGATTAAATATTATTGAGAGACGTTTGGTTTTTTTGAAAACTGAGTTGTTTTCTGAGAGGTTTCAATTTCCGCGAATTTACTATGTGACCCTCAACCCAAAATTTGGGTGTTACAATTTTCAAAGCCACACACACGCGCAATCGCGCCAGTTGCGGACGGAGCTTCATGCTATCAAGCTTGCTGACTTAAAGATTACGGAGCACGTACTCCGAATCAAGTCAATCGTTGACTCACTCGAAGCTATTGATGATCCTATTCCAGCTAATGACCATCTTGATGCTATTCTTCACGGTTTACCGCAGGAGTATGAGCCCAACGTTGCCCTGATCAATAGCCGGTTTGATCCGCTGGATGTTGAGGAAGTTGAATCACTTCTGTTGTCGCATGAAGCTCGCCTTATGAAGTATAATTCCACCGCTCTTGATGTTGCTGTGAATCTGACTCATGCCAACTTTGCTCAAAAGCCTCATAATCCGTATCCTGCTCCTCAACCTGATTTCCCCTCTCAGTTTGGTCAACAAGATGCTCAACAAATGACTTCTCCCTATAATTCAGATCAAGGTTATGGTAATCGTGGTCGTGGATCTGGATTTCGTGGCAGAGGCCGCGGCCGCGGGCGATCTTCTGTTCAGTGTCAACTCTGTCTGAAGTAAAATCATGATGCCTCTAGGTGTTATCATCGTTTTAATCCTCAGGTGATGCCAGGACCTGGCACAGGTTCTGGATTTTCTAACTCTTGGCAAAATTCTCAGTCACCTTGGCTGTAACGCCCCAATTTTGGGTTGAGGGTTACATAGTAAAATCGCGGAAATTAAAACCTCTCAGAAAACAACTCAATTTTTTTCAAAAAGGTTTTCGTCTCTCATAATTACTTAAATAGTATAGGTAATATTTCCCCATAGATAATATTTATTACGCGGAAGCAAAACGAGGAAAATATTACAACAAAGGAAATTGCTCAACAGCGAGCCCAAAAATTAAATTAAAACAGCGAAATATTATAACAACGTAGTTCGTCAACTTTTTTCTGAATCTTCCACGCTTCCAATGCGTACTCTGATTCCGTAAAGCTCCTCAAGAGACGACGATCAACACCCTGTCTATTTTCTGGCGTTAAGCGCCCAAACACAAGCAGAAAGGGTTAACTCTTAAACAAACAACAAATACCAATCAACATGTTGAAAAGTGACTAACATAAATAACAGTAACAGTAATCACAAAATACAGTACAACATCACCATATTAATCCTCAGTTCCTCACAACCAACAACACAAGTCATACTCATGATTCCTCAAATACAACTACATGCACAACTACATGCTCAACAACTTTGGCCAAGATACATCGTTCCAAACGGGATCGTCTTCGTTCCAAATGGGAACAGGGAAATCACATAGCAATTACCGTCTACCGTACCGCCCTTTCCGGTCACGTGGCAATCATCCGCCCACCCCACCGTCATCATGGTCCCGTGGCAAACACCGTCCACCCCACCACTATCTCATCATAAAACATGTATATGAAATGCCATAATATTCATCATCAACATGGAACAACAATCCACATAAACATAGAATCAAGTTCACCTCAACAACATCATCATCAACACATCATAATAACAATTCTCAAATTCAAACATGCATCACAATACCATCTATTTCATCATCATAAACAGAATAATTCCCAACAACAAAATCATAGGTAAAACACCACTAACTCTATCTAGATCCAGAGTTACCCTTACCTTTTACTCCTTGGCATAAACTTCAAGTTTCACCTATCAAAAATCATACAAACAATCCTCAATAAGGTGTTCTAAGAGTGGGAAGAAGTCCCAGAAAAACCGGAATCGAAAACAGTTCAAAACGACAAGTTTCAGAAAAACTGCACCTGCTGGCTGCCACTCCCACGCATGTGCGTGGGAATAGCCACGCACATGCGTGGCCAAGGCAGAATGGAGGATTCCTCCCACGCATGTGTGTGGGAGTGGCCACGCACATGCGTGGCCCTCTGCTGCAGGGCACGAAAATCACTTTTCTTTCACAAAAAGAGGTTTTAAACGTGATTTCATTATGGATTTTTGTCAAAATCAATTCCTAATCATTTAGTGTCATATCTCAGAGTTCTAACATGCCCAAAAATCAATTTTTCCTAATTTCATCATGTTGCTAATTTACTCTCAAAATGCCTAACATAAGAGAACAAGGATTTTGAGGCGAACCTACCTCGAATTCGGCCTTGGAACGAAAGTGTAGCCTCTGAGATTATCTTCCTCACGACGATGCTTGTCCACACTCTCGATAATTATGTAGGGAGTCACGTGATCAAGCTTGAATTGGGAAAAGAAGGTTGTATCCAAAAACAGAAACGGTAAGGACTTGGATTGAGTTTTCGAACATGAAAAGGATTCATAATTGACTGAAGATGAAACCTTACCGAATACAACCAAGAACCTCTGAGATTAAGAAGGTTGGATGTGGTCTTGCTCCTTCCCAAGGGGAGAACGCAGCAGCAAAACATAGGGAGAAGACAGCAGAAAGAAGGAGCCAAACGTGCAGCAGAAATTGGACAGAAGCAACAAAACATAACTTGGGTAAAACCTGAATGTGTAGGCTCTCTTATGCACGAAATTCACACTCAAAATACCCCCCATAACTCAGAATAACCCCCCATTAACCCCATTTAATCACCCATTAACTCTCTATTACACACATGTTCAAATTTCGAATTTAAATCTGATTTGCAACTAATTAAGAGGGCTACTCGAAAATGGATATTAAAAATAAAACTTCCTTCACTAAGATTCGAACACTAGCCTTGTCAATCAAACGCTTAAGCCTCAACCGCTAAGCCACAACTCATCTTGTTGAAACTCTTAACACCAATGTTCGCAGAACCGAACCGGACATTGAACCGTTCAAGCTACTGGTTCACGGTTTTTATGGTTGAACCGTGGTTGAACCGTGGTCGAACCGATAATAATTAAATAATATTATATATATAAATAATTAATTAATTATATATATAAAATAAAAATTACACATAACATTAAAATTTTCACCTTCAAAATTAAGCAAATTCCACCACATAAGTTCTAACTTCTAAGTTTTAACCAAGTACATTACCAAAAAAAACAACCCATACCACAAAAAAAACAATATTCATTATGAAGTTCAAATAGAATTAAAATCATCATCACTAATCATCATAGGCACCAAAGTCATTGAGGTTGAAATCGACGCCTTCAAATTGTGATATGCCGGCATTTGCACTGCTTCCACCAACAATATCATTCTCAAGATCAATCGAATCCAATATATGTTGATCTAGAATACTAACTTCTTCACCACCTAATTAAACAACATGAAAGTGAAAAGTAAAATTTCAAGTATAGAGCGAGACTTTGAAATTTGAAACAAAATTAGTAGAAAAAACATTAACCTCCAACATTTCTTGATTCACCAATTACTGGGATTGCATTTTCTTCATAAATAGCACTCTCATTGTCAAGCTCATTCGCATCAAACTCGGGAGGTGCATCATCCTCAACTACCCAAAAATCAACCTTATCAATGCTTTCATGATCAATGGGATCATATGATCTCTTCTTCAAGTCCACTCTAAAATAAAACATTAAAAAGCAAATATCAAGTTAGCAAGTTAAAAAACAATAATGTTTTGACATAGAGAAATTTATATACCTTTTCTTCAAACGCAAATTATAAGTAACATAAACATGATCACTAAGTCTTTGGTGTTCAAGTCTATTTCTTTTCTTAGTATGTATGCGTTCAAAGAAACTCTAGTTCCTCTCACACCCTGAAGATGATGCAGTTTGGCTAAGAAGACGGATAGTTATCTTTTGTAAAATTGGAGCACTACTCCCATAAAAGAACCACCATTGATCTACAACAAATATAAATATTTCATATTTATCAATCTCTAACATAAACACAAAAGTTCAAATATGTACAACCAAACAAAAGTTTAAAGGGAAAATTTACCAGGACGTATTTCCTTTGCCGCTTTCAAAGCACTTTGTCGACCAAAAGAACCGGTTCGAGCACGATACATATGCATCTCTTGAAGGGCTTTCGGCAAGTCAGGACAAATACCTTTTATCTCAAACAAATCAAGAAGTCCTTGAACAACCCTATCTTTTTCACGAAAACTTGGATCATAGAACATTTTTGGATTCAAGAAATAAGCTGCCGCATGAAGAGTACGCTTCAAGTGTTTATCCCACCGAGCCTTAATAATATATGTGTAAGGCTTATACAAATGAATCTTATTCTTGAACATTGTCATTATTGCATTCTTTGCCCTCTGCATGCCGTCATAAACATAGCCCATGGAAGGTTTTTCATCCCCATCTACAATTCTTAACAAATGATTAATGGGAGATACAATACTGGTCACAACAAGACAATCTTTCCAAAAAACTTGATCTAGAATAAGACTAACAAAGTGGTTGTCCACAACTAGTGCTTGCAAAACGTTCATGTGATCATTAAGATTTTTCAAAGTAATAAATGTGGTTGCAAACCTAGTAGCTCCTAGGCGAACAATTTCTTTCCACTCTTTTCTTTTTCTAAGCCAAGACAAGAATACCATGTGATTATAAACTAATTTAGTCACCTTTGAAGCTTTTGAGGCAAGATCTGCAATGTAAGGTAGGCTACCAATGTCCTTCAGAAGAAGATTCAAGCAGTGAGCAGCACATGGAGACCAGAAGATGGTGGGGTACTTTTCATGAAGCAATCTACCAGCAGCTACGTAGTTGGCAGCATTATCAGTGACCACATGAACCACGTTCTCAGGCCCAACCCAATCAATAACTTCAGAAAACAGGTTGCACAACGTCAAAGCATCTTTCACAACATCAGACGCATCCACAGATTTCACAAATGATATATCTGCACCAAAATAAACAAAGTTAATGATTGTACATCCAGTCCTTTGCTTAAACCAGAAATGATATACCTAAATCAAAGTCATACCATCAGGACTATAAACCAGAAAATTGATTAAAGTTCTTTGCCTTTGGTCACTCCATCCATCAGCCATGATTGTACATCCAGTTCGAGCCCAATTAGCTCGTTGACTTTCAACTAGTAGTTGACATTCTTTTTTGCAATCCTTCAACAAGTTAATTCTTAATTCATGATAACTTGGGCCTTTAAAACCAGGACCTATGGAAGCAATTGCATCTACAGCGGGTTGAAAATATGGTGATTGTATGGCATTGAAAGGGATGCAAGCATCGAAATACCATCTAGCAATAGCCATCTTAGCTCTGTGTACGGCTTCCTTGGAAGATAGGACACTTCTAAGAGTTGGTTGGGACCTAGGGGTTGTTCTTGGAGCAAAAAATTCACCAACTTCAACAGTAGCTTTCCTTTTTCCTCCACTTTGAGTAGATGTTGGTTTTGCAGTTTGGGTAGCATTAATTTGTTGACCCTCACTACAAATGTCATCATCAAATGATTTATCCAAGTCCGCCTTCTTCTTCTTTGCTTTGTTACTTTTCAATACTTCTTCCATTCGATAGCGGACATCGGGAGGAACTTTTTTGCAAGTGGCTATATCTCCCTTTATGCACGCCAGATGGTACTTCATCCTATTTATGCCCCCTCCTCTATAGGTTTCTCCACAATGAAGGCAAGTGTATAGACAAGTGTTTCCATCTTTGTTAAAGGCAATGTGCTCCCACGCTGGATCCGTTTTCCCACGATGGTTAGTTGAAGGTCCAACAGTTTGTGGTGTACCAGCAACATCAGGAGAAGGATTAACTTGCGCATTATGATTGCTTTCCGGTTCCTACAATTAAAAAAAAGACAGGCAACCAACAAATTAGGACCACAAATAGAGGAGGAGGCATAAATAGGATGAACTATGAAGTGGTAATTCACAATTACTTTTCATCCCATCCAAATTTGGTGCAAAGGAAAGAATACAAAAGACAAAATCAGACTTGTTAATGGCAATAAAAAATATAACAATATATCAAGTCTCAACTAGTTGGAACAACGAGGACCATAAACAAAAAAATAAAACATCCATTCTTTTAAGATAACTCCCTGTTTTCCAATTTATATATATGCCTTATAGAAACAAAGTCAGACTTGGTAATTCACCACTACTCCCTACCTCTGTTCTCCAATTTATATATATGCCTTATAGAAACAAAATAATTCAGCAATTCACCATTACTCCCTACCTATGTTTTCAATTTCCTTTTCATTCAAGAATACCCCTGTTTTCAATTTCATTTTCATTCAACAAAAACTATGGCAACCTTCTTCTTCAAATTCCAAACAAATCAAAAAGGAAAAATAGTCAAAATACCTGAGACACATGAGAAGGTTGAGAATGCATTTTTCAGACTTAGAATTTATTTAGAACTCAGAAACATAGGCAGCAGCACGGTTGCTAACGCAGGGGCGATGGAGGCTTGCGAGGAGAGCAGGGGCGATGGTGCCACGGAGCAGAACGGCGACGGAGCAGAGGGCCACGTAAGACGGAGCAGAAGGCGGCGGAATGGCATGCTGTGGAGGGGCGATGGTGGCCTGCGTGAAGTTCTTTGCCGCGGGAACGAAGGAGAACGAGAAGAAACAGAGACGGAGCACAGGGCCGCGTACGGCGGAGCAGAAGGCGGCAGAACGCCGTGCTGCGGAGGGGCGATGGAGAACGAGAAGAAACACTGAAACAGAGAAGAAACGCTGAAACAGAGAAGAAACACTGAAACAGAGGTGAGAACAAGAAGAAACAGAGACGAGAACGAGAGGCTTCTTTTCTGGGTGTTTTAGTCAAACGAATTTTACTGGACTTAGGGTTTACTTTACTGAGTCAGTTACAAAATTTCTGTTTTAACCTTTTTTTTTTTTTTTTACTGTACTTATGTAAAACGACGTAGTTTTACATAAACCGGCCCACCCGGATTATTTCCGGTTTTTAGCAGTTCACTCGGTTCTTACCCGGTTTTACCGGTTTTTTTCCGGTTTGCTTGGCTTCCGGTTTTAGGCATCAACTGAACCGGCCTAACCTCCGGTTCCCGGTTTTTCCGGTCGAACCGGCCGATTCGGTCCGGTTTTCACAACATTGCTTAACACAATACTCTCATAATCCTCTAAGTCAAATCATCATGTCCCCAATACAAATTTGAATTCCAAAGCCTCCTTAAAAGCTCTAAAATGCGGAATTCAAATTCATCCTTGACTAGTCTAAGGACTAAAACAAAAATATCCAAACTTAAAGGACCAAAATCTAATTATAAGATCTCTAAGGACCAAAGTATAATTACTCAAAACTTGAGGGTCTTACATTGGCAGAATTCTCAGCAACCTTCCCATATTCCTATAGGTTCTGGATTTTCTAACTCTTAGCAGAATTCTCAGCCACCTTGGCAGCACTCTCAGCAAAAGTGGGGTCAACAACCTTCCCATGCTCCTATGACTAGTCCTGTTCCCTTTCAACACCAGCGACCCTCTTCCTATCTTGACTTCTGGGCCCAAACTCCCAATCTCAGGCCTGTTTCTCCAACTTCAGCCCCTGGAGTCAGCCATAGAGGCCTCCACAGGGACTTGCTCCGCCTTCCTCTTAGGGCTTAATTAACACACCATTTGGCTTGGCAGAACCTTGGGTTGGTCTGCATCAGTATTCCTCTACTCAGGGCTTGCTACCCACTCCTCCTCAGGCAAATTACCTGCATTCCCAGGATACTTTCACCGGTTCTCAGCAGCAGTGGTTCCCTGACTCAGGTTCCTCTACACATGTCACCAATGTGTCCCAGAACATTCAGCAGGCTGAACCTTTTCAGGGTCCCGATCAAGTTGTCATAGGCAATGGCCAAGGTTTGCCTGTAAAATCTGTTGGTTCTTCTATCTTTTAGTCCCCCTTTAACTCCACTTTTCAGTTCAAACTAAGAAATCTTCTCTATGTTCCAGACATTACTAAAAACCTCCTTAGTGTTAGTAAATTTGCTCAAGATAATTCTGTCATTTTTGAATTTGGTCCTTATCATTGTCTTGTCAAATGTCAGGTCACTAAACAACCTCTTATCAATGGAGTCGTTGGCCCTGATGGACTCTATTCCTTTCCCTTCACACCTGTTTCATCTTCCAGCAACACTTTATCTCAGCATTCTTCCTCCAAGCCTTCACCACCAATGACCAGCAACTCTTTTTCTTCACATTTACTCCCACCCATCAATGTTAATACTACCACCATTTTCATTTATTTGTCTACATGGCATTCTAGGCTAAGCCATCCTAATGTCGATACTTTGAAAAATGTTTTAAACTCTTGTAATATTCCTTTTTCTAGTAATGACTCAATTGATTTTTGCAATGCTTGTTGTATGTGGAAGTCCCATAGACTTCCCTCCCATAAATCTCAGAATACTTATTTACCGTTTGAATTAGTTTACAGTGACTTGTGGGGTCCTGCACCTCTTTCTTCCTCTACTGGCTTTCATTACTATATATCCTTTGTTGACTCTCATTCTCAGTTTACTTGGATTTACTTGCTAAACACTAAATCACAAGCTTTAGATGTATTCAAACAATTTCAACAAATGGTTAAACAGCGGTTCAATTTGCCTATTAAATCCCTCCAAAGTGACTGGAGTGGGGAATTCAGAGTTTTTACCAAATACCTAACACAGTTCAGTATTCCCACGGACTTATTTGTCCTCATACACATCATCAGACTGGTGTTGTTGAAAGGAAACACATACAAATTGTTGATATAGGCCTTACACTTCTGGCCTAAGCCAATTTACCCTTAAAATTCTGGGATCATGCCTTCTTAACCTCAGTCTATCTCACAAACAGACTTCCCTCCTCTTCTCTTAATTTTTCAGCTCCCTATGATGTCCTTTTTCACAAGAAATCAGATTATAAATTTCTACGAGTTTTTGGTTGTTCTTGTTTTCCCCTTATGAGACCTTATAACAAACACAAATTTGAATTTCGCTCTCAAGAGTGTCTTTTCCTTGGTTACTCCACAGCTCATAAAGGTTACAAGTGTATGTCCTCCTCTGGTAAGGTTTTTAATTCCAAAGATGTTATTTTCAATGAACAGCGGTTTCCTTACTCTGACTTTTTTTCATCCTCCCCTGCAGTCACACCTCCACACTCCCTTGTTCCAGCTACCATACCCACGGTTCCTTGTTCCAGTCCACATCCCACTACCCCTTCTTTACCTCCTTCCCCTGCTGTGCAAGTCTTTCCTCAAGTCACTGTCAACAATTCATGGTCGTCCCCCTCCTCCTCTCCTCCCATTCTGCCTATTATGCCCACTACACCTTCCTCCTCTTCTTCCTCTTCTTTACCTCTTATTAATTCCCACCCAATGACCACCAGGTCTAAGGGTGGCGTTGTTCCTTCCAAACACCTTCCTCCATCTGTTTTCCTAACTCATACCGAACCTTAGACATATAAGCAGGCCTTGGCTGTTCCTCACTGGCAGGCTGCCATGCAGGCAGAATTTTCTGCTCTTCAGCAGAGTGCTACTTGGACTCTTGTTCCTCTTCCTCCCAACAGAGAACCTATAGGGTGAAAATGGGTTTTTCGGGTTAAACAGAATCTTGATGGTTCTGTCAGTAGGTACAAAGCCAGGTTGGTGGCTAAAAGCTTTCATCAGGTGTATGGTTTTGATTATTCTGAAACATTTTCACCAGTTGTTAAGCCTATCATTATTCAGATCATCTTTACTCTTGCTTTGTCCTTTGGTTGGCAACTACAGCAGCTGGATGTCAATAATGTCTTTCTCCATGGTGATCTGCAAGAGGAGGTTTATATGGTTCAGCCTCTAGGTTTTGAGAGTAAGGACAAGGGTCTGGTCTGCCGGTTACACAAGGCCATTTATGGACTCAAATAGGCTCCGAGGGCTTGGTTCGATAAGCTTAAGGTTGCCTTGGTTAATTTGGGTTTTCAAGGCAGCAAATGTGATTCTTCTTTATTCATCTACAACCACAATTCTGTTTCGGTTTTTCTGTTAGTCTATGTTGATGACATTATTGTAACAAGAAACAATTACCTTCCTGCATAAATTAATTGCTGGCTTAAATTCCAATTTTTCTCTAAAGCACTTGGGTAGTCTTGACTATTTTTTGGGAATTGAATTCATCACCTGCCTACTGGTACTCTTCATCTTACTCAGTCCAAGTACATAAGAGATTTACTACAAAATGCTGTAATGGCTGATGCTAAACCAATCTCGTCTCCCATGGTCACTGGCTGCAAGCTCTCTAAGCATGGTTCAGATTATTTTGGAGACCCTACTCTCTACAAATTAGTTGTTGGTGCCCTCCAATATTTGATCATTACTAGGCCTGAACTTAGCTACTCTGTTAACAAGGTCTGCTAGTTCATGTCCTAGCCTCTGGAGACTCATTGAACTACTGTTAAGAGGATACTTAGGTACCTCAAGGGCACAAAACTGGTTGGTCTTCAATTACAACCTGTCTCCACTAATGTTCCTTTCTCTCTCTATGGCTTTTGTGATGCTGACTGGGCTTCAGATCATGATGATTATCGGTCCACTTCTGGTGCTTGTGTTTATATTGGCCCTAATCTTGTTTCCTAGTGGTCCAAAAAGCAGCCTATGGTTTCCAGGTCCAGTGCTGAGGTAGAATACATGAGTATTGCTTTACTCACTGCTGAATTGATGTGGATTCAGTCCCTCTTCACATAACTTCACTTAAAATTCAAACCTCCTACAATCTACTGTGATAATCAGAGTGCTGTGGCAATTGCTCACAATCCAGTCTTGCATGCATGGAAAAAACACTTAGAACTAGATTTATTTTTTGTAAGAGAAAAGGTTATGAGAAAGGCTCTAACTATTGAACATGTTCCTGCTCAGTTCCAGAATGCAGATGTTCTTACTAAGCCATTATCCCCAACTCGGTTTCTTATTCTTAGGTCCAAGCTCAAGGTTTGTGGTATTCCTGTTAGGCACCCACCTTGAGCTTGCAGGGGGTGTCTTACAAAATATAAAATAAATAGATATAGATATATCTGTTAGTAAATAGATATAGACATATCAGTTATATCTATTAGTAAATAGATAAAGATATATTTGTTAGTCTTTATTATAAATAGTGGCATTGCCACTCCTCTCAGCATTCAATGAATCATACTTGAAATAACATAATTTGTTAGTACTTCCTCTCTCTCTCTCTCTCTCTCTCTCTCTCTCTCTCTCTCTCTCCTTCTAATTCTAAAAGGCAACATCATTGGAGGCTTGCTATTTTGGCGCTGAGATGAGGGAAGTACTTCCAGTTTTGGCCAATTTCATAATGAGGTCTTCATAGTAGTAATTGATTCGGATTATCAGGAAAACATCAATGGTTGCTTGTCCATAAAATATTGTGCATAAGTGATTTCTAGTGTTCGAGTCTTGTTAATGGAAAAAAAATTATGTTGGTAGAGATAGCTTCAATAGGGTGTAGATGTTCTCAGCTTGAAGGATATTTCACCTCGTGGAGAATACATTCATTTGACAAATAAAAAAAAAGGACGAGGTATTTCTCCAAAGATCGGCAAGCTAGCAGAAGAATAGTTGGAATAACTAAGGATCACGCCATTAATACTAGGTGAAGCCTTACCTTTTGGCATATAATCCATCGTAGTTGATTCATCAAGATTAGACTTCTTTGAGAGAGGAGAATGAACATTTGGAATTTTAATAAAAATGTTGACTTTCTTCACATGCTTTTTCTTTTTCTATTTGGATCGTTATGGGTAGCCTGATTGGTTGGATTTGACGCAGTTGGTCGATCGATATAGCCCAGCTGGACGATCTCACTTCCCATTAAGTTCATAGTCAAGCATTAAGGCATTTCAATTTCCCTTTAAATTCAATTTATATGATCCTCTGATTCCCTCTTATCCCCCTCATTGTAATTAAAGAGGTCTTGGCTATATAAGAGACACTCTAGCTCTTCATAGGTGTTTACGCTTAAGATTCTGAGAATTCGGGTAAGGTCACTAACCAACTGAGCTTTGTTTTCAGAGTTTTTTGGTGAATATTTGGCATCCACCATTGGGCCAAGTAAAACAAATTTCATAGACCTCAATCCTTAAACTTGTGATCTCATACAAGCAAAAGATGGTGACCACTGGAGTAAGGAGTTTCGATCCCAACAGATACGGGCAGGAATTTCATTAACTTTGATTCAAGAATTGATGGCTAATCAAGCCAACTTGCATAAGTAAAACCAACAAGAATCTCATGTGGCAAATTTAGTCGGTTCGCACGAACAAAATCAAATACTGCAAGATCAGATGACTAATCTTGTTCGTGAATAAGGGAGAAGGGAAGAGAAACCGCAAGGCAAAATCATAGCTGATTTCTCTATTTATATCTTCAGTAGAAGGTCTTCATTGAGCTTTGATGAAGAAGAGAAAAATAGATCTGTTAGTGTTCCTGCTTCCTTGTGAGTAACGACTACTTTGTAATTCCGGATCAGCATTAAATGCGTTCTATCAAGCATTAATTGCTTGGGTTGACATCGTTTGGCTCGTTGCCGTGTTCAGTTTTGGGCTTTTGTTTGAACATAATATCCCAGTGCATGCCAGGTAAGGATCATTAAATGATCTGAACAGAAATTTTGAATTTGAACGTTGAGAAGGAACGATGTTCAGAAATTCACGCCATTGATTCCGCAAGATCAGCTTGATATGAGGAAAAGCAGAAAAGCAGAGGAACCGAGGAATAAAATATTAATTGTGTCATTTTCTTCATTCTACGATCAACAGTGCGTCATTTAATGTGCTGACGAGGTAGACGATCTTTAAGACAAGAAGCAATTACGATGGATGAATTCTTCAGAATTTTGTCCAACAATTTCTTTAATGCTTCTGTTAAACTGATTCTTCATAACCTCATGACAAACATGCTTTCTGACATTTATGACATTTGAGCACTTTGATGCTTTGGGCAGACGGAGGCTTCATCATGGCATGGCAGACGCAGTCTTTACAGAATTTTTTAGAAGTTCGTCACTGAGTGAGTTGTCAACTGTACTGTATAGGAGGACAGACTTCCTTATGCCGAACTCTCTCATCTTTCAGACTGTTCTTGCTATGCAGGTGGCCAGAAGCTTTCTCCTTTTGTGCTCCTGTTGAAGATCTCCTTTTGAATGGATTGTCACCCAACCATTTTTGCATAAAGGCTAGAGATACTTCAAAGCTGGAGACCTTTCTTTAAGCTTGTGGCCAAACTTATTCAACTTTAACAAAGCAGTCTTCCTGTTGGTCAGTGTATTCAAGCACCGGACTGTTTCAACTTTATCTCCTGCACTTTTGGTGTTGAATGATCATAGTTGCTTTAGTGATTTCCAAAGGATGTATGTTTACTTTTAGGTAAGCTTGGTCTTTAGTGAGTTGTCGGACTGTCTCTGCTTGATTGCTTTCTTTATGCCTTCAGACAGTTCCTCTTGAAAACATATACAATTGTTCTTCAGTGTGGACCCGGACGATTTCCACTTATTTGGCCTGTCTAATATTTCTGTGACTTGATAATGCCTTGTGGTTTTATGCAGTCCTTTATGAGGATAGTTTTTCCTGGACATAAGGTGTTTCTACCTCAAAAATATCATATTATAAAGAAATTATTAATTATCAAAACATAATAATTATTTGAATCTAACAATCTCCCCCTTTTTGATATTGACAATTTCTTTTGAGAAAAAGGTTGATATATATATTCTTAGAACGAGTGTTTTCAGTTTCACAAATAGATTGTTTTTCTTAAAAAAATATTTCATTATCTAGAAAAGCATGATCGATCTTGATACTTTTTGCATACGGAATCTTGTCATTATTTTTAGTGTGCATAAGATTCCTAGTGTGTTATCACTGGTTATTGGGCGGACGGAGACATTATGTACTTCTGAATTTTTAACCGTCCTCTAAGAGAAATAGCTTAACCTCCTTAGGTTTATTTGCATTTGCTCCCCTTAAATCTGATATTCCTTCTTAGTTTAATTTCTCTATAACCTTAGTTTCTAGTTTACTCCCCCTTAGCTAGTGCTACATTTTCCCCTATCTAGTTTACTCCCTCTTAGCTAGTGCTACATTTTCTCCTATCTTTCTTCTCCTTTTACACCTTTTAACCTAGTTCAATCTCTTCTAATCTTTACTGAACCTTTTTTTTATTTGCTCCCTTTACTGAGCCTTTTTCTCTATTTTTTCTCCCCCTTTGGCATTATCAAAAGAGAATTACGACAATTAAAGCAATAAGATCAGAGGTAAAACTGAATCAGAGATGTATAAATGTATAGAACCAAAATTGCAGCAAAATAAGAGTAAAATTGTTCAAAGAATAGGCTGAGATTTTAGGGATCAAGAGGCTTCTTCAAATGATCAAACAGTTGGTTTAGCGTTGCTTGCACCATCCCAAACTTGGCATCCATCTGCTCCTGAATGACTTGTCGGGTTTCTTGATTTTGGCTTTTCATCTCTTCTCGCAGCTCCTTAGTTTCTTTGGCATGAGTGGCTTGTACCTCCACAAGCGTTTCTTTCAATAGGGCAAGCTCAGCTCTAGCATCGAATTGATCTTCGGTAGGAGAATTGGCTTTAACACATTCTTGAACCGCAGCTTCCTCATGAGAGGTGTCCTTGGGCAAGGCAACTGATATGGGTTGAGCAGTGAAGATTACATAACTTAGAGCATCTTCAGGAATGTTAGTGGAAACATGCTCGTGAAGTGGGTTTTGAGGAGCATCATTAGTTGTACCCTCGGGATTTGTAGGTGTGTTAAGCAAGTCTTTGGAAATGGTGACTATTTAAGGCAAGTGTACGATTGGCGTGTATGATGGTGAGTTTTGTGTGGATGTTGGAAATGTTGGACAAGGTTGGGGTTGTGGTCTTTTTGCAATCAGTATAAGCGACCATGATCCAGATTGAATCACAACGTTTTTAACGCCATGAGTCAATGTGTATGGTATGGTTCTTATGTGAACGTGTCTAAAGACAGACAGTTCCCAATTGTGATGAAAAAGGTCATACCTGATTCGCCTTGCAAACTTGAATTGGATGCCATTAAGAGCAGGTGGCGACCAAAGGCAAGCCTTTATGCAGAAATCATGACCCAGCAACTCTCGAAGTAGATTTGGACAATATACAGCATTTTCCGTTGGAAGCATCCTGGGTATCTTCAATGAAAGTGATGTGATGCTTTGTCTGAGCTTCTTTGGAATGTTGGCCAGGAAGGTTCTGAGTTCTTTTGGCATAGGTTCCTTCTGAGTGGATGAGTGAGGTGGTTGAGTGGCACAGTCTGGTCTGGACTCAGATGAAGGAGTTGCCACATTCTTTGGTTGCGCAACCAAGATTTCATCAAGGGAAGGATCTGGATCACATGCCTAATTGGCATCCTCCATAGTTGCTTCTTTCTCTTCAACCCTCTGCTTCTTCCTTGGGTTTGTGGCCTTGGATGCACGTGACTTAGTTCTTTTTCCAGCAGACCTTACTTTCTTCGCTGCAATTGGAAGAACATTCTCTTCTTTAGTCGGACAGACGCATTCATCCATTTCTGGATTTGCTGCATCGTCATTAATTGGACTTGAAGTTGTTGCCTTGTTGGGACTAGCATGTTTAACGTCCAGTGGATGAACTTCATTTGTAGAGAGTGCTTCAGGAGAGATAGGATTTTGAGATGGTAGAGTTTCCGGTTGAGTGAAATTTGGCGGAGGCAGCATTCTTGGACCTTTGTCACTAGTCCGGACGGACTTAGTGTTAGAAGGTTTCTTGGTGCGCTTGGAAGGACGCACGTACGTTGGGTCGATGATCTTTCTGTACATTACGATTCTTTTGACAATACTCTTACCCCATCCTTTAGCGTATTTTGAGCAATGTGACCTCCATTGCGGTGTACCAAAGGGAAGAGGACAATTGGTACTCAACTTTACTCTTACCCAATGGCGGTTGTCAACATTGCACATTACAGCAAGAGGAGGAGGAGCAGTGACTGGATATACAAGAGGTAGATACATGCATGACTCTTTGAGACTTAGGGCCCGTTTGGTGGACAGGATAAACAGAGACAGGATAGGATAGTAATCATATCCTGTTGTTATCTGTTGTTTGTTGCGCCAGCAGGATAGGATAACGCTATCCTGTCCCTTATCCTATCCTGTCCATCATGTGTAAAAGTTATCCTGAGGGGGAAGCTAGGATAGAAATTATCCTGACAGGATAGCATATCAGTTTTTTGTTTGTTTATTACCATGACACAAAATTAATTTCAATATTTATATTTTATATAATTTATAATAATATTAATTAATAAATATAATTTTTTGATTATAATAAAATATTAATTTTATTACTTATCAATTACTAATTGTTATTGTTAAGTTAAATTATTTAGTTACTGATAAATTTAATTAAAAAATAAAATTATTTATAAATGGTGAAAATATTGGATTTACTCATATAAAATAATTAAATTTTCATTATCACTTACTACTACTTAGTTAACATTATTTTTCGTTATTTATATTATAATAAAAATACAAAAAATAATTCTTCACTAACAATAAGATAGGCTACTCACACACACACACACAGATATATATATATATATATATATATTAATTTTTTAATAGTAATTATAGACTAATTTCATATTATCATATGATATTATTTAAAATTATTTCTCTACTTATATAATTATAATTAATAATTTAAATATAAAATATTTTTGAAAGAATAACATCTTTTAATAATTTTTATCATTAATCAATTACCCCTACTAAGTTAAAACCCATTGGTTACATATATAATAATTTTAATTAAAATAGTCTCCCTTTGAAAAATTAAAATAGCCGAATTAATAAAAATTAATTTTATTTTAGTTAATATTAAAAAAAAGCTATTTATGAAAATGTAAAAAAAATTAAATTTAATAGAATAATCACTTTAAAAAAAAACTATTTAGAAAATTAAATTTTAAAAAATATTATGTATTTTTTATTTCAAGGAAAATTTGATACATTTTTCATTGTTTGTATCATATCCTATCAATATCTTGTCCACCCCAAACACAGGATAGGATAAGAGTCTATCATGCTCTTATCATATCCTGTGCTTATCCAATCCTTTATCCTATCCTGTTCTTATCTTATCCTGACCACCAAACGGGCCCTTAGAGTTACCAGTATGATCCTGAAGGTTGTTGCTGCAAGCAGCCCCATGTCAGCGACATTGAACCATTTGGGAGAAAGAGCGGGTTCTCCCGAATCAAGTGTTAATTCCCTACGCACGTCCTCAAGATGCTCTTTAGATTCCATTGTGCTCATGTGCAGAGATTGTCTGGCAGCAAGTTCTTCTAGCATCTCTTTCCTTATCTCAGGCCATTCACCTTCATTTCAGCCAAGCCACTGAGCAATGCATCGGTAACCACAGTTACCGTCATCCTCAACATCGACTATGTCTTCCACATATTCGTGGAACAGAGTCGGCACATGTGGAAGGTATTTTTCATGTGTGGTTGACGGATGAGCATATTCTGAGATAGGCTCCAGAGTGGCTTTCTCAGCATTCTTCACCAAATCAGCTATTGGCAAAGTATCTTCCTCATTTTCTGAAGAGGGTGTATTTTGATTGGTGGTGGTAGTGGTTGCTGCTTCATATCCCCTTACTAGGCGTCTCCGTTTGGGCTTGGGGTTGGACGGAGGCTCTATTTTCGTCATTTTACCAGAGTCAGAAATTTGATACCGTTTTGCAGGTGGAGAGGCAGCAGCAGTAGCATCCTTCTTTGCTTTAGCGGTTCTGGTTCTTGGAGGAGATGGACTTGCCTCCTTGACTTGTTCCGTTTGAGCATTGCTGCGAAGCTTCTTCTCCCAGTTTGTCAACAAGTTCTCTGGGACTCCAGAGGTATCAATGTCTAGCCTCATTTTTCGAACATCCCCAAATTTGATGGGGGTAGGGTAGACGTAATCGTGTTCCATGAACTCATTTTGCACTTTTTCTTTGTCGATGAGCTTTTTCTTTCTCATCATAGCCGTAATGAGCGCACCATAGGGAAGGTTGGATACCGGAATCTCAAGCATATTTACCATGTGATGGAAGATCAAGTGCGGGAGATTGATCTTTTGCATGTTTATCATCTGGTGGAGTTCCCAGTAAGACAATTTGTTCACAAGATCACGAGCCCCCTCCTTCGGGATCACAATCTTGCTAAGAAATGCATGAGGAAACTTGTATTCATCAACCAGATTGTTGACATAATTTCCATGCGTCTTAGGATCTTCCTTCCATATACAGTTAGGGTTGATGCTGAAGCTTCCCACTTTGGTGAGTAAATGACCCCCTCACTTACTTTGACGTCAAGGGTGACGGCAATGTCTCGAGGGCCAACATCTGTTACGACCCTCATGCATCTGCTCATGATGAATAGATGATTTTTCTTCACAGCACATTCGAAGAACTCCTTCACCAGGGGTTCAAGAACGGGGGTTTCTGAGATCTTCATAAGATTGTCCCAGTCTTGGAACAACACTAAATTCAGTCCTGCAACTTTGATGTGTTTGTAGAGAGAAAGTTCAAGGTATCTGGGTGATACGATATCTCTTTCTCCTAAGTCAGTGAAATTTTGGATTCCAATCATCTCTTCTTGTTCACGACGATTTGCAGCAGTGTTCTTCTTCCTTCGTTCGACCACAGCTTCTTGTGCTAGGGTTAGCTTAGGCTAAGCTATGATTTGCTTCTTGGGAGCCATTGAAAAGTTCTGCAGAGAAGGATTAGTGGTAGCAAGAGAGCAGGTAGAGAATAGCAAGAGATTCAGAAGGCAGCAAGTGCATTGTGAGTGTGAAGTTTATTTTTCTCAAGTCCTTTTGTTAAGTGTATTCAAAATGCAAAGAGTTTTACTCGTTTTACGCAGTGAAATGATTAACTTTGCAGTTGATGTGAGAGAGTGGACGCAGCACGCGCATTAAATGAAAATCTTTAAATGTGCATTCATAGCGGTTGAAAGATTTAATGCGTGTTGAGGAAGTTAGAATATGAAACGATACAGCTGTTTACCAATAACCTGAACATGGGCGACGTGGAAGTCAGATCATGTCTTTTCAGTTATTCCCAGACGTTCTTTGTTGGATGTTGCAGTTATTGTGAGACTGAGTCACCACCAGACGGAGACCAATCCTTGGATTTCTTGTCCCTTTCTCTTCCTGTTGGTGGACTGTATCTGAGTCAGACATTGTCGTTTTTGGTGTTCGTCTGGATTTATACATATTGTCATTTTGTTGCTGCTTTATCATCCTTTCAGCATGCTCTCTGATTGTCGGCCTTGACATCTTCTTGGTGAATCATCAAACTTGGAAAGAGCCTCAATCATACCCGTGTCTTGCCCTGCAAACACTTATAGAAAGTTTCTACCATAGAATTTCATTAGTAGGATTAGTGTGTCATTTGGTAATATTACTTATTAGATACAAGTAATTTAGAGTTCTTCCTGCAAGATTATTTCTCATGAGCTATGAGTTTTGAGCATCATATTGCCATTACAGCCTGCTCCTGGATACGGTTGATGATAGGGTCACTGAGAAGTAAAGGTGCAGTTGAGTTTGTAGGCATAGATTTGAATCTGACAATGTTTTTCTGAGTTTGAAAAATTATCAGAACAGGACTCAAAAAGGTGTCCGTTTGACTTCTGATAGATTATCATTCATATATCCTTGACCGGACGGTAACAAGATGTGATGGTCCGGGAGATCTTCTCCTTCATGTTTTCAATTATAATGAAGACCGATTTTGCTTCTAAGCACTTGCCACACTCCCAAATGCAATTGCTGTTAGTGAGGGCACTGCTGAGCTTTCTTGAAAAATCATCCTCTTATCACTATAGTATAGACTTAACCATATTTCCCAGTTAAATTAATAATTGACAGCTTCTGTTGGTCATTATTGTAGTGGATGTTTCTCTTCGTTCTGTATTTTCTACTGCATGAAACATTGTACACTTTTGGTACCCATATCTTCTTGGGTCCAGCTAGTTAGTTTCACATGTATTATTCAGAAGATTATTTTACTGAATATAATAATCAAGATACGATTGACTTTAACCATATGACCACATACATATGCATGTTATATATTTTCAAGAGAGTACATCTATCTTCGTAACTTGACATACATGTATCATCAGATTATATGATTATTGTTGAGATTAGCTCAAATGCTATTTCCTAGCGTGATTATAGATAGATTATGTGTAAGCGCTTTGTTTTATGCAATTTTGCTTACCTGAGCAATATGTGATTCAACAAATTTTAATTTATCTCAGTTGCATAAATGAGGAACACTTAGATGCATGCAATCGTCTATTCTTTCATACCTTGTTTGTTCATTTATACTTTTTCAGCATGATAGGTAAGAAAGTAATAGATACAAATTATCATACTTACTAATTGAAGGTTTGAAGTTACCTCACTTTTATCATTTGTAGTGTGGTCAAACGATTTGTCATTGGTTTGCCATAGTTTTGACTTCTTAGTTTGCTTCAAGATCAGGAGAGTCAGCGCGCATCATAAATGCATTATGTGTTGTTTCATCTTCATTCTCCTGATTTGAATGTTCCAATGTAAGCTTGTCATAAGTCAGGATGACTTCTCTTTTTTGGATCTTTTCCGAGAGAGAGAGAGAGAGTTTGTTCATTCCATATACTTGTTAAAAGATTCAGCATTGATGAGGTCAGATATGAGCTGGATCAGAAAACCAAGGTTTTCACTAGCTAATTCTCCTTAGCTGAGTATGGAATCTTCTTGCAAGTTTCAATTTACACGTGAGCAGCTTCTCTGTGAGATCCTCTTCTCCTTTCTTGAGTTGGTTTCTTAGAGGTTGTACTTCCTTCAGTATTCTTTGGATCATGGTTGCTTTTGACTGAAGAGTGTACCTGTTGACCATGGATCTTTTCGCTCTACACCTGTTAAGATGTTAGTATCTTTCAGAACGGTTAGGCTCTGATACCAATTGATAGTGCGAAAACCACACGAGAAATTGGGGGTTTGAATTGTGTGTGTGATTTTTGAGAACTTCTTTTCTAATACATCACAGTTATTAGTTTTCAAAGAGTGTTAGAGTGTGTGTGCACGCAGCGGAAAATTAACTTAAAACAGAAAATTAAAGCACACATGATTTTTATCTTGGTTCACCCCCATATTCAACAGGGCTACATCCAGTCCTTGGCTTCACCAAAATTTTCCACTATTTGATCAAATAGCACAAGTATTTTCAGGGACTTCTCCCAATATTAGAAGGACTTCTCCTATCAAGTATTGTACAGGACTTCTCCTAGTATTCTCAGGACTTCTCCTTTCAAGTATTCTCCAGGACTCCTCCTCACTAGTATTCTACAGGACTACTCCTGATTCTCTTTACAAATTGGGTTTGTTGTTCTACAGAAGTTCTCTTCAGTAAGAGTGGGTAGAAAGATGAAGCTCGGATTTACAGAGAGGATAAGAATTTAAGGTTCTCTGTTTTGTTTTGTGTGTGACTTTAAAGTAAGAGTAACACTCTATGGGTTCTTCACACAAATAGACGACTTAACTCAGTTGAAGAATGGCTTGAAGCTTTCTGAGTTTAAACCAATGGAAGCTTGGTTCTTTGGCCAACTTGGTTTGGATATGCAATAAGTTGTATTCAAGTCGCCGAGTTGTTCCGGAAGCTGATTTCTCTATTTATATCATCAGTAGAAGGTCTTCATTGAGCTTTGATGAAGAAGAGAAAAATAGATCCGTTCGTGTTCCTGCTTCCTTGTGAGTAACGACTAATTTTGTAATTTCGGATCAGCATTAAATGCGTTCTGTCAAGCATTAATTGCTTGGGTTGACATCGTCTGGCTCGTTGCCGTGTTCAGCTTTGTGCTTTTGTTTGAACATAATATCCCAGTGCATGCCAGCTAAGGACCATTAAATGCTATGAACAAAAAATTTGAATTTGAACGTTGAGAAGGTACGATGTTCAGAAATTTACGCCGTTGATTCAGCAAAATCATCTTGATTTGAGGAAAAGCAGAAAAGTAGAGGAACCGAGGAATAAAATATTAATTGTGTCCTTTTCTTCATTCTGCGATCAACGGTGCTTCATTTAATGTACTGACGAAGTAAATGATCTTTAAGACAAGAAGAAATTATGATGGATGAATTCTTCAAAATTTTGTCGAACAATTTCTTTAATGCTTCTGTTAAACTGATTCTTCATAACCTCATGACAAACATGCTTTCTGGAATTTATGACATTTGAGCACTTTGATGATTTGGGCAAACGGAGGCTTCATCCTGACATGTCAGACGGAGTCTTTACAGAATTTTTTAGAAGTTCGTCACTGAGTGAGTTGTCAACTGTACTGTATAGGCGGACAGACTTCCTTGTGCCAAACTCTCTCATCTTTCAGACTGTTCTTGCTATGCAGGTGGCCAGAAGCTTTCTCCTTTTGTGCTTCTGTTGAAGTTCTCCTTTTGAATGGATTGTCACCCAACCATTTTTGCATAGAGGCTGGAGATACTTCAAAGCTGGAGACCTTTGTTTAAGCTTGTGGCAAGACTTATTCAACTTTAACAAAGAAGTCTTCCTGTTGGTCAGTGTATTCAAGCACTGGACTGTTTCAACTTTATCTCATGCACTTTTGGTGTTGAATGATCATAGTTTCTTTAGTGCTTTCCAAAGGATGTTTGTTTACTTTTAGGCAAGCTTGGTCTTTAGTGAGTCGTCGGACTGTCTCTACGTGATTGCTTTCTTTATGCCTTCAGATAGTTCCTCTTGAAAACGTATGCAGTTGTTCTTTAGTGAGGACCCGGACGATTTCCACTTATTTGGCCTGTCTCATATTTCTGTGACTTGATAATGCCTTGTGGTTTTATGCAATCCTTTATGAGGATAGTTTTTCCTGGACATAAGGTGTTCAGCAAGTTAGGAATTCTACCTCAGAAATATCATATTATAAAGAAATTGTTAATTATCAAAACATAATAATTATTTGAATCTAACACCTCTTTGGGTTCTTTTTACTGAAATTACAGCGCCTAACGTAAAGTAAAACAACTAATTAAGTCATAATCCAGTGGAGGATTCGACCAATTTTATAAAAAAGAGAATTGTAAAGAAAAGATTTAAAATGCATCAAAGCAAGCATGGAAGAAGAATGAAATTGCATTGATAATAAAGGGTTTGGTTTCGCTCAATTACATACTTTGAAGTCTCAATTTGCTGTATATCTCGATTGCTTGGATGAGTAGCAAGATAAGAGTGTTTCGAGCAATTTGTTGCGAACCCTCATTTCCAGACCTGGCGTTTCTTATTTATAGGCTAAGTATCCAACTTCCCATAACGGTCGTGTAATCTGAGCTTTACACGTATCCTAATTACCATTCTTTGTCTTCCACGCTCTTGCAAATTTCAACCGTTCAAAACCATTTGTTGAAATGGGTTCTCTATCAGTCAAGTTTAGTCGAATCAACCTTTTCAATCTTTGGTTAAGTTTAAATTTGGTCTTCGACCAAAATGTCCCACCTAGTTTAATCGAATAAATTAGTCGAAATAACACGCCAGTAATCATTCGACTAATAAAAGACTTGGTGAAAATTTCAGGCTAACAAATGCCCCCAAAATATTATGCTTCAAGAAAATCTCCTTTCGAGAAGCATTATATTTCAATTATTTCGATTAATAAATAAAAAGATAAACTTGGTTATCAATTTTTTTATTAAAACCTCAAAGCTAACAGTTACAAGAGGCATGAACAGTATCACTAGCCCACTATGCTACTTATTAGCAATAATGGGTTAATGGGTTCCCAAGAAATCTAGCCCACGTGACTCAAGAAAGCATTGTGATGGGAATTTAATTATTTTAAAATTGGCTTCAGAAAACGTGCCAACCTTTCTAATCAACTTCCACCACTTGAGAAAACCTCTCACATTCTCCCATTTTCTCTTATAAATAGGGGTTTCTTCTTCTTTTCTCCTTTTTACTCTCTCTTTCTCCAGATTCATCTTCTCCAAGCCCTGTCGTAGAAGCAACCAAATTTCTCCCTTCAAAACTTTGTTTCAAAGCTTTTGCTCTTATGGCTTCCAACTCATCAACAAGTTCTGCTTCCATTCCCTTTGCTGGCAAAATGGAAGGTCCCATTCCTTCAGGCCCTCGTCAGTACGTGCCGAAGCCACCTCATGAAGCTGAACATATTGCAACATGGAAGTCATAGGTACTCATTCCTTTTTCTGTTGGGGATAGCACCTATGCGTTCTTAGGTCCTTACTGTGATAGTCATCCTCAAGGTTATAGTGAGTTCTTCCCTTGCCCTCTTGATTGTGAAAAGATCTTGGCTTTTAGGGATGTTTATGACATATCTTTCTTAGAGGATCCTAGCAGGGTGTTTAGGTCTTCCCCTATGTCCAAGAATGAGAGGTATCTGAGTTGACTTGATAGGGTATAGCCCAAAATATCCGAGCACTGGAAGAAATTGAGGATCTTCGACCTAATTCAATTATCGAGGTATAGCTTGAGTTATAAACCCCCTATGTTGTTAAGTTCCCTTTTCTTCTGGGAACGTTCGACTAATTCCTTCCATGTTCCGTTCGGAATGATTTCGCCCACTTTGTTATATATTGCCGCTATCACAAGCCTTCGACCAACCGACACTATCTACAAAGCCGGTGAAACTCTTCCTTCAACCCCAATCTAGCCTCCAAATCACATGTCCACTTTCAATCCCTTTATCATTCAATTTCACGGTACTTCTGACGAAGTTTCCAACTCTGAACATGTGGTCTTTCTTTGCCTATGGCTTTCGGCCTTTGTTTTATGCACCAAATCTCTCCTAGTTCCAAAAAGTACACTTCCCCTGGAAACTCTTCTGCACAAAGGAGTTGACATCTGTTTAAGTAAACTTCTCTTAGCCAATTTGTATCAATCACTGGGAAATGTCATTCTTCACCTCCAAAACCAAACAGAAAAACCCTTTTCTCCTGTGGGTCCTGTCTGGTTATTGCAATTATGGTTGAATGCTATGTTCGAGTCAAGATTGTCAGTAGCCTATCCTAGGAACATCTATTGACTATCTAGGGTCCTAGACTTAGATTTTTCTTAAGTCTAAAAAAAATCGGCGAAGGGTGACTTCAGGAAATTCTTCTCCTATTTTATCGACCTGCGTGATCATACTGAGTCGACTGCTCCCTTCAGCAGTCGAAGGTGTGGTCCTGATTGGTTTGTTAAACCATTTCCAGGTGAAACTGTTGGTTCTCAAGCTGAGAGTTTGGCCATTTGGGCCGAATTCTTAACTCCTAACCTTTTGCTCTCGGGGCTCACAGAAGAAGAACGTTGTCTCTTTGGTTATCAGCCACAACTTTTTGCTCGCCAATTTGGACTTAGTCAGTTGTGACCCACTCCTATTTTCAACAAATATCTGGCCATCTTCTTTTCTGACTTTGACTTAGACCACGAGCTCATCGTCAAAGCACTTAGATATTACAATAGCATGCTCCAACTTTGACTCCTTTTCATTTCGAGCTCTCTTTCTACTGTACTGAGCTCTTTGACACGTGGTGGAGCCAATATTAATCTTCCATATGTTTGACAATGGGTGAATGTATCCAGAGAATGGCTGCAGCTTTCTCTCAATTGCAGACTAAAGATCCCAAAAAGAAGCACAGAGATACGCATCGTCCGCTGTTGGAGATATGCAATATCGACTAAAGAAACGTCTGGAATCATCTTCCGTATTGACTGACAACAGAATGCACAGGTCGTCTGCTAAGGACCATCTGCGTGTTGAAGCAATGGATCGTCTCCCAAGCTATATCGTCTAGTCAGATGTATCGTCTGACCAGTACTATGCCAGCTGTAAACCTTATCTAGTAGTGCTAGCAATCCCGGAATATCCGGGATCTTATCTTGTGTTTATCATTATTTATGTTTCCCAATGTAATAATTTGATCTCGGACTATTCGTTGTCACTCAATATAAATACATAGCTTGTAACCAAGAATTATTAAGTTAAGTGATGACTGGGATTTGTATGATGTTTTTAGTGTCTTTTTATTTTATTTTATTTTATTTTTATTGAGTCTCATATAGTTTTTATTTCATTTTGTTAGTGTTTTCACTTTATTTTTACATTTGCATATAATTTAGAAACTTCTGTGTTCTTAGTACTTTTAGTTTAGTTTTATTGCATTTTAGTCCTTGTTAGAGGTTCAGGTCAAATAAAGGCATTTGTGGGGATCTTGATGCAAATAAAGGAAGAATTGTGGCAGAAAATTAATGGAGAAGAAGAAGCATCAAAGTGTTTATGTTGTTTAACACATATGAAAAAGGAATTGAAGGAAGAAATTAATGCTAATTCAGTTGTTGAGAGACAAGAATATGGCCACATGAAGGCCATTAATGGCCATGAAGCCTCATCAAGAAAGAATAATGAAACAGCCAAGGCATTGAAGTAGCAGACGTGTCCAACGCTCAAGCGTTGGCATTCAGCCTGGAAGCCCAGTTTGCATTATTTGCCAACGCCCAAGCGTTGGAGGGGCCAATGCTCATGCGTTGCGCCCCTGACTTGTGCCCAATTCCTATTTAATTCCAACGCTTAAGCGTTGGAAGGGCCAACGCTCATGCGTTGAGCCCCTGTTTGGCCACGTCTCCCATCACTTAATCCCAACGCTTGAGCGTTGGGACGCAGGCTGGGAAAATCTATAAATAGGCTGCTTATTCTCTTTTGTAAAACACACTTGGATATTTGGAGAAACACTTAGATACTTGTTCAGAGCATTGCCTGAGGTGTGGGAAGCCAATTCTTGAGCTCTCAATTCAGGTTTTTATCATGTTTCTCTTAGCCATGCTTGGCTAAGTTACTTAGTGTCTTGGGTTGTAGTCTATTTATTTTCTAGCCATGTTCTAAGTTTCTTTTGCAATATATGAATAAAGTTCAAGTTCTTAGTTTCTATTCTCTGTTATAATATTATGTTGATGTACACAAGTGTTCTTACCTTGTTCTTATGCAATGGTAGTTGTTAGGAATTGAGGGGAAATAGGAATAGAAAGAACGATTGCACGCCTCTTAGGTATAAGGGTGGCTTGTTAGTGTTGGCCTGAATTCATGAAATAATTGTCAATGAAATTAACTAATCATTAAGACATTAGGCTTAGTTAATAAATTGGAAATTCTTCTTGCTTAAGGAATTAACAAGTAGGAAACACTAGGCTATATCACCTAAGAACATGTTCTAGAATTCATATATGAAATTGATTCGAATAGCTTAAGCTAGAAATAAAGAAGCTCAACCCAAGCACTGTTTTGATCATATATTTTATCTAGTCTTTTTCCTATTCATTTGTTCCTACAAAACAACCTTCAAACAAAATCTTTTATTTTCTGTATTTTAAAGTTTAAACAATTGATTTTGGGGACTTGAATTACAACCGATCCCTGTGGGTTCGATATCTTTTATATTACGCGATAACCTCCATGCACTTGCGGATTTGGCTATAATTAAGAATCTGAAGTGTTGTACATTTTATCAATGAAGCTCTTCATTCTTTTCTTCACCACCTTCTCTTCCGCTTTCCTTGAGAACCTTCCTTCGTCTTACCCCAAAGGTTCTTCACATGGTATCAGAGTTAGTTTGATCCAAGTTTTTTTTTTCTTTTCTCCCCTGGCAGAAGCTCCGCTTTTGTGCCAAGCTTTATTTTCTACCATAAAAATCAAGAACAGAGGGCTAACACTTGTTGACATTTCTTTGAGAACCGGCTTTATGCCTTATCTTTTTCCTTTGCTTTCCTTTTCGATGCTGAGACTCATGAACAGAGGGCTTACCCCCATTGACGTCCCTCTGAGCTCAAGCTTTTATATTTTACGACTTTCTTGATTTATCCTCTTAATGCTGAGACTCATGAACACAGGGGTAACACTTGCTAACGTTCCTCTGAGCTCAAGCCATGGCAGCCATAAGGCCTCTGAGACTCAGATGCAGGAGCCCAAGTCAACAACCTCTGAGGTTCCCATTGCAGTACAAGCCCAGGCAAAACTTCCTCGGATTGGCATGAAAAGATCATTGCTCCGAAGTGCCTTTCCAAAACCAATTTTCTTTGTCCTGGTGAAGCAGATCTGGTGGATCTGGCCGAAGCAGCACAATTCATCTTCCATGTTCTTCATCTCATGCCCCAATCCTTTGATAGTGCAAGAAACACACAAGAAAGGGGGGTTTGAATAGTATGACTCATTTTTGAAAACTTCTTTCGATGATAAACATTAATTATTGGTTTTCAAAGAGAGTTATTGATTATGAAAATATGCATGTATGCAGCGGAAAATATAACATAACATGAAAAGTAAAGCACACATGATTTTTATCCTGGTTCACCCCCATAATCAACAGAGCTACGTCCAGTCCTTGGCTTCACCAAGATTTTCCACTATTTAAACAAATAGTACAAGTATTATCAGGGACTTCTCCTAACAAGTATTATCAGGACTTCTCCTTACAAGTATTTTTCCAGGACTTCTCCTCATAAGTATTCTGCAGGAATTTTCCTGATACCTTTTTCAAGGATTTGTTTTTCTACAATAATTCTCTTCAATAAGAGTGGGTAGAAGAAATGAAGCACGGGTTTTACAGAGAGGATAGGAAGTTTAAGTTTCTTTGTTTTGGGCTGTGTGTGAGTTAGGATGAGACTAACACTCTGTAGGTTCTTCACACACATAAACAACTCAACTCAGGTAAGGATTGGCTTGAAGCTCTCTGAGTTTGAACCAATGGAGTCTTGGTTCTCTGGGCAAACTTGATATGCAAGTTTGAATTCAAGTCGCCAAGTTTCTCCGGAAGCAGGATTCTCTATTTATATCTTCAGTTGAAGATCTTCATTCCTCTTTGACAGAAGGAGAGAAAACATGTCCGTTAGTGCTTCTACTTCCTTTGCAGTGAGTAACGACTAATTCTGCATTTCTGAACAGCTCTGAGACACGATCTGCTAAGCATTGATTTGCTTGGGTTGACATCGTCTGGCTCCATTTGAGCGAGTTGCCTTGAGCTATGTCTTCTGTATTTAATGCTCAAGAATTCCAGCTGTGGTATTTTGTTTGACCATTATACCCCAGTGCGTGCCAGCTAGTGCCAATCAAATGCTCTGAATAGATATTTGAATTTTGACCATTGAATGAGTACGATGCTCAGAGATTTAAGCCGTTGATTCCGCGAAGTCGGCTTGATATGAGGAAAAGTAGAAAAGCAGGGGGACCCAGGAATAATATATTAATGGTGTCCCTTTCTTCTTTCTTCCATCACCAGTACTTTATTTAACATGCAGGCGAGGTAGATGTCTTTTGATCCAAGAAGCAATTATCCTAGATGAGCTCTTCAGAGCTAGGTTGAATAATTTCTTTATTGCTTCTGTTGAACTAATATCCTCGTAATGCATGCCTTTTGACATTCGTACCCTTTGCGTACTTTGATGCTTTGAGCAGACGAATTCTTCATTATGATTTGGCAAACGCAGTCTCCATATAATATTCAGAATTTCGCTATTGAGTGAGTTGCATCGGCAGACGAACTTTCTCCATTCAGTCTTTCTTGAGATTAAGAATATTCTTGACTTGTAGATGACTGAATATTTCCTTCTCTTTTTTGCTTCCACTGAAGTTCTCCATTTGAATGAGTTGATTCACAACTTCTTTGTATGATGCTAGAGAAGCTTCAAAGCTAGGAACATTTTTTTCATGAGTTGTCATTCTTATTCAGCTTTAGATGGAACAGTCTTCCTGTTGATCACGGTTTATTCAGGCACCGGACGGTTTCAGCTTCTTGAAGTAGATCTTGACTTTGAGAGAGCTTAGCTGATTGAGTGTCTTCAAAAGGATGTTTGCTATTTTGAATTCACTGCTTTAGTTTCCGTGAGTCACCAGACTGTCTTTACATAAATGCTTTCTTTGTATGTCTTGACAGCTTTTCCTTCAAGGTGTATGCAGTAATGACCGGACGATTTCTTCTAGCAAGACTGATTCTCTTGATAATGCTTTGAGATTCATTCCGTGATTCTAGTAGATAGATTTTCCTGGATATGAGAAAATTTACGGTGTTAGGAATTCTATCTCTTATGATATTAAACCTTAAAGAAATTGTTAATTATCAAAACATAATAATTCATTTAATTGTTTGAATCTAACAATCTCCCCCTTTTTGATAATGACAATTTCTTTGAAGAAAAAGGTTTAGCATGTATTAAAATATTTCTTGAATTAGGCACTTCATTATTTTCAGATGAAAATAGTTTTTCTTTAAGATATTCTATTATGTAGAAAAACATGATCGATCTTTAACGGTGCATAAACAGGTGCAATTTTGTTCTTGGGCGGACGGAGACTTACATTCCAAAATAACTTAACTCCTAGAGTTTGTTTATCTTTGCTCCCCCTAAATTTGATATTCCTACATAGTTCATTTTTTCATAGATTTTTCTAGTGAGCTCCCCCTGAACTAATGCTATAGGGCTTATTTTATCTTTTCTCTTTTAATCCCCCATTTTCTTTAAGGCTTCTATTGGTTGGTTTGTATCATATTCTATTGGTTGGTTTATCCTATTATTTCTATATCTCTATTCTTCCTTTTCCTTTTTTCTCTACCTAGTTCTTCTCACCCTTTGGCCTTATCAAAAAGAAACTTATGATAAGGCAGTAAATAAAGAATTAACGCTGAACTAGAGAGATATGTATATAAAGAAATGCAGAAGGAAATTGTTGCAAGATAGAAATAAAATGGTTCAAGATAAAGAAGTAAGAGAGTAGGGATCATTTGTTCTTCTTCGCTTGTTCGAAGTAGCTCCTCATCATGGCCTCTATGGCTTCAAATCTTGCATCCATCCTATCAGAGAGTGATTGTGTCACAGCTTCAGTACGATTGATTACTTCATCCCGCAACTCCTGATTTTCCTTCACATTGGTTGACCTGACTTCCAAAATTGTTTCCTTTAGCAGAGTCAAATCAGTTCTGGCATCAAAGGAGTCTTCAGCAGACGGATTTGCATTTGTGTGCTCTTGTGCCGGAATTTCGTCAGCTTCAGGAAGGTCATCCTTTGGAAGGGCAACTGATATGGGTTGAGCATTTGTAATCTTAGCTCCCGAATCATTTTCTGGGATGTCAGTTGTAGTAGCTTCATTTGGAGAGGATGGAGATGCATCACATGGACTTTCCTCAGAGTCCGAAGACGTGGTGAACACATCTCTGGATACAGTTATAACTTGAGGTAAAGAAATAGCTGGTGCATATGATGGAGAGCTTTGTGGGGGTGCAGAAGTAGTTGGTAGAGGATGAGGTTGAGGTCTTGCAGTAAGTAGAATAAGCGACCATGATCCATGTTGAAACACAACGCTTTTAACGTCATGAATCAGACCGAATGGAATGGTGCTTATATGAATGTGTCTGAAAGCAGACAGTTCCCACTCATGGTGAAAGATACCGTACCTTGACCTTTCAGCAAATGAAATTTGGATACCGTCAAGGTCAGGAGGAGACCATAGACGAGCTTGAATGCAGAAGTTAAAGCCCAGCAGATCCACCATCAGATTGGAATCATAAACAGCATTCTCCATTGTGACCATTTTGGGAACCTGCATAGAAATGGGCGTAACCATCCGGCGAGACCTTCTTGGGACATGACCAAGAAAGGTTCTTGTTTCTTTTAGTATGGGTCCCTTGGGTTGAGAGGCTTTGACGACATTCTCCTGTTCATCCTCAGATGCAGAAGCTTCTTCAGTAGCTACTTGTTGAGTCGCCAGAATCTCATTCAGAGATATATCTGGATCAGCAGCATGATTATCTTTATCTTCATCAGCTTTCTTTGCTTCAACTCTTTGCTTATTCCTTGGGTTTGAGGTCTTAGATGCTCGAGTTTTTGTTCTTTTTCCAGTACCTCTTACCTTCTTAGGAAGAGCTTGTTCTTCAGCAGCCGGACGAACAAATTCATAGGTTTATGGGCTTGCTGCATCGACATTCATTGGACTAGTGGCAGTTGCCAAGTTGGGATTAGCTTGTTTAACGTCCAGGGGACGAATTTGATCCTCAGACTGTGTCTCCTTTGGATTTTTAGGTGACGGAATTGGTGGTTGACTTGGATTTTGCAGGAGCTGCGTTTCTTGAACATCAGCATTTTCCCGGACGGACTTAGTGTCGGACTGTTTCTTTTTGGACTTGGATGGACGAACATAATCAGGGTCAACAATCTTCCTGTACATTCGGATTCTAGGAGTGATGTTCTGACCCCATTTTTTAGCTCCTTTGACAAAGTTTGGCCTCCACAATGGTGTGCCAAATGGGAGAGGGAATTGCTTCTTCAACTTCACATGCACCCAATGGCTATCATCAACATTGCACAGCACAGCAATGGGTGAAGGAGTTGTTACTGGCCCTATCAGAGGTAGATAAGTACATAATTCCCTAAGGCTTAGGGTGACCAGGATGAATTTGAAGGCAGTTGCAGCAAGTAATCCCATGTCAGGGACGTTGAACCACTTTGGGGAGAAAGCTGGTTCATCAGGGCCAAGAGTCAGTGCATTTCGCACGCTTTCCAGATGATCTTCTGATTCTAATGTCCTTAAGTGCAGAGACCGTCTGGTATCAATTTCTTCTATCATTCTTCTTCTTATCCCTGGCCATTCACTTTCATTGTTCCCTAGCCATTGGGCAATGCACCTATAACCGCAGTTGCCATCGTCTTCCACATCAACAATGTCTTCCACAAAGTCATGAAATAAGGTTGGCACTTGTGAAAGATACTTTGTGAGAGCGGTTCATGATTGAGCAGTATCTGGAATAGAATCCAGAGGCACCTTCTTCATGTTCTTCAGCAATGAAGCTATTGGGATATCGTCTTCATCATCTTCAGAAAGAGATTGATTTTTCTGAGTAGTGGTGATTTCTGCTCCGTGATTCTCCACCAAGCGTTTTCGTTTGGTCTCTGGTTCAGATGGAGACTCTATCTCTGTCATCTTTCTAGAATCAGAGATATAGTGTCGTTTAGTGGGTGGAAGAGAGTCATCACTGATATCCTCCTCAGCTTCATTGTCCTGCTCTGCGTCTTCATTCTCTTTCTGCTGCTTCCTTTCCCATTCAGTCAGCAAACTTTTTGGAACACCAGAGTTATCAACTCTCAACCTCATTTTCTTAACATCCCCGAACTTGATGGGGGTAGGATAGATGTAATCATGGACGATAAGCTCACTTTGCTCCTTCATTTCGTCAATGAGCTTTTTCTTTCTCAACATGCCAGAGATGAGAGCTCCATATGGAAGGTTTGACACTGGACTTTCTAGCGTGTTGATGATGTGGTTGAAGATTAAATAGGGAAGATTAATCTTCTGCATGTGCACCATTTGATAAAGGGCCCAGTGAGATAGCTTGTTCACTAGGTCACGAGCGCCTTCCTTTGGAATCACTATTTTGCTTAGCACAGCGTGAGGAAACTTGCACTCGTCAATCAGGTTGTTGGCGTTAGTTCCATGGATCTTGGGATCCTGTTTCCAAATGCAGTTAGAGCTGGGCGCAGATAATTCCCATTTTGGCCCGTAGATTACCCGTTCATTCACTTTGACATCCATGGTTACGGCAATATCTCCTGGAGAAACATTAGTGACAACCCTCATGCATCTGGACTTAATGATGACTGCTCCTTTCTTGACTCAACAGTCAAAGAACTCTTTGACTATGGGTTTGATAACGGGGGTTGCAGAGACTTTCATGAGGTTGGTCCAGTCTTGAAACAATATGAGGTCCAGTCCTGCAAGTTTTGCGTAGCTGTAGATGTTGAGATCAATATACCTTGGGGACACAAGCTCTCTCTCTCCCAAGTCCATCACTTTCTGCTTTCCGAGCATCGCTTCTTGTTCTCTTCTGTTTGCAGCAATGTTCTTGTTCCTCCTATTGATTATTTCTTGTGGAGCAGAGGTTAGTTCGGGTTCAGCAGCACTCTGTTTCTTGGGGACCATTGGAGATTTCTGCAAAGAAGGATTAGTGGAGGAAAAGAGGCAAGTAGCAACTAGCAAGAAGATTCAGAGTGTTGAGAATAGATTGTGAATGTAGACCTTTTGTTAAACGTATTCAGAATGCAAAAAGGTTTTACTTGTTTAACGTGAGGAAATGATTAGTTCTTTAATTGATGTGAGAGAGAGAGTGGACATAGCATGCGCATGAAAATCTTTAAATGTGCAGTCATGGAAGTTGAAAGATTTGATGCGTGTTGAGAACGCTTTAGCATATGAAATGATACAGCTGTTTACCAATAACCCAGACGTGGGTGTCGTGGATGTCTGATCGTGTCCTTTCAGTTATTCACAGACGTTCTCGCTTGGATGTTGCTTAATTAATCACCAGACGGTGACCAACTCTTGATTCAATTTATTTTGGCGGCAACCTTCATTTGAGTCAGACGTTGTCTTCTTGTATGATCGTCTAGCTTCACATGCTCAATCATTTTACTTTCATCCTGTAATCATATATCTTTTGTCCTGCACACATCAATAGAGTTCTTTTGCCAAAGAACTTCATTAGCATCTTCTTGTTATTCTATTGGCCACTAGTAGTAGAGTTTGTATGCTCTTTATTTAACAAATATAGACAAGTTAGGAATACTCCCTGTGAGGAACTTGTCATAAGTTCTGTGCTTTGCAGTGCAAGTCATAGAAAAGCAGAGGGACCCAGGAAAAATATATTAATGGTGTCCCTTTCTTCTTTCTGCCATCGCCAGTACTTTATTTAATATGCAGACGAGGTAGATGTCTTTTGATCCAAGAAGCAATTATTCTGGATGAGCTCTTCAGAGCTAGGTTAAATAATTTCTTTAATGCTTCTGTTGAACTAATATCCTCGTAATGCACGCCTTTTGACATTCGTACCCTTTGCGTACTTTGATGCTTTGAGCAGACGAATTCTTCATTATGATTTGGCAGACGCAATCTCCATATAATATTTAGAATTCCGCTATTGAGTGAGTTTCATCGGCAGACGAACTTTCTCCATTCAGTCTTTCTTGAGATTAAGAATATTCTTGACTTGTAGATGACTGAATATTTCCTTCTCTTTTTTGCTTCCACTGAAGTTCTCCATTTGAATGAGTTGATTCACAACCTCTTTGTATGATACTAGAGAAGCTTCAAAGCTAGGAACATTTTTTTCATGAGTTGTCATTCTCATTCAGCTTTAGATGGAACAATCTTCCTGTTGATCACGGTTTATTCAGGCGCCGGACTGTTTCAGCTTCTTGAAGTAGATCTTGGCTTTGAGAGAGCTTAGCTGATTGAGTTTCTTCAAAAGGATGTTTGCTATTTTGATGTCACTATTTTATTTTCCGTGAGTCACCAGACTGTCTTTACATAAATGTTTTCTTTGTATGTCTTGACAGCTTTTCCTTCAAGGTGTATGTAGTAATGACCGGACGATTTCTTCTAGCAAGACTGATTCTCTTGATAATGCTTTGAGATTCATTCAGTGCTTCTAGTAGATAGATTTTCCTGGATATGAGAAAATTCACGGTGTTAGGAATTCTATCTCTAATGATATTAAACCTTAAAGAAATTGTTAATTATCAAAACATAATAATTCATTTAATTGTTTGAATCTAACAGCCTTCGCTCCGAGTACGAGCATCAATGTCAAAGGAGCACAATTTTTCCTGGAATTATATTTCCACCCTTGTTAGTGATGCCTGCAAGGGACGCACAAGCAAGCAAGTTACAGCAAAGAAGGTCAAACTCAACGTGTTTTCGAAGGCTATCTTCCTTCTAAAACCACATTCAGTTTGCAGGGGGATGTTAGAGATAAGCATCGTCTGCTGTTGGAGATACGCAGTACCGACTAAAGAAACGTATGGAATCGTCTGCCGTATTGACTGACAACAGAATGCACAGATCGTCTGCTAAGGATCATCTGCGTGTTGAAGCAATGGATTGTCTGCCAAGCTATATCGTTCGGTCAAATGTATCGTCTGACCAGTACTATGCCAGTTGTAAACCTTATCTAGTAGTACTAACAATCCCAGAATATCCGGGATCTTATCTTGTATTTATTATTATTTACGTTTCCCAATGTAATAATTTGACCTCGGACTATCCGTCGTCACTCTGTATAAATACATAGCTTGTAATTAAGAATTATTAAGTTAAGAATCTGAAGGGTAGTACATTTTATCAATAAAGCTCTTCATTCTTTTCTTCACCACCTTCTCTTGCTCTTGCCTTGAGAACCTTCCTTCGTCTTTCCCCAAAGGGTCTTCACAAAGAAGCACAGAGATAGGCACATCAAATAAATAAAGAAATTCCAAAAATATTTTGAAGTAGTATATTTTCGTAGTCGAATTGAGTATGTATTTGCGCAGGCGGCTAACACTTTAAGAGAAAAACTCGAAAAGATATTTCCAAAAATTCATTTTCCTCCACATGGTAGAGATAGCTTCAATAGGGTGTGGATGTTCTCGGCTTGAAGGATATTTCACCTCGTGGAGAATACATTTATTAGACAAATAAAAAAAAGAGGACGAGGTATTTCTCCAAAGATCGGGTGAAACCTTGCCTTTTGGCATATAATCCATTGTAGTTGATTCATCAAGATTAGACTTCTTTGAGAGAGGAGAATGAATATTTGAAATTTTAATAAAAATGTTGACTTTCTTCACATGCTTTTTCTTTTTCTATTTGGATCGTTATGGGTAGCCTGAATGGTTGGATTTGACGCAGTTGGTTGATCGATATAGCCCAGCTGGACGATCTCACATCCCATTAAGTTCACAGTCAAGCATTAAGGCATTTCAATTTCCCTTGAAATGCAATTTATATGATCCTCTGATTCCCTCTTATCCCCTTCATTGTAATTAAAGAGGTCTTGGCTATATAAGAGGCACTCTAGCTCTTCATAGGTGTTTACGCTTAAGATTCTGAGAAGTCGGGTAAGGTCACTAACCAACTGAGCTTTGTTTCCAGAGTTTTTTGGTGAATATTTGGCATCCACCATTGGGCCAAGTAAAAAAAAATCATAGACCTCAACTCTTAAACTTGTGATCCCGTCCAAGAAAAAGATGGTGACGACTGGAGTAAGAGTTTCGATCCCAACAGAGACGGGGCAGGAATTTCATAGACTTTGATTCAAGAATTGATGGCTAATCAAGCCAACTTGCATAAGCAGAAGCAGCAAGAATCTCATGTGGCAAATTTATCCGGTTCGCACGAACAAAATCAAATACTGCAAGATCAGATGACCAATCTTGTTCGTGAATAAGGGAGAAGGGAAGAGAAACCGCAAGGCAAAATCATAGTTGATTTTCATCCCTTTTGCAGAAGAAATTTCTTATACTATTATTTCTGTCAACTTGTTTACTCGGATATTTGGTAAACAACTAGAAATTCAAAATGTGATAAAGAGGCTGGATTTTGATTCTCTTTGGGTTCTTTTTACTGAAATTACAGTGCCTAACGTAAAGTAAAACAACTAATTAAGTCATAATCCAGTGGAGGATTCGACCAATTTTATAAAAAAGAGAACTGTAAAGAAAAGATTTAAAATGCATCAAATCAAGCATTGAAGAAGAATAAAATTGCATCGAAAATAAAGGGTTTGGTTTCGCTCAATTACATACTTTGAACTCTCAGTTTGCTGTATATCTCGGTTGCTTGGATGTGTAGAAAGATAAGAGTGTTTCGAGCAATTTGTTATGAAACCTCGTTTCTGGACCTGGCGTTTCTTATTTATAGGCTAAGTATCAAGTTGCCCATAACGGTCCTGTAATCTGAGCTTTACACGTGTCCTAATTACCATTCTCTATCTTCCACGCTCTTGCAAGTTTTAACCGTTCAAAACCATTTGTCGAAATGGGTTCTCCATCAATCAAGTTTAGTCGAATCAACCTTTTCAATCTTTGGTTAAGTTTAAATTTGGTCTTCGACCAAAATGACCCACCTAATTTAATCGAATAAATTGATTGAAATAACACACCAGTAATCATTCGACTAATAAAAGATTTGGTGAAATTTTCGGGCTAAGACAACTTCACCACACTAATGTTGGATTATTATGATGACATATCTGATCCAAAGGAATATTTGGTTCCTTTTAACACCAAAATATTAATAAATGATGCAACTAGCAAAATGTTTCATGGAACGTTTTAAAAGGCAACATTGACTTGGTTTACCATCCTTCCTCTACATTCCATTGCTAATTTTATGCAGTTTTCAAAAATATTTTTGTCTCATTTCTCTACCAAATAGGGACATTGTATCACTCCAGTAAGCCTCTTCAACATTCGACAGCAATCGGGTGAGTCTTTGAAAGAACACTTTTTTCGATTTACTAACATTATAATGCAGGCAAAAATCCAAAATTAGACCATTTGTGCTGAGGCGTTTGAAAATGGTTTGAGAACATGGTCGCTTAATAGTGACTTGTTAGTTCAGGTTGCCAAATCAATGGAGGAGATTCAGGCTTTTTTTTTAATATTGCAAAAAAAATAACAAAATATGTTGCAAAAAAAAATATAGCCAACTATGGCTGTTTTAGCTAAGCTGGCTGCTTAGGTGGCATTCAGGAGGGAGTCGCAGGTCAGCTTGCGACTTGCATGGGACTTGCACGTCTGGATATTTACAGCAGGCGTGGAAATCTAGGCGCAGTGGGAATCATGGGGGCAGCTTTATCTAGGAATCGCGTTGACCAACGCGATTTCTCGTAGTGAACACGAGGCGCGTCAGACTCCCCGACTCCTGTGCATGGCCGCCACGTGGCACAGGAGTCGCGACACACCCTGCGATTCCCTTTCAACATTTCTGGAGGTCTCAAGCCCCTATATATAGACCACCATAACTCCTCATTTTTCACCAATTTATTCATCCTCTAACTCTCCTCTCAAAACCTCCACGATTTTTCCTCTCAAAATTCAAGACCTTCCTATCCAAATATTCAAGATCTTCTACTTCTTCTCCCACTATCCTCAAGCTCAATTACTCTCATTATCCTTCTATATTCTAACTCAAGGAGAAAGGTTAATTTTGCATCAATCTTTCAAGTTGAAGGTCTAGTGCTCACATATTCTCCACAAACTCACTCACTCACTCTCTTCAAGGTAAAGTCCTTAAACTCTCTCCATATCCTAATTCTACATCTCAAGTCCAATTTAAGTTTTAATAATATTATGTTGACATTAATATTTAGGGTTTAGAAATATTATTTTAATTATTTAAATTAGAATTTTATTCTACATTTCAAGTCCAATTTAATTTTTAATAATATTATGTTGATATTAATATTTAGGCTTTAGAAATATCATTGTAATTCTTTAAATTAGAATGTTATTCTACATCTCAAGTCCAATTTAATTTTTAATAATATTATGTTGACATTAATGTTTACGGTTTAGAAATATTATTGTAATTCTTTAAATTAGAATGTTATTCTACATTTCAAGTCCAATTTAATTTTTAATAATATTATGTTGACATTAATGTTTAGGGTTTAGAAATATTATTGTAATTCTTTAAATTAGAATGTTATTCTACATTTCAAGTCCAATTTAATTTTTAATAATATTATGTTGACATTAATGTTTAGGGTTTAGAAATACTATTGCAATTCTTTAAATTAGAATGTTATTGAATGTAGGAACCTTATGGCGAATGAAGCGTACATCAATCCGAGCCCTCTAAATCCGAGTCTTCTGCACCTACAGGACAAGCACGTCTCCAACCATGTGTGGAACGAAGAACCGAACAAAATTTTTAACGTTAGAAAACCGGCGGTGAACCATCATAGCATTCCATATTTGATTGTAGGCCGCCTCCAAAGCGCCAGGCTATATGAGGTGGCATGTGTTAGGCATGAACCTCTTGACAAGGAGCTGATATCTGCTTTGGTGGAGCGTTGGAGGCCAGTGACGCACACCTTTCACATGCCATTCAGGGAAGTCACAATCATGTTACAGGATGTGGTTGTGCTTCTAGGCCTAAAAGTAGATGGCCTTCCTGTCACCGGCAGCACCTGGCTTAACTGGAAACTTCTCGTGGAAAATATGCTAGGAGAGGCTCCTCACCCAGATGCTATTAAGGGAGGTATAATTAAGCTGTCTTGGTTGAGACAACTTATGGCGAACATGGTGTTGGACCCAGATGACGATGATGTATTGGACCGGTATGCCCGAGCCTCCCTACTTGTTTTTCTTGGCGATTTCATGTTCATCGACCACACTGGTGCAAGGATAGCAATGAAATATCTAGCATTGCTAGGCGACTTTGATCAAGCGAGTCTTTACAGCTAGGGATCTTCACTTCTTGCTCATCTATACCATGAATTGTGTGCTGCAACCAACCATTAGAAAGTCGAGATCGCTGGCTGTACATATCTTATACAGCTGTGGGCCTGGACAAGGATACCCGGTATTGGGCCACAAATGTCGGGACTTGATGCCATAGTCGGACATCCACTCGCTACTAGGTATGCTCTTAATCTTGTTATATTCTCAATATTGATAATGTAACACATTCATTTCCTTCATAATGTAACACGTTCACTTTGCGTAGGTGGAACGACGTTCTGGCGAGTTACGAAAGGCTGTCAATTGATGAATACCACACCATAATGGACACACTTCACAGCAACGAAGTGAGTTACATGTAAAATTATATTCCAGATCTTCCTGGTTGTTTTTAGTTTTGCATGTATTTCTTTATTGACATCATCCTGGTTGTTTTTAGTTTCGATGGATGCCATGTGGTGATGATGTATTGGCCGCGCTTCCAAACGAAGTTCAAGCAAGTAGCAGCATATGGAGAGCTGTTGTCCCAATAATCATATACTGGCGTGTAAAGTGGCATCAACCCGACCGGGTTGTGCATCAATTTGGGATGCAACAGCCAGTACCTCAACAGCCCCTGCAGAGTGAGGAGTTGCATGACACTTCGCTGAAGGGAAAGGAGAAAGAGGACTGGGTGCAGAAGATGCAATACTTCATAAACATATGGGACCACAGGCACGAATACGTCTTCACACGACCAATGGCGCAGAACTTCGTAGGCCTGGATGATCAATACATGTTGTGGTACGCACAACACTCGAGGCGATGGGTAACGCGTAAGGCTGCAACAGCTGGACAAGCAGTACTATTCTTGTCTGTTCCTTGTGTAATTCTTTATTGATTACTATTATTCTTAATGTTACATATGTTTCTATTTTATTTTGAATACACAGATTGAGTGTATTCATCAAATTTGATATGCGTTTTCTCCGATGAGCCAAGTCCAATGGACAAATGACCGACTGCTGCTGGAACTGGAGTGTTGACTTGCACTATTACACGAGGTCGACCGGATCAGACGACCGTCTATTCCCGCTCCAGACAGGCCCCTGGAGGTCCAAATACCCGCACAAGAAGCAATACCTGTGGTCGGCAAAACTGAGGGAAAGGGTCTTGGAAGACGAAGAACACCCCATGTTGCACAAGGAGTTCCTCTAGGAGGTACTGAAAATCCAAGACCAGGGGTCTACTTCACGCCAACCCAAGAGCTTGACAATCCATACACGCAGTACCATTGGTATGAATCCACTCAGACAGAGCAAAGCCCGCAGCCACATGGGCAGGTTCCCGAGTCCCAACCAGCATATTATGGTACGAATCCTTATGAGGCGTCTGGTTCGCATCCTTATATTCCATATCCTTACAGGGCGTCAGGATCCCGTCATTATGTGCCGGAACCTTATGGGTCGCAGTCGTATACCGGAGGCACCCATGTTGATGATGACTACCACACACCGGTCGATCTGCAAGGGCAAACGGGGCAACAGGGAGGCTTTTCTAACATGGTCTTGGATATCCCAATGCAGTCAGGAGGTTCACATAATTACAATGTTGATCCTACACAAGTTCGTGACACCCAAGCGAGACACCGGCCTTCCCTGCCTTGTGGCATAATATGGACAGGCAAGCGAGACACTGACCTTGGCCTCCTTGTGGCACTCGTGGACGTCACACCCATTGAGGGCTATCAATTAACCAATGACTGTACTGTACTATTTTTTAATGTCTATTTTCTTGACATATGTGATATTTGACTTAATCATGCCTGCATAAAACTTGCTATCAATCTGCATGGTTAAATGTTATTACAAAGGGTTAAATCTTATTACACCAACAACAACAGAGATTACAAACACACTCTCGGATCATATCTCATTTATCTCTGAAGTGAACTGGTCCTCCAACTTGGTTGAGACTCCAACAAATCCATCTCGTTTCGGATACGAGTTGACTTTAGACATCCCTTGCCATGAACTATTGTTGGATCTGGAATAATCCTAGGCCCATCAACCAGACCCGTGTTCATGACATCTTGAACAGGATACCACTGAAACTGATATGCATCGACAATACTCTGTATCCTGTACACAGGGTCAACGTACGCGTAATAATCGAACGACGATATCAGGCAGGACGCTATAACATGTTCGCAAGGGTATCTGAATGCTTGGAATATGCCACAAGTGCATGTCCTGTTATCTAGATCGACTACGCATTTTGTACCTTGCCTCCAGGGTCGGCGTGGGTTGAATCCTTCCTCCACTCCGAAGCTGGTCCTCTGAATGTTGTACGTGCGTACGGTATGATGAGTTGCATCGCTTGACCACAGTTCCAGTTTTTCCATTAACTTCGTGCAATAAACTTTGCCGACTGAAAGTTCTGCACGTGCGACGGTACCTCTCTGGACAAAGCAATCCACGAGCCTCCCATATGCGCACTTCACAAGTGCTATGATTGGCATGTTTCTTGCCCCCTTTAACATCTTGTTAACAGCTTCAGACAAGTTGGTTATCATGTGGTCGTATTTACGTCCACCATTATCGCAAGCGAGGCTCCATGTCTCCTTTCGGATGCCATTGTTAGTCTAGATAGAAACCTGAGAGGGGGGGTGAATCAGGTTTACCCGATTTTCGCCTTGATACCTTCTTACTTTCAAGATAAATGTAAATGCAAACGATTGCAGCGGAAATAAGCGTTGCTTGAAAGTAAAGATGAAGGGTAGAAGAATTCACACACAGAAATTTATCCTGGTTCACCTTCTATCCACCGAAGGCTACGTCCAGTCCCTCAACAAAATCCCTTGAGGATTTTTCCACTATTGATAAAAATCTCTTACAAGTTCTTACACCAAGTACCTTAAGAATTTCTATCAATCACCTGTGAAAGTATACCACTTTCAACAGCCCCTGAAAGTACACCACTTTCAGTTCCTGAAGGCAAACCACCTTCAGACCTTGAAGGCTAGACCACCTTCAATCAACACCCTGAAAGTACACCACTTTTAGTAACAACAACCCTTCACCGAGACCCACGGTGAATACTCAATCTACCAGAAAGAGATGAAGAAGAGTTTACAATTTGGCTGTATCAATCCTTTAACATACAAGTGGATTGATCATGAGAATTTATGCTTTAAGGCTCTTAAGCATAATAAGATTCTGAGTTCCTCAAGATATGAACAACTAGAGTGTTCTCTTAACAATGAAGATCATGAAATCAGAATTTAGGCTCTTTGAAAGTTTAAGTGCTAAATGACTTAATGAAAGAACTCTTTTGGCAAAGCTTTGGCCTAATGATGTACTCTCATGTGTTTTTTTGTTCTGGACTCAAATGGACTTTATATAGGCATGAGGAAACGTCCTTGAACCAATGCAACCCTTCCCAAAAGGTTTGAGACACAATGGTTCATGAAAAGATGCAACTTTTTGTGTGTGTAATCGATTACATTACTTAGGTAATCGATTACACTAAAAGCCGTTGCAGTTTGAATTTCAAATTCAAACATGTAATCGATTACAAGCAAGAAGTAATCGATTACTTTCCTAGGTGCAATTGATTATCAGAAATCTGAAATCGATTACACTCAAGTCCAATATCCAGAAACTTGAACTTTTAAGATCGGCTTAAGTTTTTCTACTTCTTTTAACTTATGAAAACATTAATCTTGATTAGCTTAGATGTTTTAAGGAGCCTTTATACTTTGAGAAGCCTTTAGAAGCATAACTCACCTAAACTAAGACTTCTAGGTAAATGTTGAACTATAAAGCATTGTTTCCTCTAAGTCTTCTTTTCTTCTTTTTGCCGATGAGTTTGTCGTCATCAAAACCTCAGCCAGGGTCAGGAGCAAGACCTTCCTTTGTAGAGTTCATAGGGGGTTTTCTTCAGAATAGGTCTAATAAGAACTCTATTGGAAACATAGCAAGCAGTACTTACAGCATCAGCCCAGAAGTATTTAGGAAGATTGGATTCACTTAGCATGGTTCTTGCTAGTTCTTCAAGTAGTCTGTTCTTCCTTTCTACAACACCATTTTGTTGTGGTGTTCTTGGAGTGGAGAAGTTATATGATATTCCATTCTCATCACATAATTCTTGAAATTGATGATTCTGAAATTCTCCACCATGATCACTTCTAATAGAAGAGATCTTCAAAGCCTTTTCATTTTGAACTAGCCTTGCATATCTTTTGAATGAGTTGAAGGCTTCATTCTTATGAGGCAAGATTACCTCCAAAGCTCTTAGTTCTTGATGGTCCGAACAAATCCATATGTAGTAATTGGAGAGGTCTTGTAGTTGAGACTATATTCTTTGGCTTGAAAGACGTTCTGGTTTGCTTCCCCTTTTGACATGCATCACAAAGCTTGTCTTTCACGAATCTTATCTTTCAAAGTCCAATAACTAGATCATGCTTGACTAGTTTGTTTAAATGATCTATGTGTATATGAGTCAGTCTTCTATGCCATAGCCATGAATCACTATTGTTCTTGGCCAAAAGGCATCTGACATTTTGTGGAATTTCATCCAAGGATATCATGAAGACCTTATTGACTTTATATCCGGAAAACTTAATCTCTTTAGTTTTCACATCCTTTACCACACAGATATCATTAATGAAACCAACTTTCAAACCTTTGTCACAAATTTGACTGATACTTAGAAGATTGTGCATCAAACCATCAACATATAGAACTTTGTCGATGACTGTTTGAGGGGGTGTGCCTATTCTTCCAATACCAAGTATCTTTCCCTTTTGATTGCTTCCATATGTGACAAATCCTTTTTCTCTAGGTATAAGTAATGAGAACTTTGTTTTGTCTCCTGTCATGTGTGATGAGCAGCCACTATCAAGATACCATAAATCCTTTGCTGCTTTCATGCACACCTACATGACAAAGTTCAGACATGGGTATTAGGAACCCAATAAGCTTTGGGTGATTCTAAGTTAGTGTTCTTCCTAACCCATATATATTCCCTATTTGGTACTCCAACATTCTTGTAATAACATCTACTAGGGGTATGTCCGATTTTGTTACAATAAGTACATGAATATTGATTGTAACTAGATGTTTGCCTAGGAGAAGAATTGATCTTCTTAGGAGGTCGACGAAAATTACTTTTCCTATTGTTCATACTCCTAAAATAATTAGTCTTAGTATTTTCATAAGATCCTTCCACTTTGTTTGGTTTTACAAACACAGTCTTCTTAACTTCTTTTGCCTTTGGATGAGATGTATATCCTAGTCCAGACTTATTGTTTGAGTGCCTTTGCACACTTAGAATATCATCTAACTTTTGTTTACCTGTGTTGAAGTTATGAACTCTTTGTTGAAGATTATCTATCTTTTCTTCTCGAGAACTACACTTAGTGCATTTATGTGAAATATCTAACTTAGATTTCACTATGTCTAATTCCTCTTGTAGATTTCTACACTTATTTTCTAAAGATGATATTAAATCATTTTGCTTAGTGCTAACCTTAGAAATTTTTTGACATAATTTAAACATATTTTCCATAATATACTTTAAATCATGAAATAAATAGAATTATCACTAAACTGGATATCTTCAGTATGTGAATCATGTGAAGCCATTAATGCAACTTGTGCTTCTTCTTTGTCAGAATCTGATGATGAACTTACTTCATTTTCATCCCAAGCCAAGTATGCTCTTCGTGTGGATTGATCCTTCTTTTCAAATTTGTCCTTCGGACCATGTTTCTTCTTTTGAAGATTTGGACATTCTAACTTGATGTGTCCAGGTTTTCCACATTCGAAGCATGTGATCTTTTGAGAAGAGGAGGACTCATTATTCCCTTGGAAAGATCTGCTATTGTTAAATTTCATACCTTTTCTTTTGAGAAACTTTCCAAAGTTCTTCACTAGAAGATTCATATTCCCATTATCTTCTTCTTCAGAATCTGCATCATAATCATCTTTGATGCTTTCTTTTGCCTTTAGGGAAATGGATCGATATTTCTTCTCATGTTGTTCATGTTCCTCCAAACGATTCAATTCCAACTCGTGTTCTTGGAGTTTTCCAAAGAGAGTTGCAAGAGTCATATTTGACAAACTCTTCTTCTTTGAAATAGCCGTAACCTTTGGTTGCCATGCTCTTGTGAGTGATCTTAGAACTTTCATGTTCAAGTCACTATTTGAAAATTGTTTACCAAGAGCAATCAAATGATTAATCAAATGAGTGAATCGTTTTTGCATATCCAATACCTTTTCTCCTGGAAGCATTCTGAACATTTCATATTCTTGAGATAGAGTATTGATTTTTGATCTCTTGACTTCATCTGTTCCTTCATCAGTCACCATCAACATATCTCATATTTCTTTTGATGTTGTACATGTTGATACTCTGAAAAACTCATCCATGCCAAGAGCAGATGTAAGAATATTCATTCCTTTGAGATCATATTGAACCTTCTTCTTTTCTTCTTCATTCCAAGTGTTTTCTGGTTTTGGTTGTGTACTGTCTCCCACATCATTCATAGGTACAAACAGACCTTCTTCAATGGCTTTCCATATTTCACCGTCTAATGACTTTATAAGGATTTTCATCTTGATCTTCCAGAAGTCATAGTGGTCTCCATTTAAGTATGGTGGTCTGTTTATGTTGAATCCTTCATTGGTTCCATGATTGGAAGAGGATGCCATCTTTTCCCGGATCTTAGGAGCAACTTACCTAAACTTACGCTCTAATACCAATTGTTAGTCTAGATAGCAACCTGAGAGGGGGGGGTGAATCAGGTTTACCCGATTTTCGCCTTGATACCTTCTTACTTTCAAGATAAATGTAAATGCAAACGATTGCAGTGGAAATAAGCGTTGCTTGAAAGTAAAGATGAAGGGTAGAAGAATTCACAAACAGAAATTTATCCTGGTTCACCTTCTATCCACCGAAGGCTACGTCCAGTCCCTCAAGAAAATCCCTTGAGGATTTTTCCACTATTGATAAAAATCTCTTACAAGTTCTTACACCAAGTACCTTAAGAATTTATATCAATCACCTGTGAAAGTATACCACTTTCAACAGCCCCTGAAAGTACACCACTTTCAGTTCCTAAAGGAAAACCACCTTCAGACCTTGAAGGCTAGACCACCTTCAATCAACACCCTGAAAGTACACCACTTTCAGTAACAACAACCTTCACCGAGACCCACGGTGAATACTCAATCTACCAGAAAGAGATGAAGAAGAGTTTACAATTTGGCTGTATCAATCCTTTAACATACAAGTGGATTGATCATGAGAATTTATGTTTTAAGGCCCTTAAGCATAATAAGATTCTGAGTTCCTCAAGATATGAACAACTAGAGTGTTCTCTTAACAATGAAGATCATGAACTCAGAATTTAGGCTCTTTGAAAGTTTAAGTGCTAAATGACTTAATGAAAGAACTCTTTTGGCAAAGCTTTGGCCTAATGATGTATTCTCATGTGTTTTTTTGTTCTGGACTCAAATGGACTTTATATAGGCATGAGGAAACGTCCTTGAACCAATGCAACCCTTCCCAAAAGGTTTGAGACACAATGGTTCATGAAAAGATGCAACTTTTTGTGTGTGTAATCGATTACATTACTTAGGTAATCGATTACACTAAAATCCGTTGCAGTTTGAATTTCAAATTCAAACATGTAATCGATTACAAGCAAGAAGTAATCGATTACTTGCCTAGGTGTAATCGATTACCAGAAAGCTGAAATCGATTACACTCAAGTCCAATATCCAGAAACTTGAACTTTTAAGATCGGCTTAAGTTTTTCTACTTCTTTTAAATTATGAAAACATTAATCTTGATTAGCTTAGATGTTTTAAGGAGCCTTTATACTTTGAGAAGCCTTTAGAAGCATAACTCACCTAAACTAAGACTTCTAGGTAAATGTTGAACTATAAAGCACTGTTTCCTCTAAGTCTTCTTTTCTTCTTTTTGCCGATGAGTTTGTCGTCATCAAAACCTCAGCCAGGGTCAGGAGCAAGACCTTCTTCACAGCCATCAATCCACTCTCGGATCTCGAGGCTTTGTTCTCGAAACTTCTGTAACCTTCTTTCGAAATAATATGAACATGGATCATAACCAGCGCATTTTCAACACATAATGATCTAATACTTGTCACACAAATGAGTCCTTACAATTCACGTGGGTGCAAGAGATAAGTTTACCCATTTTTATCAAATCTCCTTTCAGTTTGACATTTTTGAATTTGTGGTTGAAGTTGCTGGCATTGTGCCGGATGCAGTAGACATGGTAAGCGTGTGGGGAAGTGTTTTAAAACTCGGCCCGGTGATCGACTCGGCCGAGGTATTGGGTCAATGGGTCACTGGTCGGACCGAGGGGTCATGGGTCGGACCGAGGGGTCACTGGTCGGACCGGTTGACTCGGTGTATATTAAACAAATATAAAAAAATCCAATGCTATATCGATTTAAAATATAAATAATAAAAGACATGATTAATTACTAACAAGGTCGTGGTACGATGGTAATAATGTTGTTCTTCTACTTTTAGGTCCTGTGTTCAACTCCCTCTTGCACCACTTTTTAAAAATAAGTTCACATTTTTTGTTGAATATTCTCAAACCTACAGGCCCAATATATTAAATAATTGTTGGGCTTGTCAAATTGGGCTTACATGCATGACCTATTATCAAACCGAGCCGGACCGAGCCAAACCGAGTCTAATGCAGAACCGATCCAACAACTAACCCAGACCGGTTAGGTGATCGAGTCTCAACCGGACCGATTCGACCGGCCAGTCCGGTCCGAGTCTTAAAACACTGGTGTGGGGGTTGCCAGTCGTTATTAGGATTTCTCACGGCCGCTTTTATGCCCCCATGTTTGTCAAATATCAGACATATACCTTGTTTCTAGGTTACTTTTGAACCTATCAACCGTAAAAACCATACACAAGAACTTGTGGACCACGATCGCAAAGCTAACGGCAAGACATGATTATTTCCGTCATGTGTTGTGGCTATCAACAAGGTGGATTTGTACTTCCCGTAAAGCCAAGTTTCATCTATTTGTATCATGGGCTTGCAATGATTGAAAGCATCGCAACATTGTTTGTACGTCCAAAAGACCTGACAAAATTTCCTATAACAAACATCAACCTCACCATCACCATCGACATAGTCATCTGTCACAATCTTGAAATACAATCCAGGAGAATATGTCATCATATGCTCCATCCACCTTGGGAGCTCGTCGTACGACGCTTCCCAGTCCCCGAATATCTTTGCAACTTCCTTCTATTTTGCTTTCCACGCTTTAAAGTAAGACACTTTCTAGTGCAGCTCACCGTTGATTCTCTATTGTATAAGAGAAATTGGGATGGCTGGCTGTAGACTAACCATGCCTGCGACGTAAAATAAAGTTTGTAAGTCCATATAATTAACATGAAGAGCAAGTGCGTAATAACCATTAAAAAAGTGTAATACCCGTAATGTAAGTGGAAATGAAATTGGAATTCAACTTGTCATGGTCCATGATCCTGTTGCACTAACACACGTATGTGGGCCCTTCCATTTGGATATTACCCAGTCATCTTTTTTTTGGACAATATTACCCTCATCCTCCACTGACAATCATTAGCTGAATTTGGACACTTTGCGGTAAAATATCTGGTGCAAGATTCCTGCACAACATATGTATGATTTTTTTAATGTAGTAGCACTTCATGGCCGCCTGAGCATCTCCCTTGGTTTTGAAACGTAAACCTCCATATAATTCTTCACCCACTTGTCATGACCCATGCACAACCAGACAAGGGAAAATCGGCCTCTTCATCTGGGTGGTCCCAATTAACATATGTATAGTGGAATGAGGTATTCCAGAAAGGGGTGGAGTTTGGGACACCTAAACAAAACGATTTAATGAAGCAACGACATTACATAAATTGAACGATTGAAGAGTTATTGACAATGTACATATCTTGGGTTTCGGAGTATACGTTCACCGGTAGGGCGATGCAGTAGGGAGAGGAGTATGTGTTATCTGAGGTCCTGTATTACCACCCAAATCAGTCTCCATGTCTGAGTTTGACGATCCTCCTTCAAGCAATATATCGTCTTCATCCACTTCATCTTCTGAATGGTTAACTTCAGGATCCACATTGTCAGTGTCGATATTGTCAATATCATCCGTCAAATTAACGGTGTTTCCGAAACTCATAGACTCTTCCTCAGCAACTGCCTCCTCAACGTGCCTAACCCCTTCATTCTACAACATATGTTGCGTATCCATCCGATATGTTGACACTGGTATTGACGAACCTTCGGCCTCAGCAATATCAACGTACAACTCCAGCATTTTCATCGATGATTGTTGGCTAAAAGCGTCCATCATGATACTGACATCTTCAGTATCACATATTTGGAGACTTCTAAAAAAAATAGGGTTATCTAAAGCCAAAAATTTATACGCAACGCTCGAAATAACCTGGTTACTTCTGAGTTGTAACTTCTCATGAATTCTCCTCTTTAAACGTTGGAAAGAAATGCCTCATTTCAGATACATGGCATTTGTCGAACATTCAAACATAACACCTTGTCTGCCTTCGTAAGCCCTATTATTGTAGTACACAAAGACAATTTGTTGATCCATCGCAGAGGTTTGGGATTCAGTGTTTGAGGTTTAGAGTGGAAAATGAAGCACAGTGAACGGTTTCTGCAATGGAAAATGCTGAGGGAGGACGGGATATATACATCCGAAATCGCAGTAAAGGCCTGTGACTCCTGGAAGTCGCAGAAAGGGCTGCGACTTGTCCCTCCAGGCCAAGTCAGCATCCTACATGGCCAAAACAGTCATACTTCTCTAATTCTTTTTTTTCTGCCATGTTTTGCTATAAAAAAAAATTGACATTATTAAAAAAAAAAAGTGAAAATGTGAAAAAATCTCGGGAAGAGAAGGAACTAAGAGATGATTCATCTCCGATTAGACATTCACAGCCTCAACTCAAAGCCTTGAAAAGTCATCTTGATAGACTACCAAGAAAACAACGAACCCACGACGCCAAGAGGCATATATATGGAGAAGAAAAGAAGATGGTTACACCCCTCTGAACATTAATCGCAATCAAATTCTAAGGGAAGTACAAAACTCTAAACTTTTCACATTTCCTCCTCCCACTAAAATTATCTCTAAGCATGCTAATTGGTCAAAGTGGTGTGATCGAGATGAGGGTCGACTTCAACTCAAAATTTGTAGTAGTGACTGCAGGACGTTGGATGTTGTTCATCACTCCAATGGTAGGATTTAAGAACTCTTGCAGTGTCTGTTCTTGTGGTTGTCATTCCATTTGTAGTCTTTCCCTTCGCTCTCTTGCAAAACAGGTTTACAAGAACGGTAACATGCACCTGAACCAGACATGCACCTGAACCACACGGAATGAAAAAAAGCAAAATTAAAAGAAAAACTGTTAATTTTTTCAAAAGAGAACAACCGTGTCTAAAGTAGAGCCACTCTCGTGCTTTTTAATTTTTTATTTAGCATGGCTGTGTCGAATGGGGGCACGATCATAGATACCTGCAAAAGGGGAAAACGACATAAAACAAGAAAAATACAGAAAAACCAAAAAAACCTAGATCAACAAACTCTAGAATTAATCGTTTGAACTTAGTTCCTAACAACGCCGTCTAAAACTTGTTGCGTTTCCAAGACACACACGCAAGTTGGGACTGAATAACGTTTAATTCCAGGGGGAATTCATTATCTAGGCAAATAATAAGATTGATGATTGTTGTGAATATGCAAGTGAAAGAACAAACCAATAAACACGGATTAAGAATCAAGATAAGAAGAGTCGAGATTGCTAAGTATTCGAATCCTATCCCTCCAAATTTATATATTTTACCTACATGAGTCAACTCTACTTCTCATGTGTCAACTATGTCGTCAGGCTATACTTAAAATACCTACTCAAAGACACTGCCTAGCTGCAACCGTCATGGAGACGTGATTGTTTGAATAAAGGTTAAACGGAGAAGCTTCCTATGAGACGTTTCACGATAAAAAATATCTAGGCTAGTTGAGAGCATACGAAACTAATTCTAAACTCCGCTAGGAGTAAACTAAACGACTAGTGATATGTTTAATTACTTTGTATGTAGAAAAAGCTATACACATATAATGAAACTAAACCATTTATATATATAAATCGGGGTTCAATTCATCTCCTACATCACAACCTCGAGAGAGGATGTTTAGCTACTCATCATATAATTCCTAAGAGCTAACATCAAAAGAAAGAAAGAAAAGCAATATTAATCCTTCAATGTCCTCTGCCTGAGCACTCCAATCATCTCCTCTGAATCCTAGCTCTATAACTCATCTCTCACACTTTCTCGTACTCCGTTCTATCCTCTTTACCGCTTGTTTTGCACGAATCCTCTCTTTAAGTTTGGCCTCACTCCCCTTTTAATAGAAAGTATTTAGGGCTTATAATGATTCTAACCGAAATAACATTCACGGTCGTGGCTAGCATAAGGCACGATCGTGGCCTTCAAATCAACATTCACAAGAGTGTTGGGGAAGATACCGTCGCAATTCTTAGTTTAATAGAGCACGGTTGTGCCCTTGGGGTATCTACGGTCATGCCTCCTCTTCAGCATGAGAATCTTCACAAAATCCTTAATTTCACTTGGTTTTATTCTCTTTTCCACTTTTTCCACGTGTGATCTGCCTATTGCACATTTAACATTAAGTACTTGAGTTGTGTAAAGGGGATGCAACAATTAGGCACAGAACAATATGAAAACCAAAATACAAATCATGCAATTTAGACGCTCATCACCGGTGATGACTGTTTTGTAGTGGCAATCAAAGACGACAGTGGTGGCGGTTGAGGCAGTGGCGCAAGTTGAAGCAAACACCGACGACAACGAGACCTGATTAGAGTATCCGAGGGGGTTCAATTCAGGTCACAAGTTCCAGACACCACAATTGTGGATTGTGAAAAGAGACAAGGGCTCGATTAGCAAATGTAAGGAGGGGGTTTAACAACTCATGGCTTGAGATGATGACTCGAAATTGCTCCAATGGTTAGGAGCTGCAATATGGGTTGTTCACTACGGTGGTGGCGGCGATGGTTCTTGTAAGACCCTCAACTTTGTGTGATTGTATTTTGGTCCCTGTAACTCTTGTGATTATAGTTTGAATCTTTTAAAGTATATTGATTATACTTTGTCTTGAATCATTTAGTAATTAGAGTTAGTATTGGGTTGATATATTTAGTTCTATTTATGAGAAATGTGTGTTTGAGTATGGAACTATGTATCGTTTAAGCCTTGGCTGAAATGGCGATGTTTTGAAAGGAAAGTTGAAATCGTCTGGTAGAGATCGTCTGGTAAAGACCGTCTGGTAAAGATCGTCTGGTAAAGTTGGCAGACTGTTACTTCTTTTAGTTGGCAGACTGTTACTTCGTTTAGTTGGCAGACTAAGACTTCATTTTGGTTGCGTTTTGCCTGGTCTAGTCAGCCGTTATTGTTGACTTTAAGAGATAAGTGTCAAATGCCTTGGGAATGATAAATTTCCGTTTTTATTGACTCTTATGAGATAAAATGTCAGAATCATTAATGAGCATTAATGACTTGCCGTTTTTTTTGACTTAGAATATTGTAATCCTTTCTAAGTCGGTTTCCTCACTCTATAAATACCAACTCCGTCAGTATATTAATCTTTTATTCTTTCCCACACCTTTCTTCTCTCCAAAGTAAAGCCGTAATCCTTGAAACTCTTCAGAAGTGTTATTGTTGGTAAGTTGTTCGAACTCTTACTAATTCTGGAATTTCCATTATATTCAATTTAGTTCATCTTCTTGGAGTTTAACTTGTTCTGTTTCCATTGCGGCCATATTCTTCTTGATCGTTGAAGATCAGAGCTGTTCGTTGTGAGTTCTTCGTGATTCGTAAAGGACAGAGTTGAAGTTTCAAATCTCTTAATCATTTAGGCTATTCGAGGTTGGTTTCCTTTCTAGTCCTTACGTTAGAACTCTGTTGTAATCTTCGTGTTTCTAAAATATCCCTTGAAAACCATATAGAAACTGTGTTAAATCAATTTGGTAATGATTTTTATCTATAAAGAAGTTTGGGTTTTAAAGAAATGAATTTAAAAGTAATTTTTACATGAAAAACTCTTATTCTGGACTCTCAGGCTGAGAGCCAACGCTTGGGCGTTGGGATCCAACGCATGGGCGTTGGATTTCTTCGAGTTTTAACGTAACCAGACGATGGCCAACGCTTGAGCATTGGAGGGCACTCTGTTCTGCTCTGTTTTACGAAAAATTATTATTTCGACCGTTTTGAGTTCTGTTTCTTTCTAGATTGTGTCTTACCCTTAGGATAGTTAATTAAATGAGTTTATATGTTGTTTCTAGGTTGAAGATCAAGTGTATGCAACCTAATCGAAGGTAAGGGTAACTCAGTCTTAGTATTGTGTCATTTATGATGTTTTTGTGATTCTGTTTTCAGATCACTGATTGTGATTGTTTATGAACTGGATTGAATATTGTTAATAATATTACAGTATGTTGAATATGTTTGTTGACACTGAAATTGCTTGGGATATAACATGATGAATATGTTTCCAAGAAGAACTGACTATATTATGCATATGTTGATACTATGACTGTGAAACGAGTGAACTGTTATGTTCATGAGGAAGCTGTGAATTGTGGGAACTGTTAGTTCCTGAGGATGATGATTATTTGTCATAGCATATGCATTATATATAGGATTTTCAGGTTTTGATGTGGCGGCACTTTGTCCCGCGAGATCATAACCGAGGGTGATGCGGTGGATAGTATTCCACGAAATCGTCCTGGCCCGGATACGGCAAAACTTATTGGTCATAGGCTATGCATATAGTTATTGAGAACTAACAAGCATGATTATGTGGAATATGAAATGAGTAGTTTGTGAAATATCTGCTGTTAATATGGATGTAAGTCATACTCTGTTATTTATCACTAATTCTGTTTTCATCACTGTATTATTGATTTTACTTGTATTTGGAGTTAACTCTTTCTGCTTGTTGTTTTATTGTTTGGGCGCTTAACGCTAGATGACCAGCGATGAGGGAAGACTTGAAGGCTGTTTTGATGCAAGCTTGAGGAACTTTTGGGGTAGATTTGAAGATGATGTTTAGTTTCCGCTATTTTGTAAACTTAGCACATGTGTGCAACATATTACTTTCATTACGTCTTGTTTTCCTTGCTGTAATATTACTGACTATGGGCTACACTTATTAAATATATGTGTGACGTTGTTTTGGAAAACTTGAGATGTTCTGAAAGGTTTATTTAAGTGTTATTCCGCGTTTTTCAATGCGACTCTCGACTTAAAAATCGGGCTGTTACAGTTCTTATACTCACTGGCCTATGGTTGTTGGGCAGAACAAATCAATGTTGTGAATGCAGAAAATGAAGGAGAAAAATGAGTGGTGTGTTAGGGTTTAGGCGATGGAGTGGCTAGAACAATCCTTCAGTGAGGATACACTTATGATTTTTGGAGATATGGGTTGGAGCGGTAGGGTCGTGGGTTTGAAATGATTGTTATTAAAGCAAAAAATGGTTTTATAGGATTTGAAATGTTGAGGGTTTTTTTAGGTTTGGAAAACTAGGGGAAAGGGAAAGAGGACGAGGGAGGTGGGTGTCTATGGTGTTTAGGAAGAAGAAGAAGGTGAGTGAAGAGAGGCGTGGGATAAGGAAAGAGAGAGTGCAGAGGGTGGATCCGTTAAGAATTTTGTCAAAATACTACGTAGACCTGATCCAACCTAGTGCTGTCAACTAATCAATTTTATTCCAGCAAAGGTGGAAAGGAATTGTTTTCAGACAACTTGCAAAGTTGCGTGGCTTTTTGCCAAATGCATAACTAATTTCAGGATAGTCTCCATCTGGTAACCATAATCTGCCAACTATCAAATCAGAAAACTATCTTTACAAATTTTGTACGATTGAAAATTGTTCCAACAGAAACTCAGCGCAATCTTTTACCATACCGCTAAGGAATTAGCTGACTTGGAGAAGTATCAACTAGTCAAATGGTCAGTATCACTTGCAAAAGTGTTGAAGCAACAAACTACAATACCATGAAACTGCCCAAAAACAAGCACCTATTTTTTATATGTAGAACACTGGAAGATTTGACAGAAGACCTTATATGTCCCATCTCTTCTTAACCCGAAACATCAAAGCTGAAGATTTTATATCGTCTTGTGGCACTTGAAGCATGAATTGAACTTTCATCTTCATCGGAGCAGTTTTGGCTTTTCCTCCTTCATCTCCAACCTGAATGAAGCTAATGAGATCACTAAAAGTTACAGACACTGAGCTCACACTTTTTGCACAACTATCAGAAAGTTTTATCTTTATACAGTTAGAAGACTAGTTTCCCAGTACTGAAAATATGTTATCTATGTATTATTATCATTATTATTATTATTATTATTATATATACTAAAAGAATACTTTATTACTATTATTATTATTATTATTATTATTATTATTATTATTATTATTATTATATAGGAGTATACTAAAAGAATACTTCCATCACAATATCACATGGATGACAACACATGGCAGGACTAGGTCAATTCAATTTTCCCACTTAAAGCAGCAATATTAATAATTATCAAATTAGATATTACACAATCATACATTATATCATGATATATCTCATCAAATATTGACTTCTATGAAAGCAGAAAAGCGTGTCATGTGATGTCTAAAACCTGTAAAATCACAATGCAGGTGCAGTACATCTACGGAAGCTATCAACAATTATAATTTTGAAAGATAAGAGCTCAAACTTAACAAATAATGTATGGCCGCATAGAGGGACCGACAGAGTTAAGAAGCCACAGTTAAAAATGCAGAGTAGTTATGTTTGAGGAATAATAACTGCAAGGATAGCATATTTCATAAATGCAAAATTAGACACATACCCAAAGGGATGCCCAGCCAAGGCGAACCTCTGAATCATAACCAGCTTTAAATTTGAAATCTTTACCATAGGTATGCTTGTAGACAGCACTCCAATAGTTGGAATCACAATTGTACCAGTAACTATCCATAAAGTATTGAAAAAGCCATGTCAGCAAGGAGACAAGCTCAACAAGTGCCTTAAAGGTATGGATTAAGGAGCATTCATTAAAAACTTTCAATTAGTTAAATAAGCAAGTAATTCTTTCCTTTTTATTAAATACTTTACTTTTTGTTTTCATTTTGGAAATGGCTGGGATTTATGGTAGCTTGAAAAAATTGAGCAGGCCAATTAATAACTAAATACAAATGCTGAACCTTGTCAGACAGTGAGCATAGACATATAGACTAAGCTTTTCTTCCTCCTATTGTGTTACCTCTTTGTCAGTAAACTGTGTTTGAAAGTATAAGAGTTTAGAAGAACAAGCTCACTAAGATTACCATAGAACCCACCTATTACTAAACAAGGGAGAGGAAGTAACTGCCTAGACATGAGAAAACAAGGGAGAGAGGACTGCGGAAGGTGCGAATTCTGTTAGAGAAAATGCTAAAAAGCAGAGAGCAGTAGATTGTGAAGGCAGAAAATTGTGTTGAGAGTGGTTTTGGATGGGTTAGCTGTTCCAAAGGATGGGGGTCTCTCTCTGGGAACCTCTTTATTCTGTACCTTTTTTTTTGTAGTTTGTATTCCAAGAAGTCCAGAATTTTCGTCTGGTATGGGGCTACCCTATAATTTTGTTATCAGTAAAACCAGCCCCTAACAGATTTGATCCACCACTTGGCAAAACAATATTAATACCCGATTTCAAAATCACTACTCAACTTAAGATTTTATGCGACAGATCATAAGATTATGGCCAGGAAAAATCCAAGTAACAGGGAAAACAATTCTCTTTGGACATTTAGATGATTAAACTGGAGATACTACCAAGTATTTTAGCAACATTCAAATGCCACCATTCGGAGCTTCACAAATCACTAGCACATGACATATTAAAAATTAAACATAGCGTTCAAGATTTTACCCAATGTATCTATCTCTATTGGTAAAGATAAAGATCAGAAAAACTAAACACATTAGTTCAGACTCTACAGACAACAACTGTAGACCTATAATACCAGCACAGATTATGTATTTATAGTTATTTCTATCTATAGCCTACACCCGAAATCAATAAAAAAAACTTTTGTCATCTATGGTAAAATGGGAGAGCAACAGTGGAGATATAAATGGAGAATTGTCCTAACCTTAACTTGTCAGAGGGACCAAGCTGACGCTTGAAGGCAAATGATAGAGCATTTGAAGGGAGAGAGAGCACTGGATGAAATGACATTTCGTCATCCTGTATTTAATTGAAACATTCAACACTAATATCAAGTGGGTGAACAACCAAACCCCAATGATGGACACAATTACTGGCACTGAAGGCAGGAGATGGACGAAAATACTACCTTATAGCAGTATCGTAATTTCAATTCGTCATCCTTGTACAGGGCAGTGCAGAGTCCCTTCAAACATTGACCTTTAAGAATCCCACTGACTGACAACAAATTCTTTACTTCCTCCTCCTCCTCCTCCTCTTTCTCCTGTAGTGAAACTTCACCTACAGGAAATCTAAAGGTTGCTTTTGGCTGCAAAATGAGGACATAGAATTAACATTTTTGCATATGATATGATAGTGGAAGGAAAGAAAGAAATAACCACGATTATACTATACATACCAATCCAACGGCAGGAACTGCAGTTGATAGTTCAAGTGCATAACCAGGATGAGCCAAGTTAGCAACCATTGCAACCTCTCCTTGTTGAGCCTTAGGAAGGTGAGAAGAAATTAAAGTTGAGACAGACAGATAAATTGCAGTTGTGTGTGTGTGTATATATATATATAGTATTACCTTGACATCATGAGCAGCTTTGAGTTGCAATCTGGGACCAACATCGATGGAACTCTTGACGAGAGCATTTTGATCTTCGAGGTCGTAGTGGAGGCTAAGGTTTTTGGATACGAAACTAATCTGAGGTTCGGAGACGTCGCCTTTACTGTTATTGTGGAATGAAAACTTGAACTTGGCCAGGCTGCCTAAGAACTTACAAGAAATTTTATGGAAGAAGATTGCGCTTTCACTATCGAACTCAGTGGTAATTCGGAGGTCCGGCCTCCTCGGAAATGAGAAGATAGGCGGAGGAGGATCCGCCGGGGTGGATGCGACCACGTAATTAGGGTTTCCAGCTCCTGATTCCATCTCCGCCATCCACTCACTTCTCCTTATCTTACTAATCCCAATCCAACTTGTAAATGTAAATGATACGTGTTCTGTTCACGATGATGATAGTAAGGAGGCAGTCGTAGTCCAGTCTAGCCCAAATTTATTGCGGTTTTCTAAGTTGTTATTTAAAATCGTGGCGCAAAGAGTAACATGATAATTATTGATAGTATGATTTTACTAAAGTACTCTTGTTTAGTTTTTTTTTTAAAACTGAATAAATATATTGCTAAAGAACAGGGGCAGAAGCCACTACATCATGCAGTAAAGCAATTAAAATCTCGCATCCTCAATCCAGATAAAAGACAACAAAGAGAAAGTTAGTTTGGCAAGGGAGTCCGCAACCATGTTGCCTCCCCACCTAACAAAAGAAATATCCATAAAATCAAAGTGAGCAGAAAATGAACGACAATCTCTAATAATAGAAAAAAGATAAGAACCCCCAGGTTTCGGACGACACCAAAGATCAAAGAGCTTCAAACAATCAGTCTCAAACATGACCCTTCTGAATCCCAAATCGATAGCAGTGGAGATCGCCCAACGGAAGCATAGAGCTTCCGCAATGACGGAGGACGAGACCATGATAGTAGTTGCGGTCGCCGAAGCGAGAACTTCACCCTCAAAGTTCCGGGCCACCATCCCAAAGCCAGCCAAAGTCGAGTCTCGAAGAGCTGCATCAAAATTAAGCTTAAAAGTACCTCTAGGCGGACGGGCCCAACTAGACGGCAACACCATAGACTGGCGGGGAACTGCACGCAAGTCCGGAACCCCAAGAAGAGTAGCCACACGATCAAACATGAGCGGTGTGGGCATCCGTCGCTGCTGGAAGACAATCTGATTCCTCCTCTCCCAAATACAGTAGGTCGTAGTGATAAAACAAAGTAGAGCCTGGTCATCTGCAATCTCCAAGAATCTGAGGAAGAAATCAGCAAAGGAGAGGTCGGGCCAGTCACCCACCCGTAGGCCAATCGACGAACCAAACCAAACCTGAACTGAATCCGGACAATAAAGTAGCGCATGGGCAACCGTCTCGCACTCCACCACCTCACAGCATGGACATGAAGGGTCAATGTCCACACCTCGGTGCCGCAATCGACCTCTAACCGGCAAGATATCCAGAGCTGCACGCCATACCAACTCCTTGCACCGCGGCAAGGCACGAGACCGCCACAAACGCTTCCAAGCCTGAGATGGCATCGATGGAACCCCCGAAGAGGAGGCCGCGAATGAAACCTGGTCCTGCATGATAAAGTTATAACCAGATTTTCCAGAATAGATACCATTTTCATTAAAAGGCCAAAACAAATAATCATTATGTGAAACACAAGGAAGAGGAATTGATAAAATATACTTAGCCGTATTAGGATGAAATATCATATCAATCAAATCAGATTTCCACCTCCCAGCAGAAATAAGGTCACTCACCTGTCGGACATTCGCCTCATTGGCCAAATCCTGACGGGAGGTAATAGGGATGCCATGAGGAAGCCACTTGTGTTTCCAAATGTGAACCCTAGTGCCATCCCCTATCTTCCACTGGCCCCCCTTTTCAAAAATCCATCGGGAACCTAGGATACTCGACCAAGCGTAGCTAGGACGAAAACCTTTTTTAGCATCCCACATATCCCCGCGAGGAAAATACACTGAAATCTAAAGCCGGCTAACAAGAAGATGGGGAGATGAGTTAAGTCTCGACCAATTTTTAGCAACCAAAGCCGTGTTGAAAGCTTTAAAGTCACGGAATCCCAGCCCCCCGACCACTTAGGTCGGCAGAGGCTCGACCATTTTCGCCAATGGATACCTCGTTTCTCTGCATCCCCGCTCCAATAGAACCTACTGATCATCCCTTCGATGCGAGAGCAAACAGATTCGGGCAAAGCAAAACAAGACATAACATAAGCCGGAATTGTTTGAGCCACGGCTTGTTTAGTTTTAATAGTACTGTGTGCAGTTATTAAAATATTAAGGGTTAATAGTCAAATTAGTCCCTGGTTTTGTAAGTGAGTTTGGTTTTAGTGCCTCAGTGGAAAAATGACGTTTAGTGGCGGTCATTTTTATAATTACTGGTTGTTTTTTACCGCCACTAAACGTCATTTTTCCGCCGAGGGACTAAAATCAAACTCCTTTACAAAATCAGGGACTAATTTGAACATTAACCCAAATATTAAATACTATTTTACATATAGAAAAATGTAATTGTAAGACCCTCATTTTTCTAATATTTATGAATAGGTCTTTGAAGTATTTTATACTTTGCAGTTTGGTTTTTATTGACTTTCTATTAGTTTGTTGACTTTATATTATCCCAGATCGTGTTTTATTCTACCAAGTTTAAGTATCGTTTAGTACTGATCGAAATAGTAGCGTACCATCTACCATTGGGAGAGCACCGTCTACAATTTGTGGGAGTACCGTCTACTGTTTGTGAGAGTACCATCTACGGTTTGTGGAGTACCATCTACACTTTGTGGGGGTACCGTCTACAGTTTGTGAGAGTATCGTCTATGGTTTATGAGAGTGCGGTCTACAGTTTGTAGGAGTACCGTCTACAACTTGTGAGAGTACCGTCTATTGTTTTGTGTGGGAAATAAGGAAAATTGAAAAGAAAATATCTCTTAGAGCATGTCTCGGGCATGCTCTATTTTTAATAGAAATTTGTTTCTGCTTAGTTAAAGAAATCAGTGGGTTGTTAGGGGTTAAATTCAAATTATAGGATATAGATATTGGTTGTTAAGTTGTTTTTCTCTAGATATCCTATTACCTTGTTCAATTTTTGTTTTTTGTTTTTCTTTCTGTTTTGTTTTAAAGATAATTAAAGAAAAAGAAAAATACGTATCCTTTATAAAGTTTTTAGGAGCGTTCAGCCTATTCTGCCTTGCAGCAGTGATGCTTTTCTGTTTCTGCTTGGCTATTTAAAACAGAATCGTTAGGGTTTGTTTTTAAATAAAACATGATAGAGATTTTAACTAAAAGATATAGAGGGGACAAAATTTAAAACAACCTCCTATCATGTTAGGGATTTCAACCAGCATAAGAGAGAGTGAGAACCGAATTCTGTTTTCATTTATCAAGCAACAACTCATAGTCTTCAACAGTGCAATTCCTTCTTCTTCCTCCTTATTACTGCTGTCGATTCTCTCTTCTTCTTTGGAGGGCAAACATTCTTCCTTCTCCTTCCCTGCTATTGTTGTTTGGTCGAGCCTTTCCTCTATTCCTTGAGACCAAACCTTCTTCTTTTTCCTTCCTCTGATATTAGACGATCCCTTCTCGAGTTCTCAACGTGCAAGTGTTGTTCCGCTTCTCCTTGATCGAGCAAGACGACAAGGTTGGTTTTCCTTACGTTCTAATCACTCATCAAAATTTCTAGGTCGAGTTACAGAGGGACCACGCTTGTGTGTAGGCTCCCTGCGCACATGCGCAGGGCCTTTGTGAAATTCTGCTATTTTCTTAAAAATTGCCTTTTAGGCCAATCCGTTTCCAGTTTCTTTTGGGGTTGGGTTTCAATCTTTAAATGGTTGATTAATTTTTGTTTATGTATCCTTGCAAGGTTGGAGACAAGGCATATGCGATTCTACGTTCGACAGTAAGGGTAACTCGGTCTTAGAAGAGTCGAGTCTTATTTGTGATTGTGACTGAATTTCTTATTTGATTCTAACCATTACTTGTTGATAATTTGGTTATTGGATTTGAATCATACCTACTTGTGCTAATATACCATGACTCCTTGGTTTGATATTGAACTGTTGGTTCACTCGATTATTGTTGTTCTTGTCATGGCATATGCATTTTGTAGGAATTGAAAGGGTGATGTGACGGATCGTTGTCCCATGTGATATTCCTAGAGTGATGTGATGGATCGTTGTCTCATGTGATCTAAACTTAGAGCGGTGTGATGGATTTTTGTCCCATGTGACCGTCCTGCCTTAATTGGCGAATTTCTGGCCATAGCTGAGCATATAGTTGCATTCGCAGAACTAACAAGCATAATACTTCATTTTGTACTCCTTATGACTCTTATTTGATTGTTGACTACTATTGTTGTTGTTGTACCGTCTATGACTCGTATTTAATTATTGTATACTGATGTAATTGTTGTATCGTCTATAACGTTTAAGTAATTATTGTATATTGTTCTCTTACTTGTTTGTTTAAGGAGTTAACTATTTCTGTTTGTTTTATTTGTTGTTTGGGCGTTTAACGTCATAGATTATTGGGGGTTGGTTTTAAGACCACCCCTTTGGTCTTTAAACCACCCCCTAATTTCCTGAATACCCAAAATGCCCTTATAATTAAAAAAAAAACCTCCTTCCCCAACCCCCCATTAAACGTATACACTAACCCCCAACCCCCTTTACACTAACTATCCCTCTTCTTCCTTCCCTTCGTCGTTTCTGAGTCTTCTCCTCTCCCTCTGCGTTTTTCTTGTTCTGCATCTGCTACACTACTCCCTGTTCTTTCGCTATTTTTCGTTTTTGGTAGATATTGGTATATAGGAGTGGATTTTTTGCTGGATTGGTAGTTTATGTTGTTAGTTATTGCAAAAATGCAGTGGATTTGAGATTTGTTAGTCTGATAGCCATGGTTTTGTGAATTTCGTGTTTCTGGTTAAAAATTGCACCTTAAGGTGCGATTTTGCCATGCCAGTTTTGCACCTTAAGGTGCAATTTCTTTACATTCCTGTGTTGTGAAAATCGCACCTTAATGTGCGATTCCTAAGTTGTAATTCTCACATTAAGGTGTGATTTTCACAACCCAAAGCAAGAAATTCATATTTTTATAGTTTGTTAATTTCAATTTTGTTTATTGTTGTTTTTAAAATGTTGTAATTTGTTGTGGTGCAGATATGGCAAGGACTCGCTACACCGGTCGCCCTGTTGAGAATGAAGAATCAGAAAACAAAGAAAACGACATAAGGCATAGAGGCCATGCATCCCATCGTAGGCGCCGTGGAAAAGCTTCGATTGTGGAGGAGCCATCTTATGATCAGGCTGAGTATGAGGAGGAGGAGCAGTGGCGGGACCAATTTGATGAGGAACATCCTAATGAGTTGGATGATGACGATGTCCAGCACATGGCTGTTGATGAGGCAGAGGAGGATGGAGATGGGGAAGGAGATGGGGATGGGGATGAGGATGAGGATGAGGATGAGGATGGTGAAGAACTGGCCAGAGACGACGGTGCAAAGAAGGAGTTAAAGTGCCGGCTGGCTCAAATGGACGCAGCTGACATCCTTTCCGGGAGGCCCGATGAACCTATCTGTTCTGCGGAGCTACAGCACCCACATCGCCGGGAGGGTGTGGAGGTCGTAAGTTGATCGTGATGTACCAGATAGGTCGCTTTTACGGTTATATAATCACGACAAGAGACTGGAGGTCGATCTTCTTGAAGGTGATGAGTTCATTTCTGGTGTGCTAGCGAGGTCTGGGTTGGCACCCCTGCTCGGGTGCAGGTTCACCACATATGATAGAGGGCTGATATCCGCCTTTGTTGAGAGGTGGCACCCAGAGACGTCGTCCTTTCACTTACCATGTGGAGAGATGACCATCACCTTGGACGACGTATCAGCTCTACTCCACATCCCCATCCGTGGCAAATTCTTCACCCTTCCAATGTTAGATACAGATGAATGCGCGCTTGTTCTTGCTGATCAGTTTCAGGTAACAAGTGGCCAGGCTGCTGGAGAGCTTGTGAGGAATAAGGGGAATAGCGTACGGTTTGTGTGGCTGGAGAAAGTGATCCGTGCGAAAGTCGGGCTTGGTCAATTAGAGTCTGTAGCGAAGGCATACATGCTGAGATTGTTGGGCATCACACTATTCGCAGACAAAACTCGGACTCGTGTAGCTGCCCGTTACCTTTCGTTGTTGACTGACCTGCATGACGTGGGGAACTATGCTTGGGGTGCCGCTGCACTGGCATACTTGCATAACTGTCTTCGCGCAGGTAGCCGAAGGAGTACGCTGTCTCTTTCGGGTTATACGACTCTTCTTCAGGTATGTCCCATTTTGTTACATGGTTTATTTTTTATTTTAGATGCATATATGCTTAACCTTTCACATGTCATGGTCAGACTATATAATAACGTTATTGTTGTCTTTGAACCTAGGCGTGGATATATGAGCATTTCCCAGCCTCGTTGTTTGTCCGTAAGATAAATCGGGCATACACTGAGGACATGCCCAGGGCCATGCGTTGGGGATGCATTAAGAGTGACGGGGCTGTATCACAGAAGCACGTCAATCTAGATGACTTGTCTGGTGACGTCGTCATTTGGACACCGTACGATCAGCACAGGGTAGCTTGGCCTTTCGATGATGTGTCACTCTATAGTGGATGGATCCGATGCTCAAGGTTTATTCATCCGCACCAGCCGCAGAGAGTGATGCGACAGTTTGGGTGCATGCAGGTCATTTCATCCCTTCCATTGATTGATGCGCCAGCAATTGCTCAGATTGACGAGATGTGGCAGATGTACCACATGAATATCACCCGCCTTTCCCACCGTGCCATTTCACCTGGCCAAACTGCTCCAGACTATCTTCCCTGGTTTCGTCAGGTGTCGCACCCATACATGATACCTCCTGAGAACAGGGAGATCGGCACTGCTTTTGCTGCTGTAAGCCACATTGCATTTTGGTTTTTAGTTAATGTTTATAACATTAATTGTTAAAAGTCCACTAACATTTCATGTCTTGCAGGGTCGTTTTGCACTTCTAGAGAAGTATTTGGATATCGCCATCGACCCGGAGAGGTCGGGAGCTCCCCCAAAGGGGTCAGAGGTCTGGGTTGCACTGCAAAACATGCAGGCTGTTGTGTCGCAAAGCTTGCATGGTGATCTGGTGTACACGCGGTCAAACAGGCGGGGGACACGAGGGTCACAATCTTCTAGATCTAGGCAGTAGCTTGATTTTTACTGGGACTGACTTAGCTAGCTAACGTTAAAGTTTGTACTTATTGACGTTTTTTGGATTGTAATGTCAGGGGTGCATTAATTGTTTAACATTTTCGGCTTCTAGATGTATGCACTGTCAACTAGTTATTATATGCTCTTTATTTTGATTTACAACGCAAATTGGGGACGCCTTTATAACTATGTGTTGACCGTCGTTACAGCAAATGTGAAAAACCAAATGTTATATGATGTGTTAAGAACCCCATTAAGTGTGATTTGTAAAAATTGTACATCATAAATTATTAAATTATTTTTTGTGAATTTCGCACCTTAAGGTGCGATTACAATAAATAGAAATAATAAATAAAAGTATCATTTATTTAAATTATATTTTGTGAGTTTCGCACCTTAAGGTGCGATTACAATAAATAGAAATAATAAAATAAAAGTATAATTTATGTAAATTATATTTTGTGAATTTCGCACCTTAAGGTGCGACTGTATATCATCTAAATCGCACCTTAAGGTGCGATTACAATAAATAGAAATAATAAAATAAAAGTATCATTTATTTAAATTATATTTTGTGAATTTCGCACCTTAAGGTGCGATTCTAAATCATCTAAATCGCACCTTAAGGTGCGATTACAATAAATAGAAATAATAAAATAAAAGTATAATTTATGTAAATTATATTTTGTGAATTTCGCACCTTAAGGTGCGACTGTATATCATCTAAATCGCACCTTAAGGTGCGATTACAATAAATAGAAATAATAAAATAAAAGTATAATTTATTTAAATTATATTTTGTGAATTTCGCCCCTTAAGGTGCGATTGTAAATCATCTACATCGCACCTTAAGGTGCGATTACAAAAAATACAAATAATAAAATAAAAGTATAATTTATTTAATGGTAATTTGTGAATTTCGCACCTAAAGGTGCGATTGTAAATCATCTAAATCGCACCTTAAGGTGCGAAATTCATTTAATAGTGCAAAATAACATAGTTATTTGCAGGTAACCAGTAACATATATTATCAACTAAGTACCATGTCATTCCTGTATTCACATAAACCTTATATCACAAAAAACTAAACAGTGGTCATATTATGTACGTTAGATCTCTTTACAAAAAAATGTGCATGTCGTCATGTGCATACATTAGCTTTCTTTACAAAAAACACAGCATGTGGTTAGGATACATTCGATTTTTTACCAAAAAGAGTGGAATTGCTTGTTATTTAAAACAGATTATTCATCAACTGTGAGATCTACAACGTGGTTTTCCTTTGACTTGTGTTGATCTTCTAACTCTTTTTGAAATGCATTCATCTGGTCCAAGAAGGGGAATTCCCATGCAGCAGCATCTACGGCACGATGATACCTCCATTGAGGTGCTGTCATAGGGATTGGGTGCCCTGTCTTTAGCTTAACCTGCAAACAGAAACAATGCATTAACGAAATGAAAAAAATGATGGGGCTTAAATTAAACACACATTAATTGCGGAATATCTACCTGCACCCAATGATTTCCATTAACGTGACCAAGTATAATAATGTGCTTGTGCTCAGGGACTGGGCCTGTCAGTGGTAAATAAGTGGTACAACCCGAATTACCCAACGAAATAAACACAACATTAAATGTTGTAGCAACAATGTAACCCATATTTGGCAATGTCAACCATTTTGATTCAGTGATTATCTCGCCAGGGACCACTGTCAATGCATTGCATATCTCTTGGGTGAGGTTGCTCCCATACATTGCTGTATACGTACCTGCCCTGTCCATCAACTCGTGGATCATCTTCACTCGAATCTCCATCCACATGTGTTCCCCTTTGCCCAACAAGGCTGATATGGCTCTAAAACCACAATGACCATCTCCAACGACATCTATGATATCTGTTATGTGAGAACGAAACTTAATTGGCATCTTTTCCAACAATGGTAGATTTTTCTGCTTCTTGGGTCGTCCCCTTTTAGGTGTAGATTTTGGGACATTGGTTGACTTACGATCTTTCCACTTAGGAACAGGAGGAGATGGATGTACCACCGGTGTTTTTGCATTCACCGAAGGTATTGTTGTGTTGCTTCCGTGAAGGGAGTTCATGTAGTCATCAACAATCTCAAAATATGAAGGATTGCGTTTTGTTGAGCCTTTTGCTTCTCCCTTTGTCCTGCCCTTTGTCTTCACCTTAACAGGAGAGGGACACATTGATGTTGAATCAGGGAAGGCAATCTCTCGCATTTTCTCTTTGATTGTCCTTTTTCCAGAAAGATCAGCATTTTCAAACATGTAACAAATAGCTTCAATCTCTGCCTTCAAGTTCATATCACTACAAGGATCCTTGGACGGATCCATAGTTGCCCATGAAAGCCTCCTCCAGAAATGATTGACTGAAGCCAAGGGTACACAGGAGTAACGAGCAAGCTCACACGCACAAGGTAATCCATGCGTTCTCCTCAGCGTGCAACCACATGCAGAACTATCAGCTCCCACTCTGCCAACTCTGGTTCTCTCCTTAGCAATCAGCTCAAGACCTGTCTTTGATATAAATCCATGAAGGTTTTTGTAGAATCTATCCTTGAACTTGTGGTCCCTTACAAAGATGTTGTGCTCGAATGACGACATGATATTTGTGTGCTACAATATGGTTCGCTTATTCATTGTCGTCCAACAAGAAGACAAATCTCCTTTACTATCTTTCAGTATAAGCTTCAACGATGCATGAGCGCCTTCCACCCTAAACGAAATGAAGCTACAAATGGTTAATTGCTACACACAAATTTACATATGGTAAATTTCATTAATAATAAAAGCTCACAAGTAAACGAACATGTTGGTTGTTGTGTTCCCCATATGCATAACCTCGTCAATCCAGCACTTGACAAATTTATGCATATGATCCTCCAACCACGTCTTGTGAATGTACGCTTTGAACTGATCAAACGCCTTACATAGTATTTCTAGTTCCTTCAAGTGGATTGCATACTCATCTTCTGATACAGAATCCATGACATCACACCATGCTTCCCTTATTACATCCCAATATTTCTTATCACAATATAACTTGCATTTCGCAATCACATTCTTGCTTATGTGGAATCTACACAACAAGTGCTTCGCTATCGGAAACACCTCAACAACAGCGGCCATTAGTGCAAGGTCTTTATCCGTCACTATCACATTTGGCCAGTTTTCCTCTTTAGCAATCAACCCCTTCAGCTTAGACAATGCCCACACAACATCGTGTGTTTTGTCGACATATAAGCAAACCCAATTGAGAATGTGATGTTCGTTGAGGTAACACCAACCATCTCAAGTAAGGGAAACCCATACCTATTTGTTTTGTACGTACTGTCCACGAGCACAACATTGGGAAAAATGTTAAACAATTCAATTGCACGTGGGTGTGCCCAAAAGATATCTTGAACCACATCACTATCCACATCCTTCTGATGCCAGTAAACATATTTGTCACGATCCAACAGATGCATCAAATGCTGCATCTCTGTGAATGGATTCCTCTTAGTTCTCTTGTATCTTTTGCTTGCATTGTAAATTTGGTCAATGGTTGTCAAATTGCTTGGATTCTTTTCCTTCAAAGCAAAAAGCATTTGTCCTGGTTTAACTCTATTCTCTACCATGTCACGAAACACTAGTTTTTCATCACGAGTAAATCGTCCAGCAAATGCATGCCCAACCAACGACTGTGGCCTTGCATGATTGTGAAGTCCACATAAAACATTAAGCCTCCAACATCCGTCAGACTTCCTTGGTCTTCCTCTTAGCTTGAAAGGACACTCACACTTTCTTGTTCTGCTACTTTTATTAGTCAACTTCCCCTTGTAAGGTACGTATTTCCCACCACGTTCACATCCTAGTGTCACGAGTTCTTTCCTGTTGAGGCTTCCATAATCAGACTTCCTAATAACAACGACAACACCATTCTCCTTGCCAACCGTTTGAGCCCAATCAACGAGATCATTCCGAGTTTGAAATATCTGTACAGAAAATACAAAAACATAACATTTGCTACGATTTTTCAAAAATAGTGATAATCATGTTAAGAGAAAGGATAAAACAAACCCGGTCAGTCGTAAAAATATATGTGCAGTCATCCCTGACGCCTAGTTCCTTGCCTTCCACATTTAAACCAATATCTGAATCCTTAACAGCCTCCTCTGGCAACACCTCCTTCATGACTGCAGTGCCTGAACAATTAAGCATGAATTAGTTGCCAAATGCCCAAATCGAACTTAAACGTGCTAACATTATTTATGTTATTCTCACTTAAAGGTGCAATACACCTCAACTTTCAAATATTCAAATTTAATTAGATTTCGCACGTAAAGGTGCGAAATCTCCAAGTGCAATTTTCGCACTTAAAGGTGCGAATTCCAAATATTCAAATAATCAAATTTAATTAGATTTCGCACCTTAAGATGCGAATCTGCAATGTGCAATTTTCGCACTTAAAGGTGCGATTTTCCAATATTCAAATATTCAAATTTTAATTAGATTTCGCATCTTAAGGTGCGAAATGGCCATGTGCAAATTTCGCACTTAAAGGTGCGAAAATTACACAGAGATTTCGTGAACTCAAAGTCACAGTTCGAGGACGACGACCATGACAACGGTGAACGAAACAAACCTCGTTTCTTGCGGATTAGAGCTGCGTGGGGAAGATCAGAGCTTCTTTAAGAGGATGGAGGTGAATGAGGTTGAGATTTAATGGAGGTATGGTTTAAAGGTAATGGAGGAATAAATGGAGTAAGAAGGGTGGTGGTGGTGGTGGAAATGGTGATGGGATGGAAAAGGGGGGTGGGGGGGTTGGCAGTAATGGTGATGGGGTGGTGGTGATAATGGTGATGGGAGGAAAAAGGGGGTGGTGTGGGGTGAAAGATGATGAGTGAGGGAGTGGGGGGGGGGAGGATAGTTAGGAAGAAGAAGAAGGATATGAAAGTAATAATAATAATTATCAAGGGCAAATGGGTAATTTACTATATAAGGGGGGGGGGGGGGTGGTTTAAAGACCAAAGGGGTGGTCTTAAAACCAACCCCCTAGATTATTAGGATGATGGTTCACGTGATGCTTGATTTGGTTTCCAAGCCTAAGCTCGAGGAGACGATGCGATTGACTATAAGACTTGGATAGATTAATGAAGAGTTAAAGACTTAAATCTTTTGTCATTCTTATATTTTCATCTGGGCACATGTTTGTGCAAGACTTAAATATTATTTTGACTATACGTTGGTATCGTCTTATTATAAGTACAGGGTAATATTATATCATAATTATTAGTGTTGACGTTCTGTTTTAAAGACTGAGTTTTTTAGAGGTTTTATGAAAGTTTTCCGTTAAATTATTATGTGACCCCTAACCCAAAAACTGGATCGTTACAGTAATTTATAAAGAAGAGATGTGGTTGGTTGATATGAAAGGTAATAAGTGAGAGAAATTTCAATAAATAAGAGTATGAAAGGAAAAAAAAATGGAAAAAATGCATTGACTTTTTAAAACAACAAGCATTTTCAAAAAAATTGAAAATAGTCTAAAACAACAATCTTTCTGAAACGGAGGGAGTATTCATTTTAACTTTTCTTATTTTTATATTAATTATTTATTGTTTCTTCTACTCTAAATATAGTCTTTAGTTTTATATCTTAAAAATAACATGGAATAAACCCACAAATTTGTCCGTGCCACTGTTTTAAATACTATGCATTCATCAATTAATGTTAATTATTAGATTAGATGAAAAATTAGTGGGAGGACCAAATTTAGAGAACCTAAATTATGCGAAAAAAATTAGAGAGACTAAAATCACTCATACACTTACTACGCAGATTGAAAGTTCAATTAAGTCATAATTATACTTATTGTTCCTTTCAAAAAAAAAGGAATATTATTATTGTGGTCAGCCCAATTGGCCACAAGATCGTCTTGGACAACCTAAATGTTTCACAACTAAGTAAATATCATGTTGACTAGTCGGGACGACCAAAACAAAGATGTTTTACGTCCAACAGTTAGTCTAGCGGAAGCCTGCACACTTACTAAACAATTGCACGGTTACTCAAACGTAGCCATCGTCTCGGAAGTCTTACGTCAGAGCTTCGTTCAGGCTCAACGCCTCAAATACAAGTCTTACAATGCCTATAAATACAAGTTTGATCGATTATTTACATAAGCATTACTCGTTTTGCTACATGAATATTCTTCTAAGACATTAAAATTCTTTCTCTGATCTAGAAGCTGACTTGAGCGTCGGAGTGTCTTTAGCAAGTACACCCCCACTGAGTTCCGTTATGGGCATTGTTATCGCCACCAGAGCGTTCAGTCTACGTCTGTCGTACAAAGATTAGAGGTGCTTGAAGTTCTTTTATGAAAGAACATTATGGCCTTGTGTGTGGGAAAGTAAATCATTCTCATCGGAATGGTTGGAACATGTAGAAGACAACAATATGAAAAAGAATCACCTTTGAAAGAACATTCATAGGGAATGCCTAATTTGTAACCGGTTGAGGATCCAACTCCTCATGATCAAATTGGGGGCACATCCCAAAGCTCAATGAATTTGTCAAGAGAATCAAGCAAGGAATTAATGATTGTTTAAGACTAATGTGTTCAAGCCTATTCGAAATCACACCCGTCAAAGTTATAGTCAAAGGCTCAAAGCACTCAGGTTCAAGAAAACTAGTTTAAGCTCAAGGGAGATTTCAAGGAGAAAAAGTCTAAGTTCTTCATATCAAACCAAGTTAATAATCTTCAAGGTGATTTGAAACCATACCAAACTAGTTTGAAGGAACCAACCAGGAGCGTTTCTCCACGTTCAAGAGAGTTGACCCACATTCTAAAGCACTTAATGGACTCAACGAACAACTAATGAGTTCGAGACACAATTAAAAGGTTCAAGGTCCAAGTATTGAGTTCGAGCTTCATTGACAAACCAAATGGATGACATAGATTAGGAAGTTACGCTTCATTTTTATGTCATCCGTATCATTTGTTTACCAGTTATTTCTTAGACACTATAAATAGTACTTTGTAATTCGAAATTAAGGTTGGACTTCTTACTACTTAACACTCTAAGAAGTCTCACGTCAACAGTTACGACAATAGCAACTGAGAGTGTAAACATATTTCCCTCCATTTTCAACATTTTTTTTAAATTAATTCAGTTTTTCTTACTATTTATCTCAAGTTCTTGAATTTCATCTTAGATTTTATTTATATTCTTGCTGGAATCAGTACTCTCTAGAGTATTGAACTCTCACGTTGTCTTTGAGCAACTTGATTTTCTGTGTATTCTTACGTTTTGATTAGTGCTCACCATAGTATTGCTCCTCCAAGTTATCACTGAATATCTTGAGTTGTTTTCTACTTGAACACTACAAGACAAAAACATTTCCTGAATCATTTTGATCTAGTGTAAACGCTAGAAGAAAAAAAGCACGGTGTTTTTCAAGCCTAAAAACACATAGTCATATTATGTGTGGACCACTAAGTTTAAAAAGTCCAAAGAGAACCTTATCTAACTTTCCAAATTGATTTTTAGATTTATTTATTTATTTCACGTGTAAATAAGGTCTGATTTACAATTGATGTCAAGATTTTCGAATCTATTTATAGTCACAATGTCACATAATAGAAATTACTGTATTATATAAAAAGTAACTGAGTATATTTTGTGAGTTGTCTTTTTTCCCAAATGAAATTATTGGAAGTGAAAGTTACACAAAAGAGTGGTTTTATAAACCATCTTGAAATAAAAGAGTTTTTTTATAAAAAAAAGTTAGTTGTATCTTTGTGCTCAAGTAATTTTTGGGACCTTTTGCATGAGTTGCAGTTAGTTCTCTCTTGAGTTTTTTCATCATGGATACGTTTGACCTTAAACTTTGAATATAGATTGTCTCTTCATCTTAGGAGCCAACGAGGTATTTAGTACTATTTGTTTAATCCTCTTTTGGTTGATTTGATATTACGATTAAATTCTCCTGGGTAGATAATTTTGTGTCTTGTTTGTGTTTGAATGTCATTGTAGTTGATATTGTTATCACCGGTGTGTGTCTTCATTTGATGAGATTGGTTGGAGTGAGATGAGCTTTTGACAGTCAAAGGAAGGAAAAAATGTTAGATGTTGAATATGTAAGAATTTTGAAAAATTAAATTAAATTTGGTATGTGTTTACTTGTTTGATAATTCCTTGTTGAGTTTATCTTGATGTGTTGTTTGAGACAAGAGTTCGCATAGTTATATTGTCTTGAATCCCTTCTTTTAAGTTGTTATTATTATTTGGATTAACACCCGCATGTTGTAGGAATAGATAAACGACTTTACTCTATTGTTAAAATACTTTTTAAATTTATGACTTTATTCCATGGCATTGTAGAAAGTAGTATTTCATTATTTTTGAAAAATATCAAAGGTATAAATTGTGAGATTAGTGGATTTAGAAATTATATTATAACTTTACTTCATCTCAAATGACCTAATTTGCATTTATAATTAAGATGGAGAAATGAATTTGTCTATATTTCTTTGCGTATAAATTGCATGTACCATTACACTAACCCAAATCAAACAATGTCACATAAGACCAAATAGTCACATTTTAAAATAAAAGTAAATTTCTAAGGTGATGGAAATTAATTGGATTTCTATATACAGGGCATTGACTTTTTCTCTATTTCTTTTATTGATTGTCTAATTTATTTATTTTTTTCGCTACACGCCCCTGAAGCTCACGGGCTACGCTCTAGTTGTATTTTTTTCGGAAAACTCAAAACGACTGCACAATGTTAGATGTTATTAAGTTTTCCGATGTAACCAAAAAAAAATGTTAGATGTTATTCTGTCACGCTTTAAGAAAATTCCACCTTATGTTGTAGGAATCTCTCTTAAAATTAGATGAAAAACCCAGGGTCCATGATACTATTTACCAACCAGGCTACTAGGCAGAGCCGGAAGTAACATAGAAATCTACACAAAACAGAATAGAAACTCATCTAACATTCAAACTAATAACAGAGGCAGTAAATTACATTGACTTTAAGCATTCATCAGCTAAATACCCCTTAAATCAAGTTTCTAAAACTACAGGAAAAGCCGCGTAGTTTCTAAAACTAGAAAAGAACTGAATGTAATTTAATTAAGAGTAAGGGAAAACAGTAGTAAGAATAACCATTACTAGGAAAGTATACCTCTGTTAGTTAACACTATTTCCTTTAAAACAGAATAGTAGAAAAGATTATAACAACCTAACCTGTCCTGACAGTTATAACAGAAAGTGCTCTTGGATGTTCAGCAACAATTTAAACCAATTCCTCTTACTGTGTATCTGTGCCATTGGCATTCCCCCTCCTTCCATTAAGGCAACTTTTGGAATTTTCAAAGACAACCACATAAGTGGAACTACTAAAATTTTCAAACTAATCTATGTAGCTAGCTTACTTGATTTCTTCTAGCACTGTTGGATTTTGAGTCAATTCGAACCGGCTTTGCTGAGAAGCAATGACGCACATGAATTTTATGGCTGCAAGTTTGGACCGAGGAACTGCCTTGGACATGAACAACCAAAATCACTTCCTTATCTCGAGTGTCTTCACTCCACCAGTTCTGTGGTATACCATCTGCAGATTCTTCTGAGGTATGAACATCTTCATGACGTATTGAAACCTCTACATTTTGCTCAGGATTAATTATGCCGGCAGTTGGCGTGACCTAATTTAGAGACATTTTAAAAAGGCATGATTATAGGTTAAATCCTGGAAGTTCCTTGTTTTGTGCTCCCTCCTACCCACTCTTAACACATATCTCATTTACAAGCAGAAAAGAAAAAGGGCTTCCTAACAATTTACATGATATATCACAAAAGACATGGCATATTTCAAGGCAAAACAAGTAAACTTTAATTCAACGATCTAAAAAAATAAACCTCTTTTATTTGAAAAGCTGTAATTAATTTCAAATGTCAAATTAATCTCAGAACTAAATGGTTCAAACTTCAAACTCATTGAGCACTACATGAAACAGATCTGGTCATCACCCGCATCGTCATCACTAAACCATTCATGGTCTTCGCCCAACAACTTCAACTAAATGATTCATACTTATTGAGCACTAAACGTCAAATTAAGAAAAAACTAAATGTCAAGTTAACCAAATCTTATTGAGAACTTCTTAAAATGAATGGTTTTATTAAATTTATTTGATGTATTTGATTAAATGTTGTTATATTACTTTTAAATTATCTGAACCAATTTGTACATGATGCATTACTTTGAATCATTTAGTAGATCTGGTCATCACCAGCATACATGAATATGAACTAACTATCTCAAAAGTTTAAGTTGTTGGGTGAAGACCATGAATGGTTTTATACTATATTTCTAACAATTGTATTTATTTGTAAAATTCTACTATGACTAGATGAAGGAAAGTTCAGTAACTTGTTAAATAATATAAAGCAAAGTTACTTAGTTTCTAGTTCACAATGAAAGCCTTCCATAAGATCTCAAAGTCACTTTCCTTGATAAATTTAGTCTAAACGGTAATCATTCAAAACTGATGATATGTAAAGATAAGCATAAGAATCACAAAACAAGACATTACAAGCACGCACAAAAGGAAATAAAAATACTCTATGCAATTTTAACGATAAGTCATTTTGTTTCCAGTTACTAAAAGGATAAAACATAGGCGCAGTACTATAGGTACTGTTTGTCCTGTTGCCCAGTAAAAACCCTACCCTCCCACTTTCTTAGTATTTATTAATCTGAAAATTTTCTCAATTTTTCATTTTTTAACAGTAGTGTCATTATAATTGGAGAACAATAAAAACTGCACTAAAAAACTGTACCTATGTTTTGTCCACACATAAAATGCATCCTAATGCATGTGAAAAATCATGCCCCATGTCGATTTCATGTTTAAAATAATAAAACTGAACAGTCATTGAATTATCTGTTGGTAATACTTTTGATGTAAGCATGATCTGTTCTGAGAATTGTTGGCTTCAATTTAAAAGAATAACATGTGTCACCAAAACTTTTCACATGCAGTAGGACTTGCATCAAACAAATATTCCCTGTCAACAATCCAAATTCAAAAATAACGTGAATATTTAAGTAAAAGATACAGTACCTCAAGCCATCTAGGAAAGCCGAAGGCACCTCTTGGGCTATAATCAGGTGATTGTCCATCATTCTTGACTATAGACTGGCCTTCACAAGTGATCTTATATACAACCTTATCCTTCGAACTTCTGTTTGTAATAAGAAACAATGACATCTCCTGGTTCTGAAGAACTATATCATTTGGGCTGACAGTGGATTCTGGAACATAAACTAATTCTTCAAGCATAGATCTGATTTTCTCATTTGATGTCATAATTTCCCCAAACTCCTTTCTCCTTATTGATCTATCAGCATGAGAAATTTTCACATTGAATTTACATCGAACAGGTTTGTGATCACTATCAGTCACATCCATGCAAGCATCATACCTGTTGAACGGTTTCAATGATGACAAACTGTAGCCAATAGGAAAAACAGAGAAGAGAAAACTATTGTGACCATAGAACTTACTGCAAAATTGATGACACAACAGGGCAGTCTAAATTGCACTCAGAAACTACAGCCGACCGAGTATCACGATATATTATTCTGTCACACCAGGCAGGAATTCTCTTTTTCTCTCCAGAATCATACCCTGAAAGAATATATGGAAGTTACACCATTGTCACTTTTCTCATTATTGGAGTATACAAGTTAGCATACACCGAGCTGTATAGGATCACAACTCTAGTAATCTGTTGCAGTTAGTTATAGTCAATGATAGTTAGCTACTCCAGCTGTCATAGCTGTTAGAATTCAGTTATGAGCAGTTAGGCCTAGCTACAGTCTATAAATACATAACGTAATCATTCACTGGGTATCAATATACTAGCCATTTTGACCAGGAAAAAACTGTTAAATCCATTTTGACAGCAGACCACATTGAATCTGTCACGTTCAATGAGTTGCAAATTTTAATCAATAGATAGTGAGAACCCAAATTGAAATAAACGTCTAACAACTAGGCACCAAAAGTAGTACTTGCTGCACCAGATATTTACCTCCTAAACCTGCTTGGTGCCTCTCAAACTTATATGTTGGAGGAAACTTGATGAGTGCCTCCCGCATTCCCTGAAAAACTTTTCCAGCTTTCATCTCGGCCCTGAGCTGATCCTTTTCTCTAAGCCAATCAAAGCATCTTTGAGAAACAAAGTCCCTGGCTTCGTCATAAGATATACCGAAAAGCCGATAGTTGAAATCACCAAAAAATACCACCATATCTGCTTCAGATAGCTCGGGCTTTGCTTCTTCAGAGCTGACACCCATGGCCTATGAAATAATGAAGGCAACATGACTGTTATGACAATGATATTGATAGAAAGGCATGGAGAAAGTCAAGAGTTGGGATAATCAAGAGCTGTAAGCATAAGACTCACATTTGTACCACGAATCATATGAGCAGTAGTAGAGACACCAGCTGTAACAGAGAGGACCAATGGCAAGCCAGAAGAGTAAAGTAGCCAAAATAAATATGTGGAGAAGGCAAGAGAGCAAGACAAGAACAGGTATGGTACCATACCAGCTGCGGTATTAAGTAGGTTGGATGACCGGCTGAAGACCATATTTCGATAAATGTGATCAAAATCAGCATTTCGCCTATTAACTGCCTCCAGATGGGCAGCCAAGTGACAATTCACAAAGCACATTATCCTATCATAGACTCTGATTCTCAAACCCACGCCTCCCTGCTTGATCAATTTTTTCCATGTAAGTGTTTATTTCAACGAAGAGAAAAAAAAAAAAAGGGTTCATCAGTGAAAAAAGTTTATTAGTGCATCCTTTTTATTTTCTTCCCAACCTAGTGTTTGCACAAGTAACATCAATATGACTATTGCTATAGAGATATCTCAACTCACAATAAAAGCATGTTAGATTTATCCCCAAAAGAATAAAAAAAGAATCTCATTCAAATCATGCTTACATCCAAACAGAGAATCTTAGAAAGGACAACAAAGGAGGATAATTTATTATTGCAATGAAAATTATTAAAGCAAAATTGCAAAAGCATTCCTTCCAGCATTGTGCACTAATCAGAAAAGACAATCTATGTTCCCAGGTCATCTCTCCCATGAGAATTCTTTTCATATGTATATTCCCCCCTCGTCATTGCTTTTTCCTGGTTAAAATTGTAATCCAGCAGGCTTAGATTTCTTTTTCATTTCTTGTTTTCTTTGCTGACAAAATAGTATGATTTGGTAAGATATATACATCACACTTAATAACACCCCAAAACAGCAGTCTAAAATGTGAAATACACCCAGTTCCTTAACCATTAACGAGATATGGAGAAATTAGATTGGACTAATTGGATGAAATGTCACTATTGTGTTTCAAGGGTAACCGAAACAACTGGAAAATATACATGTCACAAAATCAAGAAATAAAGGAATTATTAGATTTTTACCACTTGAACTTCATCGTAACAAGAGCTCAAATCACAATGGTGAATTTTTTTAACAGAATGGTACTGTATTCCATTGGTGGAATTAAAGTACTACATTCTTAATTCTTATCAGATAAGTATTAAGTGGTAAGGGAAATTGATACAAACCTTATTACCAATTGCACGTCCAAAACCACATGGGACAGCACCAGCATCAATGTCACCAACATGTTTCCTAAGATTCTTTCTTACCCTAATGGAGTAATGTCAACTTATAATATAAGAATGGAAACAATATTAAAGACAGAAATCCAAAGTATATAATTGGGAGATCTAAGATGCCTTGCACTAATTGGTTTACAATCACTCACCAAAGAGAAATAAGCAAGCCAGCAAGCTGCCTAGAACCCATTCGCTCGAAAGCTTTTCCTTCTTCTAAGGCCTTTCCAATTGTATCAAGCCACCACTGCCCCATTGCACTTCCTTCAAGACCTACCTACAATTATGATATAGGCAGTAAATGGATGGGCTAAATATACGTATCACACACTGAGATTCACATATAGGATTCGATTATCAAATACACATGATTCTGTTTTTCCTTTTAAAGAAAGAAAGGAAAAGAAAAAAAATTACTACCATTAACACTTGCAACCACTTTGAAGCATCAATATATTATAGTAGTCAGTAGCAGTACACAACTCTATCTTCAGTAAAAACGTTAAGATAAACAAGCATATTACTGGATCAAGTTACTTCTTATGTTTCCAAACTTCAACTTCATCCAGCATAGTTCTGTAAGGTATAAGCACAGATGCACTAAGTTTTTTAATCTGGATGAGAGCCTGAGAGGTCCTTGAACTTTTTGATATCTTCCAACAGACCATTTTGTCAACCAATTAAACAAATCATGCATTACTTGATTGGCATGTGTCTGTAAGTACACATGACAGTCTTTCATTTTTTTCAAATCATAAATACTCATGTAGGTCTCAGAACTCGGAAGTTGTTAGAAACCCATGGGAGAGAAATGAGAAATTGATACAAACGGTAAAAGGAAATGAACAATTTTTTAATGAATAAGAAAAGGAGTAAGAATTATCTTCAATGGTTTTCCGTCCAAAGAGTTTCTCCTTTTATACTAACTTCCTGATTTCCTTAATGTCTCCTTTCCACTATTTCTCCCTATTTATTTAATTGAGCCTTCTCAACTAAGCAACTACTCCAACTAATCGTCATACTTTGACTCTCTTTTATTCTGTACTTCTATCCTGACAATTCCAACCCCCTTCAAGTGCAGCTTGTCCTCAAGGTTGAAAGACGCAAGCTAACAATGTTTAATTTACATTATTGGTTTCCCAAAATATGCTAGTGCCCATCTTCATTCCATTGCTCATGTTCTGCCAAAATGCTTCCCTAGACTTTGCTCTTGACTGAAACTTAGTTTGACTCCCTACCAGCACTCCTCTCTCAAATTTTAGGGTCGGGTTAAATATATTGGCCGGGCCCTGTTTTCCTTTAAATCTCTCTTAGTGACTTGGCTATAGTTTTCTTTGGTCTCTCACTCTCCCTCCATCGAGTTAAGGTGTTTATACAAGTCTTCTCCACACATGCAATTGTGCCACATTTATATATTTTTATTTAAAGATGGCTACATCAAAACAGAATGAAGTTCAGGAAGCGTCTATACATTTTTCCTTAAGCACAAATCTACACCATGTTTCCAATACAAAAACTTCTATCAATTTGTCAGGTAGTTGTACATGTAAAGCAAACAAGCCTTCACAAAAAATAGCTTAACAGTTAAATGTGCAATTAACCATATGAATTATAGAAGAATATGGGTATAAGGAAAACTATATCTCTAATAAGACTATGATATCATACCTTTGTGATTAGGATTTTATCATCTAATTAGGAATATATGGTAACTGAAAGTCTTACCGTTTCTTTTGCTGCAGACATTGCAAGAAAACCAGCACCCATCTCCACTTCTTGCAAACCAATCACAACAATGCCTACATCTGATACAATGGAACCCAACCACGACAAAAGTGAATCTTGGGAAGCTCTACCTTGACCGACATTCCATGTGCCAATCAAAATTCTGATATTGTGTCGTCTTGTATAATTAAGTTCCTTTGCGGCCAGCTCTGTTCTTATTATGTTGTCAACTGGGCCTGGAGATGCAATATTCCATCCCCGTATGCCACCATGAGTAGCCAAGCTAAAAACACAACTATTGCCAACAGCCAATTTAATCACAGGACTATTATGAGCAACCCATCCTGCAATTATATTGCCTTCAAGGTCCAGTATTTGGATAACACCACTGGCATAGCCTACATACATCCGTGTTCCCAAAGTGCAGAAGCATTGGACAGAGCAGGGATGGCGATTAAAATCTTGCAAACGGGTCCCACTGCCATCCCATTGCACAAGTAAGCCGTTTGTACAACCACTCCAAATCATTCCGTCACTTGTTTGAACAACAGCTTCTGTTCTTTTAGTATCTTCAGCAAATGCCCCAGCTCCTTTAGTTGCAACTCGTCGGACAGCATCTGCAGCTCCCATAATAGCATTACGTGACCTCTGTAGAAAGCTACTACCCTGGGATTTCTCCTTTTTTGAGGTGGAAACAAACTTTACCTTCATTTCGTCTTCTACTGCTTGATCCTGCTGCACGGATGACATGTCAACTCGATTTTCCACCTGACCATCAATGTTAAATACTTTCAAAAGGTCCTTCGTACGGGCATCCCTATAAAATGGTCAATTCTTAAGTTATTCAAATTCATATTTAAGATAGTAGAAGGCAACACTTGTATTAAAAGTTTAGGAAGTCAAAATAGGGGTTACGGCTACCAAAACATCATAAAGTGCGTTGATCAATTACAAAACAAGGGATACGATACGACTTCTCTAAAATGTGCTTGTCTCTAAAGTAGGTAAATCGTAATTTTAACCCCTAAGAGTGGAATGCCATTACTTGTTCAATTGTCAGAGAAAAAGTAAGAAAAATGCAAATTTAAGTACCATATGTGCACAAAAAATAATGCAAGAACAGAAACATACCAGAGTGAAAAGGATAGAGGCCCAGCACACCAGACTCGAGCTCTAATATGATCAGACAGCAAACATTTAACCTCTTGAGAAGATATACTGCAAACACCATTAACGGTAACTTGACTTCTGAGGTCAATGAATGACCTCTCGACAAGTAAGGCTGCCATGTGCCTTTCTTCTGGAGACAGGGAAAGAGATTTTTCTACAGATTCCCACGGCCAGATCTTAATAACACCCCCTTCAGAACCTGACCAGAGATCGCCTGGATGAAAGCAATGCGGCGAAGCAATAAGTCAGAAGGAGGAGAGAACAATTGTTGTTGTAATGAAGAGTAGATAATTTTTTGAAATAGCATAGTAGTTGGAATCAAAGGAAAGAGAGAAAAGTAGTACGTACCGTAGGATGTTATGACCATGGCAAGAACGGGACCTCTATGAGCCTGCCAAGAAAGACCTTCCTTGAAGGGGGTAGAAAATTGTTGATCCATTTTCCAAGACCTAATCTTGCCATCCTTATGGCCGGTCCAGATCAACCTACTCCCATTGTCGACGGTCATACAAAAAGTGGGGGAGGTATCCGCTGATTCATAAAATGGTGCAGCGTCCTCGTCGCCCCTTCTCACCCTTCCACCAAGACCGCAACCGTGTTCATAGACATTTTGAAACTCCCATACCCTCACCCCACTTTCCTGTCCAGCCCACAACTGTGTTTCCGTACAAGCAATATTTCTGAGGAATTTACCGACCTGAGTCTCCCTTAATGGGTGGGGCCTTAACTCAAGGCACGGCGGTCGCCCAGGATGAACGGCTGCTCTAATGGGAGCCTTAAATATCCCACTTCCGCCCCCGCTGCCAATAAATTCCTGCAATGGTTGATATTGAGACAAATCATCATCATCAGCAGCATTTGTAGATGAAGGGGGGTAAAAGTCATCGTCATCATTGGAGTCAGAGTCGTAAAAGGAATCAATGTTATGGGATATTCGGCTGTCGTCGAGACTGTGATTCCGGACTTGGTGGTGCCGTTTGTGTGTGGAGGTGCCTCGTAGCTGTTGGCTATACGAATGGGCTTTGCGGTGAGGTGGTAGAGAACTCAAGCCGGCCAACGACTCCTCCTTGTCCTTCTCATCGTCTTCCATGGATTAGATGGATGTTGGATTGGATTTGATGGTGTTGCAAGTTTAAAATAATAAACGGAGGAGGAGGAGGAGGATTGGGATGAAGAGAGAGAAAATGAAAATGGAATTTGCAGCAGAGAGAGTGAGTGAGTATATGGAGAATGGTGGAAAGGGTCTAAAGGGGTTCCCGAGAGAGAGGGAAGCACGTAATAAGATTGACGACCGGGAAGTAAGGCGAGGCATGCTGGAAGCTTAGGGACAGGAATTATTGTCTCCTTTCTTTTAATTTTATTTGAGTATACATTCAAATGGGTTATTTGAGTATACATTCAAATGGGTCCGTAAAAGACCGCATATGCATATGGCTATTTGGTTCTCCTACTTTTTTCTCACCAATTTAGTCTCATCGTTAGTCAATTTAATTTCTAAAAAGATTTTTCTGTCAAGTCCTTGGATAGGAGTGAAATGATGAAAATATAAATTAATTAAATTAGTAAATCGTCCATCAATTTAGTCCTTCATTTTTTAGCAAAACAAGCTACTGAATTAATTAGTAAAAGTGGTGAACTCATATATATTTATACAATTTCTGTTCTTCTTCTTCCTATTCTTCATTTTCTTGTTCATCTGCATCCTCACAGCAATAGAAAGCAGAAGAGGGGAAATCAAACAAGAAAGAAATGCAACTCAAGGGAAAATGAAATATGAACTCAAACAATTCCCACTATTGTTTTCTTCCTTCGCTAGTAACAGGGACTTACTTTCCATGGCAACAATGAACAGTTATCATCCATCATCCATCATCCATCATCCAGTGCCAGCCAGATCTCGTCCCTTCTCCCCTATCAGAAACCTTCATCCCCTCGGCTGCTTTCCAACAAGAGCCACCCATCCTGAGCCTTCTCCTCCATCATCTGTGCGACCAGAATCTCCATTCCCGTAGCCACAAAACATTGCACCATAACCACCGTCAATACCTCTGGCCGCGGAAACGCCATCAGCCTGAAACTGCAACAAGCCACAAACCCCTCGCGGTCCCTCCTTTCTCGCTCCATGGGAACCTCCGCACCACCACGCCGAGATCGCCCATAGTGGTTCTGAGGTTGGGGACGCTCATTTCGGGGTTTGGGTCGGTTTTGGGATGTGGATTCTTGGTGATAGCTCTGGTGAATTTGGTGCAGATCAAGTTGGGAACTTTGGCTTGTGGGGGCTATTACACTTTGGCCGCTATTGCTCCTTTGCTTGTTCTTGTTCCCACTCCATGTATTATGTATACAGAATTCATTTCCCTGCTAAATTATGTACTGTTTTCCCCTATTAAGAAAAGAAATGGTATAAATATATATGGGTTAACAATTTCACTAATTAATTAAGTAGCTCAATTGGTTAAAGTTTTGTTTTGCTGCTCCCAAGATTCAGAATTTTAATAACAGTCTTTCTGTTAAAATTCAGAATTTTAATAACAGAGGACTAAATTGACCGACGATTTACTCTTTCAGAGACTAATTTAACTAACTTACACTTTCATCCTTTCACTTTCGTCCCGGAAAAATCTTTCAGGGACTAGATTGACTAACGGCGAATCTTTCAGGGACTAACTTAGTGGAAAAAAGTATGAGGACCAAACAGTCATAAGTGTGATCTTCCGGGGACCAATTTGGAGGTTTACTCAATTTTATTTTATTGAATTGACACAATTTCCTGTTCGAGTTCTTCTTCAAAACCGGTAAGAAGCTGCGAGAATTTGGTTCACTCGGCCTATTTTGACATAAATCGGTGACTCGCTCTGCCGTTTTTATCGATCAAACTTTAAAAACAGCAGCATAAGAGAGAAATCGAGATGAAAATCAATCATCCAACAGATTTTGTGAAGCCACTAGAACTTATGAGCTGGGTAGCACGGGTACGCCCTTTTTGGGCTGGTACCGGCACTGGGTACGCACTCGGTGCGGGCGCGCGCCGGTTAGGGATGGAAGTAGGTCAGGCCGCCGATAGGGGCCTACGGCCTAGCCTACATCAGGCCCAGGCCAAACCATACCAAATTACTAAATAGATAAGGTTAAGACTTTTTTTAAATCCTATTTAGTTAAAAAGGCCAGACTTGGGCCACTCAGAAAGCCTTGTAAGCCTAATAGGCCGGCCTATTTAAGTAAATGTTAATTTATTTTGTTATTCATATTATTTTGAATTTTTATTATAATATATTTTTTGAAATCTTTATTATAGTATCTTAAAACTAAATAGTTGTTGACTTATTTATATGATTAAATATGTTAGACTATATAATGAATTAACCATATAAACTTCTTTAGAGAATGACTATACCTATTTACTTTGAATTGGACCATATAATCATATTATTGTATTTTAGCTTACTAGTCTATAAGTTTGTTGACATTTTACAATTAAATTTTTCGGTCTACTTGAACTTATTGCAATAAAACAAACTTTTAAATAGGTTATCAGGCCAGGCTTTCAAACAGATCAGGTTCAGGCCTAAAGAAAAAGCCTATGACAGACAACAGGCCAGGCTCAGGCCTTGAATTTTGTAAGCAGGCCAGACCTATTTAAGCAAAGCCTAGCAAAACCCTGCCTACTTCCACCCCTAGCGCCGGATACGCGCCGGTGCGTACTCGATTTCCCTGCCCAAAAAAAAAAAAGAAGTGGTACGCACCCGGTGTGTTTTTGGCGTAAAACGACGTCGTTTTTTGTTTAAAAAAATGGAATCTGGACAAGAGGGAAAGCAGTTAACCTTAATTCCCAATCTGTGAAGCTGAAGCATTTCAGCGCCGCACCTCTCCTCCTTCGAAGACTCTCTTCCTCTCTTCCACCACCGAATCTCTTCCTCCTTCCACCACTGCTCCGCCTCGCTTCTGTTCCTCCTCCGTCGGTGCTTTCGTTCACGTTCATCGTTCACGTTCTAGGTCTCGCCGCCATCGTCTTGGTCTTATTTTGGAACCTCTACTTTAGAGGTGGTTTGGCTGACAACAAAGCCCTCATCTTCAATGTACCTTTCTCTCTTCTCTTCCAATTTTATTATTTTCCTTCTAATTCACTTTGCTATTCTATGCTTCTCCCTGTTTCTGCAAAATTGAATGAGTTCCAAATCTGAGTATTAGTTTAGTGTAATTAGCTTATTGTTGATGTTGAACTCCATAACTTTGGGGCTAAAACCCAACTAAAATTTCCTGTGTTACTTTGTAATTCGATGATTTTTGAAATATTTAATCGAATATTATCACCATTCGATTTGCTATCTAATGTGTTTATGTAAATAATTAATTTGATTAAATTCTAATTAAGTTATTTTCGCTGTGTGGTTTGAATGTGAGAAATGGCTTGAATTTTTTGGGTTATCATTTAGTTTTTTTTTAATCAATATTAGTGGCTTAAGGATTTATGTCTTTTAATGTTATTTTAATTTGTGATATTGTTTGAAATTATAATGTTTACCTGTACTAGACTAGTCCTTCTATTTAATAGATATATATATATATATATATATTTAATTTAATATATATATATATATATATATATATATATATATATATATATATTAACGTACCCATACCCATTTTTATCATACACATAATACGTGAAAATTAACAAAATTAATTACACTATTTAATATGTGTGTTTTTTCTCTTTCTGAACTGTTAATAAGGAATATAGAGAGTATTGTTTATTTTCCGTTATGTTTTGGTATTTCTTCTCCATGATTCATGATATTACGACATAATTAACCATATAATGAGTTGTTAGTTCACTATTGGCGGAGGAATTAACTTAACTAAACTGAAAATAGATCGACTGTAGGTAGTTAAGAATAATTCGCTCACGAAGGAGGTTTTCAGATTAGATTCTTATTCTTCCAACTCGTCTTGGACTCTAGATAGCTTCCTACACTTCATCTCTATTCATCCACCACCGTTCCATGACATTTACTGCTAGGTAGTGCGTGTTAGAGTAAAATATTTAAAAGAATTAACCTATTTTGATAAATAACAATTTCGCTAAGTGTTACTAACTTTCTTAAAAGATTTCATATTCAGGAACACTTATGAACTGAAGACATGCTGCAAAGATCTCGACAAAACATTATCAAAAAGCAAATGAAGAAACCGTCCGCCTATGAGAAATGAGTCTGCCTTCAGAGTAAAGTTTGTCCGCCTGCAAAGACCGTCCGGCTTAACCCTTGTCAAACACATGGGTTGACTAAAGAGCAATGATTGAAGACTCGTGCAAAAAGAATTAGCTTAAAGGAGATCGTTTGCTCAAACTGAAGATGAGTTGTCATGCACATCTTGGGGGATCAGAGCATTAATGGCGAAAGAGACAGAATTAAGCGCCTTATTCCTTGAAGGTTCAAACTCTCTAACATTCCTTAATTCAAGCTGCTTTTGCTGAATTAACGGCGATATCCTCTGATCATCGTATCTCCCCAACGGCCAAATTCAAATCTTCTGATCAGAGCATTAATTACCAGATTAGCTGTAATGCATATGCATTAATTGCAGCCTCTGAGAACCAGAACAAAAGCATTGCCAGACGATATCACTTTCTATCTGATGGAGAAACATTCTTCACCTGGCAGACTACAACAAGCAGATGCAGAAGTATCCGTTACTCACAATCAAGCAAGAATTCAACGGAACTATTTTTGAAGATCTTCATTGACGCCTCCAGTTATCATCCTACTGAAGATATAAATAGTGGTCTCTGCATCATCTTCAACTTGGCGATTTACACACTATCAAAGCATTCAAATCTTTCAAGTCAGTTTACAATTTGAACAAGCTTTAGTCAAGAACACTCAGTAACCTTAGCCTTCTCATTTTCTGAGTTTAGTCGTCAACTAGTGTGAAATCCTTTACAGAGTGAAAACTCTCATCCTTTCTCACACAAGCCTTTCAGAGGACCATTTTGAATACCATCTCTGATTTTAGAACTTCATAGTTTCTACCCACTCTTTGTGAAGAGATTCCTGTAGAAAACAAATATTCTTGAAAAAGAACTGGGAGGAGTCCTGTCCAACACTCGAAAGATAAAGGAAAAGTCCTAGAATACTTGTAAAGGAGTAGTCCTCAGAATACTGGGAGAAGTCCCTGAGAACACTTGTACTATTCTGTTGAAATAGTGGAAAATCTTGGTATAGCCAAGGACTGGACGTAGCCCTATCGATTTGGGGGTGAACCAGGATAAATATTGTGCGTGCTTTATTCTTCAAGCTCTAAGTTTATTTCTGCTGCACATATCATTCAAAGTTTTCGAACTAATAATAACTATATTGTGAAAAAGTTTTTAAAAGTCACACACACAATTCAAACCCCCCTTTCTTGTGTGGTTTTATTACTATCAGTGCGTTTGGTAGGTACTTAGTATATCCCGATGGCATATTAACAATTTAAGGATTATAGTTGGTTTTCATATGCATCGTAGGTAGAATATATAAATTCAGAGGGTCTGATTCAACTATTATTGTAACCTTGAGGCTTCTCTAACATGAACCCTTTTACCGTTTTAATTTTGCATGTTTAAAACGACCAACAATTCTCCAATTGCCTAAACATTGAACCTATCCTCCAAAATTGAAGATTCATGCCTTAGTCTCGTGGTTACTTTAATTGGGATTGAACTCCTATCATACTTTTGAGATAGAGTGCACTCACTCTTTTGTGTGTGTTTGAAGCGCAACAACGAGCTTCAAGGAGGAGTCCAACTTCAAGAAAGAAGTTGGAACCAGCTAAGAAAATAGCCAAATCATTTGTTACAAGTGCAAGAAGCATGGCCACATCAAGGAAAATTTCCCATGACAATCAAAGAAGCAATTTAAGAGGAACTTCTCATTGAAAAAATAGATCGATGGAAACCTAGGAGGATTTTGATGAAGAATCTAGTGAGAATGGGGATGGGGGGAAATGAAGAAGTCGACCTCTGCCTCGTGGCGTCTCATGAATAGGGATGACAATACAGGCTGGCCCGCCTCAGTCCGCCCCCTCCCTCATAGCCCGTAAAAAAGGGACAGGTTAGGCTAGCCCACCATTTAAGAGTAGGCTAGAAAATGTGTCTCATCCCGCCAGACTTGTTGGCTAATGGGCCAACCCACAAGCCACTATAATTGGAAAAAAAAAATACTTGAACCGATTGGAAAAAAAAACTGAAATGAAAAACAAAATTCCAACAAATTCATCCGAAAACCTGATCATCAAAACAAGTTGTTAGTTCATCTAAATAACACCATCAAGTTTAATCCAAAGAATACGAGAACGCTACTCATAATTGTTACACATATTTCATATTTTATTCTAAATCTATGCAATTTAATAAAACTTTTCGCCGAAAATAGAAAGATACCTTGCGGAGAGAAGCACTCCGTGATGTAGGACATACAATCACCTTAATAAGGTTCCATAATTATGTACTTGAACACATACATATCTTAATCGAAAGTTTTTAAACAAGCATATAATTATATATATGTATATATTCTAAATTATTTAATTGAAATAATTTTATATGATAAGAATTTTTAAAATATACAAGTGTTTACTTTTTTTTGACGTTAAGTATTTATGTTTTTAAATAATAATAAAATATTAATTATTATTTTAGAAAAATATGGCTAGACAGAATCAAACAACTATCTCTTTTGTTTTTTTATTTATTCTGGATACCAAAAACACAAAACTGCCGAGAATAATAAACGGAAGTTTAAAATAGGATATGGTACATCTATATTTATTTGGTGTGTGAAATGAAAGTCTCGAGGAAACATATCAGGGCAGGCAGTGGGTTTTCATTCTCGTTTTCATTTCTCTCTCGAACAATCAGGTTTTCTACCTATCTATCTCTTTCTTGCAGCCAGGATTTACTTTTTGTGATATAATTCTTCTTTACTGTTGCTTCTTATTATCCTTTCCAATCGGATTCAAATTCGCAGTTAATTTTTTTTTGTTTTGTTTAAGAATTATATGCAATGCGCAATTCTGTCAAAAGTGTATGTATCTTGAGACTGTTTCTGATTCTCCTCGTATAACTGCGTTTCATTGGGATTTCTTATAGGGTTTATTTGTTCCGTTGGTTTTGGGTTTGACGTTAATCGGTTGATGTTTGCACTCATTTGTAATTGGGCATGATCGGAAAATTTGGACCCCTGTAATGCTTTATAAGTTGTCCTTATTTAGCATATGCATATTTTGATTGGCAGTAAAACGATACAGTGTGAGCCAAAATTTACTTTCAACATTGATATTTGCTCCCGCGTTTAGGGTTTGTAATTTTGTATGCTGAGTTTTCAGATGGCATTTCGGATTACTGCTAGAAGGAACTGCCGCTTCTTTATTTCCGTTGATACTTGAGAGCTGTTGGGAGCATTTCTTGAAGAAATCCAACATTATATTATATTAGAAAACAAGAGGCTAGGGTTTTCTATCTAGTACTTGCTTTTCATGAATTTGGAAATCAGAGGCTAGGGTTTTTCTATTCAGTATGGCCTCTTGTGCTTCGAAGAATGGCTGTCAGCTTCATCAGATTTGTTAAAGAGGGCAGAGTCGAGATAGAAGAGGACATGTCTTCTTTCTAGGGAGGTAATGATTTCTTGGAGATGGATGAAGCAGAACTGCAAAATCCCTTATTTGTGGAAATTAAATCTGAAGATGACAAAATAGAATTCCAAATAATTGAAAATCAAAGTTTTACACCAGAGAAAGGAGAAGGTAGCGGTGTAGTTTTCTCTAGAGAAGCACCACTTATGAGGAAAGAATCAAGAATGTCCACTCCTTATTGTTGCAATGCCAAAAAGCTCAAATCCAGGGCCATTACAATAGATTGTGAGCTTGGAAATAATGAGAAAACAGTGTTGGAGAAGAAACTATGTAGACAAGACAGAATTGAGTTGGGTCGGTTGTTTCAGGATGCAGTGAGTTCCCATAACTGGGAACTTGCTGAAAGTTTGATTTTGGTTGCTGATCCACAAACCCTTAATGATGCCTTGTGTATTACGCTGGATTCCATCTGGTTCTTGAACACAGAGCTAGAGCTTAATGGGATAACAGGATTTACTAGGAAGATCATTGCAAATGGTGCTTATGACTTCACAAGAGCTGCTCTGAGGACTTCATTCCTAGCTTCATGTGTCTCTGCTTGCCAAAGCAGAACAATGAGTCTTGCTGATACGGTTGCTGTAATGGCCCAAAGGTACAAGTTGTCCATACCTGTCATATTTTTTGTAAACTATGATTGGGAAAGAGCACTTTTGAATGTTGCACGATTTATATTTTAATCTTGGTTATTCAAGGAAGACCGAATTGGCAAATTTTCTTCTAGTTCTAAGCTATTAGCATGTCTATGACTCTATCAGATGTGATCTAGGAATGTGCTTTTTTGTGTTCTATGGTAGAGAGGGGTTTGAATTATTGTGTGAACTCTGCTTTTTGCTAGGTTGCATGAGCGTCTCCAGGAATGCAATGGAGATGAAGTCTTGAAGGCAGAAGCTGGGGCTAAAGTTCAAAAATTTACTGAATGGGCTTTGAAATGTATAGGCATCCATTCACGACTTCAGAATGAAAGCGATAATGTGATACACAGCTCAGCTGTTGAGACTCAGCTCCGGTTATCTGCGTTTAAGTCATTCCTTGATCTTGCTGGCAACCGTCTTACGGGAAAGGACTTCAGTGAGGCCTTTGATGCAGCTTGCTTTCCTCTTACTCTTTTCTCGAGCTCGTTTGATCCAGGTTGGGCATTTGGGGTGTCAGCTACTGTAATCCAAGGGTTGCTAGGCATGCTAGTAGAGGGGGGTGCAGACAATGTCAATCAGTGTTTCTTGGAGGCTTCACGTTTTGGCAGTACAGAACTTGTGCGCATACTATTACAGGTGATCTGGCTTTTATCTTTTACTTTTCCTTCTTTTCTTTCTCAATCCATCAAATAATGTTTCTCCAGCCCTTTTAATGGCATTGGCCAACTTCTTTTGTCATGATTTGTTGAAAGCAGCTCTTTTCCACGATGGCTGAAATCATTTTAATTAAAATGCTGATGCATTTAGTTGCAGCTTGATTTATTATTTGGGGTATCATATCAAAGATCGTGTAGATGTATCATTGTTTAATATTGATGCTATTTTATAAGTAGGTAACCTTCCTATTGCATATGTTGGAAGAATTTGGAGGTGAGAGGTTTTGGCATTACCACTATCTCCCATTTATATATGCATGTGAAGTGATGTACTGAATTACTGATTTTGGAGTGTTTTTTTATGCGAAGTCTGCTGAAATTCATTGACTCATGTTTGTGTGGCATGTTGGGAATATAATTACTGCAGATAGCACAAAGAAATAGCTTGGATGTTGATGTTGACTTGGCGTTGGGCTTTGCCTCCCATTATTGCAAGATAGGCACTATGGAGTGCTTGGTGGAAGAGGGAAATGCCATAGCCTTTTTGGGCCCTTTAATGAGAGCCGCAGAAAGGGGCTGCATGCAAGTTGTTGAGTGGTTTGTGCAGAGGGGTTGCCGAGACATGGAGCTCTGTCTTGCCCTTACAGCAGCCACTTCTAGCTGCCAAGTTCACATTGCTTCTTATCTTCTTCCACATGTACCTCAGCAGGTCCTTGGGGCGCTTAGTGTGGAAATTCTTAAGGCTGCTGGTGAACGCAGTGGTGGATCTCTTGATGGTGTTGCATTTCTCCTCCAATCTGACTTCTTAGGCGATCCTGCAGCTACTTATGCTGTTGCAGATATTATTGCTAAATCCGAGGACGAGGCTGTTGCTCCAGAGCTGAAGTCTTTTCTTAAGGATCATTGGTCAGAAGGAGCTTATATGGAGGGGCTAAGGCTAGGACAAGAACATTACATGAATCTAGTGAGGATCATTAAATGGGGCGAGTCTCCTATTTGCTTAAGAGATCTTCCGGCGCCACTGACAGTGGCAATTGCTTACCTCCCACTTTATAGGGAGTGTGTTAAGGCGGGGGGTTGCTTGTTTTCACAAAGGCTTAGGGGACAACTGGTTGAAGCCGCAAGAAGGCTTGGGGATAGGGTCTTTGATGAAGTGACCCATGGTAGAGAACTAGTGGTGTTTTTGGAGAATCATCTTCCCAACTTTTTGCTCCATCCCCCTCGCATTGCTTAGGTAGATTGGGTTACCATTATTATGTGTTTTTCATTTCCTTCGCCACCCTTTTTTATTATGTAATGAATGCCATCGTTTACTTTTTATGCGGGAGTCAGGCTTTTATGCTAGATTTCTCTCTTCCTCTACAGCCTTACAGTTTACAGTGTCTTGAATGTGCATATTTTAAATTTGAGAATGAAAAGATAAAGTGTACTGTTATTGTTCCCTTCAAGTTTGAAGGTGTCGTAATGCGTGCAACATCAAAACATACATAGCCACGTATGTTTAAGCCTATTAATTATTTGGGTAAGTTGTGGCTAAATATACCCTCGCTTACTACCCTTTCCTACCCTCTCGGAAACCTGTTTTTTTTTTTTTTTTTATAACTTTTTTATAATAATATCTCTATTTGATATATTATTTAATTCTTCGAGTGTACAAAAGAGTGTATGTGTTTTATCTACTTGAATTTCTGTTTCTTCATCTAAAATTTCTAGAAAAGTTTCAATTATTATTATTTTAATATTCTTATTAAAAGGTGATTGTAAAATTAAATATTATTTCTTCTTCATAATTATTAGGGTTTGTATACTTAAATTTCATTACTCCATTCTAAGTTTAGAGTTTTTAATATTAATTCTTTATAAATTTTTTCACTGTTTTAATTATATTAACAAAAATTGATAGTATTTTTATTCTTAAATTTTTCTTCTTTATTTAATTTTTCAATTTGTCTTCTATAATACATATTTTGTTCCTTTAGCTCTGCTACCAACTATTTATGTGGGGTATTCTTAATCCTCCTCACGAAAATACATTTTGTAATTCTTGAATTTGTTTATTTAATTTTCTTAGTTCCTCTTCGGTATTGTCTCTCATAATTATTAAAGGTGGTTTTGGAAGATTTTCTTCATAAACATTACTCTTTTGCTAAACTATTTTTTCACTCCTCAAGTAAGTTTTCTATCTAGTTTTTTCTTGGTTTATAAAATTTTTCAACTTCATCAAATAACTCAAGTATATATATATATATATATATATATATATATATAGGGAGCGTATCAAGTGAGAGCGATGTTTATTGTGAGAGATGAGAGCATTAAATCGTAACAATTAAATCTACCATGAAGGGTCAAGATTAAAACAAAATGGCATGTGACTTTTTTAAAAAGTCATGTGACCACTAAACTACTTTTAATCCCAACCACTCATGAATGGTTGTACGGCCATGATTTAACGCTCTCATCTCTCATAATAAACATCACTCTCACTAGATACGCCCCCTATATATATATATATATATATATATATATATATATATATAAATGATGTATCATATGAGAGACGTTTTTATATGAGAAAATGAGAATAAATCATGACTGTTAGATCTAATCATGAATGATCAAGATTAAAACATGAAATCATGTGACTTTTTAAAAAGTCACATGACATTTTTAAGTAGTCATGTGACTATTAAGTTGTTTTAATCTTGATTATTCATGATTAGATCTAACGGTCATGATTTATTTTCATTTTCATTTTCTCATATAAAAACATCTTTCTCATATGATACATCCCCTATATATATATATACATTGTTTTTAAATTCTATTGAATATTGAGAATTAGGCATAACTTATACTATATCTCAAGCTAAATATTTTATCACCCTTGTTCATTAAATCTTGTTTTTTGAACTGTTAATATAAGCTTAAAATTTCATATATATTTTTCATATTACTAGGTACTCCTAAGTTAGAATAAATGCTAAATTTAAATTTTAACTTGGTATATGCTAGATTTTCATCGATCATTCCTAATATAGCATCTCGTGGTTCTCTTATTCTATTATCCATTAATGTTAATTTTATATGACTATTTATTCCTTTAGAAAAAGTACTTTTAATTAAAATTTGTACCGCCCCTATGTGAATATATTTAATCTTTTTTATGTCTTTTTTTTTCTTTACACTTCGTATTTTTTCATTGATATGTTTGGCAGTTACCAGTTATAAATTGTGTTTTTCGTCTGTTTCACTAACATCTATAGATATGAAGTACCAAGTGAGAAAACTGTCAATGCAATCAACATTGCAATGCAAGGGATTCCAAACCCAAGAACCCAACCAATATTATCCTGAACAAAATTCAAGATGGAAAGAGTCACAAAGAGATCCGCTAAAGGTAAAACACCACCATTTAAAAAAGAGCCTCTGGGCTTGCGTTCCTGTGGGTCGTTCGTGTCAAACTGATCAACTCCAAAAGCTTGAACACAAGGCTTCTATGTGTTAGAATATTATACAATCATGTTAAAATATTACGTAATTAAAACAATTGAATGACGGAGTAAAATAGAAAGAGATCAGAAGTAATTAAGGAAATAATATTCTGGTATAAAATAGGAAGAGTTCAGAAGTAATTAGGGAAAGAATATTCTAATATTATTATGGATTATTTGCTACTAGAATTAGAGCAGATTGCTACTAAAATTAGAGCAGAACTTTCATTATAAATAAAGACCCCTATGTACAATGGAAATGAGTGGAATACAATGGTCTTTTTCCCTCATCTTTATGTTTGTTATTTCAATATGGTATCAGAGCAGTGTTCCTAAAAACTCAGAAAAATCCCGTCATCACCTCCTTTCTTCTCTTCTCCCTGAGTAAGCCAGAAACAACCTGAAATCACCACCCAAACCATGTATTAGAGATATCAAGTATATGCATTGTTACTGTGTACATAATTGTAATTGTTGAGTTAGTTAGTCTTGCTGAGCTGTCATCAGCTACAACTATTAGTTGTTGTTAGTGCAGTTGTTGTTAGTGCAGTTATGCTGTTAGGCTGTTGTTAGTGCAGTTATGCTGTTAGGCTGCTGTTAGTGCAGTTATGCTGTTAGGCTGCTGTTAGTGCAGTTATTCTGTTAGGCTGTTGTTAGTGCAGTTATGCTGTTAGTTTCACCTTCTATATAAGGTGTCCTCATCTCTTGTATCTGGATGTTGTTAATTCAATTGATAGAATCAGTTTTCTTCTCTCTCACTCTCGCTTCTCTCTCTCTCTCTCTCTCTCTCTCTTTCTCTCTCTCTCTCTCTCTCTCTCTCTCTCTCTCTCTCTTTGATTCTCTGTTTTTCTTCATGGTATCCAGAGCTTAGCCACCGGCAGTTATGGCGTCCGTTGATTCTTCCTCGCCGCTGCGTTCACCTCCGTGGCAGAGCTCTCCGATTCGTGCGAGGCCACTCTCGGTTGCTTCGACGAACAGAGTTGTCACGTTTCCGCACTCCATTTCTGTGAAGCTCACCGATCGTAACTTTCTGCTATGGAAACAGCAAGTTGATCCAGTGATTACTTCACATCGCATGCGTCGGTTTCTTGTTGAACAAGTGATTCCTCCGAAGTTTCTGACTGATGTAGATCAGATTTCTGGCAATTTATCCCCTGAGTATCTTGTTTGGGAAGAACAGGATGCTCATCTTCTGTCCAAGCTTCAATCGACCTTAGCCAGTGATGTTCTCATCAAGATGATTGGATGCAAGCATTCTCATCAACTTTGGGATCGCCTGCATGGTGGATTTCTCTCACAAACAGAAGCAAGAGCTCGACAACTGAAAACAGAGCTTCGAAGTTCATCTATGGCTGCGAAAGGTGTGGCTGATTATCTTCAACACAAGAAATCACTTGTTGACTCACTTGCTGCAATTGGTGATCCAGTTTCCTATAAGGAACATGTTGATGCAGTTCTTGAAGGTTTTGAGGGTTCAAGAAGCACACAAGAAAGGGGGGGTTTGAATTGTGTGACCCATTTTTCGATTTCTTTTGAAAGAGAGTTTGTATGTTAATCATCTATTAGTATTGATTTATATTTGTCATAAGATATTTTTGGAAATATGTAAAAATACATTAAGTTCATTTAGATGATTCGAAAGGTTGATTACTTGTTTTCAAGATAATTTATTTGTTATGAAAACATGAATAAGTGTGCAGAGAAAAGTAGTATAACAAGAGCATAAAGCACACATGGTTTTGATCCTGGTTCACCCCCATAATCGACAGGGCTACGTCCAGTCCTTGGCTTCACCAAGATTTTCACTATTTAAACAAAATAGTACAAGTATTATCAGGGACTTCTCCCACCAAGTATTCTAAGGACTTCTCCTATCAAGTATTCGAAGGACTCCTCCTTACAAGTATTATCAGGACTCCTCCTTACAAGTATTATGAGGATCTCTCCTTACAAGTATTATTAGGACTTCTCCTGACAAGTATTCTACAGGACTTCTCCTGACACCTTTTTCAAGGGTTGGCTTCTCTACATGGTTCTCTTCTTGATAAGAGTGGATAGAGTAGATTAAGATCGGTTTATACAGAGAGGATAGGCGTTTGGGTTCTCTGCTTTTGAAGTGTGTGTGAGTTGGAAAGGGTGAGAGTTAAGACTCTATGAATCTTCTCACACAGAGGCACACCAACTCAGGTAAAGGTAGAGGTAGGCTTGAAGCTCCCTGAGTTGGAACCAAGGTTGTCTTGGCTCTTGGGACAGACTTAGTTGATGTATGAAAGTTTTAAGTCTAAGTTGCCCAACTAATTCGGAGATAGGGTTTTCTATTTATATCTTCAGTTGCTTCTTCTTCTACAGAATGAGGGAAAACCTGTCCGAAGTGCCTCTTCTCTTCTGAGCTGCACATAACGGCTAGTTCTGCATCTTTCAGCAGGCGTAATTCAAAATCCGAGACTTCTCTGCAAGCGTAAGATATCATCTGAGAATCATCAATTCGTCTGGGTTGATGTCGTCTGGCTCCATGCTGAGCAAATAGCTTTGAGCTATGTCTTCAGTATTTAATGCGTGAAGAACCAGCTAAATTTGCTTTGACCATTTTGTCCCAGTGCTTGCCAGCTAATACTCTTCACGTGCTTTGGTCAGATATTTGAATTTCGACCGTTGAGAGTGTACGAAGCTCAGAGATTCTTGCCGTTGATTCCGCAATGTCAGCTTGAATTGAGGGAAAGTAGAATGGCAGTGGGATCGAGGAATATTGTATTAATTGTGTCCTTTTCTACTTTCTGCCGCAACCCGTATAATAATAAATATGCAGACGAGGTAGATGTGTGTTGATCCAAGAAGCAATTACTTCAGAGGAGGAGGATAATCTCTTTAATGCTTCTGAACGAATTTCCTCGTAAGACACATTTCTTGATGCTTGAGCGGACGGATACTTCCTTAGTGATTTGGCAGACGTAGTCTCCATTTAACGCTTGAAGTTCCGCTGCAGAAAAGTTGGTCTAGGCGGACAAACTTTTCTTCATTCATCTCTTCTTATTCATTGGAATCTTCTTGGCTTGTATAGAACTGAATCTTTTCTTTTTGTTCCATTGAAGTTTTCCATCTGAGAGAGTTGATTCACAACTTTTTATGATGCTAGAGAAACTTCAAGGCCGAAAGTGTTTCTTCATAAAAATATCATGCTCTTTCAGCTTTGAATAAAGCCGACATCCTTTGACTGCTGAAGGCTTAAGTGGCGAACTGTGTTGTCTTCTTGAGATAGGCTTTGACTTGAGTGAGCAAACTTTGATGAGGTGTCCTAAAGAGAAAATGTTGAATGTTGTTGCCGCTTTAGCTTTCTTGAATCACCGGACTATCTTATGAATCTTTGACATAGTCTTCTTCATGATGATCGGACGAACTCCTCTGATGGACTAATATTCTTGATGATGCTTTGAAGTTTATTCAGTCCTTTTAGAGATATTTATTCCTGTCCATGAGAGTTTTCACTGTGTTAGGAAATCTAGTTTAAACGATATTGAACCTTAAAGAAATTGTTAATTATCAAAACATAGTTATGCATTTGTTTATTTGGATCTAACAATCTCCCCCTTTTTGATAATGACAATTTCTTTCAGAAAAAGGTCTATTGAGATTTTGATTTATCATTTAGTGTATAGAAAAACATGATCGTTCTTTTAATAGTGCTAAGACTTAGGTAGGGACGTTCTTTTTAAGTGGACGATTCTGGGTACTTAGGTTTGCCTACCTTTGCTCCCCCTAAATTTGATATTCCTTAACTGAAATTGAGTGTAGCACATATTTTTCTAAATAGCTCCCCCTAAGCTATGGTTAATCCTCTTTCTTTACCTATTTTGTGTTTAGTATGGACGGTATATTTTTCTAAATAGCTCCCCCTAAGCTATGGTTAATCCTTTTATTTTCTAAGTCCACATGTTTTTACTATCTTATCCCAATCCTTTTTCTTTACCTATCTTCTCCCCCTTTGTCATTGTCAAAAATAATAATTAAGGATAAACTGCTGCAGCTATAATCAACGATAGTCAAAGAGAAATAGACAATATAGGTGCTGAATAGGAGATATATATAAGCAATGGCAATTGTAAAGGATAATCAGATACAAAAGCAGAAGAGGGAAGAGTCAGTTGTTTCTCTTTTGTTGTGATTCTTTGTCTCTTCGGAGCATCTCTTCAATGATTTGAAGGTGAGCATCCATTTTGGCGAAGAGTGATTGTTCCACCGTGTCAATGCGATTGAAGATGACTCTGCGAAGCTCCTTGTTTACTTTCGAGTTGTTGGAGTAGGATCTTGCAAATTCTTCAGACAACTCCCTTATAGCAGTTCTGGCATCAAAGGGCTCTTCAGTGGATGGCGTTTCATGCGGCTGCTTTTGCTGAGGAATCTCCTCAGTTGAGGAGGGATGGTCGTTTGAAGATGTGATGGCAGGTTGAGCGACTGTAGTTTCGATCTCCAGGGTTTTGTTTAGAGTATCAACAGCAGGGATTTCACTTGGAGATAGTGAGAAAACATCATCTAGACTTTCCTCAGAGTCTGAAGAGATGACAATCACTTCTTCAGAACCAGTTACAGTATGAGTTTGAGGAGAGACTGATTCATGCTGGGAGCAGGCAGCGGTTGAAAGGATCTCATGTGGAGGTTTATCAACTACCAAAATAACCGACCATGATCCATACTTGAAAATGATGCGCTCAGCACCATGGATCAATTCAGATGGAATGGTGCTTGTATGAACTTGTCTAAAAGCAGACAGTTCCCAGTTATGATGGAAGATGTCATACCTGGTCCGCTGAGCGAAGATGATTGTCAACCCATCGAGAGCAGGAGGAGTCCAGATTCTAGCTTGAAGACAGCAATTGAAAGCCAAAGTTTCCATGAGAAGTTGTGGGGCATGCGAAGCATTCACCATGGAGAGCATTCTGGGTACAATTGAGGAAATAGGTGCAGTGCTTCGGCGAGAACGTCTGGGTACGTGTACTGGGAAATTTTTCATTCTGTATGATAGTAATAAAAACACAAGAAAGGGGGGGTTTGAATTGTGTGTGTGACTTTTGAATATTTTTCACAGAATATTATTTATAAGTTTGAAAACGTTTAAATAAACGTGCAGCGGAAATGTACTTAAAGCATAAATAGTAAAGCACACAAGATATTTATCCTGGTTCACCCCCAAAATCGATAGGGCTACGTCCAGTCCTTGGCTGTACCAAGATTTTCCACTATTTCGACTGAATAGTACAAGTGTTCTCCGGGACTTCTCCCAGTATTTTAAGGACTTCTCCTTTACAAGTTTTCTCAAGACTTCTCCTTTATCTCTCAAGTATTCGACAGGACTTCTCCCAATTCTTTTACAAGAAGGTTGGTTTTCTACAAGAATCTCTTCACAAAGAGTGGGTAGAAAATATGAGGTTCTAGGTTCAGAGATGATTGTTAAGTTTGGTTCTCTGAAGGGATAGTGTGAGAAGAATGAGAGTTTTCACTCTATGGAGAGTTCACACTGATTGGCGACTAAACTCAGAAGGATAGAAATTCTAATGTTGCTGAGTGTTCTTGGCAAAATCTAGTCTAAGTTGTGAATTGACTTGAAGAATTTGAATGCTTAGATATTGTATAAGTCGCCAAGTTTAAAGTGATGCAGAGGTCACTATTTATATCTTCAGTAGGATGTCAATCGGATGAACTGATGAAGATCTTCAAAAATAGTTCCGTTGGAGATTTGCTGGATTGTGAGTAACGGATACTTCTGCAACTTGTTGCTAAAGAAGGTTTGCCATAGTGATGAGCGTTCCTCCAACTGGTAGAGAGTGACTTCGTCTGGCAATGCTTTTGCTTCTGATCTCCAGAAACAGCAATTAATGCTTCTGACCCGAGGATTTGAATTTTACCGTTGAGGAGATACGATGATCAGAGGATTTCACCGTAAATTCAGTAAAAAGCAACTTGAATCAAGGAATGTCGGAGAATTTGAATCTTCAAGGTATATGGCGCTTAAATCTGTCTCTTTCGTATTTAATGCTCTGATCCACAGGAAGTGCTTGACAACTTATCTTGGTTTAGACAAACGATCTCTGCTGAGCAGATTCTTTTCGTGTCAGTCTTTAATTATTACTTCTTAGTCAACCTTTCTGTTTGACTTGGAGTGATCCGGATAGTCCCTTTAGGCGGACGAAGTTCTCATAGCCGGACGGACTTTTCCTTTGCTTTTTGATAATGATTGCAGCGTCCTTTCCGTTTATAGGAGTCCCTGAGTATAAAATTCTTCAAGGAAAAATTAGTGACTCTTTAACGAAATTGTTATTTATCAAAATAGGTTAATTCATTTGGGTATTTTTCTCTAACACTGTATTCCCTAGATTGAGCTGCTTGAATACTGTTCTCCTGGGTATCTCCAGATACAACACCTCCTTTGTCAGCCATTGGCTGTTCATTAGGAACATCATCTGTACAGGCAGGTTGTTTGGTAACACATTCCTCAGTTTCTTCTGGGTTGTTTCTCTTCCTCTTCTTTGAGTTGGTTGCTCGAACTGCGCGAGACTTAACCCTTCTTCTGGCATGTTTCACCCTTTCAGATGGCTTATCTTGATTGTCAATGACCTGAGCTTGCTCAGTTACTTTGTATTGTGATTCAGAAACATCAGGGTGCACTTCATTGACATTTTTTGGTTCCTCAGTAGTTTCATCAATTTGCTTTGCTTGGAATTGACTTTGTGGAGGACATGGGTCTTCCATTTCTGAAACGGTTGGGTTCAAATTTGATGAGTTGGGTACTGGCAGGATTACTTGTTCTTCTTCTTCAATGTCATCCTGGACGATCTTGATCACAGATCGCTTCCTCTTCATCTTTGTAGGGCCAAGATTTAAAGCCTTTCGAACGACTTCAAAATGACCTTCAGAGTCAAATGTCTTCAAGTGAAGTGAGCGTCTGATGTCAAGTTCCTTGATCATTCTCCTTCTGATTTCCGGCCACTCACTTTCGTCCATCCCCATCCACTGAGCGATGCACCGGAACCCGCAGTTGCCATCATCTTCAACATCAACTATATTTTCCACGAACTCGTGAAATATCGTTGGAATGTGAGGAAGATACTTTGACATGATGGAGGATTGTTGAGGCGTTCCAGGCCCAGAACTCAGAGGTACTTTCCTGACGTTCTTGATCAGTGATGCTATTGGACGATTATCTTCATCATCAGGTTGTGAGAGAGTTGTGTCTATAGATTGCCCATGTTCTGATGGAGGAGCAATCTCAATCCTCTTCCCAGAATCAGAGATGTGGTGCCGTTTGGGAGGAGGAAGAAAGTCATCATCAATAACTTCCTCTGGTTCATCATCCTGTTCTTCCACTATTTTCTCCTTCTGTTGAATTCTGCTTGCTTGAATCAGCAGTTCATGTGGTACGTTGGAGATGTCGATCTTTAGTTTCATTCTTCTGAGATCCTCAAATTTGATAGGGGATGAGTGGATGTAGTCATGAATGATGAGCTCACTTTCTTCTTTTACTTTATCAATCCTCTTTCTCATCATTTCAGATATGAGGGCTCCGTAGGGCAAGTTTGACTCTTTGCCTTCCAGGGTTGCCATGATGTGGTTGAAAATTAGGTAGGAGAGATTGATTTTCTCCTTGACCATCATATGATAGAGCGCCCAGTGGGATAGCTTGTCTACACGATTGCAGTTTCCTTCTCTGGGGATAACTATCTTTCAAAGCACGACATAGGGGAATATGCATTCCTCTATTAAGTTGTTAACATTTGTGCCATAGACCTCCGGGTCCTGCTTCGAGATACAATTAGGGTTAGGAGCGGATAACTCCCAAGTAGAATTGAATTTAACCCCTTCACTAATTTCGCTATCCAGAATCACTGCAACATCTCCTGGAAATATGTTGGTGATTGCTCTCATACATCTGGTTTTGATCGAGACTGGTCCCTTCTTAACAGCGCAGTCATAGAATTCTTTGACGATTGGTTTGATGGCAGGAGAAGCGGATATTCTCATAAAATTTGTCCATTCTTGAAATAGGACCAGGTCCAACCCTGCAATCTTTGCATGACTGAAGAGATTTAGATCGAGATATCTTGGAGGAACTAGTTCCCTTTCTCCAAGATTCATTGCCTTATGCTTCCCAATAAACTCTTCTTGCTATTTTCGGTTTGCAGCAATGTTCTGGATTCTTCTGTCAATAATCTTTTGCTCAGTGGGAGTCAGTTTAGGAGCAGCAGCGGTTTGTTTCTTGGATGCCATTGTGATGTTCTGCAAGTAAGGGTTAGAACAAGAGAGCAATAGACAAGTTGAAGTGAATAGAAACTGGAAGTAGGTTCGTCAGAAAAAAGTGTATTGCTTTTTCTTTCAAGTTCCTTTTGTTAAGCTTAGTTTTGAATGCGAGAGGTTTTTTGGTTTATGAGAGGAAATGATTAGTTCTTCACTGATGTGATATGATGATCAGCATGCGCATTAAATGAAAAATCTTTAAATGTGCAGTCATGGCAGTTGGAGAATTTAATGCGTGCTAAGAGGGTTTTGATATATGAAACGATACAGTTGTTTACCATTAATCCAAGTGTAGGTGATGTGAGTGACTGATCGTGTCTTATCAGTTGTTCACAGACGTTCTCACATGGAGGTTCATTGGATAGTCACCAGACGATGACTTATATTCGCTCGATCGTTGGGCAGCAATTTTCGTTTAAATGGAGTATTGATTATTCCTTCGAGGATGTTCCTGCCTTCATCCCTTATTGTTGTCCATTTAATATGTGTGACTATCTTCAATCCTGCAGAGTTATTATATATATATCTTTGCCATAGAGTTTTGTTAGTATAACTTGGTCATCACATTTAACTACATGCAGTGATATGTACGTCCTTCCTTAATAAGTATAGATAGGTTAGAATTTTTTATTTTTTTTTATCAATGTCTACCTTCATGCAAGAGGTGTTTTGATTTGCATCCGATGTTCTTGTGAGTACACTTTTAAAAGAAATCTAATAATGTCTAACAATATCCTTCCAGAGTTAGGAAGCCATCAGAATAGTTTAAAAAAAAACATATACGTGTCCACTGAACACAGTATTTTAGTGTCTATCTTTCAATGTGCTAATAGGATGAGAAGACATTTGCCACAGATTCTATTTTTGTTTTTAAGTCAATAATTGTTGACTTTGATTTTCTGAATTTAGGTGTAGTTGCCTTCATGGAGATATAATAAATGAAAGTGAAAAAGTGCTTTTGTGGCATACAAATTTGGATTGGTCTTTGTCGATCAGATCTGTAACAATTATTTTATAAGCTCATGCAATTATGATACATTGATCATTATCTAAGTGTTTGTACCTCCAAAGCATTATATTTACTAGCTTAACAAAAGTTCTGGCAAAACTCAGAATGAGGCATTCTGCAGTCCTTAACTAGGGAGCAATAAATATGTGAGTGTGAAGAAGATATGAAGCTTAAGTATTTTACTATTCATCAAAGATTTATTTATTTAATTCGCAATAATTGTAAATGAGTCAAAGCATGCTTTATAATCTTTTTCTTTCAGACAATTAAACATTTAAAGCATTTGAGACAATGAGGGGTGACATAGTAGTAAATAATTTACTATAAGTTCAGAGTTACCTCCCTTCTTGTTTCAGAACGCAAGGCTTGATTTCTTCTCATAACCAAGAAATACTTCATCGTTAATGTAGCTGGAACATGATCAGAGATACCCATATTAAACACTTGCTTTCTTTGCTAGGCAAATGTGAGATCTTCCTTCAAGTTGATCCTTGGTAGTTTGCTTAGTCATTCTGTTTACTCCTTTCTTGAGATAGTTTCTCTGAGATATTCTTCCTGAACTGATATTTGGATCATGGTTGCGTTTGTTCGAGGAGAACATATACTTCGATAGATCTTTGTGCTCTGCATCTGTGAAGATGTTAGTGCGTTTCAGAGTGGTTAGGCTCTGATACCAATTGAGGGTTCAAGAAGCACACAAGAAAGGGGGGGTTTGAATTGTGTGACCCATTTTTCGATTTCTTTTGAAAGAGAGTTTGTATGTTAATCATCTATTAGTATTCATTTATATTTGTATGTTAATCATCTATTTTTCTCTAACAATCTCCCCCTTTTTGATAATGACAATTTCTAAAAAAAATACAAGTAGAATCTGTATGATTTCTCCCCCTTAGTATGTGCCTTTCTTTTATTAAGTCATTCATTTCATTAGCTAAATTAGCTCCCCCTAAGCTTGTGCACTTTTTCATTTATATATATTTTCTCCCCCTTTGACATTATCAAAAAGAAGAAAAAAAAATGGAACATAAATAATACGAGAAGCATTTATTCATGAGGATGGTTTAGACAATCCTAAAAGTAAGGCCATATAGGCATGCATTTCAGCGAAATTAGCATTGATCTGGGCAGAGAGCCTAGTATCCATGGACTCAAGACGATCATTCACAGCTTGTTCTCGACGATCCTGTGCCAGCGATAAGCGAGTAGTGAATGCCTTAACTTCCTGAGAGAGAAGGTGGACCATAGAGCGGTCATCTTCAGAGTCGGAGTGGGAGCATTGATCGACTGACGAAGATGAAAAGCTAGATGGCAGTATAGGCGTAAAGGATGCCACAGTGGGAATGAGCGGCGCAGGATGCAGATGCAGCCAAGTGGGGCGCAGAGTTTGCAACATGGGAGATATCTGAGGAAGAAGAATCAGAGACCATGTGCTGAACTTGATAACCATGGTTTCAACACAGCCTGCCAGATGAAGAGGAATTGAGGCAGTGTGAACATCCTTGCGAACCTGAACTTCCCAGTTATAATGGAAGAATTGACGTTGAGATGGCATGGAGTGGGTAAAGAGAGAATGGGGACATCCGCGAGGAAGCCACAAACCAGCCTTAAAGAAAAATGGGAACCCAAATGCTTGAACACATAGATCTGATAGGAGGTGAGCATTAGGTGCATCAGGTGAACGCTTGCGCTTGCCCAAAGCAGAACTGGGTTTCGAAGGGTTAACGGGCATGGTGTAGATCGGAGGAGAAGACATGCCTGAATCAGTAGGGAAGAAACCCGGAGGAGCAAGCTTGAGATCCAGATCCATACTTTTAAGGAGACATTCCGGTGAGGACAGGTAGGAGGTATTAATAGTTGCATTAAAGTGAGCATCTACCTGGGGTAACAGTGAAAGCGTCGGTTGACTTTGACCAAGAGGCAGACGAGGATCGCTTTCATCAGTAGTTAAATTGAGACGACTGAAATCAAGAGTTAAGCAAGAGATGTCAGTGTGAGACTCAGGTTCAGAATCGTCAACAATGCGGATAGGATTGTCATAGTTGGGGACAACAAATAAAGAATCAAGAAATTCCTCAGCTTCAAGTTGGAGAAGATTTTGGAAGTGAAGAATCTTGGATTGAAGAAGTAGTTCCCATCCGAGGGCATCAGGAGAGCAATAATGCTTCCATTGAGGTGAAACAGTAGGCAGTGGTGAGTTATGGGAAAGCTTGACTCGAACCCAGTGACGATTGCCAATGTTACCCAATACAGCAATGGTGGGTGGATCATGAACGGGGCCAAGAAGGGGTAGGTATGTGCAACATTGAGTAGGAGATAAGGTTACTAGAACCATACGTAAGGCAGTGGCAGCAAGCAAACCCATGTCAGGAACTGTAAACCACTTGGCTATGGGTGCAGGTTCATTTCCACAGAATGTGAGAGCCTCACATAGTCGATTAACATCTTTATCAGAGGAGAGCGTTTGGGAATGAAGCACACGGTGAGATAGAAGTTCTTGAATGAGCAATCCGCGAACTTCTGGCCAGTAACTCTGGGGGTAGCCCATCCATTGAGCGAGACAATGAAAACCACAATTACCATCATCCTCAACATCAAGAACATCAGATATATAAGTGTGAAACATTTGAGGCAAGAACTTCAAATAGTGAGCATGAGAGATTGAGATGAGGTCAGCAGTGGAGTGCACAGTTTCTGGAAGTGGCTTAGATGATGTTGATGCATGTAGGATTGTTGGAGCACTCGAAAACTGTGAGGAAGGATCGTCTGAACAATCTCGTTTGAGACTGGCAGCAGACGGAGTTGATGAAGAGAGCTTTCATTTTTGAACCCTCCTGGTCCATTCACTGAGAAGTTCAGTGGGTACTTCAGATATGTCAACCGACAGATTCATTCGACGAACATCACTGAACTTAATCGGAGTAGGAAAGATATAATCAGATGAAGTATAGTTCATTAACTCAATAGAAGGGTTGATTAACTCCTTGTGACGCATGAGAGCAGAGATAAGGGCTCCATAGGGAAGGTTTGAGTTAGGTTTTTCCAGAGTATGGAGTATGCATTGAAACACAAGATTAGGCCAGTTAACATTCTTGCGATGTTGAAATTGAAACAAGGCCCATTGAGAGAACTTATTGACTAAGTCTCGAGAACCTTCTTTTGGCAGAATGACCTTGCTAAGAACAACATGGGGAAGAATGCATTCTTCAGCTAGGTTTGTTACTCGCCTAGAGGTGGAATTTTAGGAATCTCCTTCCAGATAGTGAAAGGAGAGCTCTCAGAGCTTTCCCAAGATGAGGAGTAGCACGTTCCATGAAGAGGAAGATTGAGAAGTCGAGATATGTCAGTTGTGAGTATATCAACTACTTGACCCAAACACCGCGTTCGGATGTGGTTAGGGTTCATCTCGACAGCACAGTCGTAGAACTCTTGGACGTGAGGCTTGAGGACTGAGGACTGAGGATGTGGATACACTGAACATGTTCCCCCAAGCTTGAGAGAGCAGGAGATCAAGTCCGGCCACCTTTGCATGTGCAAATAGCTTCAGATCAAAATACCGAGGGGTGACAAGTTCTCTGTCCCCTAGGTGTTCGACCTTGACAAGACCAATTTCATAACTTTGAAGCTCTCGATTTCGAGTTATAAGATTGATCTGATTCTGGTATATTTGAGTTTCTTCCATGCTTAGAGCTCGTTGAGCTTTTCCGTTTCTTCGCTTGTGGGGAGCCATGAGGACTGTAGAGAAGGAGGACAGAACGACAACTACAGATGCACGGAGTAGGTTGAATGGATGTATTGAGGCAGTTGAAAGGGGATATATTTTCACGAACCGTCAGTTTTATGTGAAATAGTGGGCATAGTGTCTCGATTTTATCATTCTCATGATGAGTAATACAGTTCATTAACTTGCATTAAATGAAGAGAGATAATAAATGCCAACCTTTGTGTGTGCGTGCAGAGCAAGTGAGGCATATGAAAAGACACAACTGTTTCAGCATTAAATGTATATCACGAAATAAATATTATGAAAGTGACCAGACGAATATGATAAGAAGATGTTTATAATGCAGGAAACATTCCTATTCTTTCTCTAAGGCATGCAAACTTGTTTTCAATTAGGGGTTTTGTGAAAATGTCTGCCAGTTGATCATCAGATGGTATGTATGAGATGTCAATATTTCCTTTTGCTACATGATCACGAATAAAATGATGTTTGATTTCAATATGTTTGGTTCGTGAATGTAACACAGGATTCTTTGTTATATTAATTGCACTTGTATTATCACACAATAATGGGATGTTATGCTAAAAAATATTATAATCTTCTAATTGATGCTTCACCCAAAGAAGTTGGGTGCAGCATGAACCTGCAGCGACGTATTCAGCTTCAGCCGTTGAAAGGGAGATTGTGCTCTGTCTTTTGCTTGCCCAAGAGATTAGACAATGCCCTAAGAAGTGACATCCTCCACTTGTGCTTTTTCTTTCTATTCTATCTCCGGCATAGTCAGCATCACAGAATCCCCTTAACCTGAAATCATCACCTTTCTCGTAGACTAGACCAAGATTAGTTGTGCCAATAAGATATCGAAAAATTCGTTTTACCTAAAATCTTGCACATACACAGACACTGTACATGATGTCTGGTCTGCTTGATGTGAGATATAATAACGATCCTATCATCCCTCTGTATTTGGTTGAGTCAACCGGAGTTGATTCATCACCTTTATCAAGTATAGTTCCAGGATGCATTGGAGTTCCCATGGCTTTTGCTTTCTCCATGCAGTGCTTCTTTAGTAGGTCATTGATATATTTGGTTTGATAAATGTAGGTTCGAGTTCCTTCCTGCCTGATTTGTAGTCCTAGGAAGAACTTTAATTCTCCCATCATACTCATCTCAAATTCACTTTGCATTAGCTTGGAGAATTCTTGACAAAGAGCTTCATTTGTGGCCCCAAATATTATATCATCGACATATAGCTGTACTAGAATGAAGTCCTTGGACCTCTTTCTTCTAAAGAGAGTATTGTTGATGCTTCCTCGAGAAAATCCATTCTTCATTAGAAATGAGCTCAAGCGATCGTACCATGCACGTGGTGCTTGCTTTAATCCATATAGAGCTTTTCTTAGCTTGAAGACATGATCTGGCAGATCCTGATCTTCAAATCGTGGAGGTTGCTTTACGTATACTTCTTCCTCAATGAGTCCATTCAGGAAAGCACTTTTTACATCCATTTGAAATAGCTTTATGGAGTGTTGACAGGAAAATGCTAGAAGAATACGTATGGCTTCAATTCTTGCTACTGGTGCAAACGTCTCTGTATAATCAATTCCTTCTTATTGATTATACCCTTGGGCCACCAGACGAGCTTTGTTTCTTGTGACCTTTCCATTTTCATCCATCTTATTCCTGAAGACCCATCGAGTGCCTATGATGGATTTGTCTTCTGGTTTTGGCACCAGATCCCAGACTTTACTTCGTTCAAATTGATTCAGTTCTTCTTGCATGGCAAGGATCCATCCTTCATCCTGAAGTGCTTCTCCTATGTTCTTTGGCTCTATCTCAAAAAGAAACGCACAATTAGCATAATCATTAAAAGTAGATCGAGTTCTTACCTTTTCGTGAACATCTCCAATGATTTGCGTTGGAGGGTGATCTGGTTTGAATCTCCAGTCTCGAGGTAGTGATATGCCACTGGAGGTCATAACCTGACTTGATGAGATATTGTCAGACGTAGTTTCATCAACTTCATCTGGTTGAGCTGAGAGAGGAATAGGTGAGTCTGACTCTTTGCTGGACGATGATGGCTGAGCTGGATTTGATGAAGGAGCTTCATATATTTCCAGATCATCATCTTTTGAAGATATCGGATTTACACCTACGTGCTTATCTTCAAATCTAACATTGATGGATTCTTCAACTGCCATAGTTCTGGAGTTGTATACTCGAAACGCCTTAGAATTAGGTGAATATCCTAAGAATATTCCCTTATCTGATTTTGCATCAAATTTGCCGAGATCATCCTTTGTGTTGAGTAGAAACATGAGCTTCCGAATGGATGAAAATATGAGATGCTTGGCTTCCTTCCCTTCCGAAGCTCGTAAGCAGTTTTCTTCAGAATTGGACGCATGAATATTCTATTTTGAATATAACATGCTGTATGGATGGCTTCAGCCCTGAAATACTTGGGCAGAGAAGTTTCATTAAGCATAGTTCTTGCCATTTCTTGAAGTGACCTGTTTTTCCTTTCTGCAACTCCATTTTGCTGAGGGGTTCTCGGAGCGGACACTTGATGGAATATACCATTCTCTTCGCAGTAATGATTGAATTCTTCATTTATGAATTCTCCTCCTCTGTCACTTCGGATGTTGGTGACGCAGTATCCTTTTTCATTTTGAATTCTTTTTGCGATGATTAGAAAAGACTTGAAAGCTTCATCTTTTGTTTCAAGGAATTGCACCCATGTGAATCTGGTGTAGTCATCGACGATGACAAGACAAAATCTTTTTCCAGAACAACTAGCCGTTCTAGTGGGTCCAAACAAGTCCATGTGCAACATCTCCAGAGGTCTCTTTGTACTAACAACATTCTTTGCATGGAAAGAACTTTTTACTTGCTTTCCTTGGAGACATGCTGAGCATGTATCATCAGATTTGAAAGATAGATTTGGCAAACCACGTACTAAATCATGTTTGATTATTTTAGCAATGGTCTTTAGGGATGCATGCCCTAGCTTCCTGTGCCAGATCCATTTATCATCCTCTGCTGATACTAGACATGTTACCTTTTGACTTGCAAGGTTTTCCAGGGAGGTCTTATATAGATCTCCTTGTCTCTGAGCTTCAAAGATAATCTTGTCATTTTCATTAGTGACACTACACTTCAATTTGGTGAAGGAAACAGTGAGCCCACTATCACACAATTGACTTATGCTAAGTAGGTTATGTTTTAATCCTTCAACTAGAAGAACCTTCCGGATTACTGGAAGAGGGTCCTTACCAACATTACCTTCTCCGACAATGAAACCTTTTTGATTACCTCCAAAGGTCACTGTCCCTCCTGTCTTCTTCTCATGGATTTTTGGGAATAAAGACCTTTTTCCCGTCATGTGCCGTGAGCATCCACTGTCCAGGTACCACTGTTCTCTTTGGTTTCGAACTGTGAAGCACATCTGCAAGAGGAATAATCATTGATTTAGGTACCCAAACTTTCTTGGGTCCTCTTTTGTTAGTAGTCACCTTGGGTGGACTTTTCCTCCCATGCACTATTTTTTGAGGAGTTTGTTTCTCCTTACCCTTGACTATGAAAGTTTCAGGTTGAATTTTGATAGATGTTGATGAAATATTTTTATTTTCAGGCTGATATCTATATGGAACAGTAGACAGGTTATGTTTAATGGCAACTATATCCCAGTCTTCTTCTTCTTCATATCCTAACCCTCTTCGATCATAAGCTAGTCTATTGTTTCCACTTAATTTGATTAGATTATCATGGCCTTGAGTAAACATGGATAAGTCTTTAATTAAGTAACTGACTCTTTGCTTTAAAGTCCTAATTTCTTTGTTTGCGTCTTGTTCTAAAAGCGCTTGATTTTTCTTAGTGAGCATGATAGATACTTCCTTAGATGCATGCAGTTCTTTCAATGTTTTATCATGCTTCTTTTTTAGAGAGCTGTACTTAATAGCTAATGCATGAGCATATTCTAGCAGTTCATTGTAGTCATTAGCTGAGATTTCAGGACATACCTCTTCTTGATCATCTTCTTCGTCATTGGATTGATCGACATAAATCATTAATGCCTCTGCTTCTCTGTCAGCTTCAATATCTGAAGTGTCTATGGATGCCATGAACGCACAATATGAAGCTTCTTCATTAGCTCCCTTGGCTTCTTCTTCTTGATCTGAGTCATCTTCTGATTCATCATTCTGGCTGGAAAATGCCTTCTTTTTATAGAAAGTTTTCTGCGAAGACTTATTCCCTAGACGAGGACAATCTGCTTTGACGTGACCAGGTTTCTTGCATTCATAGCAGACGATCCCTCCTTTGCTTGGAGTCCTTTCTTCTTCTCTTGATGAAGAAGATGGTCTTCCTTTGAATTGCTTCCTGTTTCCCACCATTTTTCTAAATTGTCTGTTGAACAAGGCTTGTTCATCATCTGATCGATCAGACTGAACTGTTTCCTCATCTGAGGATTCATTAGCTTTCAAAGCCTTTGATTTGTTGGCTTTAAAGGCTACAGCTTTTGCAGCTGCTGCTTTTCTTTTTATAATCGCAGCATCATTTGCAAGATCCTGCTCGTGGATCTTCATTTCTCCCAGCAAATCTTCTACTTGATATGTGTCCATATCTTTTCCGGATCTTTGGGAGGTGACGAAATTTCTCCAGTTGGTGGGAAGACTTCTGAGAATCTTGACCACTTGCTCCTTGTTGGTGAATGTTTTGCCCAGATTCCTCATACCATTGTGAATGGTCTGAAGTCGTGAAAACATGGAATCAATGGACTCATTATTATCCATCATGAAGTTTTCGTATTGAGAGGCGAGCATGCTCATCTTGGTGGTTTGAACGGCAGTTGTTCCTTCATGAGCAATGGCCAGCGTGTCCCATACCTCCTTTGCAGTACTCAGGCTGTCAACTTTGTCATGCTCACTTTTACTGAGAGCACATATAAGAAATAGCCTTGCCTTGGCATTCCTCTGGTTTTCGGTCTTGTGTTCGTCTGTCCACTTGTCAGCTGGGATAGCCTTGTTTTCACTATCTTTAGGAAAGTAATTTCCCTTAGATATCACATCCCATAGTTTCCAATCAGTTGATTCAATGAATAGCTGCATATGCTTCTTCCAGTAGGGATAGTTTGAGCCATCGAAGAATGGTGGCTTGTTTGTTGCGGTTCCGGTAGGGTAGGAAATTCCGTCCATGGATCTTTTCACTCTACACCTGTTAAGATGTTAGTAATTCTCAGAGCGGTTAAGCTCTGATACCAATTGATAGTAATAAAAACACAAGAAAGAGGGGGTTTGAATTGTGTGTGTGACTTTTGAATATTTTTCGCAGAATATTATTTATAAGTTTGAAAACGTTTAAATAAACGTGCAGCGGAAATGTACTTAAAGCATAAATAGTAAAGCACACAAGATATTTATCCTGGTTCACCCCCAAAATCGATAGGGCTACGTCCAGTCCTTGGCTGTACCAAGATTTTCCACTATTTCGACTGAATAGTACAAGTGTTCTCCGGGACTTCTCCCAGTATTTTAAGGACTTCTCCTTTACAAGTTTTCTCAGGACTTCTCCTTTATCTCTCAAGTATTCGACAGGACTTCTCCCAATTCTTTTACAAGAAGGTTGGTTTTCTACAAGAATCTCTTCACAAAGAGTGGGTAGAAAATATGAGGTTCTAGGTTCAGAGATGATTGTTAAGTTTGGTTCTCTGAAGGGATAGTGTGAGAAGAATGAGAGTTTTCACTCTATGGAGAGTTCACACTGATTGGCGACTAAACTCAGAAGGATAGAAATTCTAATGTTGCTGAGTGTTCTTGGCAAAATCTAGTCTAAGTTGTGAATTGACTTGAAGAATTTGAATGCTTAGATATTGTATAAGTCGCCAAGTTTAAAGTGATGCAGAGGTCACTATTTATATCTTCAGTAGGATGTCAATCGGATGAACTGATGAAGATCTTCAAAAATAGTTCCGTTGGAGATTTGCTGGATTGTGAGTAACGGATACTTCTGCAACTTGTTGCTAAAGAAGGTTTGCCATAGTGATGAGCGTTCCTCCAACTGGTAGAGAGTGACTTCGTCTGGCAATGCTTTTGCTTCTGATCTCCAGAAACAGCAATTAATGCTTCTGACCCGAGGATTTGAATTTTACCGTTGAGGAGATACGATGATCAGAGGATTTCACCGTAAATTCAGTAAAAAGCAACTTGAATCAAGGAATGTCGGAGAATTTGAATCTTCAAGGTATATGGCGCTTAAATCTGTCTCTTTCGTATTTAATGCTCTGATCCACAGGAAGTGCTTGACAACTTATCTTGGTTTAGACAAACGATCTCTGCTGAGCAGATTCTTTTCGTGTCAGTCTTTAATTATTACTTCTTAGTCAACCTTTCTGTTTGACTTGGAGTGATTCGGATAGTCCCTTTAGGCGGACGAAGTTCTCATAGCCGGACGGACTTTTCTTTTGCTTTTTGATAATGATTGCAGCGTCCTTTCCGTTTATAGGAGTCCCTGAGTATAAAATTCTTCAAGGAAAAATTAGTGACTCTTTAACGAAATTGTTATTTATCAAAATAGGTTAATTCATTTGGGTATTTTTCTCTAACACTGTATTCCCTAGATTGAGCTGCTTGAATACTGTTCTCCTGGGTATCTCCAGATACAACACCTCCTTTGTCAGCCATTGGCTGTTCATTAGGAACATCATCTGTACAGGCAGGTTGTTTGGTAACACATTCCTCAGTTTCTTCTGGGTTGTTTCTCTTCCTCTTCTTTGAGTTGGTTGCTCGAACTGCGCGAGACTTAACCCTTCTTCTGGCATGTTTCACCCTTTCAGATGGCTTATCTTGATTTTCAATGACCTGAGCTTGCTCAGTTGCTTTGTATTGTGATTCAGAAACATCAGGGTGCACTTCATTGACATTTTTTGGTTCCTCAGTAGTTTCATCAATTTGCTTTGCTTGGAATTGACTTTGTGGAGGACATGGGTCTTCCATTTCTGAAACGGTTGGGTTCAAATTTGATGAGTTGGGTACTGGCAGGATTACTTGTTCTTCTTCTTCAATGTCATCCTGGACGATCTTGACCACAGATCGCTTCCTCTTCATCTTTGTAGGGCCAAGATTTAAAGCCTTTCGAACGACTTCAAAATGACCTTCAGAGTCAAATGTCTTCAAGTGAAGTGAGCGTCTGATGTCAAGTTCCTTGATCATTCTCCTTCTGATTTCCGGCCACTCACTTTCGTCCATCCCCATCCACTGAGCGATGCACCGGAACCCGCAGTTGCCATCATCTTCAACATCAACTATATTTTCCACGAACTCGTGAAATATCGTTGGAATGTGAGGAAGATACTTTGACATGATGGAGGATTGTTGAGGCGTTCCAGGCCCAGAACTCAGAGGTACTTTCCTGACGTTCTTGATCAGTGATGCTATTGGACGATTATCTTCATCATCAGGTTGTGAGAGAGTTGTGTCTATAGATTGCCCATGTTCTGATGGAGGAGCAATCTCAATCCTCTTCCCAGAATCAGAGATGTGGTGCCGTTTGGGAGGAGGAAGAAAGTCATCATCAATAACTTCCTCTGGTTCATCATCCTGTTCTTCCACTATTTTCTCCTTCTGTTGAATTCTGCTTGCTTGAATCAGCAGTTCATGTGGTACGTTGGAGATGTCGATCTTTAGTTTCATTCTTCTGAGATCCTCAAATTTGATAGGGGATGAGTGGATGTAGTCATGAATGATGAGCTCACTTTCTTCTTTTACTTTATCAATCCTCTTTCTCATCATTTCAGATATGAGGGCTCCGTAGGGCAAGTTTGACTCTTTGCCTTCCAGGGTTGCCATGATGTGGTTGAAAATTAGGTAGGAGAGATTGATTTTCTCCTTGACCATCATATGATAGAGCGCCCAGTGGGATAGCTTGTCTACACGATTGCAGTTTCCTTCTCTGGGGATAACTATCTTTCAAAGCACGACATAGGGGAATCTGCATTCCTCTATTAAGTTGTTAACATTTGTGCCATAGACCTCCGGGTCCTGCTTCGAGATACAATTAGGGTTAGGAGCGGATAACTCCCAAGTAGAATTGAATTTAACCCCTTCACTAATTTCGCTATCCAGAATCACTGCAACATCTCCTGGAAATATGTTGGTGATTGCTCTCATACATCTGGTTTTGATCGAGACTGGTCCCTTCTTAACAGCGCAGTCATAGAATTCTTTGACGATTGGTTTGATGGCAGGAGAAGCGGATATTCTCATAAAATTTGTCCATTCTTGAAATAGGACCAGGTCCAACCCTGCAATCTTTGCATGACTGAAGAGATTTAGATCGAGATATCTTGGAGGAACTAGTTCCCTTTCTCCAAGATTCATTGCCTTATGCTTCCCAATAAACTCTTCTTGCTATTTTCGGTTTGCAGCAATGTTCTGGATTCTTCTGTCAATAATCTTTTGCTCAGTGGGAGTCAGTTTAGGAGCAGCAGCGGTTTGTTTCTTGGATGCCATTGTGATGTTCTGCAAGTAAGGGTTAGAACAAGAGAGCAATAGACAAGTTGAAGTGAATAGAAACTGGAAGTAGGTTCGTCAGAAAAAAGTGTATTGCTTTTTCTTTCAAGTTCCTTTTGTTAAGCTTAGTTTTGAATGCGAGAGGTTTTTTGGTTTATGAGAGGAAATGATTAGTTCTTCACTGATGTGATATGATGATCAGCATGCGCATTAAATGAAAAATCTTTAAATGTGCAGTCATGGCAGTTGGAGAATTTAATGCGTGCTAAGAGGGTTTTGATATATGAAACGATACAGTTGTTTACCATTAATCCAAGTGTAGGTGATGTGAGTGACTGATCGTGTCTTATCAGTTGTTCACAGACGTTCTCACATGGAGGTTCATTGGATAGTCACCAGACGATGACTTATATTCGCTCGATCGTTGGGCAGCAATTTTCGTTTAAATGGAGTATTGATTATTCCTTCGAGGATGTTCCTGCCTTCATCCCTTATTGTTGTCCATTTAATATGTGTGACTATCTTCAATCCTGCAGAGTTATTATATATATATATCTTTGCCATAGAGTTTTGTTAGTATAACTTGGTCATCACATTTAACTACATGCAGTGATATGTACGTCCTTCCTTAATAAGTATAGATAGGTTAGAATTTTTTATTTTTTTTTATCAATGTCTACCTTCATGCAAGAGGTGTTTTGATTTGCATCCGATGTTCTTGTGAGTACACTTTTAAAAGAAATCTAATAATGTCTAACAATATCCTTCCAGAGTTAGGAAGCCATCAGAACAGTTTAAAAAAAAACATATACGTGTCCACTGAACACAGTATTTTAGTGTCTATCTTTCAATGTGCTAATAGGATGAGAAGACATTTGCCACAGATTCTATTTTTGTTTTTAAGTCAATAATTGTTGACTTTGATTTTCTGAATTTAGGTGTAGTTGCCTTCATGGAGATATAATAAATGAAAGTGAAAAAGTGCTTTTGTGGCATACAAATTTGGATTGGTCTTTGTCGATCAGATCTGTAACAATTATTTTATAAGCTCATGCAATTATGATACATTGATCATTATCTAAGTGTTTGTACCTCCAAAGCATTATATTTACTAGCTTAACAAAAGTTCTGGCAAAACTCAGAATGAGGCATTCTGCAGTCCTTAACTAGGGAGCAATAAATATGTGAGTGTGAAGAAGATATGAAGCTTAAGTATTTTACTATTCATCAAAGATTTATTTATTTAATTCGCAATAATTGTAAATGAGTCAAAGCATGCTTTATAATCTTTTTCTTTCAGACAATTAAACATTTAAAGCATTTGAGACAATGAGGGGTGACATAGTAGTAAATAATTTACTATAAGTTCAGAGTTACCTCCCTTCTTGTTGGAAAGAATATGTCAATGCTATTGAAACCAATAGTTTGTTAGTGATAAAGAGAAAAGTGCGCAGGCTATTCATAGCAACAATAGCATTATAAATAGTTGCATCATATTGTAACTTTTCATTCATCCCATAATCATTCTTTCTTCTAACAATACTAGAGAGAAAAATACTAGAGAAGAAAATTAGTATTTCTCCTATAAGGTTCTCCTAGTGAGTGCTCTCCTATTTAGAGAGAGGTGTTGAAATTTCTTCCACCTAGTAAAATACTTTTCTACCATTGCTCATGGTTTTCTATGTAGAAATTGTGTGTCAATTCCTACTCTCAATTCTCTAATTTTAGTTGCGTGATACCATTTATGCTACTCTGTTACCCAACAGTGGTATCAGAGCTATTGGTGTTGGTCCCTATTCCGCTGCAGATATTGTTCACGGTTACTATTCACGTGTGTGATTGTATACTTTTGCAGTAATTGTTAACGTATACCAGATTTGTTCTAGTGTACGGTAAAAATATACAATACTGTCTACGTATATTGTGTTATTCACGGTGAAATTGTGTTAGCCGGTTCAATTGAATTTTTTTATTTATTTTTGGTATATAACCATGGCTGCAAAATTTGAGATTGAGAAGTTCAGTGGGAGTAATTTCTCCCTGTGGAAATTGAAGATAAAAGCGATCCTAAGGAAGGATAATTGCTTAGCAGCAATTGAAGGTAGAACTGAAGATATAACTGAGGAGAAGTGGAAAGAGATGGATAACAACGCTGTTGCCAACTTGCACTTAGCATTGGCAGACTCAGTTTTGTCCAGCGTTGCAGAAAAGAAAACTGCAAAGGAGATTTGGGATGTTCTCATCAAACTGTACGAGGTCAAGTCACTTCACAATCGAATATTCCTAAAGAGGAGACTCTACACTCTTCGAATGAGTGAATCCACATCTGTGACGGATCACATCAACACTCTGAATACTATGTTTTCTCAGCTTGCTGCGGCAAATTTCAACATTGTAGAAAATGAACGTGCGGAGGTTCTACTTCAGAGTTTACCAGATTCATATGATCAACTCGTCATCAACATGACAAACAACAATATTGCTGAATGTCTATATTTTGATGATGTTGCGGGAGCTATTCTAGAAGAAGAATCTAGGCGCATGAATAAGGAAGACCGCCAGGAAAGCTCAAAACAAATAGAAGCTTTGACAATGACGAGAGGCAGATCAATGGAGCGTGGCCCCAGTGGGAGCCAAAATCATGGTAGATCAAAGTCTCGAAGTAAGATAAACCTGAGATGCTACAATTGTGGCAAGAAAGGGCACTTGAAAAGAGATTGCTGGTTTAAGAAGAATGGTCAGAAGTCTTCTGAGGCAAGTACATCTCAAGGATGTGTTGCCAGTGCCTCTGATGATGGAGAGATCCTATATAGCGGAGCAGCAGTTGGTTCCAAAGGTAGTAAACAGCTCACTGATGTCTGGATAATAGATTCAGGAGCAACATGGCACATGACTCCTCGCCGAGATTGGTTTTTCACTTATGAACCTATCTCAGAAGGATATGTGTTCATGGGAAATGATTACTCCTTAGAAATTGCTGGAGTCGGTACTATCAAAATAAAAATGTATGATGGTACAGTTCGCACAATTCAAGGGGTACGACATGTGAAAGGGCTGAAGAAGAATTTATTGTCTATTGGACAATTAGATGACCTCGGGTGCAAGACCCATATTGAAGGTGGAATCTTGAAGATGGTGAAAGGTGCTCTAGTAGTGATGAAAGCAGAGAAGCTATCTGCAAATCTATACATGCTTCTGGGAGAAACGTTGCAAGAGGGTGATGTGTCAGTTGCATCAACTAGTCAAGAAGACTCAACAACAATGTGGCATCGCAGACTAGGCCATATGTCAGAACGAGGCTTGAAAGTTCTTGCGGAACGTAATCTTTTACCCGGGCTCAAATCAGTAAGTTTACCTTTCTGTGAGCACTGTGTGATAAGCAAGCAGCATAGATTGAAGTTTGTTAGATCAACAACTAAGAGCAAACACATACTTGACTTGATTCATTCTGATGTGTGGGAGTCACCGCAAATTTCTCTAGGAGGAGCAAAGTATTTTGTATCATTCATTGATGATTACTCCAGGAGATTGTGGGTATACCCAATCAAGAAAAAGTCAGATGTGTTTTCAGTATTCAAGCAGTTCAAAGCACTAGTGGAGCTTGAAACTGGAAAGAAGATTAAGTGCTTGAGGACAGACAATGGAGGGGAATATACAGATGGAGACTTTCTAGCATTTTGCAAGCAAGGGGGTATTATGAGACAATTTACAGTTGCTCATACACCTCAGCAGAACGGTGTAGCAGAGCGGATGAATAGAACTCTCTTAGAAAGGACTAGAGCTATGTTGCGAACTGCAGGATTAGCCAAGTCGTTCTGGGCAGAAGCCGTAAAAACTGCCTGTCATGTGATAAATCGATCGCCATCAACAGCGATTGATTTAAAGACACCGATGGAGATGTGGAAAGGAAAGCCAGCAGAGTATTCTTCTCTACATGTGTTTGGATGTCCTGTGTACGTGATGTACAACTCCCAAGAAAGAACTAAGTTGGATCCAAAATCCAAGAAATGTATATTCTTGGGATATGTTGATGGTGTTAAGGGGTTTCGCCTGTGGGATCCCACTGCCCGCAAGGTTATTGTCAGCAGGGATGTAATTTTTGCAGAGAATGAACTGCAAAGTGAGCAGGGAAATGACAACACTTCTAAAGATGTTACTACTGTCCATATAGAGGGAAAGTCTGGAGAAGAAGATTTCTTTGAAGCAGAACCGGAGCACGAGGTACAAGAACTAGAAGAAGCCAATGATGTTCAAGTTAGACGAACAACACGTCAGATAAAGAGACCATCTTGGCATTCAGACTACGTTATGGCGAGCCATGATGCATATTGTCTTCTAACAGAAGAGGGAGAACCATCAACCTTTCAAGAGGCTGTGAGTTGCTCAAATGCTTCTTTGTGGATGGCAGCAATGCAGGAAGAAATGGAAGCCTTACATAGAAATAAGACATGGAATCTTGTTTTACTTCCAGAAGGTCGGAAAGCCATCGGCAATAAATGGGTCTATAAGATCAAGCGTGATGGTAATGATCAAGTGGAAAGATATCGTGCAAGACTGGTGGTAAAAGGATATTCTCAAAAGGAAGGAATTGATTTCAATGAAATATTCTCTCCGGTGGTTAGACTTACCACTATAAGAGTAGTGTTGGCCATGTGTGCTGCTTTTGACTTACATCTGGAACAGTTGGATGTAAAGACTGCTTTTCTTCATGGTGAACTTGAAGAAGAAATATATATGCTCCAGCCAGAAGGTTTTGAAGAAAAAGAAAAAGAAAACTTGGTTTGCAGGTTGACCAAATCTTTGTACGGTTTAAAGCAGGCGCCGAGGTGTTGGTACAAAAGATTTGATTCCTTCATTATTAGCCTTGGGTACAACAGACTTAGTTCAGACCATTGTACGTATTACAAGAGGTTTGAGGATAATGATTTTATCATTTTACTGTTGTATGTGGATGACATGTTGGTAGTAGGCCCCAACAAAGATAGAATCCAAGATTTGAAGGCACAATTGGCTAGGGAGTTTGATATGAAGGACTTGGGACCAGCAAACAAGATTTTAGGGATGCAAATTCACCGAGACAGAAAAGATAGGAAGATTTGGCTCTCTCAGAAGAATTATCTTCGGAAAGTCTTGCGGCGCTTCAACATGCAAGACTGTAAGCCAACCTCAACCCCACTTCCTATCGACTGTAAATTATCCTCAAGTATGTGTCCTAGCAATGAAGCGGAGAGGATGGAAATGTCTCGAGTACCGTATGCATCAGCGGTGGGAAGCCTTATGTATGCTATGATTTGTACTAGACCAGATATTGCTCAAGCAGTTGGGACGGTCAGTCGGTTTATGGCAGATCCTGGTAGAGAGCATTGGAATGTTGTGAAGAGGATCCTAAGATATGTTAAAGGGACCTCAGATGCTGCATTATGTTTTGGAGGATCAAATTTAGTTGTTAGAGGATACGTTGATTCAGATTATGCAGGTGATCTTGACAAAAGAAAATCTACTACTGGCTATGTGTTTGCACTTGCAGGAGGAGCGGTAAGCTGGTTATCCAAATTGCAGACTGTAGTAGCTTTATCTACTACAGAAGCAGAATATATGGCAGCTACCCAAGCATGCAAGGAAGCTATTTGGATTCAAAGGTTATTGGAAGAGCTCGGGCACAAACAACAGAAAATTATTGTGTATTGTGACAGTCAGAGTGCCTTGCACATTGCAAGAAATCCAGCTTTTCATTCCAGGACAAAACACATAGGAGTACAATACCATTTTGTTCGAGAAGTAGTAGAGGAAGGGAGTGTGGACATGCAGAAGATTCACACTAAAGACAACCTAGCAGATGTTATGACAAAGCCGATCAACGCTGACAAGTTTATTTGGTGTAGATCCTCTTATGGCCTAATAGAAACATAGCAACATGGAATTGGTAAGCTAGAATTTTTTTGAAAGCAAACAAAATTGACTTTAAGTGGGAGATTGTGAACACGTAAAGCCAATTTGTTGGAAAGAATATGTCAATGCTATTGAAACCAATAGTTTGTTAGTGATAAAGAGAAAAGTGCGCAGGCTATTCATAGCAACAATAGCATTATAAATAGTTGCATCATATTGTAACTTTTCATTCATCCCATAATCATTCTTTCTTCTAACAATACTAGAGAGAAAAATACTAGAGAAGAAAATTAGTATTTCTCCTATAAGGTTCTCCTAGTGAGTGCTCTCCTATTTAGAGAGAGGTGTTGAAATTTCTTCCACCTAGTAAAATACTTTTCTACCATTGCTCATGGTTTTCTATGTAGAAATTGTGTGTCAATTCCTACTCTCAATTCTCTAATTTTAGTTGCGTGATACCATTTATGCTACTCTGTTACCCAACATTTACTTGGTTTATGAGAGGAAATGATTAGTTCTTCACTGATGTGATATGATGATCAGCATGCGCATTAAATGAAAAATCTTTAAATGTGCAGTCATGGCAGTTGGAGAATTTAATGCGTGCTAAGAGGGTTTTGATATATGAAACGATACAGTTGTTTACCATTAATCCAAGTGTAGGTGATGTGAGTGACTGATCGTGTCTTATCAGTTGTTCACAGACGTTCTCACATGGAGGTTCATTGGATAGTCACCAGACGATGACTTATATTCGCTCGATCGTTGGGCAGCAATTTTCGTTTAAATGGAGTATTGATTATTCCTTCGAGGATGTTCCTGCCTTCATCCCTTATTGTTGTCCATTTAATATGTGTGACTATCTTCAATCCTGCAGAGTTATTATATATATATCTTTGCCATAGAGTTTTGTTAGTATAACTTGGTCATCACATTTAACTACATGCAGTGATATGTACGTCCTTCCTTAATAAGTATAGATAGGTTAGAATTTTTTATTTTTTTTTATCAATGTCTACCTTCATGCAAGAGGTGTTTTGATTTGCATCCGATGTTCTTGTGAGTACACTTTTAAAAGAAATCTAATAATGTCTAACAATATCCTTCCTGAGTTAGGAAGCCATCAGAACAGTTTAAAAAAAACATATACGTGTCCACTGAACACAGTATTTTAGTGTCTATCTTTCAATGTGCTAATAGGATGAGAAGACATTTGCCACAGATTCTATTTTTGTTTTTAAGTCAATAATTGTTGACTTTGATTTTCTGAATTTAGGTGTAGTTGCCTTCATGGAGATATAATAAATGAAAGTGAAAAAGTGCTTTTGTGGCATACAAATTTGGATTGGTCTTTGTCGATCAGATCTGTAACAATTATTTTATAAGCTCATGCAATTATGATACATTGATCCTTATCTAAGTGTTTGTACCTCCAAAGCATTATATTTACTAGCTTAACAAAAGTTCTGGCAAAACTCAGAATGAGGCATTCTGCAGTCCTTAACTAGGGAGCAATAAATATGTGAGTGTGAAGAAGATATGAAGCTTAAGTATTTTACTATTCATCAGAGATTTATTTATTTAATTCGCAATAATTGTAAATGAGTCAAAGCATGCTTTATAATCTTTTCCTTTCAGACAATTAAACATTTAAAGCATTTGAGACAATGAGGGGTGACATAGTAGTAAATAATTTACTATAAGTTCAGAGTTACCTCCCTTCTTGTTTCAGAACGCAAGGCTTGATTTCTTCTCATAACCAAGAAATACTTCATCGTTAATGTAGCTGGAACATGATCAGAGATACCCATATTAAACACTTGCTTTCTTTGCTAGGCAAATGTGAGATCTTCCTTCAAGTTGATCCTTGGTAGTTTGCTTAGTCATTATGTTTACTCCTTTCTTGAGATAGTTTCTCCGAGATATTCTTCCTGAACTGATATTTGGATCATGGTTGCGTTTGTTCGAGGAGAACATATACTTCGATAGATCTTTGTGCTCTGCATCTGTGAAGATGTTAGTGCGTTTCAGAGTGGTTAGGCTCTGATACCAATTGAGGGTTCAAGAAGCACACAAGAAATGGGGGGTTTGAATTGTGTGACCCATTTTTCGATTTCTTTTGAAAGAGAGTTTGTATGTTAATCATCTATTAGTATTCATTTATATTTGTCATAAGATATTTTTGGAAATATGTAAAAATACATTAAGTTCATTTAGATGATTCGAAAGGTTGATTACTTGTTTTCAAGATAAGTTATTTGTTATGAAAACATGAATAAGTGTGTAGAGAAAAGTAGTATAACAAGAGCATAAAGCACACATGGTTTTTATCCTGGTTCACCCCCATAATCGACAGGGCTACGTCCAGTCCTTGGCTTCACCAAGATTTTCACTATTTAAACAAAATAGTACAAGTATTATCAGGGACTTCTCCCACCAAGTATTCTAAGGACTTCTCCTATCAAGTATTCGAAGGACTCCTCCTTACAAGTATTCGAAGGACTCCTCCTTACAAGTATTATCAGGACTCCTCCTTACAAGTATTATGAGGACTTCTCCTTACAAGTATTATTAGGACTTCTCCTAGCACCTTTTTCAAGGGTTGGCTTCTCTACATGGTTCTCTTCTTGATAAGAGTGGATAGAGTAGATTAAGCTCGGTTTATACAGAGAGGATAGGAGTTTGGGTTCTCTGTTTTTGAAGTGTGTGTGAGTTGGAAAGGGTGAGGGTTAAGACTCTATGAATCTTCTCACACAGAGGCACAACAACTCAGGTAAAGGTAGAGGTAGGCTTGAAGCTCCCTGAGTTGGAACCAAGGTTGTCTTGGCTCTTGGGACAGGCTTAGTTGATGTATGAAAGTTTTAAGTCTAAGTTGCCCAACTACTTCGGAGATAGGGTTTTCTATTTATATCTTCAGTTGCTTCTTCTTCTACAGAATGAGGGAAAACCTGTCCGAAGTGCCTCTTCTCTTCTGAGCTGCACATAACGGCTAGTTCTGCATCTTTCAGCAGGCGTAATTCAAAATCCGAGACTTCTCTGCAAGCGTAAGATATCATTTGAGAATCATCAATTCGTCTGGGTTGATGTCGTTTGGCTCCATGCTGAGCAAATATCTTTGAGCTATGTCTTCAGTATTTAATTCGTGAAGAACTAGCTAAATTTTCTTTGACCATTTTGTCCCAGTGCTTGCCAGCTAATACTCTTCACGTGCTTTGGTCAGATATTTGAATTTCGACCGTTGAGAGTGTACGAAGCTCAGAGATTCTTGCCGTTGATTCAACAATGTCAGCTTGAATTGAGGGAAAGTAGAATGGCAGTGGGATCGAGGAATATTGTATTAATTGTGTCTTTTTCTACTTTCTGCCGCAACCCGTATAATAATAAATATGCAGACGAGGTAGATGTGTGTTGATCCAAGAAGCAATTACTTCAGAGGAGGAGGATAATCTCTTTAATGCTTCTGAACGAATTTCCTCGTAAGACACATTTCTTGATGCTTGAGTGGACGGATACTTCCTTAGTGATTTGGCAGACGTATTCTCCATTTAACGCTTGAAGTTCCGCTGCAGAAAAGTTGGTCTAGGCGGATGAACTTTTCTTCATTCATCTCTTCTTATTCATTGGAATCTTCTTGGCTTGTATAGAACTGAATCTTTTCTTTTTGTTCCATTGAAGTTTTCCATCTGAGAGAGTTGATTCACAACTTTTTATGATGCTAGAGAAACTTCAAGGCCGAAAGTGTTTCTTCATAAAAATATCATGCTCTTTCAGCTTTGAATAAAGCCGACATCCTTTGACTGCTGAAGGCTTAAGTGGCGAACTGTGTTGTCTTCTTGAGATAGGCTTTGACTTGAGTAAGCAAACTTTGATGAGGTGTCCTAAAGAGAAAATGTTGAATGTTGTTGCCGCTTTAGCTTTCTTGAATCACCGGACTATCTTATGAATCTTTGACATAGTCTTCTTCATGATGATCGGACGAACTCCTCTGATGGACTAATATTCTTGATGATGCTTTGAAGTTTATTCAGTCCTTTTAGAGATAGTTATTCCTGTCCATGAGAGTTTTCACTGTGTTAGGAAATCTAGTTTAAACGATATTGAACCTTAAAGAAATTGTTAATTATCAAAACATAGTTATGCATTTGTTTATTTGGATCTAACAGGTTTGCCCAGTGAGTATGAGTCTCTTGTCAATCTTATCTCTATGAGTAGCAAGTTTCAGGCATTTTCTCTTGATGATATTGAAGCACTGCTTCTCTCTCAAGATGCACGTATTGAGAAAACAAAGAAAGAGGTTGTGACTGAGTTCTCAGTTAATACAGCAACCGCTAGTTCATCTAATTTGTCAAATTCATCAGTAAACCAGTCTTCAGGTGATCAGAATTCTTCTTCTGGTGATTCATCCTCACAACACTCACGATTTTGAGAATGCACAGCGTGGAGGTCGTGGTCGAGGTCATGGTGGTCGTGGTCGTGTGCAATGCCAGGTGTGTTTTGAACATGGTCACACAGCAGCTGTTTGCTACCATAGGTTTAATCAAGCCTATGTTCCTCAACCACCTCCTGATTCTCAGTATTCTGCACCTCCACAGCAATACTCTGCTCAGCAGTATTCTGCACCACCACTACAACAACAGTTTTTGAAGGTACAGAAAACACACAAGAAAGGGGGGGGGGTTGAATTGTGTGACCCATTTTTCAAATTTCATTTGAAGATATTAGTTTAATGACCATCCATTAGGAGTTATTTATTTTACACTTTAAAGTCTTTTATGACACAAGTATGTTTTGAAAATAATTTATTTATGAAATCATGAACTAAACTGTAATGTGTAAGCGATAAAAGTATGAAAGTAAAGCACACGAAGTTTTTATCCTGGTTCACCCCCCATAATCGACAGGGCTACGTCCAGTCCTTGGCTTCACCAAGATTTCCACTATTTCAACAAATAGTACAAGTATTATCAGGGACTCCTCCCAACAAGTATTCTAAGGACTTCTCCTATCAAGTATTCGAAGGACTTCTCCTTACAAGTATTATTAGGACTTCTCCTTACAAGTATTGTCAGGACTTATCCTATCACCTTTTTCAGGATTTTTCTTTTCTACAATAATCTCTTCTTGATAAGAGTGGGTAGAGAAAATGAAGTTTATAGAACAGAGAGATCATAAGCAAGTTGATCTCTTGTTCTGAGTCATGTGTGTGGAATATAATGAGAGATAAACTCTATGAAGTGTCCACACACATAAGCAACTCAACTCAGGTTGGGATATGACTTGAAGTATCCTGAGTTGAAGACCAAGGTTGCCTTGGTCTTTGGACGAACTAGATTGAAGTGTGTATAATTTAGTTCTAGTCGCCACATTGCTACGGGAGCAAGGTTCTCTATATATATCTTCAGTTGAAGATCTTCGTACATTCTCCACAGTAGGAGTGAAAACCTGCCCGCAGTGCTTCTTCCTCTTCGGAAAGCACATAACGGCTAATTCTGCATCTCTCAGCAGGCGTAAGTCACGATCAGAGGCCTTTCTGCAAGCATAAGATATGATTTGGAAATCGTCAGTACTTCTGGGTTGATGTCGTCTGGCTCCATCTTGAGCAAGTAGCTTTGAGCTGGTTTCTTCGTATATAACGTGTAAAACTTCAGCGGTGAGGACTGCTTTGACTCTTTTACCCCAGTGCTTGACAGCTAATACTCATCACGTGCCTTGATTAGATTTTTGAATTTCGACCGTTGAGAGTGTACGATGCTCAGAGATTCTTGCTGTTGATTTAGCGATGTCAGCTTGATTTTAGGAAAATCAGAGAAATAGTGGGACCAAGAGGTATTGATTTTACTGAGTCCCATCTTTCTTTCTGTGATTGGCAGGTTTTGATAACCGTGCAGACGGGGATAAAAGTAATTATTCAAAAGAATAATTTCTTTAATATTTCTGTTGACTTGATCTCCTTGAAAGACGTACTCATTTATCTCTGTATCTTTGGCGCGATTTATACTTCGGTGGACGGATTCTTTCATTCAGCTTTGGCAGACGCAGTCTCCATTTAATACTTGAAGTTCCGTGATTGGCCCGTATTGCCAAACGAATTTCCTTCAGTCAGTTCTTTTCTAAGAAACAGAATATTCTTGTCTGAATTCTTTCTTTCACTGAAGTTCTTCAACGGAGAGATTTGATCCACAACTCCTTTATATGATGCTAGAGATGTTTCAAGGCAGACGGAGTTTCTTCAAGATTGTTATACTCTTTCACCTTAAAACAATACAGTCTTTGCATTTGATCTTTGTAGATTCAGGTGAGAAGATTTCCATCAGGTAGTTGTAAGAAGACGCGCTGGTCATTAGTTGATTCATCAGACAATCTTATACTTGAACATCTTTCTTTCTAGCGTCATCAGACTGATTTGTACGAACCAGACGAACTCTTTTGGCAAGCTGATTTCCTTGATACGGCAATGGTGTTTATTCATTCCTTTCAGAGATGGTTATTCCTGTACATGATAATTTTCACTTATGTTAGAAATTTTTATCTTTAACGTTATTGAAAAGAAATTGTTAATTATCAAAACATAATAATCCATTTAATCTAACAGTTTTCTGCACCCTCACCATATTTTGGAGTTCCCCAACACTATCGTGCACCACAAGTACCTTCTCTGCCTCAATTTCAGGCTCATCACCTGTACAGTGCCCCGCCTCCTTTGTTGCCAACTCCACAACATCAGGCTTTGTGCAATACAATTCCTCCATCACTGCCTTCATCTCAATCACAGAATGGTGTGTGGTATCCAGATTCTGGTGCTACCAATCATGTCACACCTACAGAGCAGAATTTCCAGCAGAAACAACCATATGAGGGTCCTGATCAAGTTTTTGTAGGCAATGGCCAAGGTTTGCTCATTGTCTCTTATGGTTCCTCTTGGTTTAACTCTCCATATAATTCCAATTTTAACCTTGTTCTGAAAAATATGTTGCATGTTCCTTCAATCACTAAGAATTTACTTAGTGTAAGCCAATTTGCTAAAGACAATAAGCTCTTTTTTGAATTCCATCATGACTTGTGTCTTGTGAAATCACAGGTAACACGTGAAGTTCTCTTGCATGGTTTTCTTGGACCTGATGGCCTTTATCAATTTCCTTCCCTCTTGCCAGCTCAGTCTCTCAACCATTGTCTGCCAATACTGCCCTTTATAATACTATTGCATTTGTTAATTCAGTCTCATCTAATAATACTGTTTCCTTTTCTGTTTGGCACTCACGCCTAGGTCATCCTAATGAAAATGTATTAAAACTGGTACTTTAGTCTTGTAATATTGCTGTTCCAGATAAATCTACTTTTGATTTTTGTCCTGCTTGTGCAATTGGTAAATCACATAGACTGCATTCATCTAATTCCACAACTGTTTATCATAGTCCATTAGAACAGATATTTATAGATCTTTGGGGTCCTGCTCCTTTTATTTATTCTTGTGGTTATCAATATTATGTCTCTTTTGTTGATGCTTATTGCAGATTCACATGGATTTATCTTCTTAAGTCAAAAGCTGATACATTGAGAGTGTTCCAAGAGTTCAAAACACATGTAGAGTTACAATTTGGGAAGTCTATCAAGACTATTCAGTCTGATTGGGGAGGTGAGTATATATCCTTGTCCGAAGTTCTTAAAGCCCAGGGTATCCATCATAGGGTTGCTTGTCCCCACACACATCATCAAAATGGTGTTGTGGAGAGAAAGCATAGGCATATTGTTGAGATGGGACTTACTCTTTTATCTCAAGCCTCACTACCTTACAAATTTTGGGATCAGGCCTTTCTTACTTTTGTTTTTCTCATAAATAGGTTACCTACTTCTTCTTTAAACTTCCAGGTTCCATATTTCAAGTTATATCAGGTTCAACCAGATTATAACTTTCTTCATGTGTTTGGTTGTTCCTGTTTTCCCTACCTTAGACCTTTCAACAAACACAAAATTGAGTTTAGGTCTCAGGAGTGTGTGTTTTTAGGGTACTCCACAATGCACAAAGGTTATAAATGTCTCACTCCTGATGGCAAAATCATTGTGTCTAAAGATGTTGTGTTTAATGAGTTTAGTTTTCCTTACCCCTTCCTATTTCCATCAAATCCATCTGAGTCTATTTCACAGCCTGTTGCTCCTGTTCTAGCCTCTATTCCTCTTGTCTGTCCTCACAATTTACCAAATTTACCTGTTTCCTCACAGCCTTTTTCCCCCACAGAATTTGTTTCTGATCACCAGCCTACCCCAAACACTATACCTTAGTCTTCTACAGCTTTTGAGTCTATTTATGAACTACAATCAACTCCTACCACTGCTTCACAGTCTTCTTCTACTCCAGAAGTTGCTCTTGAGTCATAGTCTACCTCAAACACTCCTTCCCAGTCTTCCTCTCTACCACCACCTCCATCCCCCATGAACACATATCCTATGATAACAAGGTTAAAAAATGGAATAGTAAAACCAAGATTGCAACCAACTTTGTTATTAACAACTGTGGAATCTAGAACTGTGAAACAGGCTTTGCAGGATTCTGGATGGACAGCAGCTATGAAGGCTGAGATTGATGCTTTGCATCAAAATAGGACATGGTCTTTGGTTCCTCTTCCTTCCAACCGTGAGCCCATTGGATGTAAGTGGGTTTTTCGGGTAAAAGAGAACCCTGATGGCACTGTGAATAAGCTTAAGGCACGTCTGGTTGCCAAAGGATTTCATCAGCAGTATGGTTATGACTACAAGGAGACTTTTTCCCCTGTAGTTAAACCAGTCACCATTCGAGTAATTCTTACTTTGGCTTTAACTAGAGGTTGGTGTATTCAACAGCTTGATATAAATAATGCCTTCCTCAATGGGTTACTTGAGGAAGAGGTTTACATGTGTCAACCACCAGGTTTTAAGGTTAAAGACAAGTCATTGGTTTGTCGCTTACACAAGGCCCTATATGGGTTGAAGCAAGCCCCAAGGGCTTGGTATGACAGGCTAAGATCTACTTTGCTGCAATTTGGTTTTGTGACTAGTAAATGTGACCCTTCCTTGTTTGTCTTTCAGCACAATACCATAACCATGTATGCTTTGGTGTATGTTGATGATATAATAATTACTGGACCAACAGTGTCTCTAGTTCAGAATTTTATCTCAAAATTGAAAGATGTGTTTGCTCTTAAGGATTTGGGAACTCTTGACTATTTCTTAGGAATTTAGGTAAAAAATCTGCCTGATAAATCTCTACTGCTAACTCAGAGTAAATACATTCGAGATCTGTTGGCCAAGGCTGATATGGCAGATTGCAAGCCCATCTCCTCTCCTATGGTCTCTGGAACAAAGTTGTCAAGAATTGGTAGTCCCTCCTTTTCAGATCCTGCTCTTTACCGGTCTATAGTAGGAGCTTTGCAATACATTACCATAACCAGGCTAGATCTGAGTTACTCTGTTAACAAGGTGTGTCAATTCATGTCTAGTCCTCTTGACACTCATTGCAAGGAACTCAACATTTTGGTCTGCATTTGAAGCCTGCTTCTGCTCACATTCCTTTATCCTTGACAGGATTTTGTGGTGCAGATTGAGCTGTTGATCCAGATGACCGAAGGTCCACATCAGGTGCTTGTCTCTTTCTTGGTTCAAATTTGGTGACTTGGTGGTCAAGAAAGCAGACAGTAGTAGCAAGGAGTAGTTGTGAAGCTGAATATAGAAGCTTAGCTCAAGCAATAACTGATATTTTGTGGCTTCAGTATCTACTTATGGAGCTAAAAGTCACAATTACACCCCCACTATCCGATGTGATAATCTAAGTGCTGTTCTTCTTGCTCACAACCTTGTGCAACACACAAGAACTAAGCACATGGAGCTTAATCTCTTCTTTTTCAGAGAAAAGATTCGGGCCAAACAACTTCTTGTCAAGCATGTGCCTGCTCCAAATCAATTGGCTGATGCTCTAACCAAGCCACTGTCCTCTTCAAAATTTCAAGAAATCAGAAGCATGCTCACTGTTCATGACCTTCACAACTCAGCTTGAGGGGAGAGTATTAGAGATATCAAGTATATGCATTGTTACTGTGTACATAATTGTAATTGTTGAGTTAGTTAGTCTTGTTGAGCTGTCATGAGCTACAACTGTCAGTTGTTGTTAGTGCAGTTATGCTGTTAGGCTGTTGTTAGTGCAGTTATGCTGTTAGCCTGCTGTTAGTGCAATTATTCGGTTAGGCTGTTGTTAGTGCAGTTATGCTATTAGTTTCACCTTCTATATAAGGTGTCCTCATCTCTTGTAACTGGATGTTGTTAATTCAATTGATAGAATCAGTTTTCTTCTCTCTCTCTCTCTCTCTCTCTCTCTCTCTCTCTCTCTCTCTCTCATTGATTCTCTGTTTTTCTTCACCATGTCAGATGCTAGTGAAAACCCTGACAATAATACAACCAAAAATCCAGAAAAGTCAGTTAACATCCCTGACGAACTGACACTCCAAATTGCGGCTCTGCTGCGAACAATCCAAACCATGTCAGAAGTTAGTGAAAACTCTGACAACAATTCAACCCAAAAATCAGCCAACATCCCTGATGGCTTGATAGTCCAGATTGTAGTACTGCTGCGAAACAGCCTTGGAGCACAGCCTTCAACAATCCAAACCATGTTAGAAGTTAGTGAAAACTCTGACAATAATACAACCCAAAAATCAGCCAACATCCCTGATGAATTGATACTCCAGATTGCAGCACTGCTGCGAAACAGCCTTCGAGCACAGCTTTCAACAAACAGAAAACCAGGACCACGAACCGGCAAAACCGCCGCCGCCGCTGCAAGCAACCACGAAACCGAGGCTGCTCCAAGGCTACTAGAACGACACAACAGCAATGCAGCAGGCACAGGTCGTGCCAACCCTAGAGGTGATGGCGCATCAAGCCAAGACCGGGGAAAACAGACAAATAACGGGTTTGGGGGTCATGAGCCAAGCCCATCAATTTCAAATCCAAGATATTTCCCACTTAATTGTTTTGTGGGAAATGTCAGACCAGACATTGCATACGCTGTTGGAGTGGTAAGCCAGTTTATGCACCACCATCCACAGGTAGAGCACAGGGAAGCAGCCATGAGGATGGTTCGATACCTCAAGGGTACTCCAGGAAGAGGTATCATTTTCAGAAAGGATGGATATCTAGACATTGAAGCCTATACTGATGCTGATTAGGCCGGTAATCCAAATGATAGGCGATCCACTGCAGGGTATTTTACTCTAATTGGAGGAAATCTTGTAACTTGGAGAAGTAAGAAACAGAAGGTGGTTGCACTGTCAAGTGCAGAAGCAGAATTCAGGGGCATAGTAAAAGGGATAACAGAGATCCTCTGGCTAAAGAAATTGATGAATGAGATCGGGTTTCCAATAAAATTTCCAACTCAGCTTCGGTGTGACAATAAAGCAGCGATTAGCATCTCAGAAAATCATGTTCAACATGATAGAACAGAACATGTCGAAGTGGATTGATACTTCATAAAGGAGAAGATCGAAGATGGCACTGTTGAGACTCCCTTCGCGAGGTCTGAAGATCAACTAGCAGATATTCTCACAAAAGCAGTGACAAGAAAGGTCTTAGAAGCAATGTTGCACAAGTTGAGTATTGGAGATCCCACTATTCAACTTGAGAGGGAGTGTTAGAATATTATGCAATCATGTTAGGATATTACGCAATTAAAGCAATTGAATAAGGGAGTAAAATAGGAAGAGATCACAAGTAATTAGGGAAAGAATATTCTGGTATAAAATAGGAAGAGTTCAGAAGTAATTAGGAAAAGAATATTCTAATACTATTATGGATTATTTGCTACTAGAATTAGATCATTTTCCCCCATTACACATGTGTACTGGACCCCTTCTTCCTCTTCCTCTTCCTCTCCTTCGCCTTCTCCTTCTCCTGCTCCTCCTCCTCCTCCTCCTCCCCCTTCCCCTTCCCCCTCCCCTTCTCCTTCTCCTTCTGCTTCTTCTTCCCCTTCCCCTTCTCCTTCTCCTCCTCCTCCTCCTTCCCCTTCCCCTTCCCCTTCCCCTTCTCCTTCTCCTTCTCCTTCTCCCCCTCCCCCTCCCCCTCCCCCTTCTCCTTCTCCTTCTCCTTCTCCTTCTCCTTCTTCTTCTTCTTCTTCTTCTTTTTCTTCTTCTTCTTAAAATTGCTCATCTAAAGTTTATGTCATACCAAAACCAAACAATGTAATTAAGTTTTGATAACAGGTATAGAAAAACATCCAACAAATACTTATGTAACAATAGTCTCAACACAATGAAGATCTTATTTCACTTATCTATCTTGACACGTTTTAACTCTTTAGTTGAGAAAGATTGTGAATATCTTATTTCACTTCTCTATCTCAACACGTTTTAACCATAGTTCAAAAGTTATTTTTCATAATAAACAAAGTTAATATAAGTCTAGTAAGATATGAAGAAGTTATGGTCGTTTGAAGTTAAGGATGCTGTGTCATCATCAACACGTTTGGAAGGAGGAAGCGTAGACAAAACTGTGTGGTATTTATTACTTTAAAAATTTATTATATTTAATTACATAGAGTAGAGAGTGTTGCCGAGTAGACGATAGCGATAATTCCGCCTTTTATTTCGTCGAGCAAAGGACTTCAACCTTCTATTTTATTGAGCAGACGATAGAGATATTTGTTGAACAGACGATAGAGATATTTGTTGAGCAGATGATAGAGCTGTAGACCATACTTGAGATATGACTTTGACGCTGTAGTCTCTTGTTTTTCCTTTAGACGAAACTTCTATCTGAGTAGCAGATGATCCTTCTATAGATGGTACTTTCCTTGGTGATTTTATTTTAGGAAGATGTTTGCACATTTAACGGATAAATTAACATGTTGACAAAATCTTGCTTTAAAATAGGTTAGTTAGTAGCAATAAGAAATTATGATAAAACCGTAAATAAATAAATAAATAAATAAAGGTGAATTGAATATAATTAGTAACATCATCAAACAATAATTATTATATATAAAAAAATAATCATAAATTATATGATTTAAATTTGTAACAGATGATTATTTGAATTCCTTAATCATCGCAAATTATGATTTAAATTCAAAAAATTGATTTGATAGAGAGAGAAATTATTGATTTGATAAGAGAATTTGTTTTACTAGATACACTAGTAAATAAAATCCAATGATGCTTATTTTCTTTTACCCGTGTTACCCTAACATGGGTTTTTTTTTTTTTATAATATTGTTAAAAAAAACAAAAATTAGAAGAATATGGTATAAAAAAAAATAGTCAAATATGGTTGTTTTGGCCACGTAAGGAGGAGATAGGTTTGCTGATTGGGAGTCACATGTCAGCTCGCGACTCCCAACTTATCTGCATGTTGGGAAATGCGAACAGACTGGATATGAATTGCGTGGTATGGTGTGAGGGTTACACAACACCAGGAGTCGCATGGTATATTGCGACTCCCAATGAGACTCTGCAAATTGGTGTTTGGGCTGCTTTCTTACCATTCAATCAATATAAAAATTAAAAACATAATTACTAGTGCAAAAGCAACCATTTTCCCACATCTTTCTCTATTTCTTATTCTTATATATTACAATTAGTACATTATTCAATTCAGCATTAATTGGGAAGTGGTAGCTGAAGAATTCATAATAAAAGGCCAATTCAAGGACCCAAAACATTGAAATAATCAGAAAAATTGAGAAGGAAGAACAGTAGAGAAAGAAACAGAGAGAAAGGAAATGGGAAAGAGCAAGCTTTTGTTCAGGAGAAGAAGAGGGAGTCGCACCCCACCATGCGACTCCCTCACCTCGATTTCCACAAACCCACCTACCCTCTTGCTCCCCACTAAACTCTAACAGCTTTTTGGGAGTCGCGAGCTGTCATGCGACTCCCAATCAGCAAACCTCTCTCCTCCCTATGTGGCCAAAACAACCATATTTGACTAATTTTTTTTTTATACCATATTCTTCTAATTTTTGTTTTTTTTAACAATATTATAAAAAAAAACCCCTAACATGTACCTCTCACATTCTGTTACGTAAAACCTGCCAACCTTAATTTTTCTCCTTTCTCTCGCGATGCCGCCCCTCTATGTACCTGTTGAAGATCGTAAAATGCACGGCATCGCACCGCCGTTTTGCACCGCTCTATCTTGTTCGCAGCTAAGCCACCGTTCTGCATAACAAAAAATTAAATCCAATTTCTGCATAATACACGGTTAATGAGGGAATTTTGGATTAAAATTCAGAACAAAGCCCAATCGGAACGTAGAGGAAAATGTAGGCAGCTGGCTTCGCGGTGGTCGTTTGTGGCTTCGCGGTGGTCGTCTGTGGCTTCGTGGTGGCCGGTGTTCCTCAGCTGCCTGTGTTAATCTATGACATCTGCTAGCCTAACGTAGAGAAACTGAGGTATTGCACACAGGGAAAGAATCAGGTACATAAAACATAAAACAAAACATAAAACCCACTATTTACTCTTCTTTTAATTTCAGCCTTTGATCTATTTTATAAGAAATGGATGGATGAGATGTAGTCACATTACTTCCTCAAGTTTTTGGTCGGAGAGGATCCCTTTCCGTCTTTGTTCTTCAAATTTTGTGCTCAACTGGTTGGTTTGTTCTTGGAGTGAAAGAAGAACCAGCCGGAGAGGAAGACCACATCCCTCCCTTGAGGCGCCACGAGATCTACATTGAGGTAGGAGGGGGAGTTGTTCTAGCAATTAGGGCTTCGATTAGCTAATTACTTCCTTACATGTAATTCTTTATATGTTTTTGCTTTGTGACTTGAGGTTTTGGGTGCTCTCCTAGCCTATTAACCTCAAAAATTGAAGTCTTGTCGTCTAGGGTGAAGTTTTTTTTGTTGCTGTTGTTTTTAATCTTTGTTGGGAAGGTGTAGAAAAATTTAGATTTTCGATTTCTCTCCCTTTCCCTGTTTGGCTGAGTTTGCACGTGGTGTTGGATCCTTTGAAATTTGGGGCTACGGCTCCCAGGTCAGTGGTTAACTCTTCAATCATTCAATTTGCATAGTATGTCTCGTAGATGATTGAAAATTTTCCTCTGAGTGGTGCTCTGTTGCCTGCGGCATTGCTAGCCCTGTAAGTTGAAATTCTGATTTTTGTTTGTTAGTAGATGTTAAATGTGTTAGATTTACTGTTGTTAATATTTTTAGGGCCTTTGCAGAGAGAACTTAAGTTCAGATGCCTAGTTAGTTCATAACTTGTTATATTGGTGTGAAATGGCACGCCTGGTATGTACGAAATGGCCTCTCCCTTCCTGCATATATTTTTTAATGAGATGGATAATTTTTAATCAGATTGATGCAACTTTTGGTGCCATGATTAACCTGGAGGTTGTATTTCTAAATTGAATAGGTATCCAAGTGCCATTTTCTGAACTTGTGATAAAATGGCATCACATTATTGATGGCAAAAGTTTATAAAAAAGAACATCGGATAGCACATTAATCAGTTTAAACTGATTGAAACTTATTAAAAATTAAATGTTATAAAGACAAGTAGGTACTGTGGTGCAGAAACTAAGTTGTCTTTGGCAGATTCAGACAGATCACAACCCATTCCCACAGGGCACATAAAAACAGAAGAAAGCCTATACTTTTTTTTTGGGTTAATGGTTTACTGGGTCCCTGTAGTTGCACCAAGATTTGGAATTGGTCCCTGGCCGGAAAAAAGTTTGCAATAGGTCCCTGTAGTTGCACCAAGTTTGCTATAAGTCCTCGCCGGAGACCGGAGCTCCGGCGAGTGCATATTTGGCATGCTGACTGGATTAATGAAGATGATGTGGATTTTATTAAATTTAAATAAAAACAGGTTTGAAATAATAGAAATCCTAAATCCCCAAATTAAACCCCCCACCCCCAATTTATGGTCTTCTTCGTCCTTTGCCTCTTGCAACCGTGTTTCTTCTCCTTGTTCTTGTCATCTGGGCTACACGATTTTGTTCTTCTTCTTCTTCTTCCTCCTTGGTGCTTGTTCTCTCTCATTGTGGGTCTTCTTCCCATCTTCCCACACTGCACGAGTTTCATCTTCGTCTCCTTGTTGTTTCTTCGTCTTCTTCCTCTTCGTTCTTGCTTCTGTGTTCTTCCAAGCCTGGGTCTGCCCTGCTCCTTGCTTCTTCTTCGTTCTGTTCCAGTTTCTTTGTGGGTTTTTGTGCTTCATTCTAAGATAGGAAAAAGTGATATCAGATAGGGAAAAGACACAATTAATGGGCAAAAACTACAAATTTGAAGTAACAGAGACCAAATGATGTATAACATGGGTTTCGTAAAAGGGGAAACAGAAAGGGGAAAGGGGGAGGGGAAAGGCAACAATAGTTTGTATAAGAGCAACATTTGTATAATAATAAGGCTACCAATTGGGGTTATTGACTGAAAGGGGAAAGGGAAAAGCACATGGACTTACTCTTCGTGAAACGCTGCAGCGACGAGGGGACGGCGAAGTGGGAAGGGCGACGAGATGAACGAACGGCGACGAGAGGACCAGCGACGACTGAACGACGTTGAGGGGACAACGACGACGACCACCGTGCGGCGACGAAGAACCAGAGCTTGTGACGAGAAAGACGAAGAAGAAGAAGGACCTCGAGAGACTTGGAAGAACAGATACTGGTTTAGGGATTTTTGGGGTCTTTAGAGTTTCTAATTTTGATTTGTAAGTTAAGGGTTGATTTGGGGATAATAATCAAGTGTAAATTAAGGAATTTGGGATTAAAGGGGTTTAATTTGGGGATTTAGGGTTTCTATTATTTCTGACCTGTTTTTATTTAAATTTAATAAAATCCACATCATCTTCATTAATCCAGTCAGCATGCCAAATATGCACTCGCCGGAGCTCCGGTCTCCGGCGAGGACTTATAGCAAACTTGGTGCAACTACAGGGACCTATTGCAAACTTTTTTCCGGCCAGGGACCAATTCCAAATCTTGGTGCAACTACAGGGACCCAGTAAACCATTAACCCTTTTTTTTTTGAGGGAAAAATCAAATTTCAATAAGAGATAAGGAAGACAGCCTATACTAAATATTGGTTGTTAAGCACAAAATTATTCATACATTTGTAAATTGCACATTGCGGGAATATAAATTTTACTTCTGAACAATTTCTGAACAAAAAAATACCGCATTAATCATGAGAGCACTTCTATTAGGGTTTGAGAATTTCTGAGAAGGTGAGAGAAAAGTAGCAAAAGAGATTGAGATGAGAGAAAATCTGAGAAACTTCTGATTGAAATGATATTACATGCAGATCTCTGTATTACATCAGTCTATATAAAGTTTACAACCATCTAGAGTAAGATAACAGTTCTATTACGTTCAATAACAACTGAAACAGGTTATAGGTGTATAAGTGGAGTTTTAACCAACTCCCGACAAATCAGGGCATGTTTTGTTTTATAGTTTCAGTTGAAAATAATTACGTTTGGGGTTTTAAAACTAATTTGGTTTGACGTGAATTGTGTTTTGGTTGCTTTTTTAGATAAAAGTACGTTTACAACTGACTTAATTTACGTTTAATAGACATTAGAATTTTTTACTTCCTGTTTAGAAGAATTCATTCATGTGCGACCCACACAATATATCTATATTTACACATCAAAATCAATTCTATCTTACTAACCGAACAAAAATAAATTTTTTAAACTAACTTTACCAATATCATTTCTAAACACAAATTCATTCTCTCAAACTGAATTCTACCAAATTTAATTATCATAAACTGAACTTACTAAACTTGATTATACTAATCATTAAAACAAACAGATCCATAAAGTTCTGTTAAGGACTCACATACTTGTCTCCGATCACATGTTTCTATTAGAACAGTAAGTACTCTATACATATATCAACATTAGCCTCTAGAAACAACTCAAACAAGTTAGCAACATAAGAACAGGACCCAAGAATATGCTATAGTCGTTAAACAGCCAGCTGATTCAAACATTAAACAGTTTCTTGCTAACAAAAGATAAAATCCCCAAGACCCAAACTGTATGAAATGTGAATAGAAATCCTGACCATGCGAAGGTGAATAAAAATTAAGGATTTATGCTTTTATTTGATGCCATAACTATCAGCTACTTCCTTCATTTCTTCAATCTATCACAAATGCCTATGCCGTCGGCAATTCAGATGTGCATCTTAGTTTTTTGCCCTATGTCATCGTGTTTTCTTCAACGGGTGATTGATTCACATGAGTATTAAATTGTCTCATAGCTATTGGATTAAGGCCTCTAAATTCTCCAAATTGTGTGTTCTGGTATGGGTTCATATGACCAGCTCATCCCACAATAACAACAACACCCGAACCCACCCAGTCCTACCATCATCAAATGTCAGCTGTATGACCTATTCCAATTGTATGAATTATTTGCTTTATCCTGACGTTTCCAACTGCATGATCAGTTACACCAGTGCTTATAACTATATATATTATTAAAATACATGCAGTACTAGTTAAGTTTGCATCCTCAAACAATTGCTGTTAACTTTTGGTCTCTCTCTCTCTCTCTCTCTCATTTTAGAAAAGTTCTGTCATATTCCTTAAATATGTGTTGTACCTCGGAAATTGAGAGCATGACAATTCTATATTCATTATCTATTCTCACCCTGTATCCAAATTCCATTAATATTTTACTTTTTTTTTCAATGGTTGTTGTCATCAATTGAGTCATTAATGTTGCATGCTCTGCTGATTCTAGACTAATAATTCATTTTGACTCTAGGTTGTTTTCAAGCAACTTAGGAAAGGCTCGGATTTTTAAGATGCTGAAGGCTTGTTGCACGAGACTGAACTTAAACTGCATAAAGAATTATTCATCATTAAAATCACATCAATGCTAATGGAAGGACAAAGCATGGCCACCCCTAACCAGGATTAAACAAAGCTGGGTTGAAGAATCTTTGCCATTTAATTTTGGGTTTGAGATTCTAAACCTTGTCAGCACAAGTTTATTGATTTTATTTTAAAATTTACGTTGGTTGTCTCAGTAACCTTTCAATCCACCACTTTTTTGTATAATCCTAATGTCAATTTCTTTTCAGATCTATAGCACATATGAATAGCACCAGACAGCGTACCCTTAGTGGTGGGGGTCATCATGTTTTGGACTATCTGAAGCGCATGCAGGCAGAGAATCCTGCTTTCTTTTATGCAGTCCAGGGTGACAGTGATCACTCGGGTGGGAATATATTTTGGGCTGATTTAACATCTAGGATCAACTACTCTTATTTTGGGGATGCTGTTATATTTGACACAACCTGTAGGACTAACCAGTATCGAGTTCCATTTTCCTCTTTCACCGGGTTCAATCATCATGGGCAACCTGTGTTATTTGGTTGTGCATTGATTGTCAATGAATCTGAATCCTCATTTATATGGTTATTCAGGACTTGGCTCCATGCCATGTCTGGACGCCACCCTGTCTCCATTACAACAGATTTGGATCCATTCATACAAGTTGCTGTTGGCCAAGTTTTCCCTCCAACTCGCCTTCGGTTCTGTAAATGGGGCATATTCCGAGAAACCCGAGGCAAACTGGCTCATTTATGTCAGTCACATCCTGCTTTTGAAACTGAATTTCGGAAATGTCTTGAGAGTGAGACCATTGATGAGTTTGAGTCTTGTTGGCACTCACTCTTGGAAAGATACCATGTCATGGATAATGAGTGGCTTCAGTCAATGTACAATGCACGGCAACATTGGGTCCCTGTCTACCTGCGGGACACTTTCTTCGGGGAGGTATCTTTAAATGAGGGAAATGAGGGTTTGAACCTTTTCTTTGATGGATATGTAAATGCATCTACCACTTCACAGGTATTGGTTAGACAATATGAGAAAGCAGTATCAACTTGGCATGAAAGAGAATTAAAAGCAGATTATGAAACTACCAATAGCAGCCCGGTTTTAAAAACACCATCTCCAATGGAAAAACAAGCTGCAAGTCTTTACACGAGAAGGATATTCATGAAATTCCAAGAGGAGTTAGTAGAGACACTTGCAAATCCTGCTACAAAAATTGATGATTCTGGAACTATCACTACTTATCGAGTTGCCAAATTTGGGGAAAACAGAAAATCTCATGTTGTCACATTCAATTCTTTTGAGATGAAAGCTAGTTGCAGCTGCCAGATGTTTGAATATTCAGGAATAATTTGTAGGCATGTATTAGCAGTCTTCAGGGCTAAAAATGTGCTTACGCTTCCATCTCAGTATGTGTTGAAACGATGGACAAAGAATGCTAAAGCTGGTGTGTTGTTAGATGGACATGCATCTGAGTTGCCTAGCAGTTCTTGTGAGTCTGCAACAGTTCGCTACAACAATCTGCGCCAAGAAGCAATTAAATATGTGGAAGAAGGTGCAAAATCGATCCGAACCTATCATGTTGCAATGAGATCTTTGCAAGAAGCTGCTAAGAAGGTTTCTGCCATAAGAATTCAGAGTACTGGAGCATTAGAAGGGGCTACAATAGCCAATGGAGAAAGGGGTGAGTTGCTTGCAGGAGATGAAGATGTTCCAAGCTATCAATCTGTGGTTAGTTCTTTGAACTTGTGATGTTTTCTTAGATTGTTAGGATTCTAAATATCTAGGCTTAGTTTATTTTAGTAGTTTATATTTTATTTTAGGAGTTGATCTTGTATTCTGGTTGGGTCATCTTTTAGTTTAGAGTATCTTTAATGTTAGGAGGTTATCTTTTATTTTAGTTAGTTTATCTTTATTTCTTAGGGGTTAAGTTTATTTAGTGTTAGGTACCAGGAAATAGAGTATAGAAACTGTGAAATAGTGTTGTATTAACGCACTAAAACTTCTGGATAGAACCCAGAATCAGTGTTGATGAAATTACAAACAGAAAAGAAGGAAAAACAGAGCAGGTTCGAGAGTGCTCTAGCTCTCCTAAATCCAGCCTAATTCCAGCCTATCCCCTCTCTCCCCATAACTAACTATTTGTACGCAACACAATATTCCTGGTCCCCACCCACATGGGCACCGCCACCTCATCAGGATTATTTCCCTAGTACTGATCCAGTGCTTCTCACCCCTGCCTTACCTCTTCTCTCATATACTTTAGTAATCTTGGGTCTGGGCCTGTTAGTTAGGCCCACAACATCTCTCCCTCCTTGAAGACTCACCTTGTCCCCAAGGTGGTACTCAGGGAATTGTTCCTTAAATTTCTTCAGGTCTTCCCAAGAATCCTCAAACTCAGGTAGGTTCTTCCGGCTGACTAAAATCTCTTTTGTTCCCTGTGCAGAAGTTCTGATTGCCAACACAGCTTCAGGCTCCACCTTGAGCTCCCAATCCTCAGCTAATGAAAGAGGTAAAGGTTGGCTTTGGTCCTCAGCCACCAGAGACTTCTTCAACAGAGAAATGTGAAAAACTGGATGCACTAGGCTCCCCTTTGGAAGCTTTAACTTGTAAGCAGCAGGGTTAATCTTCTCTATGATTTCATATGGTCCATAGTATCTAGGACTCAACTTCTGGTTGCTCCTCTTTGCCAAACTCTTGAGTTTGTAAGGCTGAATTTTCAGATACACCATAGTGCCCACATCATATTGAATATACCTCCTATGCTTATTCACTTGTTGTTTCATTCGGTTTTGAGCCTTCACCAAGTTCTCCTTCAATTCCTCTAGTATCAGATTTCTTTCAGCTGTGAGTTTGCTAACTTCTTCCACAGCTGTGAGGCTCTCATCTCCCCTGACAATCACAAGTGGTGTCCTTCCATACAAAGCTTCAAAAGGAGTGGTTTTAGAGCATCTCCGGTGGTGGGATCTTATTTTGGTGTCTTAAACACTTTTGGTGGGTCTATATTGCCACGTAAGATTTAATACACCCATAAGATCCCACGGCATATTTTGCTCATGTGGTTGGGATCTTATTTTACTTTTAATTGGACCCACAATACACAATATATTTATATTATTTATTTCCATCTAATATTAAATTAAATTTTAAACTAATAATTCTATACAAACATAATTAATAATTAAAAAAATATCATATAATTAAATATCAATTAGATAGGAAATACATAATTAAAGTTCAACATGATATTATTTAATTGAAAATGAAAGGAAATACATATTATTGAAAAATTAATGACAATACATTTTAAATAAAATACATAATATTTCATAATAATTAATTTTCATCATTCTCATTCTCAAAACGCTCCCAAATATGCTCAACCAAGTCTGTTTGAAGTTGGTGATGGGTTTGTCTGTCACGCATTTGTCCCCTTCTCTCAAAGAATGCTGTAAATTTGGGAAGAGGACCGTTAGATACTGCAGCGGTTGAAACGTCATTTACTGGCTGGTTGTAATCAAAGTTACCATCATATGAATCTCGCTCATCTTCAACAATCATATTATGCAATATGATGCATGCATACATGATATGCTTCATGGTATTCACATGCTAATAGCGTGAAGGACCACGAACAATTGCAAATCGGGATTGGAGCACTTCAAATGCTCGCTCAACGTCCTTTTCTTGCTCCTTCTTGTCGCTTTGCAAATAATTGTCTTTTTTCTCCTTGCGGCATTGGGATGGTCTTCACAAATGTAGCCCACTCGGGGTAGATACCATCTGCTAAATAGTACCCCATATTATAGGAGGTTATGTTGATAGTATATTGCACTGCCGGTGCTTCTCCGTTCAAAACATTGGTAAACACATCAGATTGGCTTAACTCATTAATGTCATTGTTAGAACCTGCAATGCCAAAAAACGCATGCCAAATCCACAAGTCTTGCGATGCTACGGCTTCAAGCATGATTGTAGGTTTGCCATGATCACCTCGACAAAATTGACCTTTCCATGCTACTGGACAATTTTTCCACTCCCAATGCATACAATCAATGGAACCTAACATACCTGGAAATCCACGTGCTTGTCCCATTTGGAGTAGGCGTGCAATGTCTTCGTCATTTGGCCTTCTCAAGTAATGAGCACCAAATATTTCATGCACACCTGTCACGAATCTCTTTAAACAATCCACTGGGATACTTTCACCAATACGAACATACTCATCCACACTGTCAACACACTGTCAACAAGTGATCCATATGCCAACATTCGCATAGCAGCAGTGCACTTTTGTAATGGGGAAAGACCATTTCTACCAGCTGTCAACCCTCATTTGAAAATACTCATCATGATTTCCAAGGGCTTCTACAATTCGGAGGAACACATGCTTTCGCATTCTAAACCTTCGTCAGAACTGAGTTTCCGTGAATATAGGATTTCTGTTTCTGTTGGTTGATTGTGTTGTATGAGAGAGAAACAATAGTATTTTAGTTTAGATCCCACTTTAAAAGAGGAACCAGCCAAAACACCAAAATAAAATCCTAAGTCATGTCATCCCTCTCCAATGGGTGGGATCTTATAAAATCCAGATCTTATTTTAAGATCCCACTTTTAAATCTCCATTGGAGATGCTCTTAATGGCAGAGTGATAGTTAGTATTGTACCAATATTCTGCCCAATGCAACCATTTTGGCCATTGCTTAGGTTTTGTCCCAGTGACACACCTTAGATATGTTTCAAGGCACCTATTCACCACCTCTGTTTGTCCATCGGTTTGTGGGTGGTATGCTGAGCTGAATTTCAGTTTGGTCCCAGCCAGTTTGAACAATTCAGTCCAAAATGAGATGAGGAAAACTCTATCTCTATCTGAAATAATCGTAGAAGGGAATCCATGCAACTTCACAATTTCCTTAGTGAAAATTTCAGCCACATCATAAGGGTGAGTTAGAGGTATAAAATGGGCATACTTAGTCAACCTGTCCACCACTACCAGTATAGTATCCTTGCCCCTTGTTTTAGGGAGGCCCCCTATAAAATCCATTGAAATGTCTGTCCAAACTTGTTCAGGAATCGGTAAAGGTTGTAAGAATCCTGCTGGGTTTAGAGCTTCATATTTGTTTCGTTGGCACACTTCACATTTCTGCACAAATTCCCGTATATCCAGCTTCATGCCCTCCCAGTAAAACAATGCAGAAATTCTTTTAGAAGTTCTGAAGTTTCCTGCATGCCCCCCTATAGCAGAAATGCAGAATTGTGAAATTCCTTGAGAATAGAAGGGATCTTAGCTGAATTTTTGGGTACCACCACCCTATCCTTGTAGTATAACCTGCCCCCCTTAATTTGGAACCCAACATGCGGTTTCTTCTGTGTAACCAGATCTTGCATTATTGCTCTTAGCTTGTCATCTTCCTGAACCTCTTCTTCTAAATCTTCCCATTCTGAACAATGCACGGTGGTTAATGCAGCATATTGCATCTTCCTTGAAAGAGCATCAACAACTTTATTCTCCACCCCAGGTTTATACTTAATTTCAAAATCAAACCCCATCAATTTGGAAACCCATTTCTGCTGCCCTTCTCCCATGAGTCTCTGATCAGTTAAAAATTTCAGGCTCTTTTGGTCTGTATGGACCACAAATTTCCTGCCCAAGAGGTAATGCCTCCATTTTTGTACCGCTAGCACTACAACCATCAATTCTCTCTCATAGACAGACTTAGTTTGGGCCCTTTCTGACAGAGTTTTACTCATGTAGGCAACTGGCCTACCATCTTGCATTCAAACTGCTCCCAATCCGTTCCCTGAAGCATCATTTTCCAGAACAAAAGGTCTCTCAAAATTGGGCACTGCCAACACTGGAACAGTTGTCATTACTTCCTTGAGCTTCTCAAATGCTTGTTGAGCTGTCTCACTCCAATTGAACCCATCTTTTTTAAGCAACTGGTTGAGAGGTTGAGCCAATTTATTGTAATTCTTCACAAACTTCCTGTAATATCCTGTGAGACCAAGGAACCCTCTCAGCCCCTTGATGTTTTTGGGAGTAGGCCAATTCACCATGTCTTAGATCTTGCTAGGGTCTGCAGCTACCCCTTCCTCAGAAATGACATGTCCCAAGTAAATTAACTGTTGCTGCCCAAAAGAACACTTCTTCTTGTTAGCCACCAAACTATTTTTCTTCAGAGCTGTCAGCACTTCTCTCAAATGTTCTCTATGGCTCTCTTCATCCACACTATACACCAAGATGTCATCAAAGAATACTAATGCAAATTTCCGTAGATAAGGTTGTAGCACTTGATTCATGAGAGACTGGAAAGTGGATGGGGCATTAGACAATCCAAAAGGCAACACCAAGTATTCATAGTGCCCCTCATGGGTTCTAAATGCGGTTTTGGGAATGTCCTCCTCCCTCATCCTAATTTGGTGGTATCCGGACTTCAAATCCAACTTGGAAAACACTATAGCTGCCTCAATCTCATCCAATAACTCATCAATTATGGGAATTGGGAACTGGTCAGGTATAGTTAGTTTGTTCAAAGCTCTATAGTCAACACAAAATCTCCATCCCCCATCCTTCTTCTTAACAAGGATTGCCGGGCTACTATAAGGGATGGTACTTGGTCTAATAATTCCAGCCATCAACATTTCTTTTACCAAACTTTCCAATTCATTTTTCTGATAGTATGGGTACCTGTATGGTCTAAGGTTTGGAATTGTTGCTCCTTCCTTCAAGTTAATGGCATGGTCATTTACTCTTCTGGGGGGTAATCCTTTTGGCTCTTGAAATACTTTAGGAAATTCCGCTAACAAGTCCTCCGTAGAACCAGATTTGTGAATGGTCTGTTCTGAGTTGTCTCCTCTACCTTCATATGACAGGTAGAAACCCTCTCCTTCATTGTGCAAGGCCTTCCTCATTGCCTTCCAGGTGGCTTGAGTTCTAGATAGGGACGGGTCCCCTTGCAGCCTCAGTTTCTTTCCCTCTACTTCCCATTGGATGGTGAGATTCTTGAAATTAGCTTCAATGTTTCCAAGGCTTGCTAACCAGTCCATTCCCAGCACCAAGTCTGTCCCTCCTAGCTCCAAATTAAAGAAATTCTGTTGGATATCTACTCCCTGGATTTGCACCTTCAAATCTTTGCAAACTCCCTTGTTCCTCTCACCATTTCCCATTTCCACTGTGAATTCAGGGGTATCCTGTACTTGTATGTTCAACTCTCTCACTAATTGTTGAGAGATAAAGTTGCTACTAGCTCCACAATCAACCAAGGTCAACACTGATCTATCTCCTATCAGTCCCCACACCTTGAAAGATTTGTTTGAAGCCAGTCCTTCTTTACTGTAGAGGGACAGTTGGAGAGTCTTCCCTTCTAAAATCAACTCTTCTTCTTCAGCTACCTCAAAGTATTCCTCCTCCTCTTCTTCTTCTTCCCCTTCCACCAACATCAGGTGGTAATTCCTCATAGTGCATATATGTTCTCTATTCCATTTGTCCCCACATTTGAAGCATAACCCCTTCCTGCTCCTTTCTTGCAATTCTGTTTGAGATAATCTATACCCAGTACCTCCCTTCTTTTCTGGGTTGTTCTCTTCCCTTCCCCTTTGTTCAGTATTAATTTTGGAAGAGGTTTCGGTATTCCCAGTCAGGAAACGCCCCCTGTTAAGTCCCCCAAGCGTTTGAAGCCTTCCTCCTTTATCCTTTCATCCCCTTTTGTCATCCTCACGCACCTTACCTTGTCTAATTGCCAAATTCTTTTCCTCCAGCAATAATGCTCTGTCCATCAGTTCTGTCAGATTTTCTGAGTGGTACAGCTTCAGTTCTGCCTTAATTTCTTCTCGCAACCCATTCAGAAACACTCCTTTTAGCATGTCTCGGTCTGTGTTTCTCATCGGAGCGGCGACTAGTTCGAACTGTTCGCGATATTCCATCACCGTACCTTTTTGCTTAATACTAAGCATTGGTCCAAACGGATTTTGGACCAATCCCGGTTGGAAACGGCGAATTAGAGCTTCCTTGAATGGAGCCCAAGCCCTCTCTGGAGCCTGCTCCTCCCACCATTGGAACCAATTGAGTGCTCGGTCCTCCATGGCGATCACCACCATGCCCATCTTCTCTGCTTCTGTCACGTCATTCGGTCGGAAGAATCGTTCCACTTTGATTATCCACCCGTATGCATCATCACCATCAAACAGGGGTAGATCCACTTTCCGCCCTGTGCGAACGTGCATCCTGTGTCGTGAATCGTCTCGCTGCCACGAGTGTTCACGGTGTCGGGAGGTTGAACGCGAGTCATGGTGGTCGCTCCTATGAAAGGAGGTTGTTTGGCTCTCGGACCGTTGACGGAAATGTGGCAGTGGGGATCTGCCTCTGGTTCGGTGTTGCGCTCTGTTCTGCAACATTTGCCGGAGGTCTTCAACGACGGTCCTCATCTCAGTGACATTTCACTCCACATTTTCTAGACGGGTCTCCATTTACGAGCGGGTTACGGCCATACAAAGCTCCCTTCGGATCGGGAGCTCTGATACCAAATGTTAGGTACCAGGAAATAGAGTATAGAAACTGTGAAATAGTGTTGTATTAACGCACTAAAACTTCTGGATAGAACCCAGAATCAGTGTTGATGAAATTACAAACAGAAAAGATGGAAAAACAGAGCAGGTTCGAGCCTAATTCCAGCCTATCCCCTCTCTCCCCATAACTAACTATTTGTACGCAACACCATATGCCTGGTCCCCACCCACATGGGCACCGCCACCTCATTAGGATTATTTCCCTAGTACTGATCCAGTGCTTCTCACCTCTGCCTTACCTCTTCTCTCATATACTTTAGTAATCTTGGGCCTGGGCCTGTTAGATAGGCCCACAACATTTAGTTTATTATAAATAGGAGTTTCTCATAAGGTTAGAGATAGGAATTTGTAAAGGGATTGTCCCTTGTTAAGAAGGTTCTCCCTTCTTGTTTATTCAGTTTTTAATATTAAAAAAATTCCAAAAGAATATACTTTGTCTCCTCCTTTACCCTTTTACCCTATTCTTATGTTGTTTGGCTGTTGGGGTTTTCAAACTTTAAAAAATTGGGCCGACCTGCCGGATTCTACAACCCAGCACTGTCATCCATCAGCCACGCCGCGACCTCCGTAGACCACTGCCGTTGCTAACCCGACCTTCGTGCCCCTAAACTCCGACTTCCGTGCAGCTCCGACCACTAGCGTTTGGCAGTTCGCAGCCCCTGTTCGCGCCCAGATCGCTGGTGTGCGCAATTTTCTTCTTCACGGAGTGGAATGGACTCGCGATTCCCCGTGGTTCACGTCCGTTTTTTGGTCGTGACTCACGCACCACCGCACCGCTCCTGATCGCCGCCGTAGGCAGGTTCCAAGTCCACGTAGCAGCAAACAGACCTGTACAATTTGTTTCTGGTTCGCGACCCACTTCTATCAAGGGTTTATACACACATTGGGGTTGATTTCACCCCTCTTTTGGCTCTGTTTGGGGCCACGGTTCATCAATTTCTCTAACTAGATCGTGCCCTATTTCAGGCTGCACCTTGGTTCTGGATTTTTCTTTTCGTTTTTTTCCCCAGGTTCTTGCTGTCATGGAGGAATAGCAGGCTGCTATGGAGGAGCTACCAAAGTTTGAAAGTGGATCCGGTGTTTTGGATTGCTCGGGCCAAGAAAATCTTTGAGGTACACCATTTGCAGGAGGGAGAGTGTTAGGGATATAATAGTCATATTAAGCAAAATGCTTTAATTCGAATCAGATTTGTTATGGTTTGTTATAGGCTAGTGATAAGTTTGTTATGCCTATAGGCTAGTGATATCAAATCAGATTTGTTATGGTTTGTTATAGGCTAGTGATAAGTTTGTTATGCCTATTTGCCAGCTGTCTAGTGACAGCTTCACTCTCTCTCTCTCTCCTCTCTATTCCCCTATATATAAAATACATGATGTACTCATTCATTCACCAATTATGATAATGATAATATGAATTTCTGTTATCCTCTGTTATCGTTTATGGTATCAAGAGCCTAGAATCGAGCCATAGCCATGGCTGCTTCTGCTAATTCTGCTTCCCTCACTGTGTCGAACGCTCCGGTGGCGTTCACGCATACTCTCACCATCAAACTCGATGATTCGAACTTCTATTCTCGGCGAAACAAATTGAAGGTGTGATTCGGTCACACAAGCTTCAAGGATATGTGAGAAGTGCTTCGATTCCTCCTTGCTATCTCAACGATGAGGATCGCGTTGCTGATCAGACGAATCCTGCTTACTCTGATTTGGAACAACAGGACTTAGAACTTTTACATGGCTTCTGTCATCGATTTCCAGCTCTCTGCTTCCCACAGTTATACACTGTGTTCACTCGTTCCAGGTATGGGACGAGATTCATAGCTACTTTGAAGCTCTGGCTCGAGCGAAGGCAACCTGGTTTCGTTCGGAGCTCAGATCCATCTTAAAAGGGCTCATGACTGTTGCTGAGTATCTGAAAAAGATCAAGACCATCACCAACACTCTCACGTCCATTGGTGGGCCGGTGAACTTCCGCGACCGACCACCTTGATGTGATTTTCGATGGCCTTCCAAGTGAGTTTGATTCATTGATGACCCTTGTTTATCATCGCAAGTCAGCCTACACCATTCATGAAATTGAATTGATGGTGCTGTCACATGATGCGGATCTAGAACGCACACGTAAGAAACAGATTCTGGTTTCTTCAATCAACATATCCCAGGCTTCGATTAATGTTGCTCAAGGACTCACCAAACCTCTGATGGATCTCTCATTGCAAGCACCGTCTTCTTCAGCTCCTGCTGGTTATAGAAGTCCATTATCACCATCGGTGACGCCAGCGCCGGCGTCGGTGATGGTACCACAACAGGCGATGATGCCTCAGCATGATGACCCTCAATCACAGGAGCATCACGCTAAAGATTATTGTGATGAGCGTGAGGATGGTCATGAAAGTTATGGAGGATTTCGTGGTCGTGGCGGCGGCCCTAGTGGCCGACGCTACGCTAGAGACTGTGGGCGCGACAGTCGAAGCGTGCATTGCAAATCTGCTTCAAGTATGGGCATGATGCCTCTGTGTGCTTTCTGTTAGTATAGATAGCAATCTGAGAGGGGGGTTCAATCAGGTTTGCACAATTTTCGCCTTAACAAAACTTGTTACTTCCAAGATAATGATAATCACAATTGATGATTGTGAATGCAGCGGAATCAAACGTTGCTTGAAAGTAAAAGATAAGGGTTAGGTGAATTCACACACAGGTTTTATCCTGGTTCACCACCAAACCACAGAAGGCTACGTCCAGTCCCTCAAAACCCTTGAGGATTTTTCCAGTATTGATAAAAACTTCTTACAAGTGCTTACACCAAGGACTTTAAGAATTTCTATCAACAACCTGAAAGCAAACCACTTTCAAAGTGTCAACCTTTAGCGAACCCTACGGTGAACTTTCACTCAACCAGAATGAAGATGAAGAAGATTTCTATACAGCTGAATCAATCCTCTAACATAAGAATGGATTGAACATAGAAGTTATGCTTTAGACACTTATCATATGAAGACTCTTTCTTATTCTGAGTTCTTCAACAGTTAAACAGCATGAGTGTTCTTATTGAAAATGAAGAATTAAAGACTCAGAATTTTGGCTCTAATGAATATGAAAGTTGTATATCAAATCTGTATCGTTTCTGAGCCTAAATGGACTATTTATAGGCACTAGGGATAATCCATGAACCAACACAAGGCTTTCCAAACGTTTTGAGACACAATGGTTCATGAAATAATACAACTGTCGAGCAGGTAGTCGATTACAGTACTTAGGTAATCGATTACGCTATGTGACCATTTCTGTTTGAATTTCAAATTCAAATATGTAATCGATTATAGACTGTAATCGATTACTTGCCTCTGTGTAATCGATTACCTTAAGGGTGTAATCGATTACACTTAAGTCCATTTTCTAGATAATGAAACTTTAAGTCCTAATTGAGTTTTTCTATCACTTTTTACCTATGAAAAAGATTATACTCAATTACTTTTAATTGTCTTTGAGCTTTCATACTTAAAGAAACTTTAGAAGTATAACTTACCTAAAATGTAAGACTTAGTCAAAGCTAGAACCCTTGAAGTGTTGGTGGCCCAAATTCCTAATCTTTCTGAAGTTCAGTTGTTGGGGTATTTTTTGTGGGGCCTCAAACTATAGGTTCGTTGTCAGGTGCATTCCTTCCGCCTTATAAATGTGTTGCGTGCTATAGAGATTACGGGATGTCGGCGAGGAGTTCCATCTTGCGGAAGGACAACCATGGGCTCAAGAGGTTTCTTTCCCTCCACCTTCTAACATTGAAGGAGGAATCATAGCTAGTGTTCTGGTCGAAGAAGTAGACGGACCCAAGGAGGAGATGAAGCTAGATCGTCATCCACGGGCAGAGAGCAACAAGACGGGAGTTAACGTTGTTGTAACCGCGATGACTTCCCATGTTCAAAACATGGAATTCGGTTAGATGACATTGATTGCACGTCGAAAGAGGATGTTGGGCTGATGATGTACTCTTCGCATCCATTGTCGCGTACCAATGTTGCTTTGTTCATCCATGTAAACTCGGGTTCGACCATGAACTTGGATGTGCTCTCAACACGGATGATGGTACGGGCCTTTACCTTGTGGTCCACGCGACCTCCTCCAATCCCGCCGGACATGGACACTTGTTGATTTGGGTAGTCACCCCGTTTGCTGCGTACGATGGGATCCGGGAGGAGAAGATTTTATCTACTATGCTAGCTACCTGTAGAAATCGGAGGTATTTAAGATTGAGTGAGAAAGAGAGAGAAGAGAGAGAATAACAGAATTGGGGAAAAATATTATATTGAATAAACTGTGTAATATGAATGTAATCTACAAATACAATAAGTCTAGTCACCTATTTATACAACTATTCTAATAAGCCCTTTGGGCTTTTATTTACTTGGGCTGCAAGCCTCAGTTACTTAACACATAAGTAACTGACTAACTAATTAACTAAACACAGTAAACTGATTATTCCTAACACTCCCCCTTAATCAGTATGCTCCACACATGTAACTCCTAACACACACCTCAGCTTCTCAAAGCTTTCCCTCTTTAATGGCTTAGTTAGAAGGTCTGCCACTTGTTCCATAGATTTGCAAAATTCCAGTTTCAGCTTGTTCTTGCTGACTTGATCCCTGATGAAACGAAGCCTTGTTTTAATATGTTTACTCCGCCCATGTGCAACTGGGTTCTTAGCTAGGTTTATAGCTGACTTGTTGTCAGCAAACAATACAACTGCTTCATTTTGAATTATCTTCAATTCTTCCAGCACATTCTGCTTGACAGCTTCCCATAGAGGCAGCGACATATTTTGCCTCACATGATGACAAACCAACTATCTGTTGCTTTTTAGAACACCAACTAATTGGTGCTTCACCATACTTGAACATGTATCCAGTGGTGCATTTTCTGTCAGATTTGTCACCACACCAATCTGAGTCAGGAAAGCCTTTCAACTTCTTCTCCATGGCATATTTTTCAGTAGGAAAGATTATGCCATAGTTTAGTTTACCCTTTAGGTACCTCAGCAATCTCTTGGCAGCAAGTAAGTGAGAGGACTTTGGATCTTCCATGAATCTGTGTACCCTTTAGGTACCTCCGCCCACTTGACAGCAATCGGCTTCTTTGCTTGCAAATCAGTGAGTTTCCAAGTCTGGTTTTTCTCAATGGAACTCAGCTCTTCTTGCATAGCTCCTATCCATTTAGAATTTCCTATAGCTTGCTCAAAATCTACAGGTTCCATCTCAGCCGAAAGTGCCATATGCACTAAATCACCTTCTGCAGTCACTGCAGAATCTGGAAATGTGGTGTAGTCATTGTACCTATGAGCTCTTTGTCTTTGCCTTTGTGGCCTCATTGCTGATTGTAGGTTCAAGCTGGTGTTCTTGTTCTTCTTCTGCCTCTGCAGTCTCAAATTCTGCAGTTTCAAACTCTGCAGTCTCAAATTGCATCATGGATGTCAATTTTGAACTGCTTCTACTTCTGCTCAAATCTTCTTCACTAATTCTGGATTTTTCCCAGTCCCAATATATGTTTTCATCATAATTCAAGTCCCTGCTCTCTTTAACCTTTTCAGTGATAGGATTAGAATTTCTATATGCACCAGTTGAGTGGTAACCAAGTAGTAAGTGTTGTTCCCCTCTGTCATCTAACTTCTTTCTTTTAATTTCTGGAACATGTTTGAAGCAAATACTTCCAAAAATCTTTAGATGACCAACATTTGGCTTAATTCCAGACCAGGCCTCCTCTGGTGTCACACCATCTAGCCTCTTTGTGGGGCATAGATTGAGCAGATATGCTGCTGTTGATACAGCCTCAGCCGAGAACATCTTAGGTAGTTTCTTTGTTCTCAGCATGCTCCTAGCCATGTTGAGAATAGTCCTGTTTTCCCTTTCAACAGCACCATTATGTTGTGGTGTGTAGGGTGCAATGACTTCATGGTAAATCCCTTCCTTCTCACAATAGGAGTTGAATTCTCTTGAGGTATACTCACCACCCCCATCACTTCTCAATTGTTTCAATTTCAGTCCCTTTTGCCTCTCAACTTGAGCTTTAAATTTCTTAAAGACCTCAAACATATCACTTTTCTTCTGAATTAGATATATCCATAATTTAATCATCTAGGAAAGTTAAGAAATACCTATTTCCTCCAATTGATTTGACTTCAAAAGGACCACACACATCAGTGTGAACAGCTTCTTGGGGCTGCTGAGTTTTTGAGGGTATGAAGAGAAGGAATTTCTGGACTGTTTGCATGCTAGACAATCTTCACAGAGCCTTAGGAGTGCTTATACTAGGCCATCCTACCACCATTCCAGTTCTGTGAAGTAAATCAAGACTTTTCCAATTTAAATGTCCATACCTCTTATGCCAAGTCCACACCACACCACTATCTTCTGCTTGAAAGCACTTATGTTCCCCACCCTCAATCTCTACTTTGAAGGTCCTATTATTTGAGAGTGATGCCTTCAACAGTAGCCTTCTTTTATCAAAAACCTTCATCATCTTGTTTGCCATAGACACTATATATCCTTTTTCCAGCAGCTGTCCCAAACTGAGAAGATTATTTCTCATCTTTGGAACATAAAGAACATTTGAGATTAAAGCTGGGTTGCCATCCTTCTTCTTGATCATAACTTTCCCTACTCCCTCTGCTGAAATAGAGCTATGATTACCTTACTTTGGTTTTTATGGCTTCATCAAGTGTGACAAACCACTCTTTGTGGCCTGTCATATGATTCGAGCACCCTGTGTCTAGGTACCAAACTGTGTTAGATTCATTCACAGCCTTGGTAGTCACCATCAGCAAGACTTCATTAGAATCTGAATTGTCTTTCTGTGTAAGACTGGCATCTGCTTCTTTGTCTTTATATCTCCTATCAGACTTGCCACACTCAGCAGCATAGTGCCCATAGTTTCTGCAAGTATAGCACTGAACCTTCCTCCTGTCCACCTTCTTCTTGGTGTTAGAATTTTTCCCTCCACCTCTGGAGTTTGAATTTTCACGTTTCTAGGCAGAATTGTTGTAATTTTGCCTCTGTCCAGAATCTTGCTTCTGATTGCTAGGGCCAGAATCTTGCCTACCATCATTCCCTTTTCTTTCATTCCTCCATTTCTCCTTTCCTTTCCTATTACCATTCTTCTTCCAAGATTGTGCTTGCAAGGCATGCTCATGTGCTTTTAAAGAACCTTGCAGTTCCTCAATCTTGAGCTGCTCAAGATCCTTAGACTCCTCAATCTCGAAGACTTCTTGATATCCAAGAATGGCCTTCATCTGCACAGATTCATAGTGCTTCCCAATTCCCATCCAATGTGGGCAGTGTCATCGCAAACCCATTTGTGTTTGTCATCTTCTTCCTCTGCAGCAGCAGCGTACAAACACATAGTCGCAGCTTTTGTCGAAACCGCAGCCAAACAATCACGTTCTTGATTTGAATCATGATTCACATAGCAGTAGAAAAAACAATTTCCTTGATCGGAAATCAGAGCATCACAGCAGTAGCATAGAATTCCCTTGATCGGAATCTTGCTCTAGATACCATGTAGAAATCAGAGGTATTCAAGATTGAGTGAGAGAGAGAGAATAACAGAATTGGGGAATTTTTTATTTATTGAATAAACTGTGTAATCTGAATGTAATATACAAATACAGTAGGTCTATTCACCTATTTATACAACCATTCTAATAAACCCTTTGAGTTTTAATTTACTTGGGCCGCAAGTCTCAGTTACTTAACACATAAGTAACTGACTAACTAACAAACTAAACACAGTAATCTGATTATTCCGAACACTACCAACCTTGAGGACAAGGTTGATTTTTTGGAGGGGAGTATTGTTAGGATTCTAAATATCTAGGCTTAGTTCATTTTAGGAGTTTATACTTTATTTTAGGAGTTGATCTTGTATTTTGGTTGGGTTATCTTTTAGATTTAGAGTATCTTTATATTAGGAGGTTATCTTTTATTTTAGTTAGTTTATCTTCTTTATTTCTTATGGGTTATTTAGTTTATTATATATAGGAGTTTCTCATAAGGTTAGAGATAGGAATTTGTTTATGGAGTTAGTAAGGTGCTTACCTTGTGAAGGGATTTTCCCTTGTTAAGAAGGTTCTCCCTTCTTGTTTATTTTCAGTTTTTAATATTAAAAAAATACCAGAAAATATACTTTGTCTCCTCTTTTACCCTTTTACCCTATTCTATGTTGTTTGGCTGTTAGGGTTTTCAAATTCTAACATGATCATAATTTGTAAACATATCGGTAAGTTGGATTCTCACTAGAGAAATCATGATACAAAGTCTTTGCTTGATGAAGTCAACAATGACCTGCATCTAACGAACTATACTATTAATGTATTCTATTCTGTGTGTCAAGAAAAAAAAAGTTGTAGGAAAGGAGTCTTTCCCCCCTTCTAAAATAGATAAGCTGGGCACTCTGAGGTCATTCATTTTGTTATTTTACAGGTAATCTGTCAGGGAAGGGAATAATACAAAGGCTGAAAAAGTGTATACTAGATGAAAAGGGCCTAGACCGTCAAAGTCTTTTGGGCCCGACAGTTAATAGGATAGAATGATTATTGGTGATAGGTAAATGATAGTTACAGTTACAGAGTTAGTTAGTTTTGGAAGTTAGTTAGATATGAGAGACTATAAATAAGAGGGAGTGGGGAATGGGGAGTATCGAGACTGTAACCAGGGAATTCTAGGGGGAGTGCTGGTTCTCTCGAATAACCAGTAACTAACCAGTAACTGTAGTTCATTTCTATTCTTGAATAATAATAATTTTTCTTCTCATTCACTTGCTGGCACCTATCAATTGGGCTATCAGTTAGTCAGGTTAAACACTTAATAGGATAGAGTGCTTATTGGGAATGTCAGGTAATTAGGTTAGGATAGCTATATATAGAGTGGATTCTTCAGGGGGAAGTTACTTAGTAAATTGATTTGCTGATTCTCTGGGATTTGTCCTTAGAGCTTGTAAAGATATTTCCATTGGCGAGGACACTCCTTCTTGAATAATAACAGATTCTGTTCTTCATTCTTGATATTTTCCATTCTTGAACAGAAGTTTAGAGTGGGTTATTCATGTTAGGAATAATCAGTTTGCTATGTTTAGTTAGTTAGTCAGTCAGTTACTTATGTGTTAAGTAACTGAGACTTGTGGCCCAAGTAAATAAAAGCCCAAAGGGCTTATTAGAATAGTTGTATAAATAGGTGATTAGACCTATTGTATTTCTAGATTACAGTTTATTCAATAAAAATATTTTTCCCCAATTTTGTTATTCTCTCTCTCAATCTTGAACACCTCTGAATTCTACATGGTATCTAGAGCAAGATTCCGATTAAGGGAATTCTGTGCTGCTGCTGTGATGCTCTGATTTCCGATCAAGGAAATCGTTTTTTTTTTCCTACTACTGTGTGATTCACGATTCAGATCCAGAACGTGGTTGTTCGGTTGCGGTTTTGTCTAAAGCTGCGACTGTGTGTTCTTACGCTGCTGCTGCAGAGGTGTAATTCAAGATCAGGGGAAGAACTGTGTGTTCGTACGCTGCTGCTGCAGAGGTGTAATTCAATATCAGAGCAAGAATTGTGTGTTCGTACGCTGCTGCTGCAGAGGTGTAATTCAAGATCGGAGCAAGAAGATGACAAACACAAATGGGTTTGCGATGACACTGCCCACATTGGATGGGAAGCACTATGACCGCTGGTCTGTGCAGATGAAGGCCATTCTTGGATATCAAGAAGTCTTCGAGATTGTTCAGCAAGGCTATCAAATTCCAGCAGAAAACGCAACTGAGGCCAGAGAACTGCATTTGCTTCTGCCAAGAAGAAGGACTGCAAGGCCCTCTTCCTAATCCATCAATGTGTGGATGGTGCTAACTTTGAGAAGATTGCTGGAGCTTCTACAGCAAAAGAAGCTTGGGACATTTCGGCAAAAAGTTATGCAGGGGCAGAAAAGGTGAAGAAGGTAAAGCTTCAAACCTTGCGTAGACAGTTTGAATTACTGCATATGGATGATCAAGAATCCGTTTCAGAATACTTTACTCGAATTCTTTCCCTCACCAACTTGATGAAGAGTTGTGGTGAGACATTTAATGATCAAAAGATTGTTGAGAAGGTGCTTAAGACACTTACCAGCATGTTTGATCACATAGTAGTGGCTATTGAGGAGTCAAGGGATCTTGAGCAGCTCAAGATTGAGGAGCTGCAAAGTTCTTTGGAAGCACATGAGCAGAGATTGAGGGAAAGAAATTCTGAGCAGGCCTTGCAAGCACAATCTTGGAAGAAGAATGGTAATAGGAAAGGAAAGGAGAAATGGATGAATGAAAGAAAAGGGAATGATGGTAGGCAAGATTCTGGCCCTAGCAATCAAAAACAAGAATCTGGACAGAGGCAGAATTACAACAATTCTGCCTAGAACCGTGAAAATTCAAACTCCAAAGGTGGAGGGAGAAATTCTAACACCAAGAAGAAGGTGGACAGGAGGAAGGTTCAGTGCTATGCTTGCAGAAACTATCGGCACTATGTTGCTGAGTTTGGCAAGTCTGATAGGAGAAATAAAGACTAAGAAGCAGAGGCCAGTCTTGCACAGAAAGACAGTTCAGATTCTGATGGCAACCCAGCTTTCATCTCAAATGTTCTTTATGTTCCAAAGATGAGAAATAATTATGTTCCCAAGATGAGAAATAATCTTCTTAGATTGAGACAGCTGCTGGAAAAAGGATATACAGTGCCTATGACAAACAAGATGATGAAGGTTTTTGATAAAAGAAGAGGCTGCTGTTGAAGGCACCACTCTCAAATAATAGGACCTTCAAAGTAGAGATTGAGGTTGGGGAAAATAAGTGCTTTCAAGCAGAAGATAGTGGTGTGGTGTGGACTTGGCATAAGAGGTATGAGCATTTAAATTGGAAAAGTCTTGATTTACTTCACAAAACTGGAATGGTGGTAGGATTGCCTAGTATAAGCACTCCTAAGGCTCTATGTGAAGTTTGTCTAGCATGCAAATAGTCCAGAAATTCCTTCTCTTCCTTCATACCCTCAAAAACTCAGCAGCCCGTAGAAGTTGTTCACACTAATGTGTGTGGTCCTTTGGAAGTCAAATCAATTGGACGAAATAGGTATTTCTTGACTTTCCTAGATGATTTTACTAGGAAATTATGGATATATCTAATTCAGAAGAAAAGTGATGTGTTTGAGGTCTTTAAGAAATTTAAAGCTCAAGTTGAGAGGCAAAAGGGTTTGAAATTGAAACTGTTGAGAAGTGATGGGGGTGGTGAGTATACCTCAAGAGAATTCAACTCCTATTGTGAGAAGGAAGGGATTTACCATGAAGTCATTGCACCCTACACACCACAACTTAATGGTGCTGCTGAAAGGGAAAATATGACTATTCTCAACGTGGCTAGGAGCATGTTGAGAACAAAGAAATTGCCTAAGAGGTTCTGGGCTGAAGCTGTATCTACAACAACATATCTGCACAATCTATGTCCCACAATGAGGCTAGATGGTGTGACACCAGAGGAGGCCTGGTCTGGAATAAAGCCAAATGTTGGTCATCTAAAGATTTTTGGAAGTATTTGCTTCAAACATGTTCCAGAAATTAAAAGAAAGAATTTAGATGACAGAGGGGAACAACATATACTGCTTGGTTACCACTCAACTGGGGCATACAGAATTTTTAATCCTATCACTGAGAAGGTTACAGTGAGCAGGGATTTTAATTTGATGAAAACAGACATTGGGACTGGAAAAAATCCAGAATTAGTGAAGAAGATTTGAGCAGAAGCATAAGCCGTTCAAAATTGACATCCATGATGCAATTTGAGACTGTAGAATTTGAGACTGCAGAGGCAGAAGAAGAACATGTACACCAGCTTGAACCTACAATAAACAATGATAGGCCACAAAGGCAGAGACGAAGAGCTCAGAGGTACAATGACTACACCACATTTCTAAATTCTGCAGTGACTGCAGAAGGAGATTTAGTGCATATGACACTTTTGGCTGAGATGGAACCTGTGGATTTTGAGCAAGCTATGGGAAATTCTAAATGGATAGAAGCTATGCAAGAGGAGCTGAGTTCCATTGAGAAAAATCAGACTTGGAAACTCACTGATTTGCCAGCAAAGAAGCCGATTGCTATCAAGTGGGTTTACAAAATAAAGCTGAAACCAAATGGTGAAGTTGCTAAATACAAGGCTAGATTAGTGGCTGAGGGGTTCTTGCAAAAACATGACCTAGACTATGATGAGGTGTTTGCACCAGTTGCAAAAATTGAAACAATTAGATTGGTGATTGCCATTGCTAGTTACAACATGTGGCCACTACACCAAATGGATGTGAAATCAGCATTCTTGAATGGACCCCTAGATGAGGAGGTTTATGTATCTTAGCCACTTGGATTTGAGATAAGAGGCAAGGAGGATAAAGTTAAAGGCTGTACAAGGCTCTCTATGGCCTACAGCAAGTCCCTAGAGCTTGGAATAAAAGGATTGATTCCTTTCTAGCTGGAATTGGTTTTGTCAAATGCACCACTGAATTTGGCGTTTATGTGAAAGGGGTGTCAACTTCCAACTTGCTAATTGCCTGTCTCTATGTTGATGACATTCTGATCACCGGGAGCAGTAAAGAGAAAATTGACAGCTACAAGGAAAGGTTGCAAGCAGAAATTGAAATGTCAGATTTGGGAGAATTGTCATATTTTCTGGGAATTCAGTTTCAGAAAACAGACAAGGGGATCTTCATGCACCAGAAGAAATATACCATTGATGTTTTGGAAAGATTCAACATGACCAATTGCAATCCAACTTCAATTCCTGTTGAAACTGGAATTGCTCTTGAGAAGGTAGAGTCGACTGAACCAGCAGTGGATAAAACACTCTACATGTAGATTGTGGGGTGTCTTAGGTACATATGTCATACCAAACCTGATTTGGCATAGGGTGTGGGTCTAGTGAGTAGATTCATGGAAGATCCAAGGTCCTCTCACTTACTGGCTGCCAAGAGATTGCTGAGGTACCTAAAGGGTAAACTAAACTATGGCATAATCTTTCCTACTGAAAAATATGCCATGGAGAAGAAGTTGATAGACTTTTCTGACTCAGATTGGTGTGGTGACAATTCTGACAGAAAAAGCACCACCGAATACTTGTTTAAGTATGGTGAAGCACCAATTAGTTGGTGTTCTAAAAAGCAACAGATAGTTGCTTTGTCATCATGTGAGGCAGAATATGTGGCTGCCTCTATGGGAAGCTGTCAAGCAGTTGTGTTGGAATGAATTGAAGATAATTCAGAATGAAGCAGTTGTGTTGTTTGTTGACAACAAGTCAGCTATAAACCTAGCTAAGAACCCAGTTGCACATGGGCGGAGTAAACATATTGAAATTAGGTTTCATTTCATCAGGGATCAAGTCAGTAAGAACAAGTTGAAATTGGAATTTTGCAGATCTGAGGAACAAGTGGCAGATCTCCTAACTAAGCCATTAAAGAGGGAAAGCTTTGAGAAGCTGAGGTGTATGTTAGGAGTTACATGTGTTGAGCATACTGATTAGGGGGAAGTGTTAGGAATAATCAGTTTGCTGTGTTTAGTTAGTTAGTTAGTCAGTTACTGATGTGTTAATTAACCGAGACTTGTCGCCCAAGTAAATAAATGCCCAAAGGGCTTATTAGAATAGTTGTATAAATAGGTGACTAGACCTATTGTATTTCTAGATTACAGTTTATTCAATAAAAATATTTTTCCCCAATTCTGTTATTCTCTCTCTCTCTCTCTCTCAATTTTGAACACCTCTGAATTCTACAATTCAGCCTCTGAATTGGCAGGCCTTATTCACAGCATAGCCTATTTTAGGCCACAAGTGATTGTTGCATATTGCAATGCACCTACGATAGATCGGTAAAGGACTGGGTTGCTCATATTATGAGTGCCTGATTTTTTCAACTTGCGGCCACCAGGCAGAAGTGTGGAGACTGGAGATACCTTTTGCCTCATGCATATCTTCCTTATGTTGGAGATCATTGATATACTTAGCTTGGTTCAGAAGAAGAGAACCATTGGCAAGTCTCCTGACTTGTATTCGTAGAAAATAGTCAAGGTCTTGAAGCTATTTGATAGAAAATATGTCATTGAGTTGGGGGGTCAACTTTTAAATTAGAGTGATGAAGCTTTCACTCTCAGCCACATTGATTAGCATATATAGGGAGTAGGTATCTTTCTTGAGAATAAGTAGGAAGGAGTGACACTTGCTTGAGGTGATTCCCTTCCCAGTTTTGTGAATTTAAAATCTATTTTCATTAAAGAATATTAAAACCTGTTTTCTGAAAGAAAAAAAGAAAAATTTTCTACGAGAAATTTCATTGGCAGCTGAACTTCCACAATAAAACAATTCTCATCCTTAAATAATGAAAAAACAGAATGCACACCAAAACTTTCACAAATCCTTCCTATATCTTCAACACTTGCCACTAAATAACTACTCATAGTTATCCTACCTTGTAATTCCCTACTATGCAATAAAATAACTCGTGCATGACCGTCCTTCTATACAACTTCCCTATTACTAGGTCCAGCGTGCTATTTTCTTTTTTCTCCTAGTGTATACAAGCCACGTTTTACGCTCGTTTTCAGCATGATCCACATGATCTGGAACTGGCCCACATCTTGTTTTAGGAATTGACCTTCTATCACTAAGGTGTACCAAAGAAAGAATAGGAGAGAATTGTTTCCCTAGGGAGTCAACTAACTGACTGTTACTAATTCCTTGTTAGTTAGGCTGGAAATTTATTAAGCAGTTAGAAGAGAGAGTAGCTTTTGGAGTGGAACCTAGTGGAGTAGGCTGAGGCGCTGAGCTACTCGAAATCTCTCAGCATCCTTATAATTCTGAATTCTTTGCAATCCAGTATCCTTCGAACATTGGGAAGATATGTCTCAATAAAAATTCTTCTCTTGATTCTATAGTTTCTTTCCTTAGCTTTGGTACCGGTTTCGATCAATGGTATCAGAGAAGCAATCCAGATGTTGTGGGTGGTTCTTGATCGATGCTAGGAAAAGGAATAGAAGGAAGAATTGATTCACCGGATAAATCAATGGAATCCCTAAATCGAAATAGGGAGGGCGATTTGCAGCTGCAGACCCAACACATCAAAGCTCTGAAAGGATGATTTCTAGCCCAAGATCAACAATTCTAAAGATTGGAGTCCATGCTTGAAAACTTGTTGCAGAGGAGTGGGCCGATTCCCAATTTGGGAGAAGGTTTCCTTAATTCTGTAAATGTGGTGAGGTTGTGTATTACAGAATATAAAATAAATAGATATAGATATATCTGTTATATCTGTTAGATATAGATATATCTGTTATATCTGTTAGTGACTTGAGTCTTTGTTATAAATAGTGGCATTGCCACTCCTCTTTGCGATCAATGAATCATACTTGAAATAACAGATTTTGTTATTACTTTCCCCCCCCCCCTCTCTCTCTCTGTGTTATTGCCACACTTTCCTCATCTTCTTCCTCTTCTTTACCTTTTATTAATTCCCACCCTATGACCACCAGGTCTAAGAGTGGTGTTGTTCCCTCCAAACACCTTCCTCCCTCTGTTTCCCTAACTCATACCGAACCTAGGACTTATAAGCAGGCCTTGGCTGTTCCTCATTGGCAAGCTGCCATGCAGGCAGAATTTTCTGCTCTTCTGCAAAATGCTACTTGGACTCTTGTTTCTCTTCCTCCCAACAGAGAACCTGTAGGGTGCAAATGGGTTTTTCGGGTTAAACAGAATCCCAATGGTTCTGTCAGCAGGTACAAAGCCAGGTTGGTGGCTAAAGGCTTTCATCAGGTGTATGGTTTTGATTATTCTGAAACGTTTTCCCCAGTTGTTAAGTCTGTCACTATTCGAATCATCTTAACTTTTGCATTGTCCTTTGGTTGGCAACTACAGCAGTTGGATGTCAATATACCTTTCTCCATGGTGATCTACAAGAGGAGGTTTATATGGTTCAGCCTCCAGGTTTTGAGAGTAAGGACAGGGGTCTGGTCTGCCGGTTACACAATGCCATTTATGGGCTAAAACAGGCTCCGAGGGTCTGGTTTGATAAGCTTAAGGTTGCCTTGGTTAATTTGGGTTTTCAAGGCAGCAAATGTGATTCTTCTTTATTCATCTACAACCACAATTCTGTTTTGGTTTTTCTGTTAGTCTATGTTGATGACATTATTATAACAGGAAACAATAGTGCCTGCTTGTAGAAATTAATTGCTAGCTTAAATTCCAATTTTTCTCTAAAGCACCTGGGTAGTCTTGACTATTTTCTAGGAATTGAAGTTCATCACCTGCCCACTGGTACTCTTCATCTCACTCAGTCCAAGTACATAAGAGATTTACTACAGAAGGCTGGAATGGCTGATGCTAAACCAATCTCTTCTCCCATGGTCACTGGCTGCAAGCTCTCTAAGCATGGTTCGGACTATTTTGGAGACCCTACTCTCTACAGATCAGTTGTTGGTGCCCTCCAATATTTGACCATTACTAGGCCTGAACTTAGCTACTCTGTTAACAGGGTCTGTCAGTTCATGTCACAGCCTCTGGAGACTCATTGGACTGCTGTTAAGAGGATACTTAGGTACCTCAAGGGAACATAACTGGTTGGTTTTCAATTACAGCCTGTCTACACTACTGCTCCTTTCTCTCTCTATGGCTTCTGTGATGCTGACTGGGCTTCAGATCATGATGATTATCAGTCCACTTCTGGTGCTTGTGTTTATATTGGCCCTAATCTTGTTTCTTGGTGGTCCAAAAAGCAGCCCGTGGTTTCCAGGTCCAGTGCTGAGGCAGAATACAGGAGTATTGCCTTACTCACTACTGAATTGTTGTGGATTCAGTCCCGCTTCACAGAACTTCACTTAAAGTTCAAACCTCCTACAATCTACTCTGATAATCAGAGTGTTGTTGCAATTGCTCACAATCCAGTCTTGCATGCACGAACAAAGCACTTAGAACTAGATTTATTTTTTGTAAGAGAAAAGGTTATGAGCAAGGCTCTAACTATTGAACATGTTCCTGCACAGTTCCAGTATGCAGATGTTCTTACTAAACCTTTATCCCCTACTCGGTTTCTTTTTCTTAGGTCCAAGCTCAAGGTGTGTGGTATTTCTGTTAGGCACCCACCTTGAGCTTGCAGGGGGTGTATTACAGAATATAAAATAAATAGATATAAATACATCTGTTATATCTGTTAGATATAGACATATCTGTTATATCTGTTAGATATAGATATATCTGTTATATTTGTTAGTGATAAAGATATATCTGTTAGTGACTTGAGTCTTTGTTATAAATAGTGGCATTGCCACTCCTCTTTGCAATCAATGAATCATACTTGAAATTACAGAATTTGTTATTACTTTCCCCCTCTCTCTCTCTCTCTCTCTCTCTCTCTCTCTCTCTCTCTCTCTCTCTCTCTTTTCTCCTAATTCTAAAGCAGTGGTGCATGAATTGGGAGAAGAAGTGCGTCGTAATGGAGGAGATTTGGGAGAGAAATAGCGGAAATTGGAGGTACCTTTGTTTTCAAGCGAGATGCCTATGGATGGGTCCAGAAAATAGAGATATTTTTGGGTAAGGGGAGTATTAGATGAATAGAGAACGCAGACAATGATTTTGGGATGGTCAGCTTCTTTGGGAGACATTAAAGCTAACTTCATAAATCTTACAATTCGTATCAATGTTGGAGAAAGAAGTTAATTAGCGGAGAACCAGACCTATGTAAATCAGTTGCATCAACTAAAGCTGTCATTCGAATGTTACAAGAAGAGCAGGGGTTTCTAACTGACTGTCATTCTTTGGACTCTTTTGTTTGAAGAAAGAGGAGACATTCCAGTAGAGATTGAAGCATTATTACAGGAGTTTTCAATTGTTTTTCAAGCTCTTGAAGGCTTGCCTCGTACTAGGAGACAATATCTTTCTATTCACGGGAAGGGTGGAGTTAGTGTTCCCACCATTAGACCCTATAAATATGATAGGTACTCATTGTTTATATAGGTAGTAAGTAGTTTAGTTAGTTAATAGTTTAGTTAGTTTGAGGGAGTTTCAGTTAGTTTGAGTCTTTGAGAAAGGGAACATTATAAATAAGAGAGTTCAGGGAGAGTAGGGGTATCTTTGGGATCATTTGTATTTGGAATTCAGGGAGAGGTGCTGAGACTCTCGAATTAATTAGGAACCAGTGTAGTTTGATGTTCTTGAATAATATCAATTTTCTTTCTTCTTCTTGGCCGGTTCCTATCAATGGCTCAACCTTCTGGGTGTGGTCCTTCTTTGATGAATCCAGTAGCTGCTGCAGTTCCTATAATGTACAAATTTCATTTTCTCCATCCATGGTTTCTGAAAAATTAGATAATTCTATTTTTTTTCTGAAGGCAGCAAGTTGAACCAGTCATATGGGCAAATCGCCTGCATCAATTTTTGGTAAATCCTAGTATTCCTCCTCATTTTCTTATTGATTTTTATCATGATTCTGGTGATATGAATGAAGCCTATCTTGTATGGGAGCAACATGATCAATTCTTATCATCCTGGCTTCCTTCTTCCTTTTCAAGTTTCAACCTCTGTTCTTACAAAGGTTATTGATTTTGTTCATGCATATCTATTGTGGGAGAAACTGCACAATTATTTCTATGCTCATATTAATGGCAAGGCTATGCAATTACACACTGAACTTCGTAGCACAAAGAAAGGATCTCGCACTGTTTCTGAATAGTTGTTAAGAATCAAATCCGTAGTTGTTAAGGATCTCGCACTATATGGTTAAACAAATGTTTATAAAGGGTAGAGCAAACCTCGGATCTTAAGCTAGCTTTTGTGGTTGAGTTAGACCTTCCAAATTCTAATAGATACTATTAAGGTGGTGGTAGACAGGTTAACTAAGTTTGCCCATTTTTTTGCTCTTGGTCACCCTTTTTCTGCTTGTGATGTAGTTTGTAAGACTACATGTTTTTCCCAGCACTATAGTTTCTGATAGAGATAAAAATATTATGAATCTCTTTTGGAAAGAGTTGTTCAGGTGGGCTGGAACTCAGTTAAAATTTCGCACAACTTATCGTCTTCAAATGGATGGCCAAACGAAGGTGGTAAACCGTTGTATAGAAGCTTATTTGAGAAGTGTAATTGGCCACTAGCCTAGGCAATGGCCTGGTGTCTTATTTGATAGAAATCAACCTCCTATGACTAAGGTGGACCAAAGAGAATAGGCGAGAAGTAGGGGATTATTTCCCCTGGAGTTAACTAACAGACTGTTGTACCTAATTCCTTGTCTGTTAGTTTTTGGAAGTTTATAAAATAGTTAGGAGAGAGAGAGTAGTTTTTGGACTGGAACTAGAGGAGTAGGTTGAGCTACTTGAATTCTCTCAGCAACCTTGTAATTATGAATTCTTCCCCATGATCTTAAGTGACCCCATATTTGTGATTATGTTGTTAAGCTTTTTCATATTATGTTTGTGATATAAATATATAGTTTCACTTTACGAATAATTTAGTAGAATTGTGGAACCAAAATTACGTGTATGTCCCTCTCTGTGCACGGTACAGTAAGAACTAAGAACCTCATTTTGTATGTGGCTTTTGTTTGCTAATACACAAAATAACTAACAGTTTCCCTTTGGATGCTTTACTACAGGAGGAGAAGCAAAAGAAAATCCGAGAGTTGACTGGGGAGTTAGAGATTACAAATCAAAGATGTGAAGTCTATAGGGCAAACTTGCTGGCTGTGCTGAGGGACATGGAAGAACAGAAGCTAAAGCTATCAGTGAAAGTCCAAAATGCAAGACTTAGTTTGAAAGAGTGACTGCTTTAATTGCGATTGGTTTAAGGTGTGCTGATCTGTCCATTTGGGTTCCTATTATCTCATGTTAATAACCTTTGCGTTATCTGTCATGGTTAGAGTTTACATTTAATAACTGTGCTTATCTCTTTTCTGAAACTATAATCTGAGTGAATATTTCAGTTAGTTATTATCTGTAAGATGTTGTATAATTGATATATTAGGCAGCTAATGGAAGTACAAGGATCTTTATATGCTAACATCCTTACATGCTGTTAAATGTGTTAATTTTTTCTTCTCTTTTTCATAGTAAGTTATAAATATTTTTAATATATTCTTTTGTATGGGCTTTACATGATATTTATTGATTTAGGATGTGTATATACTGCTATTTTGTTTGGTGAAGTAATGCTTTGTTAGTAAGTTATAACATTCACCATGTATATGGCTGGTTGATTTATTTAAATTGTTTTTATGACATGGAGAATCATGATTCTCTAGGTCTTCTCTCACATGCATTCTCTCTCTGATTTCGTGATCTTTTATCTCTGGAGCTCTTTCTCCATCAGACCTTCTGCCCTTCTCTCTTGGTCAACGGTGAATTTTCTCTCCCTAGCTATTCCTCAACCTCTCCTTGATTCAGTTTTTCTAATTCTCATTGGAGGATTTGATTTTTGACACAAAGTTTGTGGTTCTAATGTTTGGTTTCTTGTATTTTGATATAAATTTTAGTATCTTGAGTGAAACTAGGGGTTGTTTCTGTGGAATTATAATAGGATTAGAGACTCAATTAAGTCCAAGATTAAGGCCCGAAAAGTGTATTCCCGTATAGGACGGCACGTGTGGGAGTCAGTCAGAGGAGAGAGAAGAGGGATATTTGATGTAAAAGAGAAGGGAGTTCTACCTGGGGCTCACTAAATAACAATAATAATTTTAAATATGAGAAATTGAAAATTTTTCTTTAGTAATTAATATAATAAATAATATATATATATAATTTATTAATAACTACATAATTTTGTTATTTATGTGCAGGTCAAGTAAAACTTACTTATAGCCCTATAAAACTTACTTGGGGGCTCGCTATATATATATATATATATATATATATATATATATATATATATATATATATATATAGTTTCAAGAAATTTGAGTGGGTTCGACTGTGGTCATCACTATGTGCTAGTGCATGCCTCCACGCCCACCACCATAGCCCTTTAATCAGTAGCGAGAGTTACACACAATATTCTGAAGGGAAGTAGTAAGACCCTCATATTTTTGAGAATATTAGTATATTTAAATAAATTTAAATATTTTTATTTTCCTCTTCTTTATTATTGTTTTTTAGTTTGAACACTATTGAGCGTGTTTGTGTGATTTTCGAGAACGATATCTTGCCATAAAAATGATTAGTTGAACCTCAAATATTATTTAAGTGAGAAATTGAAGTTTTAATTATCGTTATGATAATGTAGGCAAATCCTGAGAATTTTGACTGTAATATTGAAATGGTAATATTATGGTGAAATTTTTAGAGAAAAGATTCTCATACTATATCTATTATGTGGCAAGATATTGTGATGTGAAAGTTTTTGTGGACCAGATCTAAGTGGAGGTGTAGGGCGCGTTGGATGGATATTCAGGAGAGAATATCTGTTTGTTTTAAATCAAGATAATGACATGATTTTATTTGAGATAATAATTTGATTTTATTTTGAATAATTTCATTTAATTTAAAATGTAGGATATTAAATATTTGAAAATATAAGTTGATAGGTTGGTTGGATATTTCCCTTGAGGGGCGCAATATATATCTGTGTGCGCACGCGCGCGTTGAAAAATTGGTTGGGAACCTACCAAACCTTGGGATTTAAAAGTTTAGGGACCAAATTGTAATATTAAAAATTTTGGGGACCAAAATATAGATATTAAAAAATTGTATACCCATATAGGATGGCACGTGTGGGAGTTCGTTAGAGGAGATGAGAAGAGGGAAATTTGATGTAAAAGAGAAGGGGTTCTACGTGGGGGACTCACTAAATATGAGAAATGAGAATTTTGCATTAGTAATCAATATAATAAATAATATAAAATATTATTTATTAATAACTAAATAATTTTGTTATTGATGTGTAGGTCAAGTGAAATTTACTTATATAAATATTGATATTTATATATTTTTAGTTTCAAAAAGTTTGGGTGGTTCTGCTCCGATCACTTCCGTGTCCATGCCTCCACGCCCACCATCATAGCCCTATAATCGGTGGCGAGAATCAAACACGCAATTTTGCATTGGTTTGTTGTGTATGCTTTCTTTGGGGTATTTTTTTCTCGGTGGGTCCATTTGCTTATGTTTCTACTTGTTCCCTATTGGTAGTGCTTATTCTTTCTTGAATGGTTCAAAAATGGCATCCTAGAAGGGTATCTTGCCACTGAAATTTGGCCTCATCCAAAAAAGTCTCATTGAGACTTCTCATGGCTTCCTTATCATCGGTCACATACGCAAATATGACAAAGGCAAAATTTTGTTCTATTCTTCTTTTGTAATTTTTGGACAATAACTATCATAATTTTGCCTATCTCATTGAATAGCCTTTTCCCTTGCTTGTATCCAGTTTGGTCAGCTATCTCGCCCACAAAGAAAGTGTTTGCATTTTATTTTTCCAAAGGTCTCCATAAGGTAGTTTTCCCCTGAACATACGAGTTTTGTTATATTAAGGACATTTTGGTCATGAATCAAAATTTGTTCGTAACTTTGATTTTTGAGAGCTTTTGCAGGGAAGGGAGAGAAATATTGCAATTGTTTGATACCAAAAATCATGGATACTAAGAAAATTTTATTTTTAGACATTTTCATCATCTGATACGAGTTTTGTTATAGTAAGAGCATTTTGGTCAGAAAATTAAAATTTCTTCGTAACTCTGATTGTTGAGAGCTTTTACAGGGTATAAAGAGAAATATTGTAATTTTTTGATACCAACAATCATTGATGCCAAGAATTTTTTATTTTAGGAAAATTTCACTATCCCATAAGAGTTTTATTATTATTTTTTCTAAACGGAACATTTATTCATAGATGAGATATTAAGAGCTTGAGATCAACCCTCTGAAGTGGATAAAGCATACCGCTAAGAATAAAACTCCCACAACAGGATAGTCGTCTCACTACCAGACTTAGCTAAAAAATCTGTAACATAATTTGCTTCTCGATAAATAAGAATTTTAAAGAAATTACGCACCTTATTTTAAATTGAGAAGTTTGCTTCAAGAACATATTTTTGGGAAGTAATTAAAGTATAAGTATGTTTTTTTTTCCCTTATGTAACCAAAAAAAGTATAAGTATGTTTATCAAGAAGTAGTTACTAAATGATATATTATTTTCCAAAAAAAACTAAATGATATATATACTTCATTTTTAAAGGACAAGTACATTTTAAAGAGATAATATTTATTGAAATAAATTAGGTGGTTGAATTTTAAATTAAATAATCTATTTTAAAAATATATTTGTGTTAATATAGCTATATCTATTAATATTATTTTTCATAATGCTATATAAAATAGGATTGTTACATTATGGTTCTCTCTTCTTTTTTAGAAGCTCAACTCAATGATTCACGAGCTACTTAAAACTGTCATTTATACTCTAAATAATAATTTAATATTATCATTCCCATTCCTATAATTTATTCAAGCTAGGAGCCATGAAATCACAATGTCATATGTGCTCTAAGTATCTCAAGTTTATTTGTTGATTTTAGTTTTCACTCGTTTCTTTGTTCCTCAATCACTTGAAGTTGCTCAAAGTGATCTCAATCTATATTTTATTATTTTATAGAGTTCCTCATAATATTTGGAATAATAATTTATAATTCTCTTAGCTCTATGAGCTAAACCCTACACTACCTAAATTAAACCGTGCGGGTAAGGGTAGCTCACTTGGTTGAGCTAATGGTGATGTAAGGTGAATGGTCAGAGTTCAAACCCTGAAGAAGGAATATTTGTAATGTACTAACAACTAACATTTGTCTATAAAAAAAACCATAATTAAACTGTGATTTTGCTCCAACCATGGTTCCTTATTTTACTTTTGATTGGGTCCCACAGTACCGCATAAATTTATAATTTTTATTTCCACTTACTTTCGATTTAAATTTTAATATTAATTCAACATTCTAATTTAAATACTAATTTAATTAATATTAATAGCAATAACATTATAATTAAATTTTTCTGTTTTTCTGTTATAAAAAAAGGTCCAAACTTTATTTTTGTCCATTACTCTATCAGAAAAAAAAGCCAAACGTTCATATTCTAACCGGGTGGGTTGGTCAAACCAGGCCCAACGGCCAGAAACCGGCTACAGCCGATCATGGGGTTGTTAGAAGTTCAAAAAAAATCGGTACAACCGGTAACCCCATTTAAATGGATAAATGCCTTTTTTAGAGCATCATTTGCACACGTTCTTCTTCTTCCTCTCTACCTTTCTCTCGTCTACCAACCCCAAACCCTAGCTATGCAATCCCCCCGCCGCCGCCTCACTTCCTCACCCCGTCGCCTCACCACGTCGCCTTTCCCCGTCGCATGATCGCCCCCTCTTTCTTCTTCCTTCCCTTCTCCTTCTCCCTGCCGCCGGCCACACATGCTCCCACCGCCCCTCCATGCCTCACCACCCCCAACGCCAACCATACTCTCTTCTCCTTCCTTCCTATCTTCGATCCCGCCGCCGCATCGCCCCCCACGCCTCATGGCCGCCACACGCTCACCGCCGCTGGATCCGCCACCCTCTGCCACCGGATCGGAGTATTTTCACCCATTCAAGGCAGATCATGGCAAATCATGGCTTTTCTTCTTCCGTTCATAATTTTTTTTCATTTTTTTTCATTTAATTCATCTTCTGTGTTTTGTAATTATTTTGATTTTTTGGTTGTTTAATACTGTTTCTGGTTCTGTTTCATCTTCCCTCTTTTTTTTACCTGAAATCTGGTTGTGAATGTGAGAGAAAATATAGTATTTTAATGATAAGCTCCCAAAAGCAGAGTTCCTTGTGCAAGGAACGGGAGCTTATTTTTAAGCTCTCTGCCATACACACCATCCCTCTCCAATGGGAAAAGAATTAAGGAACGGGAGCTTAGAGCCTCCAGCAGGGATATGATCCTGCGTTGGAGATGCTCTTGGTGCCCCAACTACTTTTTCTTTAAAATCCCACGTCCTTCCCCTCTCATCAGACATCTCGTTCATTGTGAAATTTCATTCTCTTTCTAAACAACGTTTCTCTCATCTTCTCTCTACATTTTTCAATCAAGTAAGGCACTAAGGCTATACTCTTTCTTTTTCTCGCCGGCAGAAACCAACATACTTCCCACCACTTATCCTTACTCATTCTTCTATTATTTTCCCTTGCCCAGATCGCAACCCATGTATCACCGTGGAGAAGTAAAGGTTGTGAGCCTCTCTACTCCTTCCTCACCATTAATTACTTCTTTTATGGTAAAATCATAGTTTTAAAACTCTGACCGACTTGGTCAGTCGGACCAATTCGGTCGAGACTCAAGATCATGACCCAGCCGATGTTGTGTTTAGATCGTTTGTGCTATTCGCTTGGACCAAATATGGTTCAACCGGTTGAGTCTTGAAGAAATCAGTCAACTGGGACCGGTTCAATCGAGTCACTATCGACATTGGGAATTCTGGAAACAAATTTGAAATGTTATGAACACTGCACTCCTTGCTTCTAGTGAGAAACATTTACCACATAATGTAACGCCCTAATTTCTGGTCAGGGGTCACATAGTAATTACGCGGAAATATTTCACAAACCTCTCAAAAAAACTCATTTTTTTAAAATAAAAACGTCACTCAATATATATATGATTATAATCCCATAATTAAATAAACAACATATAATAAAACTAATAATAATTTGCACCAACATTGTGCTAAGTCATTTGGAAAAAAACACGAAACAGCGGAAATATGTTTTCAAGTTCTTCCAAATATTTCAGTCGTCTCCTTAAGCTGGAATCAAATTTACCCTTCACGTGAATCCTCGTGTTGAATATCTATGGCATTAAGTGCCCAAACAACAAACAGAAAGGGTTAACTCTTTAAAATACAAGAAACATAATTATCAACATTGTGATAATTAAAACAGAAGCAGTAAGACATAAATATTGAACAACAACAGTTTAACATAAAACAGAACAATATTAATTCTCAAAATAGGAACAACAGTTTACCAAAGCAACAAAATTAATCTTTAGAAATAAAACAGTAGCATTAACAACAGTATTCAATGTTCAAGTATCACAATTAATTTACCACACAAACATGCTTGTTAGACCTCAATAGCTATATGCATAACTATGGTTAAAGTTTTACCCAAACAGGGTCAGTACGATCACGTGGGACAATGATCCACCACATCGCCCTAGGAGGATCTCACAGGACAAAGTGTCGTCACGTCAACCTTAAATAATCTTACATAATGCAAACACTACAAGAAATAACATATTTAGCAGCGACTTTTTCCCAACGACAAACAAGTTGTTGGTAATAATATGTATATGGCAACGACATTTCTAAATTGTTGGCATAAGAAATTTTTTTCATCAACAACACTAATATTGTTGGGAAATGTGTGGTTGTCCCAACGACCTTAATTGTCGCTGGGAAATATACATATATATGGCAACGACATTTTTAAATTGTTGGCATAAGAAGTTTTTTTTCTCAACAACATCAATATTGTTGGGAAATGTTAGTTGTCCCAACGACCTTAATTGTTGCTGGGAAATATACATATATATATGGCAACGACATTTCTAAATTGTTGGCATAAGATTTTTTTTTCATCAACAACACTAATATTGTTGGGAAATGTGTGGTTGTCCCAACGACCTTAATTGTCGCTGGAAAATATACATATATATATGGCAACGACATTTTTAAATTGTTGGCATAAGAAGTTTTTTTCCTCAACAACATTAATATCATTGGGAAAGGTGTTGCTATCCCAACGACCTTAATTGTCGCTGGGAAATATACATATATATGACAACGACATTTTTAAATTGTTGGTATAAGAAGTTTTTTTCCTCAACAACACTAATATTGTTGGCAAAGATGTGGTTATCCCAACGACTTTAATTGTCGCTGGAAAATAAACTACTATATGTTAATGATGCAAACTTCTGGAAATGCTAGTTAATGTAAATTGTTTGTCACAACAAGTTGATTGATTGTTGGGACAAATATATTTTTCCCAACAATATTTCTTGTTGCTGCAAAAAATATATATGTGACGGCAACTTGAAATGTTGTTGGCAAACAACCATTTAATTTCATAAAAGGGAAAAATAAGTTTTTTGGTATTTATTTGCTATAGAAAATATATTGATATTTTCGAAGCATAAAAAAAATATTGATATAAATTTGAATTCAAAATATTGATATTATTAGATAACTGGTTTGTTGATATTTTTAATTCAATATCATACATGTTTTTATGTAGTTATTTAATTTGGTGCGTGTGAGCACTTAATTTTGCCTCCCGTCTATTATTTTTGTCTTATTTGATTTGATTGTTTATTCATTAAATTCTAAGAATTAAAAAGAATCATAAAATTAAAAATAAATAATAAAAATTGAAAATAATAAAATTAGAAAAATAAAAAATGAAAGTAAATGGAAAATCAGAGAGTTAAAAAAAAATTTAAAAATTTGAAAATAATAATTAGAAGATGATTATAGAAGATGCTCATAAACGACAATTCTATATGATAATTAGAAGGTGATTCTATAAAATAGTTAGAAGACTCTAGAAAATATAAAAGATTATAGAAAATAATAATTATCAATTTAAAATCTTAAATTAACTGGATACAGAAAAATCAAAAAGACTCATAAAGTTCAAAAATAAATAAAAAATTATGTAATAATCCAAGAAATTGAAGATAAATCTAAATCTTACCACATTAGGGAAAAACAAACACCGGGAGAATTATTAAAATATAATATATTAATATCAATTTTTAATTTGATATATGGGTTGGATGATAATTAGTTTATTGATATTTTGAATTCCATATATATAGGATTCAAGGTAGTTTATTTAGATTTAAATTAAATATACTAATATTGAGAATTATTTTTAATTAAAATTTATATACAAATATTAGAGAATATTACGGGAAGTAATTATAAATTTTGAGCAATGTATGAGTAAAATCAAAATTTATAAATTATTACTTAGTAAATAAGCATTTTTAAGGTATTAAAATAAGCATTGTGATGAACACACCTAATTTTGTCCAATCATATTTTATTAAAATAATAATAATAATAATAATAATAATAATAATAATAATAATAAAGAAATTTGGAATTTAAAATACTTCATAATATAAAAATTCAAAATAATGTAAAAGTTGAAGATTTAAATATTAATAAAATTCAAAATATTAATTAAAATAATTTTAAACAAATCTGAAGACAACTGAAGACAATCTGGAGGATTCTGGAAGTGATTCAAGAAAATTAGAAAAATATTTGGAACAAAATAATAGTAAGAAGTTTCTAGAGAACGAACTTGAACATGTGTTATAATAAGGTTAACAGATAAATAGATAAAAATCATATCTCCTAAAATTAGGGTAGGGAACAAGAACCCTACTAAGTTTATGAATATAAATAGATGAACTTTGAGGGTGGAAAGACACGTTCGCAAAGTGAGAGAGAGCACCTTTGATGAATGGTGGTACCGTCTTTGAATCACAATTTCGAAAGAGATCTGAAGTGACGAGTTGGCGAGCGACGAAGAGGAGTGCACGTTTCTAAGTGTGAGAGTGGGTAGGAGAGTGCCGAAGAGGAGCGACGAGTAGGCGAGCGACGAAGAGGAGCGGCTGGACAAAATTTTATCATCCGGGTAACTCTTTTCATTATATATATGTTATATATACTTCCTCTATGTAGTGGTCCATGAATTAATTAATCATAATTTTGAACTAAGTGAGAGGGGGAAGAAAATAGAAGTGGAAAAAGAAGAAGAGGGAAAACAATTTGAATCAACCAAGTAACCTTCTTTTTTAACTCCGATTGTTTTGCACTTAATTTGAACTAGATGCTCCATGCTAAGCTTTGATATTGTTCTCTTGATATTAGAACTTACCTATTGAAATAAATCATTTGTAAAACTGTGCATCATAAAGCAAACAAAAAGTTTATTTTCAACTATTGGTATACCGAGATGCATGAGACATTGACAGGAAAATACATTTAGTTCTTGTGAACAAGCTTGTATAGGTAAATTTCCATACATGATCCAAACCCATCAGAACCACAACCATCCATGCTCAAACTTACTCGCAGGGACCCAAACTGCAACTCAAACCATCATCACCAATTCTCTGTCAACGAATCTCACAGCAGCCAAACAGAGCCCAAACACTCAAAGCCTTGAACAGCAACAATCCCCTAGGCTCGGCTTTCAACCCCTACCCACCACACCTTCACCGCGCCGCCGTCGTTCCTGCGCCGTCGCGCCGTGCCGCCGGTCTCGACTTCGCCTCTGTTCTGCCATCGCTTCCTCTCCCTCTCAAGCTCGCCGTCATCAGTCATGACTGATCGTTGGCCGCCATACCCTTCGCGCCGTCTCCTCGCTTCCTCGCCGTTGCGTTCTTCGCCCACCTTCACCGCGCTGTCGTGGTCCGGCCACCTTCACGCCGCGCTTCGCCACTGAAGCTCCGGCGTCGTTCTTCTTCTCGATCCCATCTCTGTTTCCTTCCTCTCGATCTCGCTCTCGCTCTCGCTCTCGCTCTCGTCTCTCGCCACTCTCTGTTTCTGGATTTCTCTTCCTCTCTCTTTCTCAACGGTGCTAGATCGAAATAGAGAAAAGGGGAAAAGGGGGAGTTTTGTTCTTCCGGTATAAATAATTAAATCAATTATTAAGATAATAATTAAATCATCTCCTTTGCTGTTATTTTTTAATACAAGTTCTAATATCAATATATTTTCAAAGTATTAAATTTTGAAAAAAGAAAAAATTAGACTCGTTATTACGGACTACTGGCTCGTATCTCTAAATTTATCATTTATTTATCAGCATACATATCAATAGTTAGAGGTATTTATTAAATTACCGTTTTTTTATGGCTCGTATCTTTAAATTTATCATTTATTTATCAGCATACATATCAATAGTTAGAGGTTTTTAATAAATTACCATTTTTTTATAATATAGATGCCTAAACAATTTTAGTTCAAGTGTTATCTTTTTTAGTAATTTTTAACTTAATTTATTTTATAAATTTCTATTTTAATTTGTTATAATTTTATTTTCTAAGCTTCCTAATCCGTTTTGTTAAATAATATAACACATATTTTATTTTAAATTTGTAGATATTGTGATGATGGATAAGCAGAAAAGGGGATGGATAAAACTTAAGGACAGAACTTTGCCAGAATATTTAAAAGGAATTGATGAATTTTTAGATTTTGCTTTCTCTGGACCAAAACCGAAAAGGTCAATCAGGTGCCCTTGCTGTAAATGCAATAATTTTAATTATAAATCAAGAGATAATGTGATTCATGATTTACTAAAATGGGGATTTGAACCAAGTTACGAGCGCTGGGAGTATCATGGTGAAAGCTTAAGGTATCGTTTGGTTCAGGGGAATCGGAGGGAAGGGGAGGGGAGGGGAGGGGTTTTTAAATATAAAGTGTGTTTGGTTCAAAAAATTTGAGGGGAGGGGAGGGGAATGGAGGGGATCAAAACCCCTCCTCACTCAATTTTTTATTCCCTCCAATAGTGGGGGGATTGGGAGGGAGAAATTTTTTTTGACAAAAATAACCCTACACAAATTTAATAATTCTCAAATATACCAAATCGTTCTACTTCAACAGATTATTATCAAACTAATACCAGGTATAGGATCCAAATCTACAAGAAACAGAGATTCGAAAAATCATTGCAACATTCCAGAAAATCGAAAAAAAAGGATCAATGAAAATAATAACATGAGAGAGCATGTGATATGATGATCATAGCTGTGAGAAATCAGAAAGCGAATTGCGAACAGGGAGGGGTTATATCAGTGCCCGTTTGTTTGTAACTAGTTAAGTGATTCATCATCTGATAATGATAGTCAAGACAGTGGCAACAATTGTGATATTGATCTTGAAAGAAGTGATGATGCTCAAACTTACTCCATGCTTCATGACCTGCAACAATCACTGAATATGGATAAAGATCGTGTGTTTGATCATCCTGGGTCTAGCAATATAGATGAGGAGCCAAATAAGGATGCAAAAAATTTTTATGGATTGTTGAAAGACGCTGAGGAAAAGCTTTATCCGGGTTGTCAAAAATTCTCCAAATTATCTTTTATTATGCGGCTTTTCCAAATGAAATGTGTTTATGGATGGAGCAATAATTCATTTGATTCACTACTAAAGCTACTTGTAGAAGCTTTACCTGAAGGAAATGTGCTTCCCAACTCTATGTATGAGGTTCGTAAGACTATTAGGGATCTTGGACTTGATTATGTCAAGATAGATGCTTGTGTCAATGATTGTATTTTGTTTAGAGGAGGAGAACATGAAAATCTTGATAAATGTCCAATATGTGGGGAAAGTAGGTGGCAAGAAAATAAGAAGAAGAACGTTGTCCCTAATAAGGTAGTTCGATACTTTCCTATAAAGCCGAGACTACAGAGATTATTTATGTCAAAACAAATTGCAGATGACATGAAATGGCATAAGAATAAAAGAATTGATGATGGAGTTATGAGGCACCCGACTCTTTAGCATGGAAACGTTTTGATGATGACCATGAACTTTTCGCTTCAGACCCTCGTAATGTAAGACTTGGCTTAGCATCTGATGGTTTCAACCCGTTTGGTATTATGAGCACCAGCTATAGTATGTGGCCAGTTGTTTTAATTCCTTATAATTTGCCTCCTTGGTTGTGTATGAAACAACCAAATTTTATCTTATCATTGCTTATTTCTGGTCCAAAAAGTCCTGGGAATGATATTGATGTTTATCTCCAGCCTCTAATTGATGACTTAAAAGAGTTGTGGGATGCAGGTATTGAAACCTATGATGCATCATCACATCAAAATTTCCAATTGCATGCGGCCTTATTGTGGACAATCAATGACTTTCCTGCTTATGCCATGCTATCTGGATGGAGTACTAAAGGATCACTAGCTTGCCCTTGTTGTCATTCAGAAACCAGCTCTTGTCGTTTGAAATACGGTCGCAAGCAATGCTACATGGGCCATCGTAGATTCTTACCTACTCAACACACTTGGCGTAAGAAAAAGAGCCCTTTTGATAACACACAGGAGCTAAGAAATGCACCTGAACCACTAACTGGAGATGAAGTGATTGCACAACTTGAAAGTCTTCAACTGTTGCCATTTGGAAAAGCTTCAAGAAAGAGAAAAAGATCAATTACAAAGGTAAATCATAATTGGAAGAAAAAAAGTATCTTTTTTGAATTACCTTACTGGAGAACAAATTTATTACGGCATAACATAGATGTCATGCACGTAGAGAAAAATATTTGTGAAAGTGTTATTGGAACGTTGTTGGATCTTGAAGGCAAAACAAAAGATACAATAAAGTCTCGATTAGATTTGAAACATATGGGTCTCAAGAAGCAACTTCATCCTATTAAGATGGGGGATAAGTATATAATTCCACCAGCACGTTACACAATGTCAAAGGCAGAAAAAATTAATTTTTGTCGTATCTTGAAAGATGTGAGGTTTCCTGATGCCTATGCCTCAAATATAAGCCGTTGTGTAGATATAAACGAACTTAAGATTTCAGGACTTAAGAGTCACGATTATCATGTTATCATTGAGAGACTTCTTCCCCTAGCCATAAGAGGATTGCTTCCCAAGGATGCTTGTGATCCTTTGATTGAGCTGTCTTTATTCTTCGGTGATTTATGCTCTAAAGAGTTAGAGTTGGATGAGTTGGATCGATTACATAATCAAATCGCAGTGACACTTTGTAAGATGGAGCGCATCTTCCCACCGTCATTTTTTGATGTTATGGTTCACCTATCAATTCACTTGGCGAAAGAAGCAAAACTTGGAGGCCCTGTTCAATATAGATGGATGTATCCTGTTGAAAGGTTAGTTTGAATATTTTTATATATAAAATCAAATAGTTTACTTCTCAATATTTATATATAATTTCCTTGGTTTATGGCTAGATTTTTACGCGTTTTAAAGAGTTATGTGCGCAACAAAGCACGACCAGAAGGTTCCATAGCAGAAGGTTATGTGGTTGAAGAATGTATGACATTTTGTGCCAGATATTTGACCGACATGGATTCTAGATTAAATCGACCAAATAGATATATGGACTATGCAAGTGATGAATGTGTTGGATTGTCTGTGTTCAAAATCAATGGTCGATCTATCGGAGGAGGCTCATGGGAATGCATGAGCCCTTCGAGAATTCAACAAGCTCATTTTTACGTATTACAAAATTGTGAAGAAGTCAGACCTTGGATTGAGTAAACTTCTTTAGTCAAATTTTTATTATTATTTAGTAATAATTATAATATATTTTAATTTCTAATTATATTATATATTTATAACAATTTTCAGAGAGCACAAGACTAAGTTAAGAAATGAAAGTCATAGGAGCGTAGAAAAGAGGCACAAGGAGCAATTTCACAAATGGTTCGAGGATGAGGTAATAAGATTGATGTTTAACTTATATTTAAAGTTGTTGATAGAATTTGATTTATTTTGATAATCGTTTATGTTTTGTTTTATAAGAAATGATGGTTTTAACAAAACTTAAATGTAGGTTTTGCGATTACAACAATTGCGTGATGGGAGGATTAGTAACCAACTAGTAGCATTATCGAAAGGACCGGATTTTCGAGCACTCAACCACAAAGGATACATTCTAAATGGTTTCAAGTTTCGTACAAAAGATGCTGAGAAACACCTAAAAACCCAAAACAGTGGTGTGATAGTGAAAGGGGATGAGTTAGCTGGACATGCTGATTTTTATGGCGTGGTTAGAAAGATCACTGAAATAAGATATATAGATAGCAACTTGGTTATACTATTTGAATGTGATTGGTTTGAGGCTCCTTCTGAAGGTCGGAATCAGGGTACGAGATATAAGAAGGATGAATATGGATTTATTAGTATGGACATGACAAAGTTATATTACAAAAGTGATCCATTCATCTTGGGCTCTCAAGCTAGTTTGGTTTATTATGTTAAATTTAGTGACAAGGAAAATTGGTATACAGTTGTTAAAGTCAAGCCAAGACATATCTTTGACTTGCCAAATGGTGAAGATGACGATGACTTCGAAGCATATCAACTAAATGAGTTGAGTGATACACATGGAGAACCGGAAACACCATTAGTAAACCAAGATGAAGAGGTTTTAAATAGGGATGATGTTGCAGGACTATGCTTGGATGAAAGTATTATTGACAAGGAAGAAGAATTGAAAGAATCGGATGATGCAAGTGACTTCGAAAGTGATGGTGATGAAGAAGAATCTCACGCAAGCGAATATGATTTCTCAGAGAAAGAAGATTCTGACACGGAATAAAAAAATACCTTCAGGCACTATATTTTTCTATTTATATTTCTTAGAAGATTTTTTTTTAATATTTTGTTGAATTTTAACACTAGTTTTTATCCTTATAACTTCACGGGAGCTTGTTACGAATTGTGTTTGACCGAATTTTAGCTTACAAGTAATTTAAAAGCAAAAAAAAAGTTGGGTCAACCACTACTAACTAGCTTAGTTTTTAAAATCTTATTACAAATTGTGCTTAGCCGAATTTTAATTTATAAGTAACTTAAAAGTCAATAAAAAATTGGTCAAATGCTACTTAAATATCAGTTTAAAGATTTATTTTTTGGTGAATGGGATGGTAATTATTTTTTATTTTTATTAACAAGTATAATAATTATTTGAATAAGAAATGTAAATTTATATAATATTTTATTTTAGTTTTTACAAAATATCTAGATAATGTGTTAAAAGATAAGGCTTCTCAACCACTCATCAGATTAAATGTCAGACCCTAAACACTGAGTCTCATCTCACTGAGTCTCGATGAGAGATGAGTGACCATGGCCACCCGGCGGCGCCGCCCCTGCTTCTATGTCCTCAACAAGATCCGCGCAGTAGCATATTTGGGGTGACGATGTCGTTGGCAGCGGCGCCACCACAAATTAAAAGGAGGGGAAGCGGAGTAGGCGACGCCGCACCACCGGAAGAAGGCGACGGCGCGCCTCCGGAAGAAGGCCGCAGAAGAAGGCGACGGCGCACCGGAAGAAGGCCGCAGAAGAAGGCGACGCCGCACCACTGGTAGAAAGCCGCAGAAGAAGGCGACGACGCACCGGAATAAGGCCGCAGAAGAAGGTGACGGCGCACCACCGGAAGAAGGCCGCAGAAGAACGCGACGGCGCACCACGGGAAGACGAGGTCGCGGAAGTCACAGTGTATGTTACTCTTTGCCTGGCTTCGTTTCCTGATTCTTAGCTGAACTTAGCTAAACGGTTGGACTTTTCATTTTATCAAATTTTTTCTTTAAAAAAAAAGTTGATTTTAGTATTTATGAAACAAATCTTTGGCGCCCAATTTTTTACTTAGCGCTCAATTTTTTTTTACTTTGCCGCCGTATGGCGTATGTATCTGAGTAACTGCCCACTACCTTGCTCTTCTACAAACAGCAACTCATCATCCTCCTGGACATGAACATGAACTGAAAGGCGTCACAACTTCTCTGAAACTCACATTTTCTTACGACAAGTTTTGCTCTCAGAAATGGCATCGTCAAGTCGTAATGTAGATTCAACCTGCCCAGATTCTTTAGTTGCCACCACGAGTCAACAAGGTACCAATTCCTTAAATTTTTATTTTTATTATACTTTGTGTCGGTGATTGTATATTTCTTTTCCTATGAACTACATTCTGGTTGTCATAAATTTTTTCACTTTTTTTTGTGACAAAATTCAATAAAAGCTGAAAAGAAAGCTGGAAGAGGAAAAACAACCGGCACAAGTGTGTCAAAAAGAAGAAGGAAGAGTGCAACAGGGAAATTGAATGTTGTTATTCCACCCGACAAGATGGTGGCTGTTGGACCGAGTGCTCCAGATTTTGTTACTGAAATATCAGGGCTGGTCCAAAAGAGAGCTCCTTTGAATGTCGAGAAGTGGAAGGATGTTCCTAGTGCAGTAAAAAATGATATAGTTTCAAGAGTTTATGTAAATCTTAATATTATAATCGCTATTTTTAAATTTTATGTTGTCTTTACTCAATACTTACAATGCCTTTCATTTTTACCTGTTGATTGCAGGATAGTTTTGACATTGATGTGACCGAACATCACAAAAATGTTATTCTTTCTACAGCGAAACGCCTGTATCGAAATCATAGAGCTAGACTTCATGAGCATTTTAAACGGTTTGAAACAAATGAATTAGCTCTGGAACATAAACCTGATCAGGTAGATGAAGATCATTGGGAGTACCTGGTAAATTACTTTTCAGGTGATAAGTTTAAGGTATGTTGAAGATTTACTATAAATATATACAATTAGTCATAGAATGTGAAAAATGTTACTGTAATTTTATGTTTGTTTAATTTTTAGAAAATGAGCGCGAGGAACAAATCAAACAAAGCAAAACAGTCTATTAATCATAGATGTGGAAGGAAATCATTTCAAGCTGTTAGCTATGATGCGGTAATATAAATGTAAATTTTTAAATTATAAATTGTGCATTGAATTAATGATTTATTATAATTATTCTTTGTTATTCGTGTAGAGAGATCCTCAAACTGATAAGGAGCCTAATTATCAAGATTTATGGCGAATGACTCACACCAACAGCAATGGAGAATGGATAAATGAGGCTTCTAGGGAAGTTCATGTATGTCATGATTTATATATATATATATATATATATAACTATGATTACTTTATTGAACTATTGAGTATGGTTATTTTTTTCTTTAATAGATGAGGGTTCAAGAAGTTTCTACAAAGAGGCTAGAAGACATAGATGAGGAAACAGAGAAAGACCCAATTATCAATGCTGCTTTTAAATCAGTTGTAGGGGTTCTGGGTATTGTCGTGGTCTTGGTGCTGGAATTCAACCAACAAAGGGAAAGTATAATACAGCTTTACACGAACAACTAGACAGTGAGCGTGAAAAGCGACAAAGTTTAGAAACGAAGTTGAGAGAGGTTGAGGCACATCTTCAAGAAGAGCGTAGCATGAGGGAAGAAATGTCTGTTCGCATTGAAGATGGTCAAAGACAACTTGAAGAAAGGGAAAAACAATTTGAAGAAAGATTAGAGAAAGAGCTTGACGAAAGGTTGGAAAAGAAAGTTCAAGAACAGATTGCGGCCATATTTTTTAGAAACCACTTGGTAAGTATTAATATCCTTTAAATCGTACAAAAATATGATTGTTTTTCTAAGTCATTGCGTTGAATATTTTTGTAGGTTGGACAAGCTTCACAAGGTTGAAACTACGCTTAACATGCTTTCACACATGTAAGTCATAAATTTATAAGTTCTTACATGTATTTCTTTTCTAAACTTTTTTTTTAGTTAGAGCATTGTCTTAATCACATTAGCTATATACTGGTTTTTTTTTTTTGCAAGAGTAAGTTAGGTTCTATTCAGTGTTATTAAATAGGCTTAAGAAATTATTTTCTCCATTATTTCTATTACTTTAGGATCTGATACAGCGATACACTCCTTTTATTATAGTTGAACTGGCAATTAAATCTTGCAGTCATTTTATTATATCCAAAGTAACTTAGATCAGAGTCAATCTGTTGAATATGTTAACTCTACATGAATATTATAACTTATTCATATGCAGACAGCAATAAGAAGCAGATAAGTACAGGTAAAGATAATCCCTTGTCTTAAATTGTCATTTCTAGAATATACCAGGCCATGTGAAGCGCTGCTAAAGTTCTATTAAATTTTCACATTTCTATTAATTAGCCAAGCTTTAGTTTATTATTACAGCGATTTGATCTTTGTTTGAGCTTGAAAGGTTTAATAACTTCTGTTAAAAGTTTGACATGGAAATACTACTTGTTTGATAGATTTACCAATGTTAAAAATTAGGAGCTCAGAAGCCTATGCTGCTAGTGTTGAGAGTTAATTTTAGTTTTGAAGTCATTCTAATGAGATATATCATATGTCTACTATTGCATGTTGTGCTTGACATTTCAATTCTATTTTTACCTGTTTTGAATGCTAATGCTTCAGTCAAAGTATAGATTTTGATAGAGCATAGATTTTGATAGAGCATAAATTCAGGAAGAAATTGCATAGGATATTTAAAGTCCAAGAGCACATTTTTCTACATTAATTTTTCAATTGAGAGTTGAGTCATTTCTAGATACTGCTTGCAGAACTTTGTGATTTAATAGGCCAACACGTACTTCTCTAGTTTTTCAATTACTGACCTGAATTTTCTTCTCCTTGTTATAAGGAGAAAAAGGGGGTGGGGTGGGGGGATGCATATTTAACTAACATTAACATAGTACCACAAATCAGTAGTTATAGCAATTTAGAATGTTATTTCTTCTCCTTGATATTACAGCTTTAAGTGACAAGCTTTACTTCTTTTGATTTCTTTTACTCTTTCTTCTATTAAGTGCATACAAAAAGTTGTGCTAACCTAGAATTTTTTCATTGTTGCAGGCCAACCGGTGGTGTTTCAGCACCTTAATTGTGATGACATGCTCAAACTACATTTAGACAAGAAATTAAAATTGTGGTCACAATTGATTCACGCAATATGTATCTGTGCTTTATTTTTCTTTACAGAACAAGAACATTTAGGAGTGTTTATTTATTATTATTTTTTTTTTTTTAAGTATTAGTTGATAAGTTGGTTTTAAATTTCTAGGTGGTGTTTTCAAGGGGTTACATGTAGATTGTTAAATTCTGGTTTATTTTGATCTTGTGTTTTTAATTCTTGAGATGACTCTTGTAAGGGGCCGTTAATCTATTAAATTTTGTTCTTATTTCTCTTTATTTGTTTTTAATCTTTTTATTTATTTTGATCATTAATTCGTACCTTACAATATTATGAATGCTTAATTTTAAATATTTTATTATAATTAATTTAGTATATGTAATTAATATAAATATGAAATCTAAAAAAAGATTTTATATTTATAAAACAATTTCTTAACGCAACAAAAAAAAATTAATGAGAAAATTTCCATATCACAACAACTATGGTTGCTGAGAAAAAAAATTCATATCGCAACAACTATTGCTGTTGGGAAAAAATATCATTTCACGACGACTTGCTTTGTTGAGAAAAATGCTTTATCGCAACAACTTTAGTCGCTAAGATATGTCGGGTATGACAACGACATTAGTGGTTATTAAAAAACATTTATAGCAATGACAAAATATTTAATATAGCAACGACAATAGTCGTTGTAAAAACCTCAACAATGGCAGCAACAACTAGTGTTGTTGCAAAACTTTTCGCAACGGGACTTTTCATAACAACATGCAACGACTTTTTTTTTGCTGCGAAAGGTAGTTTTGCCAACGACTTCCCAAATTTACCAACAACATTTGTCGCTGCGAAAAAACTTTTATCTAGTAGTGAAATGCTATGACAATAATGATCAATCATCAAGTGAACCAACATTTCATACATCCCCTTAGTCATAGTATAAGTGTAACACCTCGATTTTCAGGGTGTTACTGTAGCAAATGAATAGTAATTAAATATGCAAAAACGTTTCCAAGGCTGTAGAAAAGAGGGTATATATATTTTTTCTTCATTTTCGAAATATGCCAAGATGGGATGCATTAATAATATAAATACCCTTATTCGCAAATAGCCACATAGGGCATAAAGTGATTGGTCAGTAACTTAGAAAAGTTTACAAAAAGATAGACTCTGAGTTCAAAAGACTTTGCTGCCAGTTGTAAGAAGGTGAACTAGGACTCCCTACACTGGACTTAAACATACATAACAACAAAACGTCTACGACAAGTCTTCCTGTAGCTAACATCCGTCTTCTATCTTGATCTCCTTTGAATCGGCGTTCACCTGCAACTTTTGGCTAAAGGCTGTCCGACTGGCGACGGATCGCCAACAAACACACACAACAAACAAGCAAGGGTCAACTTCTAAAACAATGACTCCCCATGCGAGCGCATGGGAGAGATAACAAACATCAACACATATAAGCATGTCATAAGCATACATCGAGAGGATGCAGGAAACAAGACTAATGGACATAAAAGTTATGCAGGGTAATTGACAAGCAAGCATTGATTATAAAGCAAGTAGAATTGCAACCAAAATGCACTCAATAAGCAGCTTAGAACACTCATAACAATCATGTTACAATCAATCAAGATGTCATGATGCAATTAAGGTGTAATATGGCCCGATCATTCGGGTTGTTGCAAAGGGTTTTCACATAGAGGATTGGTGATAAACTTGTTATCCCAATCATATTGTCTGCACATAGCCTGCACACAGCCTGCACTTAGCCTCCACAGAGCCTGCACTTAGCCTACACACAGCCTGCTGGATGGATAATCTTGCTATTCCAAACATCTGAAAAATGATGACGACGGCGTCGTCTTGAGGAACATCCTTGCATACAAAATTCATGAGCAGAGAACAACAATAACATGAGCGAGTTCCTCACTCCCTTTCCCCACCTAGCGGAAACGTTGTTTTTACGAATCCGAGACCCTTCTTTGAAGGTGGCGTCATCCATGTCGGATAGCCCGTCAACTTTGAGGGATAGTGATCGCTTGAACCTTCCTGGTCCAGTGATCTCTCGTCGGTAGCTTCCGAAGTGTAAAACGCCCGCTACTACCAACGAAGGCATTACCGAATAAGCTACCCAATTTTCTTGAGAAAACATCTCTTGAAATATTTTCGTAAAGGTCTTTTGGGGCTTTTGGAAAACATGTCTTATGATTCCTCATGAGAAAGTTCTTATAGTTCTTTTTCCCAACAGTTGACTTAATTTTCTTCGCAAGATAAAACTTGTAGAAAGAAGTGGAATCGTCCTTAAGTTCATAAAAGGGTTGCTGAATTCCTTTAGTACATTATGAATTTTCCTTCAAGAAAGGTAGGCCAGATTCGTTTCGAAAGCTCACGGTTTAACTGCAGGTTCCCTTGAAAGAATTTTCCAAAACGTTCATTAAGTTTCTAAAAGAAAGGTTCTCTTCTTACTCTTTTCGAAACTGTTAAGCCTTTACTTTTTCAAAACAAGGTCTGCATACTTTATTTTGAAAGGAACCCCATTCCCATGGTAGCTTATACTAATTCCCCGGCTAGCGCATACAAAACAAAAGTGGCAAGGCATATCAATCATTGCATCAAGCAAAGTCAAGGGAAGACGGTAATTCAATAAATATTCTATGAGGCATAGCACTACATAACACAACATACATATTCAATCAATCTCAACGATATCATACATCAAACAATCCTAATCCAGCATATCAGATGCCTTCAGATGCTTTAATCAAATTCAAGCAATATAAGTCGGGTCGTTCTTAGAACGCCATCGACTGACATACAACATAATAGTATAAACATATACATATGCTTAATAGATAATGTAAGAAGTGCCCTTACCGAAGAACTGTTCGATCCGGGGAATTACGTAAGCTCCGATCGTCTTGGCCGGTCCGAAGTCTCGTAAACCTTCAAGAAACATAGCCTAGCTTAGAATTTGAAACTCAATCCTAAGGTCCTTGCTACTGGTCCTACATGGTTTCTATTCCTTAGACAATGGTCCTAACTCTTAAAAAAAATCTTGGAAGTCGAAGACGTTTTTTTTAACAACATTGACATCCGTCGAAAGAACGCGGAAAATTCTAAGTTACAAATTTTCCTAAACTCAAAACCCTTAAAGAGAATCAAGGCTAGATGCTTACAAATCAACTTGAAGGCCTTAAACAAAGTTTTGAATCCAAAAACACACACAAAACCTCAAAGGGTCAAACAAGTCATTAAACTACTGAAGGCAATTTCACAATCCAAATTATAACTTCTAATCGAAGTTTTCTAAAAAAAATTTCAAGTCTTGAGTTCAAAAATCCTCTAAGTGTCAAAAACACAAAATTGTATTCCATTTGAAAATTTTCCAAAACTCAAGTTTTCTTAACTTAGCAAAACCCTAATTAAGCTATGAGTTCCAAAATCCAATCTACCCAAAAGCTCAATTCTAAACTTCAAATCCCAAATTTACCAAAACTTCTAGAAATCAATTTTCTAGGGCTTTAAACACACAATTTTCACTAGGCCCTTATGCACTAATTAGGGCAAAACCCTTCCTACAAACCCAAAACCATTTTCAAGCATTTAAACACACTCAAAGCTAGTTGAAAATCATTTTTCTTCCCTTAATCCAATTCTGTCCAAATTCGGCCAAGGCTCCTAAATTCCAAAATCAATTTTTCTTTCAAAGCTAACTTGTACACATAAAAGGTTACATGAAATCTATGGTGAAACTAAATTTTAAAGTTTGAAAATCACTTATTCACATAATCAAATTTCCAAAAACCTAGCTTCCAAGAAAACTAATTAGACAAATCCATAGATCAATTTAGTGGGAACAACTTTCCTAAAGGCAACCCTAGCAAAAGCTCAACTTGAATATTCTCTAGGGACAAAAACTCAACCAATCAAAATTCCAATCGGTTTAAATTAAAGCCTAAGGTCATGGGAACAACATTAAAAAAGGGAGTTTAGTGTTCTAACAACTTCATAAAAATCCAAACTCAACCTATAAAAAATCCAAATCGGTAGAACCGTAGATCGGGATGAGGGAAGTAATTTACCTCAAAGCACCAAGTGAAGGAGATGAGTGGAAGGGGCTGCCATGAGAGGAGGGAGGGGCTGTGACGCTCCTTTAGCTCGAAGTATAAATGTTACTACTTCTCCTATTTATCCTCCGAACCAAGGATTGACACAAGTTTTTTTTTTCTATGTCCTATTAAACTACTTTCATATGTTAGTATACATCTATATGCGGAAACTATAGTGTTACCTGTTTTGTTTTATCCTAACTCCTCGGTTCATATATTTATCATGAACCCTTACTTATGATAGTATACGATCTGCCAAGAGATATTAGTAACACACGAATTTTATTCAACACAACCACGAATATATTACAAGTGACAGAAATTAAGTAGAGTGTTCAAACAGTGAATACTCCAAGCATCCTCAAACCATTCATCAAGTACACAAACTAAAACATAGTGAGTAACATAACAGGGTTATTAGTGAAATAGAGACAACAAGCAGCTAAGGATTTGCTGCACCATTCGGACCTTCTCCAGCTTCATTCCGAGCCTCCTCCATACCAACACTATCCTCAATATGGATTACCAGCACTCTCACCTCTGTTGCACGAGAGGTCTCACCATGGTGGAATAGGTTCCTATACTCCCTAACAGTCATTCTCCTGTTTTGAGCTATCACACTCTTCCTAGCGGTGACTCTCATTCGAGGTCCAGGTCTCCTAAGAGATGGTGAGGTGACTGACTCAGATGGTTGATGATGACTGGGATTATTACCTTCAGGCGGAAACTTTCTAATAGGTATTGCGGGTACCGGTTCAAGCTCATGCGGTGGTCCAGGTGAGTCTCTTGGGTTAATATGGCGTGCTCTCACAGGTAAGTAGAAAGAAAAGGCCATAGGTAAGGTAACAGGGTATCCAACTTCTTCATTAAGATAACTCATAAACCAGAAAACAGACACTCTGTTATATAGACAATATCCAGTGGATGGGTCATGATACCATCCTGAGGCTGCCGGAAATTCAGCATGGATGGAGACGACTGGTGGTCTGCTCATTAGTATACCTGTCAATATCTATATAGGAAATGAAGTGCAAGGGTGAGTCAAACATAACCATATACATGCTACACAACATATAAGTGATCTACCACAAATCAAGATAACATATCATCATCACACATGATCACACCAAGCACACAAACAATATGCAAACATGTGGGTTATCAAGCCTCCCTTATAACTCCATATTTTAGTCAGACTTCGCTTCCCATGTGCCCCAGAGGCTATACCCCTGAGAAGAAAGTCCCTGATTTGACCTTTTTAAAATTTAATCTCATGAATGCTAATAGTGTATAAGGCCCGAAACATTTAGATTCTACACTCTTCAAAAAGCCATTCGGGAATTATGGAACTTGGATTACCTTAGGGCTTCACTGTCAGATATACATGACTTTCCCAGTCCTTTAACTTCATACCAGCCCGACCTAAGGGGTCCAGCCTGGAACTGGTAGAGAGGTAGTCCCATCATGTATTCCCGGACTTATTCATCTCTGAACATAGTCACCCTCGGTATCTTTGTATAATCCACAATCCTTACAGTGGTAGTGACAGTGCTTTCCTACTCCTTATCTCCCCAGATAAATATGAATATATTATTTAGCATATTGTCACCCCCTTATACTTCCTGAATATCCAGAGTCATAACTAAGATGAACTCCGTTGCATTTGTAACTGAATCTCATAAATGAGTTCATAACAATTGAGTAACACATATAATAGGTAAGTAGAGCTTTACACACAGGAACCACGTTCTCTCGGTAACCAGCCCGCACTTAAGTTTTCAAACCGTTTCAACTCCCTAATTCATTTAGTTATGTCCATTAACTATCTACCCTACTGGTGAATCCTAATTAATTATAGGGTAGGCTGAATTTCATAAACAAGCGACAGACCAACAATTACCTTAAGATTTTTCCCTCTGCTCTACTACCACAGATGCTATGTAAATATTGCTTAAAGCAATACTTAATAAGCCTTATGACGGAAATTCCTAGTACCACTATATCCCATAGTGTACATTCTCCATCTAATGTTCAACGTAACAATTTCACAATCAAGTTCAGCATAGAACAATCAACAATCATTCAGAAATATCATGGCATATCAAACAAGCAATCACACATAACAATAATATGCATTCCATCTTTCTAATAGACTGCTTATATGAAACCTAACATGACATGGCATAGTCTAACTCCCCTTACCTCGGTTTCCAGCTTGAGGTTCTGAGTCTGTATAGAATCCTTGATATTCTGCACACGATACCATATATTACATATTATGTAATAGGTTAGAGTTAGAACTATGTCCATATTTACATTTTAGTCCCTCATAATTATTTTATTTACAAGTAAGTCCCTATAATTTCTTTATTTCACTCATAAATCCTATTTTATTTCTAAACCACATTTTCTCCTTCATTTCACTACCTTCTAAATTCTGAATCCTAGTATTAGTGCAAGAAAATCTCATAGGTTCATGTTCCTAGTTACAATTAAACTAAGTTTTCTATGATTTTATGTGAGATTCCCCACTTCCATCTCTCTCACTATTCTTCTTCTGTTTTTCCTTCCTAAATCTACCATCACTAGTATGCAGAGTCTCTTTACTATAGGCTGTACATGTTCCCACATCCATTTCATCATCCTCCATGTTCAAGTATCCTAGCTTAAAACTTGAAAATTCGATTTTGCTATTCCTTGTTCTTTCCTTCATTCTGGGCTTCCTAATTTACTCCTTGATGTTCCAGAAACTCACACAACTCGTTTCCAACTCATTTGGCTCACTAAACAGGCCAGAATAGTGAACACGAGTTTCAAGTGTTCATGAGCTTCATGATTTCGAAATTCTAGTATCCAGGGCTTAAAACATGTTCCTAAGGGTCCTAAACTGAAGAAATAAGGTGAAAAATGAGTTCTGGAGGTCCATTTACCTCGGAAATGCAGTTCTGGAGAAGCTCACCGGAGAAGATGAAGCACGGCGGCGGCCACGGCGGTCGTCGTCGCCGGAGCTAATCTGAATAGTGATCCTACTTCCTCAAGCTTCCAGAAGTTCAGTGGTGGTGGTTGTTTTCCCTAACTCCTCTTGGTTACACTGGAAAACGTGAAAGGAAAAATTTTCCGGCCACCAGAATCTGGAAAACATCGCCGGAAACTGGGAAAAATTTACAAAGCTTTATTTTCTTTGTTTCTTCGTGAAAAACCTCAAGAATCTTACCCATAATCCATCCTAGAACTTCCAGAAAGCTAATGGAAAAGGTTTGGAGTCCTAAAATACTCTAGAATAAGAGAATCGAAGAAGAAGATTTTGAGCCAAGCTCTTCGGTTTTGTGAGAAAACCAGAGCCTTCTTCCTTGCTCGAACCTCCTGAACCTACTTAGACCATTTCCCTGAGTTGCCTTGGTGTCCAGAAAGCTATATTTATAGGCTGAATTGGTGTTAAGTTAATAAACCAAGTTTTCCAAGTTAATGAAGTTGCACCACCAATGGCTCTTCATGCAAGATGTTTAGCGTTCCTTTCCATGCATTCTGGTGATGATGCACGAAATTAGGGCTGTTGTAGTGCCTAATGGAGTTTGAAAATTAATTTGAAGTGATGTGCATAGTGACATGTACATCAGACATAGTGACTAGTTGCACCGCATTGGTCGCACATACCGTCATGTCGTCACTACAGTATGAAAACGACCCTATTCTCAAGTAAACCCTATGCAAAAATGTTTCACCTGAATTATTTCCCTATCTCCGAGTCCAGAATCAAGAGTAGTCAGTACTCTCAGTTAACTGGCTCAGTTGATTACGATCACTCTGAGACAATACTGACTATTGTCAAAAGAGCTAATCAGAATATTTGGGGTTCCTATTGCCATTGTCATGTCTATACCTTTCTAATAATCATATTTACTACTATAATCAATAATCAATTCATTCATACACACTAGCATTATATAAATATATTTTATAGTTACTGAGATAGATTTAGGGTTTCTATCTCTCATAGTCAGTGGTTAGGGTAATAGCTTAAGGAAATTACCTTCTGAAAACACGGTATGTTACACTCTCCCCTCCTTTTAGGAATTTCGTCCCGAAATTCTACTCTCACCTTAAAAAATCTGCGGATATTTTTCCTTCATTTTATCTTCTAACTCCCAAGTTATCTGTTCACTCATTCCATCATCCCAAGCTACCTTTACCAACACCACTTCCTTATTTCTAAGCTTCTTTGTCCTCTTATCCAAGATCTTAGTTGGCATAGTTGCATATGTTAAATTCTCTTTGAGTTGTATATGTTCAGGTTTTATCACATGAGAGGGGTCTGAGAGATATTTCTTCATCTGAGATACATGAAATACATCATGTAAATTTGTCAGATTTGGGGGTAATGCTATTTGATAGGCTGAAGTTCATATTTTCCTAAGGATCTGGTAACTTTCAGAGAAACATGGTCTCCTTCCAGAAATTCTAAAGGTTTCCTCCTACGGTCATAGTATGTCTTTTTCCTATCTTGTGCTATCCTAAGCTTTCCGACCTTTTCAGACATCTCATGTACTATCTCTGGTCCTAGTACCAACTTGTCTCCCTCATCAAACCAACACAAAGGTGTTTTGCACTTTCTCCCATACAGTGCCTCAAATGGTGCCATCTTAATGCTAGAATGATAACTATTGTTATAAGAAAATTCCACTAATGGCAAGTATTGTTCCCAATTGCCTTGACTCTCAAGTGTACAAGCCCTAAGCATATCCTCCAAAGTCTGAATAGTTCTCTCTGTCTGTCCATCTGTTTGTGGATGATATGCAGAACTAAACCTCAAATTAGTTCCTAATGCTCCTTGTAAAATCTTCCAAAATTGTGATGTGAATCTAGGATCTCTGTCAGATACTAGACTAGATGGTACTCCATGTAATCTCACCACTTCCTTTACATACATCTGGGTTAACTTCTCTAAAGATTGTTTCATGTTCACTGCCAAGAAATGAGCACTTTTAGTCAATCTGTCCACAATTACCCAAATTGCATCATTTCTAGATCGTGTCCTTGGTAATCCCGCCACAAAGTCCATTGATATGCTCTCCCATTTCCATTCTGGAATTTCTAAAGGCTTCAGTTCTCCCGATGGTTTCCTATGTTCCGCCTTAGCCTTCTAACATACTAAACATGTCATCACCTGATTCCATATATCCTTTTTCATTCCTGCCCACCAAAATCTCTCCTTAAGATCTTGGTACATCTTAGTGAATCCAGGGTGTATACTAAGATTACTCCTATGAGCTTCTTCCAAAATTCTACTCCTCAAGTCTGCTCCTTCTGGTATACATACTCTTCTACCAAATCTCCACAATCCGTCATTCCCTTTGACCAACTCTCTCTTCTCTTTCTTCTGGTGTCCTTGTATGAGCTCTTGAAATCTCTCATCATTCTCTTGTTCCCTTCTAACTTCCTCTAAAAATTCATTGGTCAACACTATTGTTCCAAAATGTATCCTCTTAGAACCAACTCCTACTGCTAAACTTAAATCTCTGAATTCCTCTATCAGCTTAAGTTCCCTCATCGTCATTCCTGAGATATGTAAACTCTTCCGACTCAAGGCATCGGCTACTACATTTGCCTTCCCTGGGTGATACTGCAACTCAAAATCATAATCCTTTAAAAACTCTACCCATCTTCTCTGCCTCATGTTCATCTCCTTCTGATCAAACAAGTACTTCAAACTCTTATGATCACTAAACATCGTGAAACTTGCTCCATACAAGTAATGCCTCCATATCTTTAGTGCAAATACTACAGCTGCTAACTCTAGATCATGGGTAGGGTAGTTCAACTCATGTGGCCTCAACTGCCTTGATGCATACACCACCACCTTGCGTTCTTGCAACAACACACATCCTAATCCTAACTTTGAAGCGTCACAGTACACTTCAAATTCCTTTTCTGAGTCTGGTAACACTAATACTGGTGAAGTAGTTAACTTCTTCTTCAGATCTTGAAAACTCTCTTCACACTCTTGTGTCCAAGTAAACGGCTGATTCTTCCTAGTTAGTTTGGTCAATGGAGTAGCTATCTTCGAAAATCCTTCTATGAATCTTCGGTAATATCCAGCTAATCCGAGAAAACTACGGACTTCCGTCACAGTCTTCGGTGTGCCCCAAGCAATCACCGCCTCTACTTTACTCGGATCTACTGCTATTCCAGCTTTATTGACCACATGTCCTAGGAATTGCACTGACTCTAACCAGAATTCACACTTCGACAACTTAGCAAATAGCTGTCTATCCCTCAGAATTCCTAGTACTATCCTAAGATGCTCTTCATGTTCCTTCTCACTCCTTGAGTATATCAGGATGTCGTCTATAAATACCACTACAAATTTGTCCAAGTACAGGTTGAAGATACGGTTCATATAATCCATGAATATCGCAGGTGCGTTCGTGACCCCGAACGACATTATTAAATATTCATAGTGTCTATACCGCGTCCTAAAAGCTGTCTTTGGTATGTCCTCTCTTCTAACCCTTATTTGGTGATATCCTGACCTCAAATCTATCTTAGAAAATACCGCTGATCCTTTCAATTGATCTCACTGTCACTTTGTTCAACTGCCTATAATCTACACACAATCTCATACTTCCGTCCTTCTTCTTTACCAATAACACAGGTGCTCCCCATGGTGACACACTCAGACGTATAAATCCCTTTTGCATCACTCCGAGACAATACCGACAATACCTAATTGAAGCATTAACATTCTTTAGTTCTGGTCATCACAATTGATTCCTACCCTTATACTTAAGTGGCAGATTAACCGATTAATCTAATCCAATTTCCCTTAATTCCTACCAATTACCATTGTGCGGAAATAATAAAAGTACTTGCGTCGACTTCAAGTAAAATAAGCATGGGGAAAAAATTCAAGAAAAGACAACTTTATTCACATAGAGCAATAGAAAGCTTAGAGCAAAACTTAGAAAAGGGCTCCGAGGCCTTTTACAAGCTTCAAGAACAAGGCTACAAAGGAAGGAACTCAGGTTCCATGGCTTGATACAAAAGGAAAGCCAAAAACCGAATTTATAGCCAATCTGCCAGCAGGCCAACGCTCAAGCGTTGGGTTCCAACGCTTGAGCGTTGGAAACAACATTGGATTCTCCTCTTCAGACAGAATGTCAACACATGAGCGTTGGGGTGCCAACGCTCAAGCGTTGGGAGCACGGCAGACTCCTCATTTTCTTGTTCTTAACCTTCTCTTTTGATTCCCTTCATCAATGCTTTGATGAGGCTTCATGGTGCCTTCAATAGGGTTCTGAAACAGCTGAAACAACAATTCTCTCCATTAATTATCATTTTGGAACATGTTAAACAAGTTGAATGCTTCATCTCCTCATTCACTCCATATCCATTCAGCCTTTAACCCTTTCCTCATCATCATTTCATCATTACTCCTTCATCAATTCTCATCATCAAATTGTAAGTATAGATAGAAACCTGAGAGGGGGGGTGAATCAGAGTTGCACGATTTTCGCCTTAACAAAATTGTTACTTTCAAGATAATGGTGTTCACAAAACGACAATTGTGATTGCAGTGGAAATAAGGATTGCTTGAAAGTAAAAGATGAAGGATAGAGGAAATCACACACGAAATTTATCCTGGTTCATCTTCTATCCACCGAAGGCTACGTCCAATCCCTCAAGAAACCCCTTGAGGATTTTTCCACTATTGATAAAACTTCTTACAAGTGCTTACACCAAGTACCTTAAGAGTTTCTATCAACAACCCTGAAAGCAAACCACTTTCAGTCCCTGAAAGAAAACCACTTTCAGACAATCAACCTTCATCGAACCCTACGGTGAATCTTTCACTCAACCAGAATGAAGATGAAGAAGAAATTCTAACAGGCTAAATAAATCCTTTAATACAAGAGAGGATTGATTATAGCAGTTATGCTTTTAGGCTCTTAAGCATATGAAGACTCTTTTGATTCTGAGTTCTTCAATATTTGAACAGCATATGTGTTCTTTCACAATGAAGAATATTGAACTCAGAATTTAGGCTCTTTGAAAGTTTAAGAACAAAGCTTAAATGAATATGAAAGAGTAGTTCAAGTGTGTTTTTGGCCTATGTCATGTGTTGTTCGTTTCTAGACTCAAATGGACTATTTATAGGCATAAGGGATCATCCATGAACCAACACAACCATTCCCTAACGATTTGAGACACAATGGTTCATGAAATAATGCAACTTGTCGAGGATGTAATCGATTACAACACTTAGGTAATCAATTACACTAAGTGACCGTTGCTGTTTGAATTTCAAATTCAAACATGTAATTGATTACAAGCAAGCTATAATCGATTACTTGCGTTTGTGTAATCGATTACCTTAACGGTGTAATCGATTACACTCAAGTCCATTTTCCAGAAAATGAAACTTTAAGATACCCTTGAGTTTCTCTACCACTTTTAACTTATGAAAAGGTTAAACTTAAATACTTTTAGATGTCTTAGAGGCTTTATGCTAAAAGAAGCCGTGGAAGCATAACTTTCCTAATTACATAAGACTTAGTTAAACTTGTACCCTTGAGATTGCTTGAGACATGTTGCACCGGTTCTTCTAAGTCTTCTTTTCTTCTTTTTGTTCACGAGTTTGTCATCATCAAAACCTCAGCCAGGGTCAGGAGCAAGACCTTCTTCACAATCTCCCCTTTTTTGATGATGGCAAACACATGCTTTAATCTTTGAAGATCATCTTTGGTTTTCATGTCAGAACTCCCCCTGTCTGATGTTGTGAAGAAGGTCTTGCTCCTGACCCTGGCTGAGGTTTTGATGACGGCAAACTCATCAACAAAAAGAAGAAAAGAAGACTTAGAGGAAACAGTACAACATGTTTATATATCTACCTAAGTCTTAGATAGGTGAGTTATGCTTCTAAAGGTTTCTCTAGTATAAAGGCTCTCTACAACATTAAAGATTATTGAGTTTAACCTTTTCATAAAGTAAAAGAGGTAGAAAAACTCAAGCCGTTCTTAAAGGTTTTCTTTTCTGGAATCTGGACTGAGTGTAATCGATTACACCCTTAAGGTAATCGATTACACATAGGCAAGTAATCGATTACATCTTGCTCGTAATTGATTACATGTTTGAATTTGAAATTCAAACAGCAACGATCACATAGAGTAATCGATTACCTAAGTACATAGAGTAATCGATTACATGCTCGACAAGTTGCATCTTTTCATGAACCTTTGTGTCTCAAACCTTTTGGAAAGGGTTGTGTTGGTTCATGGACGTTCTCTCATGCCTATATAAAGTCCATTTGAGTCCAGAAACATAACACACATGAGAATACACGAATTAGGCCAAAATCTCTTTTATATTGTTCATTCATGTTCATATAGCCTTTGATATACAACTTTCAAAGTGCCTAAGTTCTGAGTTCATATTCTTCATTGTTTAATGAACACTTTTGATGTTCATATCTTGAAGAACTCAGAATCAAAATAGCCTTCTTATGCTTAAGAGCCTTTAAAGCATAATTCTAATGATCAATCCACTTGTATGTTAAAGGATTGATACAGCCAATTGTAAAAATCTTCTTCATCTCATTCTGGTTGAGTGAATATTCACCTTAGGGTTCGGTGAAGGTTGTTTGTTCTGAAAGTGGTGTGCTTTCAGGGACTGAAAGTGGTGTGCTTTCAGGGGCTGTTGAAAGTGGTGTGCTTTCACAGGTTGGTGTTGATAGAAATTCTTAAGGTACTTGGTGTAAGCACTTGTAAGAGATTTTTATCAATAGTGGATAAATCCTCAAGGGGTTTTCTTGAGGGACTGGACGTAGCCTTCGGTGGATTGAAGGTGAACCAGGATAAAGTTCTGCGTGTGCATTCTCCTATTCTTCATCTTTACTTTCAAGAGACGTTTATTTCCGCTGCATTCAATTGTATTTATATTATCTTGAAAGTAAGGTGTGTTAAGGCGAAAATCGGGTAAACCTGATTCACCCCCCCTCTCAGGTTGCTATCTATACTTACAGATGCAACTCCCCCTTTTTGTTCCAGTTGTAGCATTCCTGTAAATGATCTTTACAAGCACAGGACCTTTCTCCCCCTTTTGACTTCATCAAAAAGAGGAAAAGGCCACGAAATATACTGTACAGGCTAACAAGTAATATAACTATTGAAAACATAGGGAGTGGGGGTAAACACGTCATAACTTAAAAAACAAACATCACACCATATATTTATATAGCATAGTTTTGAATAGTGCAGATAATAAGAGTAGTTCAACAACAAAAACACACAAATAAAGATTATTACAGGCCAGGAGTAATAAAATGTCATAGAAATAAAAGGCCTAAAAATTAATGATCAGCAGAGGAATCTTGAGGGTCTACGGAATCCAGCATTTGAATGTCATGGCCATTATCATGGAGCATCCATGAAAGTGCATCAATACCAAAGTTATGAAATAAAACTAGATGAGAGAGAATAGTTGTGTTGACACAGTTGAAAGTAGAAGACCGCACGTCATACAGCCTTGCAATGGGTACTCTAGAGTAGAGGAGGATGCGGGATATGGCAGAAGCATAAGGAAAGGAATCAGCATCATATCTGCACTTTATCATGTGATTCATGACAAGAAAAAAGCCCAGTTGATTTTGTGGCAGTGAATAATACCATATAGAATCTACAACTCCAACTCACTAATGTGAGCAAGATTATCTTCCTGGGGCAAAATGATCTGATGGATGAAGTAGTGGAGCAAGTGGTTGGTTGTTCCGAGGACATCTACATGATAGGAACACGAGGTGGTATGTGGAGGATGAATCTTTTGAAGTTTGGAAGGCCTGAAACGACAAAGGGATTGATAGAACAAATCTTGGTTGTAATCAGGCCAAGGGCAAGGCAGATTGGTGCCTATTTTGGCACCATGAGAGGGAAGACCCAAACACCATCCGAAGGTGGTAAGGGTGTGTTGAATGGTAGTGCCTTTGATAGAACTTTTAAGACCATCTTCCTGAATGTCCAGATTGCAATAGAAAATTTTCACTAGTTCTAGATAATATGGATTGTTCATGGTAATGAACTCCTCAAGAGATTGGTTTCCCAAAAGAGCGGGAAATGTAAAACCTGCCTCGATGAATGAACTTAAGTTACCATATATGGGTTTCCTGATGGTTTGATGCAAAAATCGAGAGACGAATCGAGTTCGCTGTTCTGATGTAGTGAGAAGACGAGATAGGTTCATGGGATGAGGAGGTTTGAATGCCGAAGAGAGAAATGGGGTGGACAACATGTTTGAGTTTAGAAGGAACAGTGTACAAGACTGAAAGTTCAGGGTTTATTAGGCAAGGGTCGAAGATGATAGGAACTTGATTTGTAAGAGGATTCTGATGTAAATGATATGATCTGTTTATATAACTCGAGCATGTAATCGATTACAAAAGTTGGGTAATCTATTACTTGACAGTTTGAGGATTTGAAATTCAAAAAGAATAGGAGGGAAAGGAATTGTAGTTCGAAAATATGGTTGTTTCGACTGTGTAATCGATTACTGCAATTTGGGTAATCGATTATAGACGGTTATGATAAGAATAGAACTACTTTCTTCGAATGGTTAATCGATTACTGATTGTGGTAATTGATTACCTGATTTTTCTGGAAAAGAACGAGGACCAGAACGCCTATGTTAATCGATTACAGGATATTTGGAATGGATTACTTGAAACACTTTTCAAGATCTAGACAATATTTTCCTATGTAATCGATTACCAGATAGATGTAATCGATTACTAAAACAGAAAATTACATACAAAAGCTTATAAATAGATAATCAAACATGTAAGACACATAATCATATATCAGGTTCATCTAATATGCCTAATTCTCTTCTTATTTTAAAGAATGAATCTTTGGGAAGAGGTTTAGTAAATATGTCAGCTAATTGATTATGAGTATCTACAAATGAAATTTCTATATCCTTTCTCATAACATGATCCCGAAGAAAATGATGTCTAATATCAATATGCTTTGTTCTTGAATGCATGATGGGATTTTTAGTAAGATTGATGGCACTTGTATTGTCACATTTGATAGGAATGCAGCCCAACTCTAAGCCATAATCTTTGAGTTGTTGTTTGAGCCATAAATTTTGTGCACAACAACTTCCTGCAGCAATATATTCTGCTTCTACCGTACTTAGAGCAACACATGCCTGTTTCTTACATGACCAAGAAACAAGTGCATTTTCTAGTAAGTGACAAGTACCACTTGTACTTTTTCTCTCAGTTTTGTAACCAGAAAAATATGATTTAGAATATCCAATAAAGTCACAAACACTCCCTTTGGGATACCACAAGCTAACATTTGAAATTCCTTTTAAATATTTGAAAATCTTTTTCACAGAACTCAAATGAGATTCCCTAGGAGATGCTTGATATCTAGCACATATACATACACTGAACATAATATCAGGTCTACTTGCTATTAAATAAAGAAGAAATCCGATCATACCTCTGTATTTGGTAATGTCCACTGGAATCCCGGACTCATCTTGATCTAAATATGTATTTGACCCCATTGGTGTAGTTATGGCTTTGTAATCATCCAAATCACATTTCTTTAAGAGCTCTTTGCAGAATTTGGATTGATTTATGAATATTCCATCTTTAGATTGCTTGATTTGCAATCCCAGAAAGAAGTTTAACTTGCCCATCATAGACATCTCAAATTCTTCTTGCATCACGTTAGAGAATCCCTTGCATAGAGATTCGTTAGTGGAACCAAAAATAATATCATCTACATAAATTTGAACTAATAACGTATTACCTTTGGTTTTCTTGATGAATAGGGTTTTATCAGCCTTACCCTTTTGAAATCCTTTTTCACAAAGGAATGTACTCAATCTGTCATACCATGCTCTTGGGGCTTGCTTGAGACCATAAAGGGATTTCTTCAATTTGAAGACATGTGAAGGATACTTAGGATCTTCAAACCCTGGTGGTTGCTTCACATACACCTCTTCTTGAATATATCCGTTCAGGAAAGCGCTTTTGACATCCATTTGATATAATGGGAAGTCTAAGGAGCAAGCATAAGCCAATAGAAGTCTTATGGCTTCCAATCGAGCAATTGGTGCATAGGTTTCATCAAAGTCAATTCATTCTTATTGATTATAACCTTGTGCTACCAGCCTTGCCTTGTTTCTGAAAATGATACCATTTTCATCCAATTTATTTCTGAATACCCACTTCGTACCAGTAACGTGCTTGTCAATGGGCTTCGGAACCAATTCCCATACTTGATTTCTTTCAAATAGGTTCAATTCTTCTTGCATTTCTACTATCCAATACTCATATTCTAAAGCATCATTGACCTTAGAAGGTTCTGTTTGTGAAACAAAAGCCATGTTCAAGACTGAATCATTCAAACGTAGTCTTGTTGAAACTCCTTTTGATATGTCACCTATGATGTTGTCAATGGGATGGTCCCTATGTGTTCTCCATTCTTTTGGCAACTCATAAGTGGCATCTTCAACTTGTTCAATCGGTTCTGGTTCTTACTCCATTTGCTTTTGATGGTCATCCTTAATTATTTTTTCTTCCTCATCATAATCAGGAAAAGTAGTTTTATCTTCATTGGAGGAGTTAGACTCATCAAATGATACATGAATTGATTCTTCAAAAACTAAAGTTTTCTTGTTGAAGACTCTATATGCTTTGCTTGTCAGAGAATATCCAAGAAATATACCTTCATCAGATTTTTCATCAAACTTACCAAGGTTTTCCTTACCGTTGTTCAAGACAAAGCACTTTGATCCAAAAGCATGCAAATGAGCAATGTTGGGTTTTGTTCCTTTATACAGTTCATAAGGAGTCTTCTTCAGTATTGGCCTTATAAGTACTCTGTTGGATACGTAGCATGCAGTACTTACTGCATCAGCCCAAAAGTATTTAGGGAGATTTGATTCCCTTAGCATGGTCCTTGCTAATTCTTCTAGTGACCTGTTCTTCCTTTCTACAACACCATTTTGTTGTGGTGATCTTGGTGCAGAAAAGTTATGTGAAATTCCATTAGAATCACATAATTCTTGAAATAGATGATTATGAAATTCTCCACCATGGTCACATCTTATAGAAGAAATTTTCAAAGCTTTTTCATTTTGAACAAGATTTTCGTATCTCTTGAATGAATTGAAGGCCTCATTCTTATGAGATAAACTCTATGAAGTTTCCACACACATAAGCAACTCAACTCAGGTTGGGATATGACTTGAAGTATCCTGAGTTGAAGACCAAGGTTGCCTTGGTCTTTGGACGAACTAGATTCAAGTGTGTATAATTTAGTTCTAGTCGCCAAGTTGCTGCGGAAGCAAGGTTCTCTATATATATCTTCAATTGAGTGTCTTCGTATTTTCTCCACAGTAGGAGTGAAAACCTGCCCGCAATGCTTCTTCCTCTCCGGAAAGCACATAACGGCTAATTCTGCATCTCTCAGCAGGCGTAAGTCACGATCAGAGGCTTTTCTGCACGCATAAGATATGATTTGGAAATCATCAGTACTTCTGGGTTGATGTCGCCTGGCTCCATCTTGAGCAAGTAGCTTTGAGCTGGTTTCTTCGTATATAACGTGTAAACCTTCAGCGGTGAGGGCTACTTCGACTCTTTTACCCTAGTGCTTGACAGCTAATGTTCTCCACGTGCCTTGATCAGAATTTTGAATTTCGACCGTTGATATTGTACGATGTGCAGAGATTCTTGTCGTTGATTCCGCGATGTCAGCTTGATTTAAGGAAAAGCAGAGAAATAGTGGGACCAAGAGGTATTGATTTTACTGAGTCCCATATTTCTTTATGTGATTGCCAGGTTTTGATAACCGTGCAGACGGGAATAAAAGTAATTATTCAAAAGAATAATTTCTTTAATATTTCTGTTGACTTGATCTCCTTGAAAGACGTACTCATTTATCTCTGTATCTTTGGCGCGATTTATACTTCGGTGGACGGATTCTTTCGTTTAGCTTTGGTAGACGAAGTCTCCATTTAATGCTTGAAGTTCCGTGATTGGCCCGTATTGCCAAACGAATTTCCTTCAATCAGTTCTTTTCTAAGAAACAGAATATTCTTGTCTGAATTCTTTCTTTCACTGAAGTTCTTCAACGGAGAGATTTGATCCACCACTCCTTTATATGATGCTAGAGAGGTTTCAAGGCAGACGGAGTTTCTTCAAGATTGTTATACTCTTTCACCTTAAAACAATACAGTCTTTGCGTTTAATCTTTGTAGATTCAGGTGAGAAGATTTCCATCAGGTAGTTGTAAGAAGACGCGCAGGTCATTAGTTGATTCATCAGACAATCTTATACTTGAACATCTTTCTTTCTAGCGTCATCAGACTGATTTGTACGAACCGGACGAACTCTTCTGGCAAGCTGATTTCCTTGATAAGGCAATGGTGTTTATTCATTCCTTTCAGAGATGGTTATTCCTGTACATGATAATTTTCACTTATGTTAGAAATTTTTATCTTTAACGTTATTGAAAAGAAATTGTTAATTATCAAAACATAATAATCCATTTAATCTAACAATCTCCCCCTTTTTGATAATGAAAATTTCTTTTGGAAAAGATTCGTTTAAGAATGTAATTAGTCATAAAGCGTTTTGCTGATTTTTCTTCAGAGCATTGCATCCAGAAAAACATAGTTGCCCTTTTTGCAAGTAATACTATTTGAGTGAAAACAGCTGATATTTTGGGTGGACGAATTTATCTTATTTGAGTTTTCGTACCTTTGATCCCCCTAAATGAATTGTCCTAGATAGTGTTTGACTAGTGATCGTTTGCCTAAGTGAGCTTATATCTTATTTGAGTTTTCGTACCTTTGCTCCCCCTAAATGAATTGTCCTAGATAGTGTTTGACTAGTGATCGTTTGCCTAAGTGAGCTTACCTTTGCTCCCCCTAAATGAATTGTCCTAGATAGTGTATGACTAGTGATCGTTTCTCGGAATGAGGTGAGTTTGGTTGTGAAACTGGACTTGTCGGAGCTTCTTGCTGGAATTGAGGGTTCTCTGAAGTTCCATATCTGCTGAGAGTGGCTGCATCATCAGACTGGCTTGAAAGGCTTTTAGGTTGTTGAACATATTCAGGATCAACAATTTTCCTGAACTTCAAAATTCTTGGATGAATATACTTCCCCCATCTTTTAGCACTTTTCTTACAGTTGGGTCTCCATAATGGAGTGCTATAAGGGAGTGGAGAATCACTTCTCAATTTTACTCTGACCCAGTGATGATCATCAATGTTGCACATGACTCCTATGATTGGTGGAATGTAGGCTGGGCCAACTAGTGGCATATAGGTGCAACATTCCTTCAGGCTTAGGGTTACCAGAATAATCTTGAATGTGCAGGCGGCAAGTAGTCCCATGTCAGGAACGGTGAACCACTTAGAGGATGAAGCCACTTCTCCGGGTGATAGGTTCAGAGCCACTTTTATTCTCTCCATATCCCTTGCAGACTCCATTACATCAGCAAGCAATGAGTGGTTGATTCTGAGTTCTTCACTCATTTCGGTCCTGATAGCAGGCCATTCATCCTCACTTACTCCAAGCCACTGTACTATGCAGCGAAAGCCAAAATTTCCATCATCGACTACATCGATAATGTCTTCCACATATTCATGAAACATTGTGGGAACGTATGGAAGATACTTCAAAGAGGATGAGGGTTGATCGTCTTCTGGAGCAACCTTCAAAGGTTCTTTTCTTTCCTTCCTGATCAATCTGGCTATTGGCAAGATATCTTCATCATCTCCAGACGGAGTTGTGTTTTGCCTGGATACTTCCTTTACAAGACGTCTTCTTTTTGCTGGGGGTGCTTGTGTTGGTAGGGCATTGAGCTGTTCATCTGATTTTGAAGCATCAAGCTTCTTGGCTAGTGATGGTGTTGTGGGGATAGTTTGTTTTCTAGCTCTTGAGGCTCTTGTTCTTGGAGGAGATGGTTGAACTTCCTTTCTTTGAACAACTTCTTTATTGTCTTCTACTTGCTTTCTTTCCCAACTAGATAGCAAATTCTTCGGAACCTTGGAGATGTCAATCTTTAGATTCATTCGCTTAACATCTCCAAATCGAATAGGAGTTGGGTAGATGTAATCCTGAGTCATGAACTCACTCTGGAGTTTTTCATCTGTTACCAATCCCTTCATACCCATAATTTTAGTAATGAGATACCCATAAGGAAGGTTTGTTACCGGACTTTCAATCGTCCCTGCCATGTGATAAAAGATTAGTGTTGGAAGGTTGATCTTATGCATGTGACTCATTTGGTAGAGCGCCCAGTGAGCCATCTTGTTCACAAGATCTCTGGCTCCTTCTTTGGGGATGACTACCTTACTGAGAACAGCGTGAGGGAACTTGAATTCTTCTTTCAGGTTGTTGACAGCGTTCCCATGTACCTTTAGGTTTTCCTTCCAGATGCAGTCACCATCTATAGTAGAGGTTTCCCACTTCGAGGAATAGTGAACTCCGTCCTTCACATCCGCGTCTAGTGCCAGGGCAATGTCACTAGGACAGATTTCTGTTATCACCCTTGAGCACCTGCTTGTGATTGTTTGTGAGTTTGTTTTTACAGCACACTGGTAGAATTCCTTCACCAGCGGTTCAAGAACAGGTGTCTCTGATACTTTCATAAGCTTTTCCCAATCTTGGAAGAGAACATAATTCAGTCCAGCAACCCTTGCATACTGAAATCGGTTCAGATCAAGATATCTAGGAGACACCAATTCCCGTTCTCCTAAGTCAGCAATTTTCTGTGCCGCAATCTTCGAGACTTGTTCAAGTCGGTTTGCTTCAACGTTCTTCTTTCTCAGTTGAAGAATGGTTTCTTGTTTATGAGTGAGTTTTGCTTTTACAGCGGTCTGCTTCTTGGGTGCCATTTGAGAATTCTGCAGAAGGAGATTAAAGAATACAGGCAAAGAGTAACAAGAAATCTAAAATGCAATCGTGATGTGAGTGTGAGACCTTTTGTTTTTGTTTAAGTTGATTGGGAACCGGACAATTTTTGCTGGTTTAATGGGATGAAATGATTGCACATCATTCGACTCGAGATATTCGGGATCACATGCGTATTTAATAATAATAGGAAAATGTGCAGTTATGGCAGTTGAGAATTTAATGCGTGTTGCAGACGCTTTTATCAGTTGAAACGATACAGCTGTTTACCTGTGGCCCCAGACGAACTATTTTGGTAGTGTCCTTTCGAGTGGGCCTGGACGTTCTCACGTTGACGTGTACCTATCAGACGGTGATTTCCTTTATTAGCTGACACGTGTTTTTGGATTATCCATCAGTCTTTCTCCTTCTTTTGATTTCAGTGCTTTGTCAGATTCTCCCAACTTTCCTCCTTAGAGAACTTCTTTCCTATGAGTTCCTGCAGTATGGGTTTATAGTATGCTTTGTGTGGTACCCAGATTTCAGCTGAGTCCAGTGGGTTAGTGAGTTACTCACAGAGGTGTGAGGGTTACGCTTGTGAAATTTCAGGACTTGAAAGATTATGCAAGCATATGAATGTGTATATATAAGTGTGGTCATACATAAAGGTAATTGAGTGATTTTAATAATTCTTCAGAGAGAGAGACTTATAAAGATTTGAGAATTTACACAGTTTCAGTTTCTTTCAAATGACTGGTAACTTGTCACTTAATCGACTTTAAACAGAGAAGAAGAAATGAGCAGTATTGAATGTTTATAAGATCAGAGTTACCTCACTTGTACTTCTTGTAGCTACATAGCTTATCCTCCTAAAAAAAATGTGCTTGATAGTAGTAAGAGTGAGCGCCCTTGCTTGTTTCTTCTTCTTGGATCAGCATGAGTTTCTTTCCTTTTTATCTTCACTTCCTGTAGACCACAATTTGTTCTTTTCTTAAATAAGTTTCCTTGTCATGTTCTCCTGACATTGTGTAGTGGGTAGAGATTGCATTTGGTTGAGAACATCTTGTGCTTCCTTGGATCTTTGTACTCTCCATCTGTTAAGATGTTAGTATTTTTCAGAGAGTTTAGGCTCTGATACCAAATGAAGGTGCCGAAAAAACACAAGAAAGGGGGGGTTTGAATTGTGTGACCCATTTTTCAAATTTCGTTTGAAGATATTAGTTTAATGACCATCTATTAGGAGTTATTTATTTTACACTTTAAAGTCTTTTATGACACAAGTATGTTCTTAAAATAATTTATTTATGAAAGTATGAACTAAAGTGTAATGTGTAAGCAATAACAGTATGAAAGTAAAGCACACGAAGTTTTTATCCTGGTTCACCCTCATAATCGGCAGGGCTACGTCCAGTCCATGGCTTCACCAATATTTCCACTATTTCAACAAATAGTACAAGTATTATCAGGGACTCCTCAGTATTATTAGGACTTCTCCTCACAAGTATTGTTAGGACTTCTCCTTACAAGTATTGTCAGGACTTCTCCTATCACCTTTTTCAGGATTTTTCTTTTCTACGATAATCTCTTCTTGATAAGAGTGGGTAGAGGAAATGAAGCTTATAGAACAGAGAGATCATAAGCAAGTTGATCTCTTGTTCTAAGTTAAGTGTGTGAGATATAATGAGAGATAAACTCTATGAAGTGTCCACATACATAAGCAACTCAACTCAGGTTGGGATATGACTTGAAGTATCCTGAGTTGAAGACCAAGGTTTCCTTGGTCTTTGGACGAACTAGATTGAAGTGTGTATAATTTAGTTCTAGTCGCCAAGTTGCTGCGGAAGCAAGGTTCTCTATATATATCTTCAATTGAGTGTCTTCGTATTTTCTCCACAGTAGGAGTGAAAACCTGCCCGCAATGCTTCTTCCTCTCCGGAAAGCACATAACGGCTAATTCTGCATCTCTCAGCAGGCGTAAGTCACGATCAGAGGCTTTTCTGCACGCATAAGATATGATTTGGAAATCATCAGTACTTCTGGGTTGATGTCGCCTGGCTCCATCTTGAGCAAGTAGCTTTGAGCTGGTTTCTTCGTATATAACGTGTAAACCTTCAGCGGTGAGGGCTACTTCGACTCTTTTACCCTAGTGCTTGACAGCTAATGTTCTTCACGTGCCTTGATCAGAATTTTGAATTTCGACCGTTGATATTGTACGATGTGCAGAGATTCTTGTCGTTGATTCCGCGATGTCAGCTTGATTTAAGGAAAAGCAGAGAAATAGTGGGACCAAGAGGTATTGATTTTACTGAGTCCCATATTTCTTTATGTGATTGCCAGGTTTTGATAACCGTGCAGACGGGAATAAAAGTAATTATTCAAAAGAATAATTTCTTTAATATTTCTGTTGACTTGATCTCCTTGAAAGACGTACTCATTTATCTCTGTATCTTTGGCGCGATTTATACTTCGGTGGACGGATTCTTTCGTTCAGCTTTGGCAGACGAAGTCTCCATTTAATGCTTGAAGTTCCGTGATTGGCCCGTATTGCCAAACGAATTTCCTTCAGTCAGTTCTTTTCTAAGAAACAGAATATTCTTGTCTGAATTCTTTCTTTCACTGAAGTTCTTCAACGGAGAGATTTGATCCACCACTCCTTTATATGATGCTAGAGAGGTTTCAAGGCAGACGGAGTTTCTTCAAGATTGTTATACTCTTTCACCTTAAAACAATACAGTCTTTGCGTTTAATCTTTGTAGATTCAGGTGAGAAGATTTCCATCAGGTAGTTGTAAGAAGACGCGCCGGTCATTATTTGATTCATCAGACAATCTTATACTTGAACATCTTTCTTTCTAGCGTCATCAGACTGATTTGTACGAACCGGACGAACTCTTCTGGCAAGCTGATTTCCTTGATAAGGCAATGGTGTTTATTCATTCCTTTCAGAGATGGTTATTCCTGTACATGATAATTTTCACTTATGTTAGAATTTTTTATCTTTAACGTTATTGAAAAGAAATTGTTAATTATCAAAACATAATAATCCATTTAATCTAACAAGGGTTAGGGTTTAGGGGTTAAGGGTTTAGGGTTTGGGTTTGAGCTTGTGGTTTAGGGTTTAGAGTTTGCGGTTTTGAGGTTCAGGGTTTTGGGGTTAAGAGTTTGGGGTTTAGGAATAAGGGTTTAAGGTTTAGGATTTAGAGTTTGGGATTTAGGTTTTGGGGTTTAGGGTTTAGGTTTCTGGGTACAGGGTTAGAGGTTAGGGTATTTTGGGTCTTAGGGTTAAGGTTTAGGGTTTTGGGGTTTAGGGTTTGGAAATAAGGGTTTGGTAGGCATCTTTAACAAGGAAGGAAATATAATGCCAGGAAAAGTTGCGCTCCTTTGACATTGATGGTTGAACTCGGAGTAGAGGCTTGGGGCACGATGCTAGAAATGAAGAACATTGAAGATGATTCGGTCTCCTTGGCCAGATCTGCCAGATCTGAAGCAACATGTAATGGAAAATATGCATATTTTTGGGTTTTGGGTGCCTGGGCGTGTTCTGCAGTGGGAGGCTGCTTCAGGGACTTTCTTTCTACCATTAGCGGCTTAGAGGCCTTACGGCTATATGGGCATGAGTTTAGAGGATAAAGCTTGAGTTTAGAGGAACGTCGACAAGAGTTTCCCCTCTATTCATGAATCTCAACTGGAGGTAAGGGTGAAAGCTATCTAAAGAAAAGGGAGCTTCTGCCATGGGAGAAAAGAATGAAGAAAAAGAAACCATGGATTCAGACTGGCTCTGATACCATGTTAAGAACGTTGTGAAGGGGCATTCATGAAAGGGACAAATAAAAGAAGGTTTGAGGAATCGAAGACACTCTGAATCCAAGGTTCTTGTGTATTTTCTATCCTGTTTATTCACGATTTCAAACTCTGTATTTAAACTATTTATATAGAGTGAAAGACGATATTGAAATCATAATGACCGTTCCGGATATCCCGAGGTCAACATTTACATTGGGAATGTAAACTACAATAAACAATAATAAATACAAGATAAGATAAGGTAGAATCCTAACTAATCAGGGATTGCCATTATTACAAGATAACAAGCGCTACGGCTGACGTGTACTCAGACGACATGTCTAGTCAGACGATTATCTTGGCTTTGGTAGACAATCCATTGTTCCAACATCAAAAGATCCCCATCAGACAATCCGTTGTTGATCTTCTTTACAAATCACAGACGATGACGTGATTGTTTCTGCACACCTTCAACAGGAGACGGTTCTTATCTCTAACATAAACCAAGTGACAAAACCCATAGGGCAAGGGAGGCGGTGAGGAAAAGGAGAAGGCGATTCGTCAAGAAACAACGAAGTTGCTGGAATGACGTTTCATACAGGAAATACAGTATCCAACTTGGTTGGAAAATGTTGTAATGGTAAAAAAGGCAAATGAAAAATGGTGCATGTGCGTAGAGTATACTAGCCTTAATAGGGCATGCCCCAAGGATTCTTACCCATTGTCAAATATAGAGAGATTGGTGGATGAAGCCTCTAGACATAGAATGTTAAGTTTTATATATACCTACTCAGGTTATAATCCAATAAGAATGCGCCCTTCAGATGAAGACAAAACGACTTTCATGACTGCGCAAGTCAATTATTGCAGCAAAACAATGCCTTTTGGGCTCAAGAATGCAGGGGCGACTTACCAGCAGCTCATGGATCGGGTCTTCAAGGATCAGATTGGGAGGAACATGGAAGTATATGTGGATGACATGATAGTGAAGACCAAGTAAGGCGGACAACACTGCGTAGACTTGGCAGAGGCCTTCAGAGAAATCAGAAAACACGATATGAGGTTGAATCCCAAAAAATGTTCATTTGGAATTCAAGGAGGAAAGTTTCTTGGATTCATGATTATATCTAGGGGAATTGAGGTGAATCCTGATAAGCGCAAGGCGATCATAGAAATGGTAAGTCCAACTACAATGAAGGAGGTACAAAGACTAACCGGGCGGTTAGGGGCTTCGGCAAGGTTCATGACAACTTTAGGAGAGAAGGGAGCTCCATTTTTCAAATGTTTTCGTAAGAGTGTACCTTTTGAATGGACCCCGGAGTGTGAAAGGGTGTTCAGTAATTTGAATAGATATGGTTCCTTCAGCTGTATTTGGTCGTGACGGACACGGCGGTTAGCACGGTGCTAATGCAGGAAATAGAGAAGCAACAAAAGATAATATATTTTGTGAGACACACATTCTAGGTGTAAGTACAGATAGCAACCTAAGAGGGGGGTGAATTAGGTTCTCACATTTTTTTGCCTTATTGAAATCGAATTACTTTCAGTTTGATCAGAATCACAATTGACAATTGTAAATGCAGCAGAATTATAACTTGCTGAAAGTAAAAGATAAGGGATAAGAGAACCACACAAGGATTTTATCCTGGTTCACCTTCAACCACCGAAGGCTACATCCAGTCCCCCGTTCAGACTTGGGGATTTTTCCACTATTGATACAAAATTCTTACAAGCACTCACACCAAGAACCTTAAGAAATCTTATCAACATTCAGAAAGCACACCACTTTCTGAATACCACCATTCACCGAACACTACGGTGAATTTCACTCTAACCAAGAATGAAGATGAAGAAGAGTTTTACACACCTGAGTCAATCCTTCAATATTCGAGTGGATTGAACATGAAAGTTATGCTTTAGGCAATCACATATGAAGGCTTTAACAATTCTGAGTTCTTAATGTTTGAACAACATAAGTATTCTTTTGAAAATGGGATCGGAGATTATAAACTCATAATGATTGCTCTAATGAATATGAAAATTGTGTGCTGAGTTCTGAGCATCATTGGACTATTTATAGGCACTAGAGGTCGTCAATGGACCATCACAAGGCTTCCCAAACGTTTTAGAACGCATTGGTTCATGAAAAGACACATCTGCAAACCTGGTAATCGATTACATTAAATAGGGTAATCGATTACGCTATTTAGTCGTTGCAGTTTGAATTTCAAATTCAAACATGTAATCGATCACAAGCTTTGTGGTAATCGATTACTTGCCTATGTGTGGTGTCAGCACCCAATTTTGTCCGGGTCTTTTATTTCTTTCTTTCATTGTGTTTCATTTTATTAAAAATGAAAATAAAAATAAAAATAGTTAGCTAATTAGTTAGTGAAAATATAAAAAAAATAAGGCGCTTAGATTAATTGAGTTTTTTTTTGTTACTTTAGTTTCTCAAAAAAAAATTAAAAAAATGGGCCAAACTGGCCCAATGTAACACCCCAATTTTGGATTGAGGGATCACAATATAATTACGCGGAAATAAGTTTCTTAAAAACCTCTCAAAAGAGTCACTCAATTACTCTTCAAAACCAAAGGCGTCGCTCAAATAAATACTTAAAATACCATAACCCATAAATCATTATAATCTAGCGGAATAATTAAAAATAAGTAGTGACAACATATCTTCTAAGTCAAAAACAAAAAAAAACAAAACAGAAAAATAAAATTCCAAGTCCTTCACGCTTCAGCTCCATCAATCTCCCAAAATCACTCAATGCGCTGCTTATCTGTGGCGTTAAGCGCCCAAGAAAAACACACAAACAAAACAAGAAAGGGTTAACTTCGAAAAGTAAAAATATTAATCACCATTATGTGATAATTAAAAGAAAACAGCACTAAATACAGCATACAAAAATATTAATCACCATTATGTGATAATTAAAAGAAAACAGCACTAAATACAGCATACAAAAATATTAATCACCATTATGTGATAATTAAAAGAAAACAGCACTAAATACAGCATACAGCAGAATACAGTAGCAACAAATACAGTAAACAGATTACTGTACGAAATCAGGATACAGCAGTGGCATAAAACAGAAACAGGACGCAGCAGTATTAAAATACAGTAACAGAACAGATACAGCAGAAATAAAATACAGCAGTGAGAACAGAACAGCAGGAACAGCAATACAGAACAGCAGTTTTACAAAAAACAGAAAACAGAATGGAATACAGCAGTATAATATTCAGCAATAACAACCTCAAGGTTCAATAACATCCTCTTGAATAGCAATCAACTTCACTTATAATACCACAAGAAAATCAGAGCATGTTATCAATCAAGTCATGAAATAATAGTTAGTTCCTACGTAACTATATGCATAAATCTATGGCCAAGTTTTGCTCCATCGAGCAGGACAACCCCGTGGGACAAATATCCACCACGTTGCCCTAATAAGGGAGATCACGCGGGACAAATATCCGCCACATCTACCCTCCGGATGATCCCACGGGACAACTCCCCGTCACATCATACCAAAACACCTAGTGATGCATGTGATTATGACAATATGATCCTCCAAAATAAACGAACCAACAGTTCTTGAAACATTGTCATACAACCGCACATGCTCATATAAGATCTCAATCAATTCGAACCACATGTTATACAGTGTCAATTCCAAATTCTCATTTCTCATTATCATTAGGTCTCAATTAGAACATCTACCACAACAAGTAGCAAAATTATCAAGCCTGAGTTCAATCAAATATTCAAAACAGGATTAAAACACTCACAAACGACAACCGGTTACTAAGAAAGAAGTTACCCTTACCTTCTCGGGTTTCGCATCCAATTCCAAGTTCAACCTATTATTTAATAAGTAAAAGCCTAAATTAATATCTCATAAAAGAATGGAAGGAAAAATCCCTGAAACCAATTAATTCACAAAAAAACAGAAAACAGCACTGGGCTGGCAGGGGCCCAGCGCTTGTGCGCTGGGATGCCAACGCTCATGCGTTGGCTCCCTGCCTGGGAAATAATTCCCAGCGCCCAGGCGTTGAGGTGTCAACGCTCATGCGTTGGCCCTCTGTTCAGGGCGACCAGAATGTCATTTTTCCACTGTTTTAAGTCCCAAAAGTGATTTTCATGACGAATCTTTACCAGAATCAATTCCTAAAAATTATACATCATTTCCCAGAGTCCTAACATGTTAAAACAATTATTTCCTCACTTCGTTCTCCAATTTAAATTAAGTGGTGAATATAAGGGTTTCAACATTAGAGAGCAAGTTTGTCAAAACTATCCTAACCACATGCCAATCTATTGTGGGGAGGAGGTACCAACCTAGAATTTTGACACTTTTCAGAGAAGGATGATGGTCCACTCTGAGTTCTTGTCCCAGTCGTCTATGGCAACGGCGATGGCGACGGCGAATTCCAAACACTGAACTTGGGGTGACGAAAATCCTTGATAGAACCGGGAAAACAAGACAGCAAGAGAGGCATAAGAATTTACTCAGAACATGGTTCATCAACCACGAAATTCATGGAGTTCAGGGGTAAAAATTTCTTACCGTGAACTACAACCAAAAGGAAAAGAAGGTCCTTGTGCTACCTAGAGAGTGGTTCAAAACAGCAGCAGGGAAAGTGTGAGAAACTCGAGTAGAGCAGCACCTATGAGAAGAAATTATTTGGCTTGTCTTCCTCCCTCAATAAGGAAGGTTCAACAGCAACAGAGGTAGGAAACAGGGGAACCTTGAAGCAGAACGCAGCAGCAGAAACAGGAACGTGCAGCAGCTCTTTTGACGGCAAATAGGAGAAGTTTTGTTTTAGGGTGTAAGCTGGTTGTGTGCCCCTTTATGAGCACGAATTTTACCCTAAAATATCTCTCAATATCTCAGCAATAACCACCCATGATTCCCTCAATCTTTCCCTTAATTATCTCCTCACACAAGTTCAAATTTAAATTTGAAAAAAATCAGATTTTTTTTCTGTTAAAAAAAAGAGCTGTTCGAAAATTATAGATTTTATAAAAGAAATCAGAAATCTCCCTCCCTTGGTTTCGAACCTTAGTCTTGTAAATCAAATGCTTAAGTCTCAACCACTAAGCCACAACTCATCTTGTTGCAAGTAAGCAAATAAATTCCCTTAAACCAAGGGCCAGAACACAATATCAATAATTAAAGTATCAAATCTTAATTATCCTAAATTCCAAGGTCAAATGCAACTACAAATATTTGAAAGTACCAAAGTGTAACAAAGAAAAATAGAGGGTCTTACACCCAAAACAAACCCCAGGGGTATTTCTGTAATTTCTGCCTCACTCAAACCCTAGTTCTACCCTATTTAAACCAACCCCTCACACAAACCCTAACACTCACCATTCATTAGCCTCCACACTCCAAAAAAACAAAAAAAAAAACAAAAAATCTGCAGCCTTTTTTCCTCTCCAAAACCCTAATTTCCCTCTCCACACACATCCATCAACAGCCTCCACTTTCTTCTCTCAACCTCCAACCCTAACAACCACGTTCACCCCTTCTTCCATACCCGGCCGCCGCCACCTCTTCCCCACACCACAATCACCGTCGCTCCCCTTCCCTCGTACCACGACCACCACCGTTCCTCTCCTTCACGCATCATCATCCTCGCGCCGCTGTCCCTCCTTCGGCCTCCAGCGCCACCGCTCCTCCCTCAAGCTCCCTGGCCGCCGTTGCAACACCACCACCTTACCGCTCCAAGCCCCACCATCATCCTCAACAGAACCAATGTACTGCTCCTTTTTTTTTCTTTTTGGAGTTTTTTTTTGTGTGTTTTGTTTTGTTGTTTTTTTTTTCTTTCCTTTTTTTCCCTCTGATGGTACCAGCTGCATGCCTTTGGGTTTTTATTTTTTTATTATTATTGTTTTTTTATTTTTTATTTTGCTTGTAAGTCCACGATATAAGGACTTTTATATTTTTTCCATCTTTATTGCTTTCTTATTCTTAATATGTTGATTAAAAATAAGTAATAATAAAAAACTAAAAAAAAATATAAAAAAAAGTAAAAAAATATTTTCAAAATAAAATATAAAAACATTAAAAAAAATCAATTTAAACCCTCAGAACTACGTGGCCTTGATATTCCATTTGAGGGGGGAAGTACGTAGGACTAGTTTCCCACCTATCAGGCTAAATAAAATAAAAATAAATATTTTTGTTTTGTAAATAATCTCATTTTCTTTTTTTGTAAATAGTTAATCTCAAAATAATAATAAATAAATCTTCTTTTAATGATTTTTGCACAATCAATCTTTGGTACCGTCTTTGACGGGCGCCGTGGGGTTCTAACACCTTCCCCTCGCGTAATCGACTCCTGAACCTAGATTTTAGGTTTCGTAGACCTCTTGTTTAGATTTTGGGTTTTCTAGCGTTTTCCTCTTAAAAACGTTAGTGGCGACTCTGTCTGTGCTTATTTGTTTTTTGCGCCGTCCCCGTCGTGACCCCGGTTGCGACAGATGGCAACTCTGCTGGGAACTTTTGAGAGTCAGGCCTATATGATTGGTTGTGCATTTTCTTATTTTTCTTTGTTTATTTCATCTTATTATTTATTTCTTGTCTTTTTTGTATATATCTTTATTTTTATCTTGTATATATCCATTCTTTTGATTCTATTATATTTATTGTGCATTTTTTTGTTTATTTTTTCTTGCTTTGTTTTATCTTATTATTTGTTTCTTGCCTTTTGTATATATTTCCTTATCTTGTATACGCGTCAAATAGTTCGTTCATCAGATCATAGTGTCTACGCGTCAAATAGTTCGATCATCGGATCCTTGTCTGTGTGACGAGGGTAATCTGAGAACCTTTAGCAATGTGAGATCTAGATCCATTCCCAATTACTACACTAGTTGCTAACCCTAGTTTGTCGCTTGTATTAGGTTTCTCCATCTCTAGAATAATTTGACCTTTATGGTTAAGAAAATAAGTCTTTAATTGGGGGTTCCTTCTCTTTCGGAGTTCCCCATTTTTCCTGTCTCTGTAAATAAATTCTTTTTTATAAAAAAAAAATCTACAAAAAAAACCTTTTGTACATATCCCTTCCACTTATCATTCTTCTTTTTTTCTTATTTTCAATTTCTATCTCTTTTTTGTTTTTAAAAAAGAAATTCTAAAAAAATGTTTTCTTCCTTCGCTTTTATTTTATTTTTTAATTTTCACCATTGCATCATAACGTTCAATTTGAGGTTCATTTTCATTCGCCCTAATTCCTTCATTCACATCCCATAATTTCTCATCTCTTTCATTTCTACAATTAACCTTTACTTTTATGAACCTCAAGTTCTTTCTAATCCACACTTGCCTCATCCATTCACTTATCCCCTCCTTCATTAACCATCTTTAAACACCCATTTCTCAAACCCCCAATTTTGGAAGTCATGGACCGATGCTGAAGAGAGCGTTACAAAAATTGGAGATCATTTCTTGTGTCTCATCATCCTAAAAAAAAAAAAAAAAAAAGGAAAAAAAGTAAAAAAAAAAAGGGAGCAAATTTGCAAAGTCTAGAACCTTTGTCCTAAAGTTAAATCTTCTGAAAAGGAGCAATCAATTTTTGAAATGAAGTTTGGCCATTCTTTCTCTATCCAAAAAAAATATTATCCCTTGATACCCACTTTGAGCCTAAAAATAAAAAATTTTCTTCATTTAACCCTGGACAAGGATCACCCCTACACTGGGGGCTAGTGCAATAATTCTCCATTCATATGACTCATTTCACTGGAGCTGATATCCTATCTGTTTCACTTGTCACCCTACATCGAGGGCCAGCCCAGTTTGAGTATTTCTCTAGAAGTGTTCATGAATTTCCCCAACACAAGGGGGCTTTTTATAATGTTTGAAGACAGTTAAATCATTCTTCTGCTATCAAAAAATTCAAAAAAAAAGAAGAAGAAAGAAAGTATAAAAGGAAAATGGAAAATCAAAAAAGAAAAAAAAATGAAAAAAAGCAAAAATGCAGAGAATGAAAAGGAATATTGTTTGAATCCATCACATTGCACTAGAGATCCTTTGTCCTAATTAACCCTTAAACACTTTCTTTGAGCCTTTATACCCTTTCTTTCGTCACCCGTTACCCCCTAGCCACATTACAAGCCAATAAAGTCCATCCTGATCAAATATTGATTGCTCTTATTTTCTTAAACTTTGATTTTTGGACAATGAGTTTACACTTGTGTGTTTTTTCTCCTTAAAAAAAATTTTCAGAAAAAAGAGGAAAGAGAAAATTGGAGTAATGAGACATATATTCTTCCTTGATTGAAGATGGGCCTGAAGCAAGTGAGGCTCCGGGTTCGCCCCTCTTCCATGACAGATCTTCAAATTGATGCTTGTCGCACTTAGGGCTTTCCGCCTTTTCTCTCCTCTCAGCACAATAAAAATGATAAGCATTTGTTCCTTACATTGATGCCAGACTTGGGGGCTTGTTACAAGCCTAATCTCCATTACCCTCCACAAATCTTGTTCCATTTCTTCCATCCAATACCCATCCTTTCATCCACTAGCTTTGACTAGTGTTGTGCTGCAATGGTGAAGATAAAATCTTTTGAAAATCACAAATCTGTTTGTTTGAAAATCTTTTAACTCTTTTTTCTCACATGATCATTGAAGAATTCAAAAAAATCTCTTGCACTGCTAGGTATTTCTGCCTAGTTCTCTCTTTCAGGGCATGGCCCACAGATATCTATTCTCATATTTTCTTTTTCAAGGTATTGTGACGCCCGCTAGGTATTGTGACGCCTAGTTTCTTTCTCTTTAAGGGTATTGTGACGCCTGCTTGGTATTGTGACGCCAAGTTTTCTTTTTTAGGGTATTGTGACGCCCGCTAGGTATTGTGACGCCCGCTAGGTTTCTTTCTCTTTAAGGGTATTGTGATGCCCGCTTGGTATAGTGACGCCAAGTTTTCTTTTTTAGGGTATTGTGATGCCCGCTAGGTATTGTTACGCCTAGTTTCTTTCTCTTTAAGGGTATTGTGATGCCCGCTTGGTATTGTGACGCCAAGTTTTCCTTTTTTAGGGTATTGTGAAGCCCGCTAGGTATTGTGACACCTAGTTCTTTCTCTTTAAGGGTATTGTGACGCCCGCTTGGAATTGTGGCGCCAAGTTTTCTTTTTTAGGGTATTGTGAAGCCCACTAGGTATTGTGACGCCTAGTTCTTTCTCTTCTAGGGTATTGTGACACCCGCTTGGTATTGTGACACCAAGTTTTATCTTTTAGGGTAACCAACCCCTACACACTTTTAGGGTAACCAACCCCTAGGCTCTTTTAGGGTAACCAACCCCTGCACTATTTCAGGGTAACCAACCCCTGCACTATTTTAGGGTAACCAACCCCTGCACTCTTTCAGGGTATCCAACCCCTGCACTTTTTCAGGGTATCGAACCCCTGCCCTCTTTCAGTTATTTCATGATTTTTTATCCACCCATTGATGGGCTCCGGATCTGGCATCTTTGTTATTCTTCTTCTGTTTGTTTGTGTGGCCAAAATTGGCTGCTTTTGAATTTGCTTTAACTTTCTCACCGAAAGTCAAGCAAATGGGGGCTGCTGTCAGCACCCAATTTTGTCCGGGTCTTTTATTTCTTTCTTTTATTGTGTTTCATTTTATTAAAAATAAAAATAGTTAGCTAATTAGTTAGTGAAAATATAAAAAAATAAGACGCTTAGATTAATTGAGTTTGTTTTTTTTATTACTTTAGTTTCTCAAAAAATAAAAGTAAAAATAAAATAATAAAAAATGGGCCAAACTGGCCCAAAACAAACCCCAGGGGTATTTCTATAATTTCTCCCTCACTCAAACCCTAGTTCTACCCTATTTAAACCAACCCCTCACACAAACCCTAACACTCACCATTCATTAGCCTCCACACTCCAAAAAAACAAAAAAACAAAAAACAAAAAATCTGCAGCCTTTTTTCCTCTCCAAAACCCTAATTTCCCTCTCCACACACATCCATCAACAACCTCCACTTTCTTCTCTCAACCTCCAACCCTAACAGCCACATTCACTCCTTCTTCCATACCCGGCCGCCGCCACCTCTTCCCCACACCACAACCACCGTCGCTCCCCTTCCCTCGTACCATGACCACCACTGTTCCTCTCCTTCACGCCGCACCATCATCCCAGCGCCGCCGCACCACACACCTCTTCCCCACACCATAACCACCGTCGCTCCCCTTCCCTCGTACCACGACCACCACCGTTCCTCTCCTTCACGCATCATCATCCTCGCGCCACCGTCCCTCCTTCGGCCTCTAGTGCCGCCGCTCCTCCCTCAAGCTCCCTGGCCGCCGTTGCAACACCACCACCACCTTACCACTCCAAGCCCCACCATCATCCTCAACAGAACCAGTGTGCTGCTCCTTTCTTTTCTTTTTGGGTTTTTTTGTGTGTTTTGTTTTGTTCTTTTTTTTTTTCTTTCCTTTTTTTCCCTCTGATGCTACCGGCTGCATGCCTTTGGGTTTTGATTTTTTTATTATTATTGTTTTTTTATTTTTTATTTTGCTTGTAAGTCCCCGATATAAGGACTTTTATATTTTTTCCATCTTTATTGCGTTCTTATTCTTAATATGTCGATTAAAAATAAGTAATAATAAAAAACTCAAAAAAAAAAAATATTTTCAAAATAAAATATAAAAACATTAAAAAAATCAATTTAAACCCTCAGAACTACGTGGCCTTGATCTTCCATTTGAGGGAAGTACGTAGGATTAGGTTCACACCTATCAGGCTAAATAAAATAAAAATAAATATTTTTGTTTTGTAAATAATCTCATTTTCTTTTTTTGTAAATAGTTAATCTCAAAATAATAATAAATAAATCTTCTTTTTAAATAATAATTCTTTTAATGATTTTTGCACAATCAATCTTTGGTACCGTCTTTGATGGGCGCCGTGGGGTGCTAACACCTTCCCCTCGCGTAACCGACTCTCGAACCTAGATTTTAGGTTTCGTAGACCTCTTGTTTAGATTTTAGGTTTTCTAGCGTTTTCCTCTTAAAAACGTCAGTGGCGACTCTGTCTGTGCTTATTTGTTTTTTGCGCTGTCCCCGCTGCGACCTCGGTTGCGACATGTGGTAATCGATTACTCAAATCGTGTAATCGATTGCACTTAAGTCCAAATTCTAGTTTGTTAAACTTTAAGCCCTAATTGAGTATTTCTACCATGTTTTAATTATGAAATCATGTTATACTCCATTATTCAATTGTCTATGAGCCTTCATAAGTAAAGCAACCTTAAAAGCATAACTTACCAAGATATCCAGACTTAGCTAAATCTAGAACCCTTTGGATAATCTTTGAAGTCCGTTGAGCTGGTTCTTCTAAGTCTTCTTTTCTTCTTTTTGTAATGTATGTTTGTCGTCATCAAAACTTCAGCCAGAGTCCAAGAACGAGACCTTCTTCACAATCTCCCCCTTTTTGATGATGGAAAACTCACATCTTGAAAGTTGAAGATCATTTGCCTTAGGCTTTGCGTAAGTCATGTTGGGATTCCCCCTATCATGTGTAATGTTGGGACTCCCCCTATCATGTGTAATGTTGGGACTCCCCTTATCATGTGTAACTCCCCCTTTTTGTTCCACTTGTTGCATATCATGTAAAATGATAAAAACAACACAGGACCTTTCTCCCCCTTTTGACATCATCAAAAAGAAGAAAAGGCCAAGCCACATATGATAACACAAGTAGTATAAACATGCCAATCATAGGGAGCTATGCAAAGCAATCTGGATAATATGATAATTCAAACATAAATATAGTAGCAAACAAACATACAAGTTAAGTAACGTTAAACTAAACTATTACAGACCAACAGGAAATTGTCATAGTAGTTAAAGTCATAACAATCTAAAAATCAGCAGGATCTTCAGACATGTCTGACAGATGTAAAAGTGAAGTAGGACTGCGTGCTCTGAGTTGGTCGATGTCATGTCACAACGGGGCATATATGGACTCTAACCGACCTTCCAAAAGGACAAAGCGAGATCGAACACTCTCGTCTAAATGATTCAGACGTTGAGTTATCCGTAGTGCCATTACATCTAAACGCTCTAGGATGAGTCTAGTGTCTAGAGAGAAATTAGGAGGAATGGCAGAGAAATGTGGAAGCAGATAGACCAGCAGATATGGAATCGGTCTGGATGTCATTTCGGTAACGGTAGTTTCCATGACGGTCTCGGATTATTCCCAGTTTGGGAGGATCTACAGGAGAAACAGCGTTGGAGCGACGAGAACTAGATGCCATAATTTAAAATTGGAAGTAAGGATTTTTAAGGTATTGGTCAAAGATTAAGGCTATGGAAACCGAGCAGAATCAATGATAATTGGGTGGCTTTGGTACTGGTGCGTCTAATTGGAGAGGAAAAAGATGAAAGCTTATGGTAACCGATGCAGATATTTATATTTGTAGATCATGTAATCGATTACATTAAGTTAGGTAATCGATTACTAGAAATTTATTTTGAATTTAAAATTCAAAACGTAAGAAGGTAATCGATTACACGGTTTGGTAATCGATTAACAAAATTCTCTGAAATTTATCCTGGGCCAAAACTTTTTACGTAATCGATTACAACATATGAGTAATTGATTACTCAATATCTCTGGAAAAATCCATGGGTCAAGTTTTTATGGGTAATCGATTACAGCCATCGGTGAATTGATTACTCAAATTCTCTGAAAAAGATCGTAGGCCAAAAAATTTATTGTAATCGATTACAATATATGAGTAATCGATTACTTTATTTCTCTGTTAAAATTGCTGGGCCAGAATTTTCCATGTAATCGATTACTGAAATGTAGTAATCGATTACTCAGGTTGAGAATTTCCTAATTGGATAATTTTCAGAGAATTTTGTGAAGAAGGAAGATATTTCCTATTAACCTAACATATAACCCAACATCAATTTCATCCAATATTCCTAATTCTCTGCTTATTTGAAGAAAGACTCTTTAGGTAAAGGTTTGCTAAAAATGTCAGCCAATTGATTATGTGTATCAACATATGCAAGTTCAATGTCCTTCAAAACATGATCACGAAGAAAATGATGTCTAATGTCAATATGCTTAGTTCGTGAATGCATGATGAGATTTTTTGTAAGATTAATGGCACTGGTATTGTCACATCTAATAGGAATGCATCCCAAGTCTAAGCCATAGTCTTTCAGTTTTTTGTTTTAGCTATAAAATATGGGCACAACAACTTCCTGCAGCTATATATTCTGCCTCTGCTGTGCTTAATGCAACACATGCCTGTTTCTTACAAGACCAAGAGACTAGAGCATTTCCCAACATGTGACCGCTGGTGCTTTTTCTTTCAGGTTTGCAACCAGAAAATATGAGTCAGAATATCCGATTAGGTCACAAACACCTCCCTTGGGATACCACAGCCTCACATTTGTAGTTCCTTTTAAGTATTTGAAAACACGCTTTACTGAACTTAAATGGGATTCCCTAGGGGATGCTTGACACCGTGCACATAGACACACACTAAACATTATATCAGGTCTACTTGCTGATAAATAAAGCAGGGATCTGATCATACCTCTATATTTAGTGATTTCCACAGGAATGCCGGATTCATCTTGATCTAGGTATGTGTTAGATCCCATTGGTGTGGCTATGGCCTTACAATCATCCAAATCATATTTCTTTAGAAGTTCCTTGCAGAATTTGGATTGATTGAAGAATATTCCGTCCTTTGATTGCTTTATTTGCAATCCTAAGAAGCAATTTAGCTTGCCCATCATGGACATCTCAAATTCTTCTTGCATCATTTTTGAGAAAGCCCTAAAACTGATCAGAAAGCCCTAAAGCCGGCCTAAAACCGTATAATATACAGAAAAACTATAAAATTGACCCAGAGCCCTTAAATAACTAATTCCCCCTTAAATGTTCTTTCAAAAGGGGGAGAAAGGTCCTGGGCTTTCTTTCAATTCCTAAGTTTTGAACACAATAAATGATGAAGTAAAGGCAACATAAGAAAATGGGGGTTTGAATTGTGTGTGTGATTTTTAAATTTGTTTCCAAAAACAATATTAGTTTTAAAAAGCTTATCAGATGATAGCAGCGGAAATTGAAAGCGCGAATAATAAAACTAATAACACACAGAAATTTATCCTGGTTCACCCCCAGAACGATAGGGCTACGTCCAGTCCTTGGCTTCACCAAGATTTTTACTATTCAACATAACAGTACAACTATTAGTCACAGGACTTCTCCAGACAAGTATTCTCACAGGACTTCTCTAGAAACAAGTATTTGAAGGACTTCTACTTAACCACGTATTGTACATGATGATAGTGCAAGAAACACACAAGAAAGGGGGGGTTTGAATTGTGCGTGTGACTTATTTTTGAAAACTTCTTTCATAATAAACATTAATTATTTGTTTTCAAAGAGAGTTATCGGTTATGCAAGTATGCATGTATGCAGCGGAAACTAACATAACATGAAAAGTAAAGCACACATGATTTTTATCCTAGTTCACCCCCATAATCGACAGGGCTACGTCTAGTCCTTGGCATCACCAAGATTTTCCACTATTTAATCAAATAGTACAAGTATTGTCAGGGACTTCTCCCAGTATTAGAAGGACTTCTCCTATCAAGTATTGTACAGGACTTCTCCTAGTATTGTCAAGACTTCTCCTTTCAAGTATTCTCCATGACTTCTCCTCATTAGTATTCTACAAAACTACTCCTGATACCCTTTACAAATTGGGTTTTGTTTTCTACATGAATTCTCTTCAATAAGAGTGGGTAGAAGAAATGAAGCTTGGGTTTACAGAGAGGATAGGAAGTTTAAGTTTCTCTGTTTTGGGTTGTGTGTGGATTAGGATGAGAGTAACACTCTGTAAGTTCTTCACACAAGTGGACTACTTAACTCAGGTAGAATTTGGCTTGAAGCTCTCTGAGTTTGAACCAATGGAGACTGGTTCTCTGGGCAAACTTGATTGAGATTATGCAATGGATAGAATTCAAGTCGCCAAGTTGTCCAGGAAGCTGAAATCTCTATTTATATCTTCAGTTGAGAATCTTCATTCTTCTTTGATAGAAGGAGAGAAAATAGATCCGTTAGTGCTTCTACTTCCTTGTGAGTAACGGCTAATTCTGCATTTCTGGAGCAGCTTTAAAACACGACCTGCCAAGCATTAATTTCTTGGGTTGACATCGTCTGGCTCTTCAAATTGTTTTACCTTGAGCTATACTTTCTGCATTTAATGCTTATGCATTCCAGCTAAGAGTTTTGTTTGATCATTGTATCCCAGTGCATGCCAGCTAATAGTCATTAAATGCTCTGAACAGATATTTGAATTTCGATCGTTGAACGAACGATGGTCAGAATTTTACGCCGTTGATTCCGCAAAGTTATCTTGATTTGAGGAAAAGTAGAAAAGCAGAGGGACCAAGGAATAATTTATTAATTATGTCCCCTTCTTCTTTCTGCCATCAACAGTACTTCATTTAATGTGCAGGCGAGGTAGATGACTCTTGATCCAAGAAGCAATTATTCTGGACGAACTCTTCAGAGCTAGGTTGAATAATTTCTTTAATGCTTCTGTTGAGCTGATAACCTCATGACGCACACTTTCTGGCATTTATAACTTTTGAGCACTTTGATGCTTTGGGTAGACGAAGTCTTTACTATGATTCGGCTGATGCAGTCTTCACAGAATCTTCAGAATTTCGTTACTTAGTGAGTTGCGTCGGTAGACGGACTTTCTCAATTCAATCTTTCTTGAAGTTTAGAATACTCTTGACTTTGTAGATGACTGGACGTTTCTTTCTTTTGTGCTTCCACTTGAAGTTCTCCATTTGAATGAGTTGATTCACACCTGCTTTGTATGGTGCTAGAGAAGCTTCAAAGCTGAGAATATTTCTTCACGATATGTTGTCATGCTCATTCAGCTTTTGATAAAACAGTCTTCCTGTTGATCACTGTTTATTCAAGCACCGGACTGTTTCAACTTCATCAAGTAGATTTTGGCTTTGAGAGAGAGCATAGCTGATTGAGTGCCTTTCAAAGGATGTTTGCTGCTTTGAAGGCCATGTTTGGTTTTCCGTGGGTCACCGGACTGTCTCCACTTGGTTGCTTTCTTTGTATATCATGACAGCATTTCCTTGAAGGTTTATGCAGTGATGACCGGACGATTTCCTCTTGCAGGACTGTCTCTTTTGATAATGCTTTGAGATTCATTGAGTCCTTCAAGTTGATAGATATTCCTGGATATGAGAAATTTCAGCATGTTAGGAATTTTATCTCTAATGATATTAAACCTTTAACGAAATTGTTAATTATCAAAACATAATGATTTATTTTAATCATTTGAATCTAACAATCTCCCCATTTTTGATAATGACAATTTCCTTGGAGAAAAAGGTTTAATATATATTTTTTAAAAAATATTTCCTGGATTAAGCACTTCGTTATTTTCAGATGAAAAATAGTTTTTCTTTAAAATATTTTATTATGTAGAAAAACATGAATGTTCTTTAACAAGGTTTATATATATTAAGTGCAATTTTGTTCCTTAACATCGTATTTGATAACTAGAGGGCATTTTGCTCTATTTCCTTGGGGCGGACAGATACATATTTTAATGATTTCTTGAAGCAGTTAATCTATCCTTTGCTCCCCCTAAATCTGATATTCCTAATTAGTTCAGTTTTCCAATATTTTCCTTGTAGTGAGCTCCCCCTGAACTAATGCTATAGTTCTTTAACTTATTAATTTATTTTGCAATATTTTCCTTTATCTTCTTCCCTTTTTCCTATTTCTCCTATTTTTCTTATTTCTCCTATTGCTTCCTTTGTCTATTATTTCTCCCCCTTTGGTTTTTCTCTTTCTCCTATTCCTTCCTTTTTCTCTAATTCTTCTCCCCCTTTGGCATTATCAAAAAGAAATAAAGAACGAATTAAGAGAATATGTGGGGCAATAAAGAAATAATTAACGCTGAATCAGAGATATGGATATAAAAAAAGTTGCTGCAAGAGAAAAATAAAGTAGTTCAAAATAAAAGACTAAGAGAATAGAGATCAGAAATTTATTTCTTTTTCATCTGTTCGAAGAAGCTCTTCATCATGGACTGCATGGCATCGAACTTTGCATCCATCCTTTCGTTGATAGCTTGTGTTACAGCTTCGGTTCGATTTATCACTTCATCCCTCAGTTCCTGATTTTCCTTAGCATGAGTTGAACGAACTTCCTTAATTGTTTCCTTCAGTAGAGTCAACTCAGCCTTGGCATCAAAGGGATCTTTAGTGGACGGATTTGCATTAGTATTCTCTTGTGCCCGAATTTCCTCATCTTCATGAAGATCATCCTTTGGTGGAACAACTGATATAGGTTGAGCATCAGTGACCAAAGCACCCAAAGCATCTTCAGGAATGTTAATTGAATCAGGCACATAAAGTGAGTGTGCAGATGCCTCATCAGGTATATCCTTAGAGTCCGAAGATGTCGTGAACACATCTCTGGATATAGTGACCACTTGAGGTAAAGGAATGGATGGTGCATACGATGGTGAGTTTTATGAGGATGCAGGAGCAGTTGGATACGGTTGAGGTTGAGGTCTTGTAGCAAGCAGAATAAGTGACCATGATCCATGTTGCATCACGACGTGTTTCACGCCACGAATCAAGTTGAATGGAATGGTGCTTATGTGAACGTGTCTGAAGACAGACAGTTCCCACTCATGGTGAAAAATATCATACCTTGTCCTTCCAGTGAAGGAGATTTGAATACCATCAAGTGCAGGTAGAGACCATAAGCGTGCCTGGATGCAGAAGTTGAAGCCCAGCAGTTCCACAAGCATATTGGGAACATATATAGCATTCTCCATTGTAAGCAATCTGGGAACCTACACAGAGATTGGTGTAATAGTCCGGCGGGACCTTCTTGGAACATGGACAAGAAAAGTTCTTGTTTATTTCAGCATGGGTTCCTTGGGTTGAGAAGCTTGAACAATATTCTCCTCTTCATCCTTAGATGCAGAAGCTCCTTCAATAGGAATTTGTTGAGTTGCCAGAAACTCATCCAGAGATGTATTTGGATCAGCAGCATGATCATGAGCTTTCTTGGTTTCAACCTTCTGCTTCTTCCTCGGATTTGAAGCCTTGACTGCACGAGTCTTGTTCTCTTTCCAGCAGCTCTTGCCCTTTTAGGAAGAGCATGCTCTTCTATAGCCGGACGAATCACTTCATAGGTTTCTGGACTTGTTTCCTCGACATCAATTGGACTGGTGGCGGTTCCCTTATTTGGGCTTGCTTGTTTAACGTCCAGTGGACGATTTGAACCCTCAGATGGTGTCCCTGTAGAAGTAGAATTTTGAGATGGTGGGGTTGCTGGTGAAGTCTGATTGGTTGAAGATTGTACATATGGAGTTTCATTATTAGCATAGACAGACTTAGCCTTGGATGAATTCTTGGAGCTTCTGAAGGGTTGCACATAATAAGGGTCAATGATTTCCCTGTACTTCACGACTCTTGGGGTGATATGCTTGCCCCATCTCTTAGCATTCCTTGCACAGTTTGGTCTCTAAAGGGGTGTGCCGAAAGGAAGTGGAGAGTTATTTCTAAGCCTTACTCTTACCCAGTAATGATCATCAATATTGCAAATAACAACTATGATAGGAGGAATGAAGGCTGGACCAATCAAGGGTAGATAAGTGCATGATTCCCTCAGACTTAGGGTTACCAGAATAATCTTGAAGGCATTAGCAGCAATCAATCCCATGTCAGGAACTGTGAACCATTTGGGAGAAAGAGCACGTTCTCCTAAAGGTAGATGCAGTGCATCACGTACCCTCTCCAGATGCTCCTCAGATTCCATCATGCTTACATGCAGTGAATGTCTGGCATTGAGCTCCTCAATCATTTCCATTCTTATAGCAGGCCATTCATTCTCATTTAGCCCTAGCCATTGGGCAATACATCGGTAACCACAGTTACCATCATCTTCCACATCAATGACGTCTTCCACATACTCGTGGAACAAAGCAGGTATGTATGGAAGATACTTTGTGATTGAGGGTGAAGGTTGAGCAGTTTATGGAACAGACTCCAGAGGTACCTTCTTGACATTTTTGACCAATGAGGCTATTGGCATGTCGTCTTCGTCATCTTCAGACAAAGATGGGTTTTGTTTGGTAGTTGTGGTGGCAGTTGCTTCAAATGCCTTTACCAGGCGTCTTCGTTTTGGCTCTGGCCTGGACGGAGGCTCAATCTCAGTAACCTTGCCAGATTCAGAGCTTTGGCACTTTTTGGTTAGTTGAGATGCGCCTTTGATGGCTTCATTCTCTGCTCTAGAAGCCCTGGTTCTTAGAGGAGATGGACCTCCCACCTTTGCTCGTTCAGCTTGAGCATTTACTCAAAGCTTCTTCTCCCAGTCTGTTAGCAAGTTTTCTAGAACTTCAGAAGTATCAATGTCTAACTTCATCTTTCGGACATCTCCAAACTTTATGGGCGTAGGGTAGACATAGTCATGCTCCATGAACTCATTCTGGAGTTTCTCTTTGTTTACCAGCCTTTTCTTTGCCATCATTTCTGTAATGAGCGCACCATAGGGAAGATTTCCCATTGGACTCTCAATAGTCCCTACCATGTGGTTAAAGATCAGAGATGGGAGATTGATCTTCTACATGTGAATCATCTGGTAGAGTGCCCAGTGAGATAGCTTATTCACAAGGTCACGGGCTCCCTCCTTTGGGATGACAATCTTGCTGAGGACGGCATGGGGAAACTTGTATTCTTCAACCAGATTGCTGATGTAGTTTCCATGTATCTTGGGGTCCTCCTTCCAGATGCAGTTAGGGTTGATGGCAGAGGTTTCCCATATTGATGAATAGTGGACCCCTTCATTTACATCCACATCCACATCCAGTGCGATGGCAATGTCTCCAGGACTAATGTCTATTATAACCCTCATGCACCTGCTCTTGATGGACAGATGACTTTTCTTCACTGCACATTCATAGAATTCTTTTACCACCGGTTCAAGAACGGGAGTCTCCGAGATCTTCATAAGTCTTTCCCAATCTTGAAACAGTACCAAGTTCAGTCCGGCAATCTTGACATACTGGTAAAGGTGAAGCTCAAGATATCTGGGTGACACAAGTTCTCTTTCTCCTAGGTCAGAGAACTTTTGAATGCCAATCTTTTGTTCTTGCTCGCGACGATTTGCTGCAGTGTTCTTCTTTCTTAGTTCAAGAATAGCCTCTTGTGCTGGAGTGAGCTTAGGCTTAGCATCGTTCTGTTTCTTGGGGGCCATTGAGAAATTTTCTGCAAAAAGTGTAAGAGGTAGCAAGAGAACTAGTAGAGACCAGCAAGAGGATTCAGAGTGTTGAGAATAGATTGTGAGTGTAGTGTTTTCTCTTTCCCAAGACCTTTTGTTAAACGTATTCAGAATGCAAAAAGGTTTTACTTGTTCAACGTGATGAAATGATTAGTTCAGTAATTGATGTGAGAGAGTGGACATAGCACGCGCATTAAATGAAAATCTTTAAATGTGCAGTCATGGCAGTTGAAGGATTTAATGCGTGTTGAGAACGCTTAGTATATGAAACGATACAGCTGTTTACCAATAACCCAAACGTGGGCATCGTGGATGTCTGATCGTGTTCTTTCAGTTATTCCCAGACGTTCTCACTCAGATGTTGCTTCTTACTGTGAGCTTGAGTAATCACCAGACGGTGACTAATTCTTGATTCAATTTATTTTGGCGGCAAACTTCATTTGAGTCAGACGTTGTCTTCTTGGATGATCGTCTGGCTTCATACGCTTAATCATTTTACTTCTACCCTGCAGTCTTTCAAAATGCATATACCTTTTGTCCTGCACACATCAACATAGAGTTCTTTGCCATAACACTTCATTAGTATCTTCTTATCATTCTATTGGCTACATGAAGTGGAGTTCGTATGTTCTCTTATTAACAAATGTATATAAGTCAACGATACTCCCTATGAAGATATTTATCATAAGTTCTGTGCCTTGCAGTGTATGTCGTAGTCTCATTATCACTTTCTTTCAGATATGTGATGTTTTGATTTGCAGAATAAGTTATTGAACACAGATGATTCAATTTAACCAACAGATGGGCTTGAATCTGACAATGTTCTTCTAGAGTTAAGAAGTTATTAGGACAAGACTGAAAAAGGTGTCCGTCTGACTGGTCATCATTGCATAGATATTTGTAAGCTTTGACCGGACGGAAACGAGATGTGTTTGTCTGGCACATCCTCTACTCTTTGCTTTTAGTCAATGTGACATTTGACGTTGACCTCTTAAAACGCTTGCCATTTGTGCCACCTGAAGTTGCTGTTGATGAGGGCGCAAATAGGTTCTTTTTGGCAAAAGCATTTTTCTGGCAGCACCATAAGCTAAACTTCACTTCTGCTTGGATTCAATGATAGATCAGCTTCTGTTAATCATCATTGCATTAAACATGTCTCTTTTGCTGTGAGATTCTGTAGCTTTAATTGTTGTAAACTTTTGGTACCCATGTTTCTTTGGGTCCAGATGGTTAGTTTTACATTCAAATGATTGAGTATATCATTATTTGAATGTCAAGGACAAAATATAGTAATTCTTAAACTATAAACAAGTGTGCATGATATTGACTTTTCAAACTAGTACATCAACATATCCTTATCATGTGAAAATATGTAAATTTTTGATTTGGCAGTAAAGACTTAATTCTCATGCAATTTGCTTTCCTGAGATGGTATGTGTTTGAACCAATTTTAATCTGTCTCAGTTGTATGAATGAGGAACACTAGGATATAGTTTGTAGTCTTTTCTTTCATACCTTATTTATTTATTTATACTTTTTATGATATGGAGGGTAAGAAAGTAATGAATACAGATATTCAATTATTAGCTCAGAGTTACCTTACATTTGTCACAGGTTGATCATGACTTTGACTTCTTGTTTGCTTACAAGATCAGAGGAGTCAGCGAGCATCATAAATGCATTTGTGCATTGTTGTATCTATATTCTTCTGACTTGAGTGTTTCAATGTGAGCCAGTCATAAGTCAGAGTGACTTCTCCTTGTTGGGACCTTTTCTGAGAAGATGCTTGTTCATTTCATAGATTCGCTAGAAGATTCAGCATAGACGAAGACCGATATGAGCTAGAAAGGAGAACCAAGGTTTTCACTAGCTTGTTCTCCTTAGATGAGCATGGAATTTTCTACAAATTTTAAGTTGTGTGCGAGCATCTTTTCTCTAACGTGCGTTACTCCTTTCTTGAGCCTGTTTCTTTGAAGTGTACTTTCTGCAAATTTTTTTGGATCATGGTTGCTTTTGACTGAGGAAGACACCTGTTAACCATAGATCTTTTTGCTCTACATCTGTGAAGATGTTAGTAATATTTAGAGCGGCTAGGCTCTGATACAATTTGATAGTGCAAGAAACACACAAGAAAGGGGGGAGGGTTTGAATTGTGTGACTTATTTTTGAAAACTTCTTTCATAATAAACATTAATTATTTGTTTTCAAAGAGAGTTATCGGTTATGCAAGTATGCATGTATGCAGCGGAAATTATCATAACATGAAAAGTAAAGCACACATGATTTTTATCCTGGTTCACCCCCATAATCGACAGGGCTACATCCTGTCCTTGGCTTCACCAAGATTTTCCACTATTTAATCAAATAGTACAAGTATTTTCAGGGACTTATCCCAGTATTAGAAGGACTTCTCCTATCAAGTATTGTACAAAATTCTGCTAGTATTGTCAGGACTTCTCCTTTCAAGTATTCTCCAGGACTTCTCCTCATTAGTATTCTACAGGACTACTCCTGATACCCTTTACAAATTGGGTTTGGTTTTCTACATGAATTCTCTTCAATAAGAGTGGGTAGAATAAATGAAGCTTGGGTTTACAAAGAGGATAGGAAGTTTAAGTTTCTCTGTTTTGGGTTGTGTGTGGATTAGGATGAGAGTAACACTCTGTAAGTTCTTCACACAAGTGGACTACTTAACTCAGGTAGAATTTGGCTTGAAGCTCTTTGAGTTTGAACCAATGGAGACTTGGTTCTCTGGGCAAACTTGATTGAGATTATGCAATGGATTGAATTCAAGTCGCCAAGTTGTTCTGGAAGCTGAAATCTCTATTTATATCTTCAGTTGAGAATCTTCATTCTTCTTTGATAGAAGGAGAGAAAACAGATCCGTTAGTGCTTCTACTTCCTTGTGAGTAACGGCTAATTCTACATTTTTGGAGCAGCTTTAAAACGCGATCTGCCAAGCATTAATTGCTTGGGTTGACATCGTCTAGCTCTTCAAAGCGTTTTACCTTGATCTATACTTTCTGCGTTTAATGCTTATGCATTCCAACTAAGAGTTTTGTTTGACCATTGTATCCCAGTGCATGCCAGCTAATAGTCATTAAACGCTCTGAACATATATTTGAATTTTGACCGTTGAACGAGTACGATGCTCAGAATTTTACGCCGTTGATTCTGCAAAGTCAGCTTGATTTGAGGAAAAGCAGAAAAGCAGAGGGACCAAGGAATAATATATTAATTATGTCCCCTTCTTCTTTCTGCCATCAAAAGTACTTCATTTAATGTGCAGACGAGGTAGATGACTCTTGATCCAAGAAGCAATTATTCTGGATGAACTCTTCAGAGCTAGGTTGAATAATTTCTTTAATTCTTCTGTTGAGCTGATAACCTCATGACGCACACTTTCTGGCATTTATAACTTTTGAGCACTTTGATGCTTTGGGCAGACGAAGTCTTTACTATGATTCGGCAGATGCAGTATTCATAGAATCTTCAGAATTTCGTTACTTAGTGAGTTGCGTCGGTAGACGGACGTTCTCAATTCAGTCTTTCTTGAAGTTTAGAATACTCTTGACTTTGTAGATGACTGGACGTTTCTTTCTTTTGTGCTTCCACTTGAAGTTCTCCATTTGAATGAGTTGATTCACAACGGCTTTGTATGGTGCTAGAGAAGCTTCAAAGCTGAGAATATTTCTTCACGATTTGTTGTCATTCTCATTCAGCTTTTGATAAAACAGTCTTCTTGTTGATCACTGTTTATTCAAGCACCAGACTGTTTCAACTTCATCAAGTAGATTTTGGCTTTGAGAGAGAGCATAGCTGATTGAGTGCCTTTCAAAGGATGTTTGCTGCTTTGAAAGCCATGTTTGGTTTTCCGTGGGTCACCTGACTGTCTCCACATGGTTGCTGGATATGAGAAATTTCAGCATGTTAGGAATTCTATCTCTAATGATATTAAACCTTTAACGAAATTGTTAATTATCAAAACATAATGATTTATTTTAATCATTTGAATCTAACACAGGACTTCTCCTAAACATGATAGAATTTCTTTTACAAAAGATTCTCTTCTTACAAGAGGGATAGTAGAAATTTGTAAGCACTATGAACTCTAAGTGTTTAAAGGTGTTTGACACTAGAGTGAACACTTGAGTTTCTTAACAGAGATGATATGAAAATAAGTTCTCTGTTCGAAGTGTGAAAAGAATGAGAGATTTGACTCAAAGGTTTTCACACTAAGACGGACTACTGAACTCAGAAGAGTATGACACTAGATTTCTGAGTAAGGTTTAGAGCTTGATTGCAATAAAGACTTTGAATTCTTGAGAATTTGTTCGTTGTAAGTCGCTGAATTTTTCAGTCTTCAAGTCTTCTATTTATATCTTCAGTAGGATGCATGTTGATGAAGATAATGAAGTTCCATTGAGTATCGTCTTCCCTGTTGCTCCAACGGATACTTCTGTCATGCTTTCAAAGCATTAAATGCAAACCTGCTACGCCATTAATGCAATATTTAATGCGGTTGATTCTGTCGTCCGCTCTTCTCTGGCTTGTTTCCTTATATAGTGTTGTGCATTAAATGTAGAGGAAAACAACAGAGCGTATTTTCTATTCTAATCAACGAGATTTGATTCTGACCGTTGAGGTTACTATGTTCAGAAAAGAGAGTCGTTGACTTTATAAAGGTGTATCATGAAGTACGAAATGTTCAGAGGTTTGGCAGGTACGAGGAAAATTTCCTTATTAAATATGTCCTCTGTTGATCTTGATGAAACAATGCTTCATTGAAGATTGCAGACTAAATAATTCTTCTGCGCTGACGATGCTTTTCTTCACTATTTGAATATGTAGTCAGACGATACATTTTGAACGTAGGCAAACGTTCCACTTCATTTCATCGAACTAAACATCTGAACGTAGGCAAACGTTCCACTTCATTTCATCGAATGATATATTTGAACGTAGGCAGACGTTCCACTTCATTTCATCGAACGATACATTTGAATGTAGGCAGACGTTCCACTTCATTTCATCGAACGATAGATATTTCTTGATATATAAAACATATAGAGTTTAGGAACTTTTTGTCTATCGTGATTAAACCATGGGTAATATTGTTATTATTCAAAATTTGGTAAACGTGAAATAGTTTGAACTTAACAATCTCCCCCTTTTTGATGATGACAATTTTATAGAGAAAAAGGTTTAATCTAACTTCGTGAAAATGTATTGGAGATGATTGTTTTAACAAACCTAAAGGTATCAAAGAAATTGTTATCTTAAAAGCATAGGAGTATCAGAGCATATATGAGTATGAATTCTAAGCTTTGTTGGCTTGAAAAACATGAGCATTTTGAAACAAAGTATCATAGCTATTTGATAGCATTTCATTTGAGCTTTTTCTAGGTTAATAAAATATAGAGATATGGATTAGAGCATTTTATTGAAACACCTAGAAAGCATGGTAGACGATATAAAAAAGGCAGACGATCGAACTCTCCCCCTCACATGTATAACCTATTTTAGTCTAACATGATCTTAAGCTTCCGCTTAATGCAATAACTTTTTAATTTATGCTAGGGTTATTTTTCTCTTTTCTCTCCCCCTCAACCTAAGTTTCTCTTAACCTAAGCTTTTTCTCTTCTCTCCCCCTTTATCATCAACAAAACAGCAAACAAAGGTGCATGCAGATGATATATAAATAAACATGGAAAAAGCAACTAACATAGCAATGAGAAATAACTATGAAAGAAGACGATGTATATGTATAAAAACTGCTAGTATATAAAGTATTCTGCACACAAAAAAATGTAAGAGAGTTTTAAGGTTAGAAATTTGAAGGGTTTCTTCATTGTAGTTTCTCCAAAATCTTGGCCATCATCATCTCCATCTTGTTAAATCTTGCATCAATTGCCTCATAGCGTTGTTCAGCCTTTGCGTTTATTGACTCATATCTTTGGTCAGCCTTTTCGTTCATTGACTCAATATCCCCTTTGATTTCAGCCTTGAAAGTAGCAAATTCTTCAGCAAGTTCTTCAACAGCCCGCATCAAAGATTGAGGAAATTCCACATTGATTGGAGTAGGTGGAGATTCAACGTGGTAACCAGCTCCTGAATCCTTGTGGTCAATTGCAAATTGCATCTCAAGTGATGGAACAGTTGTGAGAGCATTGCTTATGAAGGGGACGATGTTGGCGAATGTAAGCTCAGGTGCCTTCAGAATATCCAAGTCCTCCTTTGATAGAATAACTAGAACTGCAAGAGGAGTGATTGTTGATAACCAAGAGGCTAGCAGTATGAACATCCATGACCCATGCTGAATAACCAGAGCTCCAGACCGTTGGTGTAAGACCCCTAATTTATTGTAATTGTAGTTTAGTCCCTGAACCTGTTTGTAATTGTTTTCTAGTCCTCAGACTTCTTTTGTTTGTAAACTAACCCTTGAGTTAATTAATGTGATGTTAGTCTTGAGTCATTTAATCTTGTTTAGAGCATGATTGCTTACCTTGAGGAATATTTAAATTACCTTGCTTGAATTGCAACAAGAAGAGTTGTGGCTTAGCGGTTGAGGCTTAAGCATTTGGTTGGCAAGTCTTGGGTTTGAACCTTGATGAGGAAGGTTTTGTTTTTATTTTAGTTTTTCGTGTGACTCATCAAATTCATTTTCAAATTTCGAAATTCAGATCAAAGAGGAGTAAAGAGCATTTAAATAAGGCTTAATGTGAGGATTATAGGCATTAAAGGAGGATTAGGAGTGGTTAATGGCTTGTCTAGGGTTTTTAAGGAGTTTAATGTGTATTAAGGCTAAGGAAGGAGGTGGGGACGGCTCTCTCTACCTCACCATGCAGCTGAAAGGAGAATTTAACATGTGCTAAAACTCCTCCTTTTGAAATTCAAAACCAACAAGTGAGTTATGGGCCATTAAGGGAGTTAATTCTTTGTCCTTTGCCTTAATGTGCCATGAAGAGAAATTATGCTGAATGAAGGAGATTATGGTCGTGCCTCTCCTTCTCCCTCTCACCCTCTCATTGCTGAAATCTTAAACCTTAAAGAATTGCTAACCCTCTCTTGCTCCTCCACTCAAAGATTTTCCGAAAAAGGCCTAGAACCCCTTGTTCTGTGTTTCCGAAGTGCTGCTGGAATTTTGTGTTGCTTGGTCGACCCTCTCCCTCTTCTTGGTGGTGATCAAGCTCTGAATCCCTCCATTTTTTCGTGGTGCTCAAACCTCACACTCAATCCCTTCAAAGTTCGTGGTGTCTGTTCAATCGGTAAGAGGCTAAAACCTTCTAAAATCTGAGTTCTTTGGAGAAAAACCTCTTACTTTCCTCTAGGGCTAAGTATTATCGTTCAGCCTTTGTTTTGCATCAAACTAGAGTTTCTTGCTCTCTTGAAGGTTCTGGATTCGTGGTGCAACCTACCTTGACCAATTCTCTCAAACAAGGTTGGTATTCTATTCACTTCTTTCGGTTCAATACCTAGTTGTCTCCCTTGAGCAAATGACTTTTGAGAAATTAGAAACCTTTGATTTTATGGGTAGAAAACTTTTTTGTTAGGATATAATATGAGTTCTGAACATGGAACAATTTTAGTTTTGAAAGAAATTGGTTAAAAATGGAGCTTCGGGTGAAAAACTTGATTTTTAGGGTTTCTGGCAGGGAGCCAACGCATGAGCGCTGGACCCCAACGCCTAGGCGTTGGAATTTTGCCCAGTACGTGTTGCCAGACAGGGACCCAACGCTTGAGCGTTGGAACCCAACGCTTGGGCGCTAGGCCCCTGACAGCAAATTGTTGTTTTTTGTTTCTTTGGTCTAAAATTCTTAGGAGTTGTTTCCGACCTTGCTTCATGATTGTTAATGTAAGTATATATGTTTTTGTCTTACAAGGTGTGGAAACACTTGCATGCAACCCTCTCGGAGGTAAGGGTAACTCGTTTTTCTTAGGTTTCTATGTTGGTTTTGTGATGGTTTGCATGTTGTTTCATGGATTCTGTTTTAGGTGATTTTGAGAGTTGTCTCTGAGGAATTGTTGGCATATTAGTATGCTGTAAAGTGGTGGTAATCGAGCCCTCTTCGTGGCAAAACAAAGGGTGCTGTTTCTGTTATTTTTAACTCTGCTGTATTCTGTTTTCTGTATTAAAATTTCCACTGTTTTCTATTTTTTTAAGTGCTGCTGTTTCTGTATTAAAACAGCTACTGTTTTCTGTTTTTTTTTTTTAAAATACTGCAGTTTGTGTAATAAAATTGCTGCTGTTTTCTGTATTCTAAAATACTGCAGTTTCTGTATTTAAATTTCTGCTGTTTCTGTTTTTATAAAAAAAAAACACTGCTGTTTACTGTTTTAGATTACATTCTGTTTGTACAGAAAAACACTGTTTCTGTAATTTTAGTAATGCTGTTTCTGTTTAAATACTAAAATAAGGATGCTGTTTTTTTTTAGAAATTGAGTTATATTTGTTATTTCATGGTGAAAATGTTGTCGTGAAGTGATGATTATATTGTGTATGTGGTATGCTAAGACTGAAAATTTGTGTGGACTGTTGGTCCATGAGGATTATGAATTTTTGCATAGTCATAGCATATGCATCTTATATATATATATATATATATATATATATATATATATATATATATATATTGGGTTGATGTGGCAGCACTTTGTCCCGCGGGATCAACTGAGGATTCTTAGGTTGATGGTAATCAACTGAGGATTCTTAGGTTGATGGTAATCAACCGAGGGCAATATGGTGGATCGTTGTCCCACGTGATTGTCTTGGCCCGTGAAGGGTGATGCTTTGGCCCGTGAAGGGTGATGTCTTGGCCCGTGAAGGGTGATGTTTGGCCCATGAAGGGTGATGTTTTGACCCGAGAAGGGTGACGTAATGGCCATATATTTATAGCTATAAGCATATAGTTGTAGAGAGCATTTGCACATCTTAGTTGATTTTGTGACGTGGAAGATAATTATTGTGTTGTTGTACTTGTTCTGTTCTTGATGGATTCAGTTTTATGAACTTGTGTTTTTTGTAATATCACAATTGATAATATGTTTTTTCTGTATTTACGAGTTAACCCTTTCTTGTTTGCCTTGTTTGATTTGTTTGGGCGCTTAACGCCATAGATGATCAGGACAATGAGGTCCAGGAGCGGTGACTTGAAGATAGAACAAGTGACGAGGAAGATTCAAATAAAGAAGTTGTAATTTTCGTTCTTTTTGCGATGTTTGGTATTTTGCACATGTCGGTGCAACTTTATTTATTTTGAACTTTATCGCGTTGAGATAATTACAACTCTATTATGGGATAATTATTAATTATTAAAATTGAGCGACGTTGTTTTCTTGGAAATTGAGCGTTTTGAGAGGTTTCAAAGTATAATTTCCGCGTAATTACTATGTGACCCTCAACCAAAAATTGGGGTGTTACAGTTGGAGAGCAAAGAATGAAACAAAGCCGAAATAGCCTCGAGATTGCCAGACGACCCATTCAAAATGAAATAGGTCTACTTCTTGGTGTTCCATAAATTTGAAGTTCATGTGGGGAACAGAAGTAGGCATCCATAGGCTTAATGAATAGCAGAAATGTGATCCAAGTGTCTCTATGGATAGATCAATGAGGAGGCTAGAGACCACATTCTGTGTCTTCTTCAATCTTTTCAATGAGTTTTTGATTCTTGATTGGCGTCTTCTCTTCTTGCAAAAGCTGGCAGGCGTTGTTGTAGAAGTATGATTCTTTAGAGTTTCGGCAACAGCAACCCTTATGGGGGAAGGTGAGAATAGTTGGTCGACCTCTTGAGCAGTTGTGGATATAATTTGTTGTTGATCAGCAATTAGTGAAAGTTGAAGAGTTTCACGTGTAGATTTGCAAGGAGTGATTGGTTCATCCAGCGACCATTAAAAACCCGATGAAAACAATAAGTTACAATATTCAAAACATCCCAAAATTTCAAAATCTTTAAAGAGCAAATAGGCTAGATGCTTACAAATCAGTTTGAAGGCCTTAAACAAGATTTTGAAAGCAAAAACACACAAAAAACTAGAAGTCTTCAATTCTGCCCAAACTTTGTAAATTCACAAAAACTCCCCATTTTTACCAAGTAATCCATTAAGTTACCCAAAACAATGTCACAACCCAAAACATAACTTCTATTACAAGTTTCTAAAACAAATTCCAGTTCTTGAATTCAAAAATCCTCTAAGTTTCAAAAGCACAATTTTTCCTTTCAAAATGCAAATTTCCAATTTCCAAGTTTTCTTAACTTAGTAAAAACCGTAATCAAGCTATGAGTTCAAAAATACAATTTATCCAGAAGCTCAATTTTAATCCTTCAATTCCAAGTTTCCCAAATCCTCTAGAAATCAATTTTCTAAGGTCTTAAACATATAATTTTCTCTAGGCCCTTTTACACTAATTAGGGAAAAACCTTTCCTTTACACCCAAAATCATATACAAGCATTAAACACACTCAAAAGCTAGTTGGAAAATCAATTTTCTCTTTCTCCCAAAACAGAACCAATTCAGCCATAACACAAAAATTAGCAAGATGAACTTTTCTTCCAAAACAAACTTGTACACATCAATGTTATCAAGAAATCGATGGTGAAACTAAATTTCAAAGTTTGCAAATTACTTATTTCAAATAATCAATTCTCAAAAACTTAACTTCCAAGAAAACTAATTGGAGATATCCATAGGTCAATATCATGGGAGTAACATTCCTAAAGGCAACCCTAGCAAAAACTCAACTTCAAAATTCTCTAGGAATCAAAACTTAACCAATCAAAATTCTAATCGGTTCAAATTGAAGTTCAAGGTCATGGAAACAACATTAATGAAGATGGATCAAGATTCTAACAACTATCAAAAATCCAAACTCAACATATTAAAATTCTAAAACGATAGGATTGTAGATCTTGAGGAGGAGAGCAACTTGCCTCAAAGAATCAAGTTGAGGAAATGAATGGAACATGGAGCCATGGGAGAGAGAAGAAATTCGGCCATGGAGCTTGGAGGAAGAAGATGATGAATAGTTCTCCAAGTTTCACTTTCTCTCTCTTAGTTTCTTCTAATTTTTCTCTTATGAAGACTTCATGAAGAAAAACTCAATATAAACCCATTATGGAGGAGGGTGGGCCGCAGATTTGATGGGCCTTAGGGGGTGAAATTTTAACTTTTCATTAACCCTAGGGACCAGAGTAGAATGGGTAAAAGTCTAGGTAAAAATATTTTTTTACTATAAGGGGACTAAACCGTAAAGTTTCAAGGTTTAGGGACTAAACTCTAAAGTTTAGAAAGTACTATGAAAATATCTAAGGTTTGTTAATTATTATTTGTCTAATCCATGACGCATCATTGCGTCAATGCATTAGTTGCGTCATAATTCTCGTCGTCGTCTGAATCCGGTCGTCGGTACGTTTCCCAATGTCGCTGAGAGTTTCTAACACCGGTTAGTCATTTTCTTAGGACCTCATGCTTGACAACTCGAGCTTGGGTCGTTCCACTCGACGTTCATGCCGAATCTGGCCGAAAAACACTTTTCACGGGAAAGCTGCTCGTGAAACACTATTCACAAAAGTCACTATTCACAAAAGTATTTATCGCATATCTGGATCCGTCACGTCAAACGAAGTCATTTGGTGATTCTCAGATTTTTCGATCCGAGGTCTCGAAGTCGTCCGTTTTGGTTGCTGGATTTTTGACTAAAAGTCTCGCTTGCAAGAAATGTCCTTTTCGTGCTCCAGAAGGAAACCATGTCAATATTACAGTTGTTCTTCACAAAATTCTTCACTGAACGTCATGGTGATAGAGAGAACGTCTTATTCTCATCCGAACTCAAGGTCAGGTCAAGATTAGTTTACTACCAAGTGTCGTAAAGAGCATTTCATCAGTAATTCGGACGACGATATCATTTGTTGATACTCGTGAGCGGATCCAAATAGTACATGGAATAATTAAATAATTAAATAATTAGTGAGTGAAATTCAGGGTCTTACAATACTAGCCCCCTTAAATTAGTTTCATCCTCGAAACTATAGGTCGGCGAACCGTTAGGGCATTGTCTTCTCGGCTACATCTCTCTGGGTTTCCGCGTTGTTCCTTCAGTGGTTCATCCCATATTTCTTGGCTACGGGAACTTTCTCCCCTTGCTACTGCTCATCGTTCATGTCCCCGTCTTCATGGGTGGAACTGCGAATACAAGTTGTCTTTGAGTTGCGAGTACTCTGACTCAATGAATCCAGGCATAAGCCTCCCTGGCTTAATCACCTTCCCGACTCCCGTCGTCGGTGTCTCCCGAGGAAAGCATGATTCCTAATTTTATGCTCTAGTCCCCTCTATCTCTTATTGGTGTAGCTCCTACTTCTGCTTTGAGAAGCTTTCATCTTTTTCCTTACTCGACTCTAACCTTTTCATGGTTTTCCTGAGCAAGTTCGGCTCTAATTATCGGTTTTTACCATTCTGGTATACTCAAGGAGTCTTGTCACTTACGCCCAAACTTCCCTTCACTGGGTGTCATCCCTGGGTTTGCACGATAACCGTCGTTGTAGGTAAGCTCTATCAAATGTAGTCATTCCTTCCAGCTTCCACGGTGATCCAGGACACATGGCTTGGCAGATGCTCAAGTGATCCCATCATCCATTCAATTTTGCCTCATCGCCGGAGGGTGATAGAAGAAACTTAGTCCCAACTTCAAACAACATCGGACATATAAGTAAGAAATTAAGCACGCAGGTAATATCCAAGCAAACATGTAAGGCGCATACTACACAAAATTTACAAACTCAGATGGTCGATGACCCTACGACTCCTATATGCACGCACAACCGCTCATTGTACAACAATTTCATCCGTAAGTATTCACCAAACCCCACAGGCTGGTGGGACACTCAACCGAACTCCGCACTCAATTAGAAAGTACTGCATTTAGTTAGGAGTTTTTGCTTCCATGGGTACATTCTGTATAATGCCTTGATAGTTTGCATCTCCGGTCCAACGCGCTGTATATCTGATGACTGGATTTTATATGATGTTTTTGCTATCTTTTTCTTTCATTTTATTTTATTTTTGTTGAATCTCATATAGTTTTTGTTTCATTTTGTTAGAGTTATCACATTATTTTTGCATTTGCATATAAATTAGTAACTTTTGTGTTTTTAGTCCTTTTAGTTATGTTTTATTGCATTTCTAGTCCTTGTTAGAGGTTCTGGTCAATTAAAGAACATTTGTGGGGATCTTGGTGCAAATAAATGAAAGAGTATGGCTAAAGTTAAAGAAGAAGAAGAATCATCAAACCTGCTATGCTTGTTTAACATGTGCCTAATTGAAGAAATTAAAGAAGGAGATGAAGAATCAAGCAATTAGCATATGCTAAAATGGAGAAATGATGAAGGAAATGAAGGTTTCAGCTGTTGCAAAAAGGAGAATGAATCTACATGAAGGACCTTTAATGCATTGATGAAAGGAATCAAAAGAGAAGGTTAAGAACAAGAAAATGAGAGTCTGTTGTGCTCCCAACGCCTGAGCGTTGGCACTCGAACGCTCATGCGTTGGCATTCTGTCTAAAGATGGGAATCCAATGCAGTCTCCAGCGCCCAAGCGTTGGAACCCAACGCTTAGTCGTTGGCTTGCTAGAAGTTTGGCTATAAATTCGGTTTTTGGCTTTTCTTTTGGATCCAATCTTATCAAACCCTGGAACCTTGTACTTGGTTGAGTTCCTTCCTTTTTAGCTTTGTTCTTGAGCTTGTAAGAGGCCTTTGGAGCCCTTTTATCCAGGTTAATTTTATGTTTTCTTTAGCCATGCTTGGCTAAGCTTTCTTGTATTTGGGTTGTAGTGAATCTGCTTGTAGCTATGCTTTAGGTTCCTGTTTATATATGAATAAAGTTCAAGTTTTTAGTTTCTATTCTCTGTTTTAACATTATTCTTGCTGATCACAAGTCTTCTTTCTTAATTCTTATGCAATGGTAATTGGTAGGATTTAAGGGAAATGGGAATAGAAAGAACAATTGCATGCCACTTAGGTATAAGGGTAGAATTGTAGTGTTGGCCTGAACTTAGAATTAATCTTAAATTTGTGTAAACTAATAACTAAGGTATTAGGATTAGAAATTGAATTGGAAGTTCTTCTTGCATAAGGAATTAAGAAGTAGAAACTCTAGGCTAGATCACCTAAGAACATGTTCTGAATTTCATATATAGAATTGATTCTGAATAGTTTAGCTAGAGGTAGTGAAACTCAACCCAAGTACTTGTCTTATGATCATATTTCTATTCTTATGCTTTCTTCAAAATCCAAAATCAAAACAAATATTTCTTTTCTGTTTTTCAAACTCTAAAGAACCGATTTTAAGTCAAACCAATCCCTGTGGAGACGATAATCTTTTATATTACTTCGATACAATTTGTACACTTGCAGAAATTGTTATCAATATCCCTGAACCATGACGACTTCAAGAATGCCTGACATGACAAGAAGACAACAACTCAACTCAAAGCCCTTTCGAGCGCTCCCAAGAGGTGCGATTGGGACATCGGGTCCCAATCTGAGACGATATTGTGCATGCTCTGTGCAGTCACACGATCTCTACAATGTATACTCCTGCTGACCGTTGTACGTTGTAGGTTGTCTTTACGGATAAAGGTAAGCTAACTTGGTTGATCCACGGTTACCTATATCCATCGATGTACTGTCCTACTTCCACTCGGGGACGTCACGGGGTTGAATCATCCCCGCAGGCATCTTACGTCCAACCCTTGCCTTTTGACAAGTAAGGTGTTCAGCCACATACTCATTCCATCGCTTCTTCATTCTTTGTAACCAAGTTCAACTTAGATCATGGTACACCCTGGGTTGGTCTTGGATGAATACTCAACTTGTTGTCCACCTTGCATCTAGTTATCCTTGATTTCTCCCTTCAACTCACTGGAGGTAGTGACTATCCCGAAGGTTAACTTCCCTAAGAGTACTCTCATGTCCATGCTGAGATCTCGGAATAGTTTGAGTAACTCCATATCTCTCGCTGTCATGGAAGAGGCATTCATTGCCTTTCAATTCAAGACATTAGTAGCCACGTTGGACTCCCCTAGATGATATTGCAGTGCAAGACCATATTCTTTTATGAACTTTAACCATTCATGCTGCTTCATGTTTGCTCCTTCTGATCATACAAGTGTCTCAAACTCTCGTTCATGGTCGCTGAAGATAGTGAAGGTAATCCCGTGAGGTAATGTCCCCATACCTTGAGCGTAACACCACTGCGGCTAATTCCAAGTGATGCTTTGGATAGCTCTACTCTGACGTCTTTAGCTGTCTCAAGGCATAAGCAACCACTTTGAGGTCTTGCTTCAGTACACAACCTAACCTTGGTATGATGTATCAATATTAACTACGTACGGTGCTCTTGGCTGTGGCATAACTAGTACTGATGAAGTCGTCCACTGCTCCTTTGTCTGTTGATATCTGGACTCACCCCTCTTGGTCCTTGCAAAAGGTTGGTCCTTCCTAGTGAGTTGCGTTGGCGGTCCGACTAGCTTCGAGAGGCCTTCTATGTAGAATCGGTAATAACCAGCCAAGCCAAAATAACTTCTTGTCTTAATCGCAGTCTTCAGTCATTCCCACGCTAACTTCGTTTCTACTTTAGCTGGGCCGACTGGAATTCCTTCTCTTGAAATCACATAACACAAGAATTCCACTTGTTCCAGTCGAAATTCGCACTTTGAAGGGCTGCCATACCGCTTCTTCTCCCTTAGCACGTGTAGTACTAGTCGGAGATGATTTCTCATGTTCTTCGAAACTCTTGGAGCGCACAAGTATATCGTCAATAAACACTGCCACGAACTGATCCAAGAATGGCTGAGGTTTTGGTTTAGGTATTTCATGAAGACGGCTGGTGCATTGGTCACTCCAAGGCACCACAAGATACTCGCACTGTCCGTAACGAGTTCTGGAAATGGTCTTTGGAATTTTCTCTTCCTCAACCCGTATTTGATGGTATACTAATTCATGTCGATCTCATGGAACAATACTGCTTCTCTAAGTTGGTCCATCAAGTCATTGATCCTTGGTAAAAGAATTGGTCTCTTAAAGTCACCTTACTCGGTTGTCGATAATCCATGCAGGATCTGAACTTCCCATCCTTCTTCTTTAATAGCAACGCTGGTACTTTCCCAAAGTGAAACACTTTTCCCAACACGACCTCTACAAGTTAGATCCTTTATCTATCACTTGTACTCGGTTAACGATGTAGGTGTCATCCATAAGTTGCAGCTGAGATGGATCTTATGCCATTTGTACGCTTCACATCTCCATTTCCCTTCTCTCTTCAATGTTTCCCGATAGAAGATACTACCGAAATCCTCCCTTCAGAGTAGTTCCTACGAGGTTCTCTGTCAAGCATTCGGAGACACTCTGCTTTGGAAATATCATTACCCTACGTGCACCATCCAATACCACAAGATTCTGAGATAGCCAATTCATTCATAGGTTTTTTAGTGGTATATATGTGCATACGCATCTGAAGTTTGTAAGGAAGCCTTTTCCTTTAACTATCATCAGACAATGCACGCAAACAGTAAATGCAATCAAAACACGACAACAAGAGAAAGTAACTACCAAATCAAATGGCAGTGAAAGGACATGCAACATTTAGTGGTCCTCACCATACATCAAATTGAGTGAATGCACCGAACTCAACTTAGAAAAGATAGGTAACGAGTTACCTAACACGTCGCATCACTCTCCGTTGAGTCTCTTAGGTTTGTCATTTTCCCACTACTCCTGGTGCACATGCTTTCTGGTGTTGTTCATTGCAGGTTTCGGCTTTGGTGATCGACATCCCTTGGCAAAGTGTCCAGACTTCAGGCAATTATAACACCTCTTCCTTTTCCCTTCACAAGTCCTAGCATAATGTCCAACCTTCCCGCATCTGTAGCAAACCACTTTTTCCTCTGGGGGTGGAACTGCTTGGTCACTTCGGATTGTAGCTCCCAGTTGGTGCAACCCCGCGGCTTGACCTATGCTGTGCGGTTTCCAATATGGTTTCTTTTGATGCTTCTTCCCTTTCCCAGAACTCTTTTGATCCTGAGTTCCTAGCTGAGATGGTTTACCTCTTCCGACCTTCCTCTTTCGCTCATTCCTCATGGCTTCGATTACTCTGCATTTCCCTACTAGTGGCTGATACTGGCAAATCCCCAAGGACCTCACTAACTTCTTAATCTCGTATCAAAGCCCCTTCATGAACCTTGAACAAAGGTAGGGTTCGTCTATCTTCCGAGCGAAGAATCGGAAGTGCTTAGCAAGAGATTCCAGTTTTGCAGCATATTTGTCTACTTACATGTTTCCTTGGTAAAGCTTCATGAATCGGAACTCCTGATGAGTGGATTTTATATGATGTTTTTAGGTAGTTTTTAGTCTTTTTATTTTATTATTTTTGAGTCACATATAGGTTTTTTATTGTTTTTAGGTAGATTTTATATTTATTTTGCATTTTGCATGTAGATTAGATTTTATTAGATTTTCTAGCTTTATTTTATATTTTTAGGAATTTTTCTAGTTATTTTATATTTTTAGAAAAAGCTGGTTTAGTTATCATTTTTGTCCAGGGACCAATATGTAAAGTTGTAGGAAATCAGGGACCAAATTGTAAAAGTTCAAGAGTGGAGGACTAAAAGTGAAGGTTGAGAGAATAGAAGGGCTTGAATTGAAGTGCTAACCAAGAGAGGACCAAAGTGGAAAAAAAGAATATGAAGAATCACTCTCTAAATTAGCACATGGGAAAAAGTTTGAAGGAATTGATGTTAGTGGAGGAAAGGTTTCAGAATTAAACAAGGGCTGAGTAGTGGCATTTTATGGCAATCAAAACCCACTACCATGAATGAAGAGGGAAGAAAATCTTGAAGATGAAGAAGCAGCGTCCCAACGCTCCAGCGTTGGGATCCCAGCGCTCAAGCGCTGGGACTCTGACTAGGAAATGAGTCAGATGTTGTCCCAGCGCCCAAGCGTTGGAAAGCCAGCGCTCAAGCGCTGGGCCTCGGACAGAAAGTGGATTTTTAATGCATCCTAGCGCCCAGGCGTTGGGAATTCCAGCGCTCAAGCGCTGGAAGCTGGATTTTTACTATAAATAGGACCTTTCTCTTCACTTGTAAAACACACCTTCTTAGAATACAACAAGTATTCTCTCTTTCTCCCTCTTGAGCATTGTACCTAGGACTTGTGGGAAGCCATATTTGAGCTCCTACCCAGGGTAATTCAATGTCTCCTTTAGCCATGCTTGGCTAAATTCTTTTTTAAGTTTTTGAGTTGTTTTAGTTTATAATTCATGTACTAGTTTTCTTTTACATTTCTGAATAATATCTTCAATTCTTGTTTTATTTCTTTGTTCTTCATTAATCTTGTGATCAAAAGATTTCTTGCTTTCTACTTATGTCATAAGGCCATTTGGTAAGTAGTAAGGGAAATAGGAAATAAAAAAGGTTATAAGTTTGCATTTCTTAAGGCTATAAGGATGTACGTAACTTTGTGTTGGCCCGAATTCTTTCTTCATCTTCTTTTCTAATTAACTAATAACCAAGGCTATGGAGTTAGTAATTAGGTAAGAAAGTTCTACATTTCTTAAGGCTATTAGGATGTAGAAATTTAGGCTATAGCACCATGAATATGAATTTAAAGTTCAGAAATTTAGTAAGAGTTTTCTAGCATGTTTTATAAATTATGTAAACCAACCCAAGAGTTTAAATTCTTCTCATCTTATTTTGTTTTATTATTTTATGCTTTTGCTTTCATCTTGTCCTAAACCAAACATCAAACATATCATTTTATTTTTATTGCACAAGTACTAAATTATATAATAATAAGAACACCTATCCCTTGGGTTCGATCTTTTGTATTACGCGATAGTTAATCGTACACTTGCGATTTTCCGCTATCAACTCCCTTTCTTCTCGGGAGCTAAGTGGGTGGTACTTCTCCAAAAAGGCATCCCGGAACATGCTCCAAGTGATAGCTACCTGGTTGGTCTCCATGATTTGTCTGGCTCTTTTCCACCAGCACTCTGCATTACCCAGCAGCAGGTAAGAATCAAACCCCACCTTGGATCCTTCCGGAGTGTTTAGGAATCTGAAGATCTTCTCAATTTGCTGAACCTAGAGATCAGCTTCCTCAGGGCCAACTTCCCTAAGAACTTTGGCGGGTCATGACGTCGAAAGTCGTTAAGTCCTCGGGTTTGAGCAAGAGCCTCTTCCCTTTCTTGTTGGCATGCAAAACGCTCATTCTCCACTGCTTGTCGCTAAGCAGAGGCAGAATATCGCGCATCAGCCATAGTAGCCTTCTGGGTGACCACGTGAGTCAGATTGGTCATAGCCTGAGCCATTCAATTTAGGTTGGTCTGCATTCTCTTCTCTGGGCCTGATTGTGAAGACATCTCGTTCCTGGAACAAGCAAACATTCATCCAAACGAGGAATAACTAATTTCCACGGGTGTCTTGCTCTTCTATATGAGCTAAATAACGTGCCTTACAATAGTCAAACAAGATAAGCTCAACATCAGCCAGTGTAGAGCTAACTACTACAAAGATAACAACCAAGAACGTAGGAAGGCTTTCCACTCAAGGGATAAACCTAAAGACATCTACAAGTTCGGATAGTGCTGGATCTCATCATGCTTTGAGCAGCCATAAGGTTGATCAAGCCTTACAAACCAACTCCCTAGCAATCAAAGCCGAAACATCCTAATTGCAGACACACAATAACACACAACCTAGCATAGAAGACTTAATCCTCGACAAGCTCTGGTGTTCTCAACCAAAGCTCTGATACCACAATGTAACACCCCAATTTTCGGGCATTACTGTAGCAAATGAACAGTAAATAAATATATAGGTTATATTTTCAAGACTGCAGAAAAACGAGTATAATTTTTTTTCCTTTCCAAATCATGCCATGATGAGATGCTTTAATAAATATTCATACCCCATTTCGCAAATAGCGGCACATATGGCATAAAGTGTATGGTTAGCAGTGATGAAAGAGCTTAACAAACGAATGATTTTCAGTTTAAGAAACTTTACTTTCGGCTTTAGAAATTTGCTGCCAATTTGTAAGAAATAAGATAAGACTCCCTACACCGGTACACCTCCTATGATCCCACGTAGGGTGACCACATAAGGGTATTGAGTTCCGGAAACCTACCCAGTACTTAAGCATACTTGAGTTCTTACATATTAATTAAAATGACTGTAACAATCATTATACAAATAGGCCACCCGTTCTGCTATCTTGATCTCCCTTGGGTCGGCATCCACCTACAACTTCTGGCTAAAGGTTGCCCGACTGGCGATGGATTGCCAGAAAACACAAACAACAGACAATACAAGGGCCAACTTCTAAAACAAGCAATACGGATAAGCAACTCAAGTCATCATATAGAGTATTAGCAGAGAGATAGCTACATGATGACCAAATCCGCAAGTGTACGGAGGTTATCGAAGTAATATAAAAGATTATCGTCTCCACAGGGATTGGTTGATTTAAAAATCGGTTCTTTAGAGTTTGAGAAAGAAAAGAAGTTTTTGTTTAGATTTGGGAATTTAGAGAAAAACATAAAAACAGAAATAATAGCTTCATAAAAAAAGTGCTTGGGTTGAATTTCACTACCTCTAGCTAAGCTATTCAGAATCAATTCTATATATGAAATTCAGAACATGTTCTTAGGTGTTTTAGCCTAGAGTTTCTACTTGTTAATACCTTAATCAAATAGAACTTTCAATCCAATTACTAAGCCTAATACCTTAGTGATTAGTTAATCAAATTGAAGATGAATTACAAGTTCAGGCCAACATTAACAATGTCTACCCTTATACCTAAGTGGCATACAATTATTCAATCTATTCTCATTTCCCTTAAATCCTACCAATTACCATTGCATAAGAATTAAGCATGAAGACTTGTGATCAATAAGAATAATATTAAAACAGAGAATAGAAACTAAGAGCTTGAACTTTTATTCATATACTGAAAAGAGAAATCTAAAGCATAGTTGAAATAGATTCACTACAACCATAAAACAAGAAAGGATAGCCAAACATGGCAAAGGAAAACATAATTAAAAATAAAATGCAAGACCTGAACCAAGGGCTCCAAAGGCCTCTTACAAGCTTCAAGAACAAGGCTACAAAAGAAGGAACTCAAGTTCCAGGGCTAGATACAAAAGAAGAGCCAAAAACTGAATTTATAGTGAAACTGAAAGCAAGCCAACGCTCAAGCGCTGGGTTCCAACGCGCATGTGTTGGAGACAGCATTAATTCACCAGTTTCAGACAGAATTCCAACGCATGAGCATTGGGGTGCCAACGCTCAAGCGTTGGGAGCACGGCAGACTCCTCATTTTCTTGTTCTTGCTCTTCTCTTTTGATTCCTTTCATAAATGCAATTAAGGGGCTTCATTGTGGCTTTCATGGGTGTTTTGCAACAGCTGAAACCTTCATTTTCTTCATCATGTCTCCATTTTAGCACATGCTAAATGCTTGATTCTTCATCTCCTTCTTTAATTTCTTCAATTAGGTACATGTTAAACAAGCATTGGAGGTTTGATGATTCTACTTCCTCTTTAACTTCAGCCACACTCTTTCATTTATTTTCACCAAGATCCCCACAAATATTCCTTAATTGACCAGAACCTATAACAAGGACTAAAAATGCAATAAAACATAACTAAAAGGACTTAAAACACAAAAGTTACTAAATTATATGCAAATGCACAAATAAAGACTTGATGACCAAATCCGCAAGTGTACAGAGGTTATCGAAGTAATATAAAAGATATCGTCTCCTCAGGGATAGGTGTTTCCAAATCTATTTTTAAATTGTTTAAAGTTAAGTGCAGAAAAATAAACAAATTGTTTTGATTGATTCAGGATTAAGTAAGAACTTGAAAATACAATTCGCAATGGAAATATGATGAATGAAATTAAGAACTTGGGTTGCATGAATAGCTTATGAGTTATGCTTCTAGAATCAATTCTATATCTGAAGTTAAAAGCAAGAAAATCAAGGTGTTCTAGCCTAGCTTCTTTACAAGTTAATTTCTTAAGCATGCAAAGCTTCATTCTAAATTACCAATTCTAATTCCTTAGATTATTAGTTAATTTAAGAAGAAGATGAAGTTCTTAAAACTAGCCAACACAAACAAATCCTATCCTAATTCCTTGGTGATATGCAAATGTTCTTTCAATTCTTTTTTCCCTTATTACTTAGCAATTATCATTGAATAAGAAATAAGCAAAAACACTTGTGTACTGCAAGATAAATGAAGAACAAAGAATTAAAACATGAAATGCAATATTATTCAGATACAGAAAAGAAAACTTAAAACATAAACATAGCCAAGCGTGGATAAGAGAGACATTAAATTAACCTGGACTAGGAGCTCAAGAAAGGCTTCCCACAATTCTCAGGAAATAATGCTCTAAGGAAGAAAGAAAGAATAACTTGGATTATTCTGGTGTGTTTTTCAATGGCAAAATGCAGTCCTATTTATAGCCTCTGACTGCTTCCAAGCGCTTGAGCGCTGGGATCCCCAACGCTTGAGCGTTGGTTTATTAAATCCAAACGTTGCAAAACAGGGAGCGTTGGGTCTTCCAACCCTTGAGCGTTGGTCCACATTAATCACTGGGCTTTAATTCAGAGTGCCAACGCATGAGCTTTGGGACTCCAATGCTTGAGCGTTGGCACGTCTGATGGAAGTTCTTCTTGGATGCTTTTTCTCTTCAATGTGTGGAATTGATGGGCTTAATTAGCCTCCCTTTTGTCCCCTTTTTAATTCTGAAACAGCCAAGGGCTTTACTTCTTCATTCATGCCTCATTTCCCATGTGCTAAATTAGCAATGGTTCTTCATCTTCCAACTCTTCACTTTTGGTCCTTTATTTGCTGAGACTTAACTTTCAGTCCTTCATCTTCTGAACTTTACACTTTGGCCCTTCCTTTCTTGAAGTTTACAGTTTGGTCCCTGGGCAAAACACTATTTCTACCAGCTTTTCTAAAAGTCTAAAATACTAACAAAAATTCCTAAAAAATATATAAATAAAGTTTAAAAACAAGAAAAAGCTAATCTATATGCAAATGCAAAAATAAATAGAAAATCTAAATAAAAAGTCTAAAAACCTATATGAAACTCGATAAAAATAAAATAAACTAAAAAGACCCTAAAAACATCATACAAAATCCAGTCATCACTACATCGTACGGATGTAGTCAACAAAACTATTGGGCATACAAGCTAGCAGTTCAATCAAAACCCGAAACCCCTTAAGTAGCATGGATATTTACACGCCTAATCCATTGACTCTATGTCGCACCTCGCGACCCCTTTTTATCCGGATGTAGTGCCAACTCCGATTAGTGGGAGGCGAGACAATTCCTTAGTGAAAGGTCTAATGATGGCTTTCCATCGACCCCTAGGATTTGCCACTTCACTGGTGTGGCTTGAGCCTCCCTGACCAAATAATACGTGACCAAGACTCTGACTCGAGCGAACTCTTTATAGTCACTTACCGCATGGTACGTATAGACAATTTGTAAGTATAGATAGCAACCTGAGAGGGGGGGTGAATCAGGGTTGCACGATTTTCGCCTTAACAAATTTGTTACTTTCAAGATAATGGTGTTCACAAAACGACAATTATGATTGCAGCAGAAATAAGAATTGCTTGAAAGTAAAAGATGAAGGATAGAGGAAATCACACACGAAACTTATCCTGGTTCACCTTCTATCCACCGGAGGCTACGTCCAGTCCCTCAAGAAACCCGTTGAGGATTTTTCCACTATTGATAAAACTTCTTACAAGTGCTTACACCAAGTACCTTAAGAGCTTCTATCAACAACCCTGAAAGCAAACCACTTTCAGTCCCTGAAAGCAAACCACTTTCAGACAATCAACCTTCACCGAACCCTATGGTGAATCTTTCACTCAACCAGAATGAAGATGAAGAAGAAATTCTAACCGGCTGAATCAATCCTTTAATACAAGAGAGGATTGATTATAAGAGTTATGCTTTTAGGCTCTTAAGCATATGAAGGCTCTTTTGATTTTGAGTTCTTCAATATTTGAACAGCATGTGTGTTCTTTTTACAATGAAGAATAATGAACTCAGAATATAGGCTCTTGAAAGTTTAAGAACAAAGCTTAAATGAATATGAAAGAGTAGTTCAAGTGTGTTTTTGGCCTATGTCATGTGTTTTTCGTTTCTGGACTCAAATGGACTATTTATAGGCATAAGGGATCATCCATGAACCAACACAACCATTCCCAAACGATTTGAGACACAATGGTTCATGAAATAATGCAACTTGTCGAGCATGTAATCGATTACAACACTTAGGTAATCGATTACACTAAGTGACGGTTGCTGTTTGAATTTCAAATTCAAACATGTAATCGATTACAAGCAAGCTGTAATCGATTACTTGCCTTTGTGTAATCGATTACCTTAATGGTGTAATCGATTACACTCAAGTCCATTTTCCAGAAAATGAAACTTTAAGGTTCCGTTGAGTTTTCCTACCACTTTTAACTAATGAAAAGGTTAAACTCAAATAATTTTAGATGTCTTAGAGCCTTTATGCTAAAAGAAGCCTTGGAAGCATAACTTACCTAATTACATAAGACTTAGTTAAACTTGAACCCTTGAGATTGCTTGAGACATGTTGCACCGGTTCTTCTAAGTCTTCTTTTCTTCTTTTTGTTCACGAGTTTGTCGTCATCAAAACCTCAGCCAGAGTCAGGAGCAAGACCTTCTTCACACAATTAACCCCAATCAACAACTCAAACTTAAGGCTTAGTCATCCGAAGACATGGCCTAACAGAGCTTCATAATCAACAACAATCATGTAGAGCATATGTACATATCTAAAACAGATATAAAACATGTGCGAAGGGAGGTCATGCTTACAATTAACAGTATGGTAAGAACATTAATTAAGTCAAGCTGCACATTAAAGTCAATTTCACAACTATATTGAATCAAACCTCGGGATCGCCTATTCACGAATCTCGGTTTGCATTCAAAGGCGCATCCGTCTTCGGACATGGCCTCGCATGGTTTCGTGATCATTGATTAGATTACGTCAAACCACGTGAACAATATCAAAATCAAATGGGCAATCCATCAAGCAAAAATTCAGAAATCATCCAACGATGTCACACATCAAACAATTCTAATCCAGCATATCAGATGCCTTCAGATACTTGCATTAATATTTCAATCAATACAGTTCTAAATCGGGTCGTTCTTAGAACACTGTCAACTACAATTTCAGAATCATAGTGCATACATTCACATAAGTATATGCATATGCTTAGAAACTAAAATAGCGAAGTTCCCTTATCGAAGAAATGTTCGATCTGGGTAGTTACGTAAGCTTCGTTCGTCCTGGTCGGTTCGAAGTCTCGTAATCCTTCAAGAAACATAGCCTAGCTTAGAACTTGAAACTCAACCCTAAGGTCTTGCTACTGGTCTATCAAGGTTCCTATTACTTAGGCAATTGTCCTAAATCTTAGGAAGGATCCTTGGAAGTCGAAAACATTTTCAGCAACTTTGGTGACCGTTAAAAACCCTTTGAAAACTCTAAGTTACAATATCGAAAACTTCAAAACCTTTAAAGAGAAAATAGGCTAGATGCTTACAAATCAATTTGAAGGCCTTAAAAAATATTTTGAAAGCAAAAACACACACAAAACCCCAAGTCTTCAACTCTGCCCAAACTTTGTAAATTCACAAAAACTCCCCATTTTTACCAAATAATCCATTAAGTTACCCAAAACAATGTTACAGCCCAAAACATGACTTCTATTACAAGTTTCTAAAACAAATTCCAAGTCATGAACTTAAAAATCCTCTAAGTGTCAATATGAAAATTTCCAATTTGCAAGTTTTCTTAGCTTAGGAAAAAACCCTAATCAAGCTAGGAGTTCCAAAATCCAATCTATCCAAAATCTCAATGTTAATCCTTCAATTCCAAGTTTCCCAAATCCTCTAGAAATCAATTTTCTAAGGTCTTAAACATACAATTTCTCTAGGTCCTTTTACACTAATTAGGGAAAAACCTTTCCTTTACACCCAAAATCATATACAAGCATTAAACACACTCAAAATCTAGTTGGAAAATCAATTTTCTCTTTCTCCCAAAACAGAACCAATTCGGCCACAACACCAAAATTAGCAAGATGAATTTTTCTTCCAAAACCAACTTGTACACATCAATGGTAACAAGAAATGTATGGTGAAACTAAATTTCAAAGTTTGAAAATTACTTATTTCAAATAATCAATTCTCAAAAACTTAACTTCCAAGAAAACTAATTGGAGATATCCATAGGTCAATATCGTGGGAATAACATTCCTAAAGGCAACCCTAGCAAAAACACAACGTCGAAATTCTATAGGAATCAAAACTTAACCAATCAAAATTCTAATCGGTTCAAATTGAAGTTCAAGGTCATGGGAGAAACATTAATGAAGAGGGTTCAAGATTCTAACAACTATCAAAAATCCAAACTCAACATATCGAAAACGGTAGGATTGTAGATCTTGAGGAGGAGAGCAACTTACCTCAAAGGATCAAGTTGAGGAAATGAATGGAAGATAGAGCCATGGGAGAGAGAAGAAATTCGGCCATGGAGCTTGGATGAAGAAGATGATGAATAGTTCTCCAAGTTTCACTTTCTCTCTCTTAGTTTCTTCTAATTTTTCACTTATGAAGACTTAATGAAGAAAAACTCAATATAAGCCCATTATGGAGGAGGGTGGGTCGCGGCTTTGATGGGCCTTAGGGGGTGAAATTTTAACTTTTCAGTAACCCTAGGGACCAAAGTTGAATGGGTAAAATTCTAGGTAAAAATATCTTTTTACTATTTGGGGACTAAACTGTAAAGTTTCAAGGTTTAGGGACTAAACTCTAAAGTTTAGGAAGTTCTATGAAAATATCTAGGGTTTTTTTATTATTATTTGTCTAATCAATGACGCGTCAGTGCGTTAGTGCGTCAATGTGTCAGTGCGTTAGTTGCGTCATAATTCTCGTCGTCGTCTGAATCCGGTTGTCGCTACGTTTCCAAATGTCGCTGAGAGTTTCTAATACTAGTTAGTCATTTTCTTTGGACCTGATGCTTGAAAACTCGAGCATGGGTCGTTTCCCTCAAAGTTCATGCCGAATCTGGCCCAAAAACACTATTAACGGAAAAGCTGCTCGTGAAACACTATTCACAAATGTCACTATTCACAAAAGTTTTTATCACATATCTGGATCCGTCACATTAAATGAAGTAATTTGGTGATTCCCGGATTTTCAATCTGAGGTCTCGAAGTCGTCTGTTTCGCTTGCTGGATTTTCGACTGAAAGTCTCGCGAGCGAGAAATGTCCTTTCTGGGCTCCAGAAGGAAACCATGTCAATATTATAGTCGTTCTTCACGAAATTCTTCACTGAACGTCATGGTGATTGTGAGAACCTCTGATTCTCATTTGAACTAAAGGTCAGGTCAAGATTGGTTTACTACCAAGTGTCGTAAAGAGCATTTCATCAATAAATTGGCCGATGATATCATTTGTTGATGCTCGCGAACGGATCCAAATAGTACATGGAATAATTAAATAATTATTTAATTACTGAGTGAAATTCAGGGTCTTACAATACATAACTCTTTAGCGCCCCGAGCCTGTTTTAATTTTTGTTTATGCCCAACAATTGTGACCTTTGTCTCTTTGAGTTTTTAGGGGATGTGGTGGTCTAAAGTTTGGACTTTCACCAATTCGTTGTTCAACCCAAAAATTTGGGCAAGAGACAGATCTTTCACCCTTCTTCTTTGTTTACTCCTCGATCAATTTGTTTAAAAAGTCTTGAAAATTATGAATGACGTCAACTTTCTCTTCACTATCTTTGTCACTTAAGCTCGGAATAAGGTCCTTTCCTTTATAAGATCAACATTGGTTGAAATTTTCTCCTATGCATTTTTGCTGAAAGAAAAATTCTTTGAACTTTCCAATATCTCCTCAACCCTAATTTCGGGTTGATTTGTCCCAACTTGAACATAAGATTGTTGACCTTTGGCTAAGGAAATTGATACGTCCCGTAAAATAGTAACTGGGTCATCATCAAACATTTGTTTAAGCTTTTCAACATCTACAGGTAGATAAGGTTTTGAAGATGGAATGCTAGTTGTTCAATCTTTATCCTTTTGAGTTGAAGCATGAGTAGGGCTTGGAGTCTTCATTTTTTTTGCATAAGGAGTAGGAGCACGATTGGAACTTGGAATATTTTTCCCTTCAAATTCCTGATTTGTCTTGGAAGTAATGAGATGGTGCTACAAAGGGCTATGTGCATGCAAGTGAGCAAGGGTCGGTCAATGAGACAGAGCAATTAAATTGATGTAATGTACATGCAACCATGTGTTTAATCTCATAGATTACTTAAAGGAAAAAACAAACTATTTAGGTTTTGTGCATGCATATCGAAAATCAAATTCATTTGCGGATTCTCTAGTTAAATAAGGGTGTACTAGATAAGATGTCCTACGGACGGTTATCGAATATATGTGAAACCTTGTATTAGCCTACTTGAGAAGGTTTGTTCTCAAGTGATCCTTTTTATAAATAATATATGTTTATCTTTTGGTAAAAAAAAACCATGTTAATGAGTGAGATTCTAGTGGTTTACTTTGTGAATGGGGTAAACACAAGGTTACATGTGCCACACGTCATTGGGGTGCATGTGCGGCATACTGCCAACTCGGATTGTTGTTCTATTGGTTCTTGTAGTGACACGCATGCAATGGCCCATGAAACGTCATCCAAAACGTTCAGATCGATTTACTATTCATTTTAGGGGCTCCTTTGTATCTAGTGTATATAGGGGAATTTCACAAAGTATGGCCCCTTTACGTGGACTTTAATTTGGCTTGAATATATTCGAGTCTTTAACATTTGAAAAGGGAATCAAATTGGGTCCTTGAAAAAAAATTCTTTGAAATGTCATCCCTAACAAATTTTTTTTAATCAAATCAAGTCCAAATCCCAATTTAAGCTGATGAGTCATCTAATTTTGCACAGTCACATTTCCACGTGGATTTAACTTATTGTAACCATCTTTTTTACACTTAAATTTTTATTTTTTATTCCACGTCACTAAACATCTTCTTCAATCTAACCCTTTTCTTCATCTTCCCCCCAGCTATCTGTATGACCCTCTATTTTATATATATATATATATATATATATATATATATATATATATATATATATATATATGTATATATATATAGATCTCTGTCAGATTCTTGTTTGAAATTTAATTTGATGATATTGTCTTCTTGAAATTTGACGTGAAGTATTTAGTGTTCTGGGACTCATCTTAGTTGAGTTCGTCTGTGTAAAGATATTTAGAATATGTGTGAAAATATATTGAATATATGTTGATTAAGTTTGACATATTTTTATGCAAATTGTTGGTTTTCGTCTGGCAGATCATGTTCGTATTCGTCTGACAGATTTCATTTGTGCTCGTCTGACGAATTACGTGGTATTCATCCGGTACACTCACTTGAGAGTTCGTTTGGTGAATTACTTTAGGTACTCATTTGATGAGACACCTTTCATTCTCATTTGGTAGATATCGTTTGGTAGATATCTTTTGGTAGAGATCGTTTGGTTATTAGTTGGCAGACTAGTCCTAATGATTGATTAAGTCGGTTTTGTGTTTATATTGCCTGGTCTGGTCAAGCCGCTATTGTTGACCTTAAGAGATAAGTGTCAGATGCCTTGGAAATGATAAAATTCCATTTTTGTTGACTTTGAATAGATGTCAGGTTCATTAATGAGCATTAATGACCACCGTTTTCACTGACCACCTTTCATTAAATGTCTACCCTGAGAGTTGGTTTTCCTCGCACTATAAATACAAGGTTTATAGTTGTAATTCAATATGAGTTTGGTTATTAGTTGGCAGACTAGTCCTAATGATTGATTAAGTCGGTTTTGTGTTTATATTGCCTGGTCTGGTCGAGCCGCTATTGTTGACCTTAAGAGATAAGTGTCAGATGCCTTGGAAATGATAAAATTCCATTTTTGTTGACTTTGAATAGATGTCAGGTTCATTAATGAGCATTAATGACCACCGTTTTCACTAACCACTTCTCATTAAATGTCTACCCTGAGAGTTGGTTTTCCTTGCACTATAAATACAAGGTTTATAGTTGTACTTCAATATGAGTTTTCTCTGAATCCTTATACTTTTCCTTACTTCAAGGAAAGATCTAAAGCTTAAACACTTCTCTAGAAATCCCTGTATCTTGTTCGGTTCTTGTTCAGAGTTCATTTCTTCTAGCTGTGTTCGAATCAAAGAAGGTTGAAGATTCAAGTGCATGCAACCTACGAGAAGGTAAGGGTAACTCATGTCTTAGTATTATGTCGTTATAATGCTTTATGACTTTGTTTGAGGATATTACTAGCATTTGTCATGAATTCAATGTGGATACTGTGATCATGCTATACTGTGATGAGAATTTTTGCGAGATTGTTGAGATTGAATGAATTGGATGTTTTATGGGATCGTTGATCCATAGGTCCTTGTGGTTTGTCATGGCATGTACATTTTTAGGATGACGATAGTGGGGTGGAAGGTATTGCCATGAGACTGTAGAGGAGCCAGTGGGGTGGACCGTAATTGCTACGTGACCGTTAAGGGCTGGTGGGGTGGATTGTAATTGTCGCGTTGCCACGTGACCATGCCTAAGGACAATGGGGTGGATGGTTCTGCCACGTTATTGTCCGGGGTTCCCTTGGAATAATATTTTGGCCATAGGTTATGCATATAGCTATCGAGGACTAACAAGCATTTGATTGTGTATTAGGTTATGGAAACTGTGATTGTCTGCTACTGTTGTGGTTGAGAATTATGATTCTTTGTTTTGTACAGTCTGCTTATTCATTTTTATTGTCTGATTCATCTCTATACTTATTGATTTCATCTGTTTAGAGTTAACCCCTTTTTGTTTGTGTTTTCTTCATTCTTGGCACTTTCTGCCAGACGAGCACAACTGAGGATTCGTCTGATGAATTGTAAGAGGCAGACGAGGACGAATTTTGAAGCTTGGAGGCTGAAGCTTTTATTTTTGTTGTTATCCGTCATAGGATGCTCTTTTTGAAAATCAAGAGCACATGTTGTGCAAACTATATATTTTCAATAACATCTTGTTTCCATTCATGTATAAATCTTACGATCATGGGCTACACTATGTATTATTATGAGAGACAAACGATTTGGAAACTTGAGATGTTATTGAAAGGCTAAAATTTTAAATGTTAATTCTGCATGGTTACTATGTGACACTCGACGTTAAAAATCGGGTTGTTACACTATCTACCTCTTCAAGTCTAAAAGTTGTCCTCGTCCGTTCCCAAGATGCAGTTCCCGTCCGCCTCCTATCTACCTCGAACGATTACCTAGTGGTGACCGTCTGGTGATACACACCAAAATAAGGAAAACACAACAGGAAAGGGTTAACTCCAATTGAATAAAATCAATAATCACGATAGTTTGGCAGATGATATCGACAAATCATACTAATAAAATCAATCAATGAACTCCACGGCCTTCATAGCCAAACCACAATCACACTTGGTGATTTTCTATAACCAATATTCATAGCTCATTGTTTTGCCTTATTCGTACAGGATGGTTAGCACGAACGAGACTCTTTCACCCACCCTCGGATGATCTCGTGGCACATAATAGTCCACCACATCAAACCAACAACTTATCATGATGGCGAATCACAGTTCACATGAACAAATACGGTTCACTTGTTCCCTTAACCCCAATAGATTATACGATATCATTCCATCCGGGGAAATCATTTCCAGTATTCATATGTATAACATTCAAGTTATCAAAGTAAATAAACAAATATCACCGCAAGTATCCAATAGAAGCTAACATACAAGTTACCCTTACCTCCTCGAATGTTGCATACACTTTGAGTCTTCGACCTTCTTTGGTTCGAGCACAGCTTGAAAGATTGAATCTGAAGAAGAACGAGTAAGAACAAGAATTCTAGGACTATGTGATGTTTTCAGCCAACTTCCCTCTCTGATGCTGTTGACAAATTTGTCTAGAGGAAGAAAGTTTTTCCTTAGATACTGAATGAACTTGAGCATCAAAAGAACATGACTCTTGCTTAAAGTGAAAGAAGCTGCGAGTCATTAGTTCCTTTCCAATGAATTCACACGCATCGTCGTAACTGAACATTACCCCAACTGTTTTCAACTCCTCATCATAACCTTTCAATCTGTCCCCATAGAAGTTTTCATCAATCAGTGGAAGGTCAACAAGAACAGAACCACTTTGCAAGAGTTGTCCCAGTGATGAGCGGATTAAGAACGACTTCGAAGGAGGCCTGCATCCATTGGCTGTAACTCTAAGCCAGCTCCCTTCTTTTATACATTTCAAGAACCTTGCTGGCAGCTGCTCTCCTCTTAGACTTCAGGTTTCGAATCCAATCCAAAAGCAAAAAGGCGTTATCTTTTGTAAGCGGTGTCTCTACAGCAGAGAATCCAGCATTTGAAGGAGATATATAGGGTATGTCAGAAGCATCAGCATGCTTTTTCAGGAATTTAATGAGTTTCTCAGGACCTGTATATTGGCCTGCATAATGAGAAGGACGCAGGTACCCGTTTCCCAGCTCAACATAGTTTTCGCTTCTCCATGGATTAGTGACAATCAAGTCTGCCCATTTGCTCACATTTGCAGGTACAAGAACCCCTTGCCTGCATTCAGACACAGATCCGTAATTGTCCACAAGTGGCATTGAACTACATAAATCATTAACCTCCCGGCTTGATAAATAACAGTTAGCCAATGAGTGATATAAGAAATGAGCATATGCAATGGCGTGCTTGCAGTATACTCTTTCCAATCGAGCCTTACTCAAAATATTCCAGAATTCAGGAAGTAGCCTGCCAACTTCACGAGGCTTGTAGAAGTGCTTCTGCCTCGTGTATGTCTCAATAGGAACAATAGCTTCTTCTAGAAAATTTGCTTTGATTTTCTCTCTGACATGATTTAACTTCTCAAAGGGAGAACTATCAACAGGAAGGAACTTGAACATCCGAGTCAATCTGGATACTGGAGCTTCATCTGAACCTATTACAAGTGTCTTAAATGCATCCATAAAAGCGGATGGAACGCATTCAAGTATTCCTTGGTTCCACTTATCATCCAAGAGAATTGTTTCCCTTGATGAAGCAAGGACAAAATCTGCTTGAATAATGAAGGGAAAATTAGTGGCCATCTCTGTAGGAAGAAAAGCATACACTCCGGGTGAGCTCATTCCCCTGTGAAGCCTCTCCTGATTTGGGAAGGCTAGTGTAATAACCCATTCCTCCACATCGGTTCTCCTTTCCACTACATTTTCCATCCTAACAGGAAACTTTTGCTTCCACATGTAGTAGCTGCATTCCTTTTCAGAAGGGGGTTATATTTAACACCCCCACTACCCAATTTAACACCCCAGTTTGTTGTAGTAAATGTCCTAAATACCCTTTTGAATTTTACTTTCCGAGTTTTCTAATCCCGGAACGTTATATGATGCACTTCCGGGTTTTGTTTTTCCGGAATGTATGTGATGTTTTTCTGTTCCGGTTCATATATCCCGGAAGCAAATTTGTTCGGAATACTTCCGAGGTATAAAACCCGGAATGTATGTAAACAAAATAGGTGTGTTCCGGGTTTTGTGAAACCGGAATGTTTTTAACTTATTCCGGATTTTCAAAACCCGGAATGGGTATTTTATAGGTTCCGGGAACACGAAATCCGGAATTATATGAACATTGTTTTCCGGGTTTTAGAACCCGGAAGCAAATGAAAGTGCAAGGTGCATTCCGGGAAATAAAATCCGGAATGTATGTTCGAAGAATCAAATTCCGGGTTATAAAACTCGGAATTTGGAAAAATCCCTGTTATTGAAAAAGAGGTCTGTAAAGTTTAAAACATACATAATATGACTCAAAAAACATGCATTTGAAATTATTGAAGCCTATTACAACGCGTTTGAGTATATTATTGTTAACTTAATGGCTAAACAGTTAAAACAAATTATCAAATTTAATCCTGTGTTATGTCTATGTAATGCCTAGAACCAACAGTGCTGTTACTGTCACTCCTTCTCTGTTGGCGCAGCTGTTCTTCATAAACTCTTATGCGATCCTTGTGTGGGGTTTCCCATTCCTTTGCTTGGGCCAAAGAATAACGACACCATTGGTAAGCTATCGTCGGCATAGGATGCCCTTCCTTCAAAAAGACCTACGGTGGAAAATGAAGGCATGTTTAGAAGTGGTTTAAGTTATCAGCATTACAAGCAACAAAATTAGGAAACTATAGTTACCTGAACCCAATGATTCTTGTTGATTAGAGCAACTGTTATAAGCTTTTGTTCCTCCTGTGGTGGTGGACTACCCCTGAGTGGCAAGAATCTGCAGTTTCCACTATGCGACAATTGAAGTAATATTGGTTGGAACCTTGTCGCAATAATATATCCCATGTCAGGCAAAGACATCCACTTATCTTTAGTGGCTAGCTGGCCAGTGGAGAGAGTCAGTGCATCATGAATTACCTTGTACCTTTGCGGGGACCCATAAAGTTCTTGATAGAGTATGGGATACTGTGTAAGCTCATTCAACAGCTCCACCCTGATGTAATTCCATTGCTCCTCATTCATACCCAACAATGTTGCGATGCATCTGTATCCACAATTACCATCCCCCATAACGTCCACCACGTTATCAATATGACCTTTAAACTGCTCTGGGAAATGATCAATGTGCTTAATGCCTCTGCGGGTAAGCATTTTTCTGCGACCTTGGGAGGGTGGTGGAACATACACTGGACAGTTTAACGTGTTGCTACCGTTAGCTGAGTCCATGATGTTATCCACATACTCCCAATAAGAAGGATCACGCTTCTTGGAGCCAATAGGAGATCCTTTTGTACCCTTTTCTTGCCTTTTGTACCTATTGCCTTTGCCTGCCCCTTAGGCCTCCCTTTTGTTTTAATCTTACTGGGCGAAGGACATAATGAAGTAGTATCCGGCCATGCAATCTCCCTCAGCTTGTGCTTTACAGCCCATTTCTCTGGCACATCTAATTGCCCAAACCGAATTATCAACCCTTCAATCTCGTAATCCAGATTCAATTCCAATGAAGGGTCTTCACGGGGGGGAGCATTCCATGCCAACTGTTTCCAGAAAAGATGAATAACCATAAGAGGGACTGATGTGTACTTTGACAACTCACATGCACAAGGAAGGCCATATACAACTCTAAACCGACAACCACACTGTTCTGGATCAATGCCAACTGTCCTTGATCGTACCTTTTCTTTGGCGATCAGTTCAAGAGCCTTCCTGGACACATACCCCCTCATGTTCACATAGGCCACACTAGCAAAACGATGATCCACGATGTTCAGACTCCTCTGGAAGGATGCTTTAATGTTGTTATGCTGCAGTATAGTCAAGGAGTTCATAGCATCCCAGAAAGCACATAGGTCACCCTTGCCGGGACTCATATATTTCTGCAGTGGGAGATTCAACCAACTCTTTCCAATTCTCAAACACAGAATCAATCTCCTCCTTATCAGGCACGTACATCTTGCACTTGGCCTTCACATTCTTCATAATGTGGAACTGACACAGAATGTGTTTAGCCTCGGGGAAGACTTCATGAACAGCACTCATCAATGCCTCGTCCTTATCGGTAACAATAACATGAGGCATGTTTTCTTTCCTTTCAATCATCCCCTTCAACTTGTTCAATGCCCAGACATAGTCATGTTGCTTCTCCTCAATCATGTAAGCAAATGCGATAGAGAATGTCAAATCAGTAGATGCAATACCAACCATCTCTACAAGCGGAATTCTGTACTTGTTTGTTTTGTATGTGCTGTCAATCAACACAACACCCGGAAATGTATTGAAAAGGCTAATTGCATCAGGGAGTGTCCAAAAAATATCTCTGAACATATCAGTACCTTCCTGGAGCCGGTGCCAGTGCACGTACTTGTCAATGGTCAACAGTTTCATCAAGTGCTATATCTCTGTAAGTGGACCTCTCTTCGAGCTGCGAATCTTTTTACATATGCTATACACCTGGGAAATGGTTGTCAAGTTGGCGGGATTGTGCTCCTTCAAAGATAGAAGCATGTTCCTTGGAGGCACCATGTTGTTTGTCATGCCCTCTACCATTTCCCTTTCTTCATTCGCCAGACGACCCACATAAGCGTGGCCAACTAATGTCTCCGCTGGTTCATGGTTGTGTATTCCACACATTACTTTCAGCCACCACCCTTCTTCCGCCTTCCTAGGCCTCCCTTTAAGTCTAAAAGGGCACTCGGATTTTCTGGTACCAGTTGTCTTGTATTTAAACGATCCTGGGTCTTTGTAGGGCTTATATTTTCCACTCTTTTGGCACCCAAGAGTAATAAACGCCTTTTTGTTAAGACCTCCAAGATCAGACCTTGTGATCACAACAACGAAACCATTCTGCCGACCGACCCCTCTAGCCCAGGCACAGAGATCATCACGAGTCTCAAAAATCTGTTATTTTGGAACAACTAATGTATTTAGTACATTTCCAAAAAAAATCAGTTTAAACTCCAAATAAACAACCGCATTACATGTGACATACCTGATTAGTGATGAACATATCCGTGCAGTCCACACTAACACAAGGAACCGGACCGTTCCCGTTTTCACCTTCCGCGTCGGTTTTTTCACCGTAATCCGGGTCATCTTCCGGGGCTAAAACGTACGGTAACATGTCAACCTCCTCGGATATATGATCTGTCATATCTGTTCAATAACCATGTTTTAAACGTCTAAAATAAACACCACTGTATGTATTCCGAGTTTTAAAACTTGGAATACGTATTTCCTTTCCGAGATATACAATCCGGAAATATAATTCATTTTGTAAATCCGGGTTTTACAAACCGGAAAAGCAAACATTTCCAACACTGCATCATTTCCGGTTTATAAAACTCGGAAGACATGCATTTTCCGGGATTTAAAACTCGGAAGCTAAATTATTTAATACCGGGATATAAAAACCGGAAGCAAAACGGAATAACGTTCTTACCGGGAATTAGAATCCGGAAGAAGGGAAAACTTCGAAGATCACGACAACGAAATCAACCAGATCGTGGCTAACAGAGCTTGATGCTTGTGGTAGCTTCTTGGGTTGATGAATGGTGGCCACAAGGAGCACAACAACAGTATTTTGGTGTTATAAGCTACTGGGGGTTAATGGAGGTGGTGTGGTGGGAGCAGAACCACAATGGAGCTGGAGGAAGAAGGAAGAAGAAATGGGTAAGAATGGTGGAGACTACGAAGTTGAGGGTTATATATAGTGCACATGCACTACCGGGTTTTAACTCCCGGAAATCAATTGCATGTTCCGGGATATATATCCCGGAAACATGTTACGTTGAAGCTAATTACCGGGTTTTAAATCCCGGTAGTTCTCTTAGACGAACTACCTTCCGGGATTTAAAACCCGGAAAGGGGTATTTTGGGTATTTTTACAAATACCCTGGGGTTTAGAATTGAGTGATGGGGGTCCCAATTCTAACCCCCTTTTCAGAATCACAATTTTCATCTGCAGAAAGATTAAGTGTGTAAGATTCAGCATTCATATTCTTTCTCGTCACAAAGTTTACCTCACTTGAGATAGAGACAGCAGAAACAGTATTCAGTTTAGGATTCTCATTGTGTTCCCTGACAGAGAGGTGTCTGATTTTTGAAAGGAATAATAAAACTTCTGGATGAATGCTGGAGAGTTTCTGCTTCACAGCTTTGACTTTATCTGGCTTCAGAGGTAACACGATTGTCGTGGTTGGAAGGGAATCTTTACCAGGACCATATATCTTTCTTATGTCAGTAAGGGTTGGCTTCTCCTCAACCCATTCAGGAACTACATAACCAAGACTGCAATGTCGACAAGGCTTCTCATTGAAGTTTATCTGATATCCATTGCTAAATATGTAAGGCTGAGCAGTAACCAAAAATACACTCTTGAAACCAATACCTGCAATTCAACCATAGAAAAGGTTCCATTAACATTTGCATCTCCAAAGCAAATTCATCTCATTTAGAAACTTGATTAGCATGACCTTTAAAAAGATATGAAGCCGTCAATCGAATAGTAAAAATTTTAAATCTAAGAACCATAATTTTCACAAAAAAAATATAGTAACATATTGCTAAATCATTGTTAACTTAGTTTTAGTTTCTTCTCTTTGGTATAAGAACACAAAATGTTCTCTTTACTAGAAGAAAGATCTTGAAATTGAAATTATTCAACTAATCTTCATAGAAAGCAAGAACATTAACACAAGTCCTTCTTGAGACAAAAGTTCATAACATTTTTGTAGTCACATCTAAATGAAAGAATGTACCTTTCTCGCCTATGTAACCACTGCTCCTACTACCTTTCTTTGTGGACCGCCCAACACTGCAGACAGAATCAATGTTTCTAGGAGAGAAACCCTTCTCATTGTTGAAAATTAACAATGTGGCTGGAGCACCACTATCTGTGATGTCCTCAGAAGTTATGATGAATTCAAGGGTTGGACTCACTCCTTCAGGGTACTGATTATCTTCAGCATTCTGTGGAAGTTGACAAGACATTTAGGATAGTGAATCAACAACTATCAACAAATATAATTGGAGAATAAGATTGCTTTATCCTATATAGACCGAGAGAATCAATCCTTTATCCTGCTACTGAGTACTGACTTATGTTGGCTACTGAAGTCTGAAACAACAAACATACTCAGCTTTTAACTACCAGGCACAAAAGAAGGTAACTTCAATAGAATTAAACTTCAAACGCTTTCATAAGTGTATATTTTTTCTAAGTTTTCAGCTTACAAGGAACTGGATCCTTGTGATATCATGATCGGAGAGAGTAACAAGAAGCTAAATGAACAGACTAAGTCCGGTCAAATCACCGCGAACGGTGTTGAGAGAAGTGCACTAAGTGCTCAAAGCTGAAGATACGGGTTTATGAAAATGCACTAAGTGCTCAAAGCTAAAGATATTTGAAAAAATGTTTTCATTTTGTGAAGAAGTGGTTATTGTTTAGAGATTTTTGCTCAAAGCTGAAGATATTTGCTTATGGTAGTAATATTTTATCCAAATAGTTTGCTGTTTTTCTGCTTTCATTTTCCCTCTTCGATTTCTACAGCACAGTTTAGTTCAAGCAAATTATTTTCATATTCTAATTATTGAAAAACACCATAATTAAACATCTTAATAATTCTATTTTTTTTACCTTGATCGAGAACGTTAGAAACAAAGAACAACCAAATTCTTGACCATCTAGTACTCTCATCTTAATAAAGCATTGTATAAAAAAACTCAACTTAATCAAGCATTGCATTAAAAACAAAAGGTAAATAAAAACAAAAATCAGATTTGTGTAAATATTTCTAAAGCAACATATACACCAAAAACTAAAAAGTAAATTGTTTGAATGCATTATTACAAAATCAAAAGAGCATTTCATACATATATATAGAAGAAAAAGTAGCGATATAGAAGAAAAATGGTAAATACTACTACGTACCTGAATGAGTTCCATAAGAAAGTGAACATCTTTCGCATAAAGTTCAGAAGAGAGATTCTTGACGGCTTGGTGAAGATCCTCGGTTAAAGGGTTTGGTTCTCGCCAATGGAGAATTAGTTCCTTCGTATCTCTTCGACGTGTTCCTTTGGTTTCGCAATCTCACTCTCGAAATCGCAGGATCACAAGTTACTACACAGAGCGAAATGCGTGTGAAGAGAACGAACGAAGCAGAGTAACCAGAAGAAGAAAAGTGAGGTTTTGTTGCTTTTACTTAAAAACTGAATGGGAAGACGCAGAGATTCCTTCTTGGAGAAGTAAGGAGAAAAGACTTGGAAAAATTGGTCAAAAATGAATTATTGTCCGGTAAAGATATTAGTTACCTTTCAAATTCCACTACAACAATTTAAAATTCAAAATATAGCATGTAAATAGGAGTTTAAAATTCAAAATACTATCTCCTTTGTCTCATGATATTTTGCTTTAACACTTTCAATTTGTTTTGAATTATTATATTATTTATTATTTTTTAATATTACTAAAGTATTCAATTTTTTTTTGTCTTTGGACTGGGCGAGCGCCCTAGCCTTGCAATAGGGCGACCCAGTTAGTCTGTAGGACCTCAGGGGGTGTATTTGTAATATACGAGGGATGAGAATTTGTAATCTGTTGGGCTTGATTGTCGAGGCCCATAGGCCTATTTTGAATTAATGACATTTATGACTCTCTCCCCTATAAATAGCTACTAGGGGGCTCATGTAAAGGGTTCACAATTTTCTTTGAATATTTCAGTAATAACACTTCTCTCCTATACTTCTCTCTATTCGAGAACAATTGGCGCCGTCTGTGGGGAAAGGTAAACTAACCCCCACTATCACGAGGAGAGAGGATATGTCAGGCAACACGAGAAGAGGGCGCGGCCGTGGGCGAGGGGGAGGACGAGCGGCGACGAATCCAACTTCACCGTCTCCTTCCCTAACACGGAACCCTAACCTCGAACAGCCGGATACGACAGCAACAGGTGGTGGCAAGCCTTAGCCCGCCCCCTTCAACGTCTCTCTTCGGGATTGGAACAGGGTGTGTGGCATCCTTAATGTTGTACAGCAGCAAAATCAACATCTAGAAGCTCAACTGGAGTACTTCCGGCAACAGAAGGACCCAGGGATGGAGAGTTTCACGGAGGCGGAAAACGTGGTGGAGTTCCAACCTTTTTCGGCGTTAATACAGGCGATTCCCATAACGGACGCTGTAAAGCATCTTTCATTGGACACTTATTCAGGCGAGGCTGATCCTAAGGAGCATTTACAATCCTTTATGACTAAGATGGTGATGAGTCAGGCGTCCGACGCGATTAAGTGCAGGTTGTTCCCATCAACATTGAAGGGAACAGCGTTGGCTTGGTTCTCAAAGCTGCCCTCATATTCCATAAACAATTTCACAGAATTCTCACACAAGTTCCTTTCACATTTTGCGGCAAGCAGGACGCAAAGGGTAACCACTGCGGCGCTATTCAATATCAGGCAGGGTACGGTGGAGACCTTGATTTAGGGGGTGAAACCCTAGCAGAGCAGCAGATTTTCATTTTTCTGTTGAAGAGTCCTTGCCTTGTGTCACAGTGCCAGTTGAACGCGAAGCAGAAGAGGAGTTGTCTGTGGTTCCGGTGGATTTGGTTTCGATGGAGCCAGAAAATAATGTTGCGTTCCAGACCGGTGACGTTTCTCGGCATGACTGCTCTACCCTCTTTGTGGATGGCATCGAGGAGGCGATTGGTTACCATCATATTCGAGGTTTATTTTCTCTCTTCGGTAGGATTCTGAATGTATTCATTCAACGGAAACGAAAATTTGGGAGGCGATTTCGTTTTGGCTTCGTCCACTTTTTCTCCAAGAAGCAGGCCATTTCTACTATTGGTGCTCTGGATGGTCTCAAGGTGGGTGGGGCTTTTCTGTCGATGGAACCGGCTAGGTATCTCAGGGATGGCCCGAAGTCCCCGATGGTGCGGAGTACCCGCGGTGTTGGGTCGTCTGGGACGGTGGTTGAATTGAACCGGGTTACTGGGAAGGCTGGCGGTGCGACGAGGCTCTATTCGTGGAAGGAGGCTCTTGCGGGGAAGCTTTCTGTTTCTGCTACTCATGAGGCGGCGTTGATTCTGGGTTCTGACAAGGGTGAATATATCGGGGAAAGAATCCCCGTTGATTTTTCTTTTTCCCGAGATTAGTCCCTTAGTGGCTGGTTCTTCTAAGGGGAGGGTTCCTTGCGAGACGGAGCTTTTTGCCTGCGAGACCTCGTCTCGGCATTTTTCTCTTCTTCTTGAAAGTGGCGACATTTGTGGGGCGAAGTTAAACGGGAGTCAAGAAGGATTGGTCCTGCAATCTCCTAAAAGACGGGGTCGTCCCAAAAAAGTAGGTGGTCCTAAGGGGGCAGTTGGTCCAGCAGTTTGCTTAGATGGGTTCGGGGAGAAGAGAGCTCGGGGTCGGCCCAGGAAGTCGGTTCCTTGTAGTTCTTTACTGTGTAGCCTTGATGCTTCTTCCCCCGCCAAGTCTCAAGCCGAGGGCTTGGCGGTCGGTGAAGGAGTCGCCGATCATCCTTCTGTTCCTTTTCCGGCTGAGTCCCTAATGCCTCCAGGGGTTCTAACGAGAGTGAGACGCGCTGTTTCGGTGGGTAGCAGGTGGGTGTTGTTTTTTCCTGTCTTGATGAAGTTGTTGTGAACCAGATTGCGGCGCAAATCTTGAAACGAAGAAGTTCGTAGGGCCGGTTGTTTGCTTTTAGGGGTGCTGGTTTTGTTGTATATGGTGATGTTGTTTTGGGATGGGTCTTTGTATATTTCCTTTTTGTATGGTGTAGTAGCTCCTTTCCTGTTTTTGTGGCGGGTGGGTAGCTCTTCTTCTGTTTGGCTCTTGACTTTGTTTTTTGGCGGCCCTCTCATTATTAATATATAATTATGCTTTCTAAAAAAAAAATTAAAAACTCATTACGTAATTTAAAGTATTTCAAATTCACTTAATAATTTTTCACATTATTAAATAAATAAATTGATAAAATTACTTCAATTCTAATTATTAAATATCAATTATTCAATTTGAGTGATATTAGTTATTTACACATAGAGAACTCTAAAACTAATAATTGAAATATCTTAGCACCATTGTTTTTATTTTCTACTATTTTATAAGTAAAAAATATAATATTTATTTATTAATTTATTTAAACTATAATAATTTTTATATTATATTAAAAAATGTTGTACATAAGCCCGTGCAACGCACATGTATTATATCTAGCATATAGGTAAAAGAGACTTGAATTTTTTTATTAATTACATTAAACAATAAAAGCTTTCCTACCTCCGTATTAAAAGTACATTAAGCAATAAAAAAATTTCATTTGTAATAAATATATTTAATAATAAAATTAAAACTGAAAAAAAATGTAATATCGAAAGGTATTCAACTACCTACATTAAATAATAACATTTATAAACTTATTTGTTGTGATTTTAATTATTATTTATGTATTAATTGTAAAACTTCTTATACATATAACTAAAAAAGAAACATAAGAAGTAGTTAAAATATTAATTATCGACCCAAGTTGAGAAAAAAAATTTAAATTTATAAATAGTAATGTCTTTTATGTAAACTAAATTTATTAAATATTGAAATTAGTCAATGGTTCAATGCCTTTTGTAAATATATATTTAAGAAATTATTTTAGTTTTTTTTAATGATCATGAATGTTGTTTAATATTGACTATAATTTTTTTCAGTGTTATTTATAAAATATTTTTACATAAATTAAATATATATATATATATATATATTATAATTATTTAAGTTTTTTAAAATGTGTGGAGTTTACACAAGATGCTATTTAAAATAAACTGCTTATTAAGTAATATTTTAATATGAAAAAATATTTATAATTAAATTTAATTAAAAATAAAAAATATTTATCGGTAAATAGCTTAGATGATATTCCTCTTGCAACAAAAAATAATAATTTAGAAATGAAATACTCTGATTTAATATATATGGAGAGATTTCGAACATTTTCTTCGTCACAACTCACAAGAGCTATAAAAGTTGTATCAAGTAAATTGCCACATCTCTAACGTAGTAAACTTGCTAGGTCAATTGCCATAGCCTTATATTAAATATAAAAAGCATATTAACATAGTAATAATTCAATGGGGGTAACATAGAATAGAAATATAAGTTCTCCTTTCCATACCCCCATTATTGATCATCAATAAATTACAAAGATATTGTTCCTTATTTTCTAATTTTCTCATATTGGCAATCCAGCGAGAAAGCGTTTATAAAAATCCAAAGCTTCTCGCGGTTTATATTCCGGAACAGTGTGTCCAGCTCCCTGCACCAATATAATCACATCAAATATTAGTACACTTGCAATTTAAGGTACCAATTTGCAATTTAACACACACCCAAGCACAAACCTTTATAGTCATAAAAGTAAGATTTTTGTCATATCCTTGAATATACCTGCAACCAACAACGATAATTAACTCAATTTCTAGTCAAGATTGCTCTATCATACAATATACAATGTGAAAAAAACAATGTCTGGGACATGTTTTAGTAACAGGTTGCAATCTCAGAGTCCTAAACTCATAGTGCCAAGTAACAGAAATAGATACATGTACTCGTAGATCAAGTACCAGAAAATGTGTTCTAACATGCTTCGTAATGTGCGGTTTAGTTCATTAAAGAAGGTCATTTTATCTAGATTTATAAACCATTGGGGAAGCAACACCAAAACTTCATATAAAATCATTTGATTTAAGTAATTAACAAAATTGAAGGTTCATTAAGTAGGATAAGGTTAGAGGGAAATGGAAATAGTAAGTACCCAGCAACTTGACCACCGGACAACCAAGGCCTCCATTCATCAACAATCTTGTATCCCATTGATCTCGTCCATGCTTGGCTCCCCGTAAATGGAACACACATGTCATGATCACCACTGCCAGAAACATGAAAATTTTCAAGTTTTCTAATAGAAGAATTATGACAGTGACAATAACTTGTGATGCAAAGAACTTGAGATATATCTGTTTTGGTAACTACAAGGGAATTTTGTGGTTCTGGTATTCAAATAAAAGTATAGAACTCCCAAAGAAGGATTAAAGTAAGAAAACACCCAGTGCTATGCTAAGTATAACATGGAAATAGTTCTATTTACAGAAAGGCAAAGTGATTTCTGAGATCAGCTTGCTGAGATAGATATTTTACCCATATTCTGATCATGCACACCAAGTTAAGAACATTATTGCCTGCATATATGTCATTACCTGTTTTCTCTAACATTCATAACACACTTCATCTACAAATTATATTCTAACTCAAGATCTTGTTCTTCACCTCTGAAATGAAATGTTAAACTCTTCCAGTGCATTATTATATTTTCCAGAATGAAGAAATCAAGGGCACAGCAGCATGCATCCAACAGGAAAATGTCAGTGAAAACTGGGAAACAGAAAAGTGGATACCTCCCTTAATAATGGTGATATTTTCTACTTTCAAGCCACTGACATTGTTAAAAGTAAAAAATATATATATTTTAATTGTAAATTTGTAATACATAAGAAACAATAAAGTCACCCCCAACCTTTGATTGGAGCAGCCAATGCTTTGAACAAGTTTAGTATATATATGTTCAAAGAGAAGCCTTGGGAGCTTGAGCACAATTTTTAGATAGCTAAAAATCAGACAATAAAACATAGGATGTAGCATCAATGGTGTGGATGAGGAGATATGAGAAATTGAAGGGGCAAAGTTAAGTTTCTTGCAATGTAGCAAGTCAGCAATGCAGTATTGAGAAGATTTTGGAAAGAATTTTGCTGCTGGTGGAATTCAGAGAAACTTTGACATAGGATGGGTAATGGATCTAATGGTTGTAATTTGGCTGATAACAAAGTGTTCATAAATGTAATTACAATACTTTCAGTGACAGAACAGCTATCTTTGCATTTACCAAAATAATAAAGAAATGGTCATATTCACTATTACTATTAGCATTGTTAGGCAAATTGTCATAGGATTATCAGCACACTATAAAGATCCTGGTGAAGGTATCATCACAACATTAATAGAGAATGATTCGTTGAATGAAAATATGCCATCAGTATATTTGTAAAACAATGCCTCTAATGCAGAAATGTCATCGTCAGCAAGCTTTTCAGGATAAAATTCAAATAATGAAGGAGATTTAGAGAAAACAACTAGAATTGAGGAGATACTTTGCAGACACAGTAAACTTTGGAAAGCATGTTCAATGATAGACAGTCAAACCCTCAATACAGTTGAATCCTGCAGTTTAGCAATGGAAGTTGGCACTGAATTCAAAATATGAAAGCAGCTAACAAAGTGCTACTTTTGACCTATTCTGTGGCATAAACCTGAAAATTTCTCCCACAGATGAATTAAAAGCTAAGAGAGTAAAACAATAAATGGAACATGCATGTATAGCATTGTGAAATAAATTAGAAGCACACTCGTTGAAAGATTCTGGTAGAACTGAAGTAGAACCAGAATAAAAATAGAGCAGAACAACAGAATATGAAGTATTATCCAATAATCTTCTCTCTGAACAATGTGATCCAGGGCATGGAACCTTGATCCGCTTTCAATTACAATTCCATACCTTTCCTACCTTGGTTTTCCTACTTTCCTGCGCCACTCTAGTCTCTCGTACGTAGCCAAAATCCTAACTATCCCACCGCTTACTATCAGAACCAAATCAACTAGAATAATAAATAGCTTATTTATCATCTAAGTGGTTAGTTTAAAACTTGCAATGATGGAAAAAATAATAAATACTTCCTACTAAAATAAAAGGGAAAAGTTGAAATATTATCCAACTTCTATTTCTCATGTTTCATCCATTAACTGGAACAACGGATTGCCCCTAAATGTATAGCAATGGAATAGTTTTGGCTACTAGAAGTCTAAAAATGTTTTCATGCTGGAAATTCACCTGAATATGAGTGCTCGATATCCTTTGGAAGTTAGGTTCTTGTGGTATTTGATCATGCTCCCAGCATCATGATTGAAGTCAATTTTGTCCGTGCATAAATCCCATCGACTGACCTCACTTGTCTGTTTCATCAGAAAGATCAAGATCATTGCTTTTCACATCCACAGTATAGGTATCTTGCTTGAAAACTCACCTGTGCAGTATGAATTGCTTTCCTGACTGCTTCATTGTTCAACCATAAGTTCGCAACTACGTCATCCTAAAGATAACGTTAGATCTTGTTACTAGTTAAACAACAATTGATAATACAATAATATCAACTATAAGAATGATGATCATAATATCCTTTATATAGAACCCCGACAACATTTGAGTAAAGCGGATATGATACAATAAGACAGTGAAAAGAAAATACTGTTCAAAAACATGTTCGTCTAAACTAAATTGTAACAAGAGGGAAGGATCAAAGTGAATCGTATCAGGCATGAATTCTATAGAACTTAAAATCCCTTAGCAATTGTGACTAATAAAACACGACTATTAGAAACAAGAGCATAATTTATGAACCAACAATTTTGTACCTATGAAATCTGGCATATCATTATTTGCTAGATATGTCTCCAATCAAGTTTTATTTCTTATCTAAATTTATGAACAAGCAATGTTTCAAATATATAAGGTTTGAAACAAGATAGAAGGCACCTTTTAATGGTGTACTTCATTTTGGCATCTTGCACTCACTAACTTGAGCACATTTTCAGGACGGTTCATCATTTAACAATTTAGCTATAACCTATTTCTGTTTTACAAAAGATCCAATGATTAGTAGTTCCCTTTTGTTTGGCAATAAAGAATTAGTAATTCTGAGGTGTATGGAAGTAGATGGTAAATATAGACACTTGGACAGTAGAAAAGAAACCTACAGTGCACGGAACATTATTGCTATTCATCAGTTGAGGCCAAGTTGGAACAGGTCCATCTCTGACAGGTGCTCTTAGGGGCCAAGCGCGTCCGAACATCCTTTTCCTCACAGGAAGAAGTTTCTCAGTCTCACCCAACTTCCGGAAGCTAGGTGGCAATCTAATATAGGAAGCTTTAGTCTTCTCAGCCTCTGTGCCATGATAGCATGGTTCTAGAATGTCATATATGTTCAACCCATCAACGTCCTAAAATAGAAAGAATGATCAATGAGTGCGAAATCCACTTAGTTCATGTTCCTGCCATTACTATCATATAGTTAAGCCACCTCTTCAATTTTGTCAAGCTTGCTTGAACAATTCGCACTGAGTGGATCGTAGAAATTCCCTTTGCACTCACGATTAACCTCCTGTAGCAGCAAGCAACAAGACTAAATGAAACATTTAAAAGAAAACAAAACATAACAAGGTTTCAAACAAAAGACTGTCAGGTAAAATAAATATAAGTTCCAAACTTGCTCTTAAATAATGCATACGGCTTTTATATAGAAGAAAAATACAGATTGTTATATTTTACAATGGAAAATGCATTCCAGATAGCAGTAATGGTTCAGTGATGTACCTAAAATGATAGATTACCTTATTTTAATATAAACAGTGTTGGGAATTTTTATCTCAAGTTAAGTCCATAACAAATCAACCGCTGAATAAGTCAATTAATTAGGTTCTGATACGAAAATTAGCTTGGCTGAAAAGGCACAAAATATGACTAACTTTTAAATTGTCTGGATATGGCAGAGTGTATTAACTATTGTCGATTTTACATACTTCATATATAAAAATACACAACAAGCAATGAATTTAATAGTTTATAATATGATAAAATGATGTTAAGTCACCGTCACACTGGATGATATTGCTATAACTGAGGGGTTTATTTTCACCTCAAACAATTCATCTGGAATTAGACCCATCCCGTGTGCAAATGGAACAAGTGCATTTCCATCAAATTTGTCATCTGTTACACCATTTCCAATCATGTAACCCTGCTAACAATGGCTTTTAGACTGCAGCCACAGGATTGAAAATATAAACTGATCACTTAAGGAAAAAGAAACACCTTGAAGTTCAGATTGGGCTTTACACCAGCGTCAATTCCTGCAAAAAGATCAAGAAACTGCACCTTACTCGTGATTCTAACACATTTATTCGACACTTTATCAACAACACTTTCTACATTCCAGTACCTTTCGCTACTTCAGAAGCAAGAGTGGGCACATAAACTCCAGCATATGACTCTCCAGCAATGAAGAACGGGTTGGAAAGGAACTCAGGATATAGTTCAAACCACTAGTTTTCCAAACAAAAAAGGTTGAAATGTAAGAAAATTGAGAATACAGACTTTTCTATTCAAATATTACATCAAAATCTTCAAATTCTTTCCTTAACTACCTTAAGGAGAAAAGCGTGCGAATCAGTGGCAGTTTTAATGTCTCCAGTTTCATAATCAGTTTTATTCTCAGAGTAGGAAAACCCAACACCAGCAGGAGAATCCAAATATATGATATTGGACACCTATAACACAAAACCATACATAAATTAATCACAGCAAAACACAACTAGTATTTGATTAATTACACAAATACTAAACCTAAAACCATAACTATGGGAAGAAATCAAGATTCCCATTCTAAATTCAATACAGTTCAAAAAGTTCAGACCTTGGACCAGCTGTATGGATTGAGGTGCAGCGTTGGCAGGCTTCCCTTTGTCTTTGCAGCTTCAAAATTAAAAGGGCCTGAAAGGGCATCATCAATTTCCACATGATTAATAAATCAAATTACAATTCCAGAAGAATTAAGAAAAACTGAAGATGGATCAACAAATAATAGAACAAATGAACTAGAGTTATTTTCTGCTAATGGTTAATTATAAAGCTAGCAAATCTACGTAGAATAAACTAAAAGAATAATTGCAAACCATTTCTAGGTTATATTTCTTCTTGTTCATCCTAAAAGCACAAAGTGAATAAAGAACAATTACCATGTTCATATATGAAGCCATCAAAGCTAGAGCAACCAGGTCCCCCATTAAGCCACAGAACCACCGGATCCTCAGAAGGTTCACCTTCTGACACAACAAAATAGTAATACAAGTTCCTTCCGTGACTTTCATCCACTGTCACATACCTTCATTGCATAAATGCAATTCTTCAATAAGCACAAAGTTTCAAAAAATTGAAAAAGGAAAAGCGCACAATTTTCAAGAGACAATTTGAAAAGTGAGAATTGAAGTACCCAGCATAGTGCTTGGAAGGTAATGTGTCATTGAAGCCTGGAATCTGAGTTACGAGAGCAGATTCTGGAGCTGATTGGGTCAGCACAACAAAGCAGAGGTAAACGTGAAGTGAGACCAAACAAACAGTGCCAAGTGCCTTGGCCATTCTTGCTGGTTAAAATGGAGCAAATTGGAAAAATTAAAAGAAATTATCTTAACAACAACTACACAGGTCGAATCCCAATTTATAGACATAGTGATGATGGGTCTACTGCTACCTAGTGTGTTTTAAGTACCAAGCTGAAGCTGGAGCCTTATGGACCCAAAAATAAATAAATAAATAAAACTGCAACTTGTGATGCCTTGGTTACCTTAAAAGGCAAGAGTTTGTTACAAGTAGAATGATTAAGAGAGAGAAGAAGAGATTTTTATTTTTTTGAAAGGAGAAGAAGAGATATTTAAATGCAGAAGATCAGCAACAAATTTGGCATGTAATGATAGTATTTATTATTTACTAGAAACTGACAAATTCAAAATTCGACAATAATTTCTTACAGAAGTTTTATTATGTCTTATTATTTATTTCTAATTTATGTTTTTTTTATGGATAAGTATTAATATTCTTATATTTGGTAGAATATCATCTAATAAAAGTTTCGAAAATATAGCATTAATTGTAACGACCTGAAAAAATATCTGCAGTGTTAAATAAACAGAGTCGTCACCAGTGTTTTTATGCGTAGGGAAGGGTGGAGGGCAAACCTCCACAACACCCCTAGTGCACCCATCTTAAGACGGTTACTAAAAGTTGTTTACCCATGTGTTAAATTTTAAGAAAACATTGAAAAACCCCAGAACAAAAAGATTTTTTTTTTTTATTATTTTAACCTGGTACATGCGACCCTAGGCCTGCGTACTTCCTTACGTTAGGAAGGTCAAGGCTTATACAGTTCTTAAAAAAAGATTTGGTATGCTTGATATTTTTTTAATTTTTGAAATGATTAAAGACCTGTCTCGTAGTAATGCGAGAGAGCCTTTTGAAAACATGTTTTGTTTGTTTTTTTTAGAAAAGAAGGGCGAGTCTCGTAGTAATGCGAGAGTGCTGTTTTGAAAAATTGCTTTATTTTTGAAAGAAAAGCGACAAGTCTCGTAGTAGTAATGCGAGAGTGTCTCTAATTGATTTCTTTTTTAGACAAAAAAACCGTCCCACAGTAATGTAAGAGTGTCACCGATCAATTTTGCTTATTTTTATTTTTATTTTAATCGAAAAAGTCCTATTGACCGTCCCACAATAATGTGGGAGTGTGTAGGAGCTAGACAGTCACACAGTAATGTGAGAGTATCACTAAGCAACATGTTGATTTTAAATTAATAGACAGTCTCACAGTAATGTGAGTGTTCCTAAACAATGGGTTGATTTTAAATTAATCGCGTAGTAGCTAGACAGTCTCACAGTAATGTGAGAGTATCACTAAGCAACGGGTTGATTTTAAATTAATCGCGTAGTAGCTAGACAGTCTCATAGTAATGTGAGAGTATCACTAAGCAACAGGTCGATTTTAAATTACTAGACAGTCTCACAGTAATGTGAGAGTGTCCCTAAACAATGGGCTAATTTTAAATTAATCGCGTAGTAACTAAACAGTCTCACAGTAATGTGAGAGTATCACTAAGTAACGAGTTGATTTTAAATTACTAGACACTCTCACAGTAATGTGAAAGTGTCACCTAACGAGTTGTTTTTTATTGAGTTCATTCAAAGTGAATAGTTCATTCGAAGTGAATCTATTGACCGTCTCACAGTAATTTGAGAGTGTCCCTAAGCAAAAGGATAATTTTATTTTAATCAAAAAGAAGATATGATCGTCTCACAGTAATGCAAGAGTATTCTAAAAAACGAACTACGGATAAAAGCTACATGGAAATAAACGTCCTTTGATCAATACATTAATAGAATCATGATAAATGGGATCCTCGTCAACAGCATGTCCCGATGACTCCCTCTGACCAAAAGTCAAAGCTTTCCTCAAAATGGCTCGAGCACAAACAACAACCAAGTTAGTGACCCTCAGATAATGAAACAAGTGATAACAATCCGGTCAGCAATAAATCCATGCGCATCTTTAAAGCCATGTAATCATCTTCAAGTTATAGCTCATAATAACAAAAACTCAATCATAAAGGAGCATGGTAGCAAGGCAGTGAAAACAATAAAGCAAGCCACATCTATTTTCATTTTATTATCAACTCTTCCTTTATGATCTATTTTCTTGGACATAGTTCAACAAGGGAAAAGCATAGATTCACCAGCCATTTTGACCTTTTCATTTTCATCATTCATCACAGATTTTGGAAAGCAAAAATAACCCCAAATAACAATGAGCAGAATGGAACAGAAACACAATTTAGTACATGATTCACCATGCAATCACTCGACTTCAACAAATGAATTCATAAATAAGAAAAGAAATCACATTGCTCATTCCGATCCCTTGCCTACCACCCAATTCTAAACCCCAGGGTATTTACAAAAATACCGAAAATACCCCTTTTCGGGTTTTAAATCCCGGAATGTAGTCGTTTAATAGAACTACTGGGATTTAAAACCCGGTAATTAGCCTGGACGTAACATGTTTCCGGGATATATATCCCGGAACATGTAATGTTTTCCGGGATTTAAAACCCAGTAGTGCATGTGCACTATATAAAACCCTCAACTTCGTAGTCTCCACCATTCTTACCCATTTCTTCTTCCTTCTTCCTCGACCTCCATTTTGGTTCTGTACCCACCACTCCACCTCCATTAACCCCCACTAGCTTATAACACCATTGTTGTGCTCCTTGTGGCCACCATTCATCAACCCAAGAAGCCACCACAACCATCAAGCCCTGTTAGCCACGATCTGGTTGATCTCGTTGTCGTGATCTTCGAAGCATTTCCTTCTTCCGGATTCTAATTCCCGGTAAGAATTTTATCCCCCTTTGCTTCCGGTTTTTATATCCCGGTATTAAAAAATTTGCTTTCCGAGTTTTAAATCCCGGAAAGTGCATGTCTTCCGAGTTTTATAAACCGGAAAACATGCAGTGTTGGAAATGTTTGTTTTTTCGGATTGTAAATCCCGGAATTAAAAAATGAATTACATTTCCGGATTGTATATCTCGGAAAGGAAAAATGTATTCCAAGTTTTAAAACTCGGAATACATATAATGGTGTTTATTTTAGACGTTTAAAACATGGTTATTGAACAGATATGGCAGATCATATATCCGAGGAGGTTGACATGTTACCGTACGTTTTAGCCCCGGAAGATGACCTGGATTACGGTGCAAAGAACGACGCGGAAGGTGAAAACGGGAACGGTCCGGTTCCATGTGTTAGTGTTGACTGTACGGATATGTTCACCACTAATCAAGTAACGTCACATGTAATGCGGCTGTTTATTTGGAGTTTAAACTGATTTTTTTTGGAAATGTACTAAATACAACTCTAATTCCAAAATAACAGATTTTTGAGACTCGTGATGATTTGTGTGCCTGGGCTAGAGGGGTCGGTTGGCAAAATGGTTTCGTTGTTGTGATTACAAGGTCTGATCTTGGAGGTCTTAAAAAAAAGGCGTTTATCACTCTTGGGTGCCAAAAGAGTGGAAAATATAAGCCCTATAAAGACCCAGGATCGTTTAAATACAAGACAACTGGTACCAGAAAATCTAAGTGTCTTTTCAGACTTAAGGGAAGGCCTAGGAAGGCGGAAGGAGGGTGGTGGCTGAAAGTAATGTGTGGAATACACAACCATGAACCAGCGGTGCAAGATGTACGTGCCTGATAAGGACGAGATTGATTCTGTGTTTAAGAATTGGAAAGAGCTGGTTGAATCTCCCACTATAGAAATTTATGAGTCCCGGCTTACCAGTTTTTGGATGTTCTGCAGTGAGTATACTGAGTTGCTGTCCTACATTGCCAAAGTTTGGTTGCCGCACGAGGAGAAGTTTGTCAGTGCGTGGATAGACACAGTAATGCATATTGGAACAACAACAACCAATAGGTAATTTCAGCCTTTTATTTATATTGTTTATAACTTCAGGAATTGAAAGTGTACTTATAAATTGACTATATTGCAAAAATTATGTAGGGTGGAGGGTGCTCATGCAAAACTGAAGATGTTGCTTCGAGATAGCAAGGGTGACCTTTGTGCTTGCTGGGATGCTATGAACTCCTTGACTATACTGCAGCATAACAACATCAAAGCATCCTTCCAGAGGAGTCTGAACATCGTGGATCATCGTTTTGCTGGTGTGGCCTATGTGAACATGAGGGGGTATGTGTCCAGGAAGGCTCTTGAACTGATCGCCAAAGAAAAGGTACGATCAAGGACAGTTGGCACTGATCCAGAATAGTGTGGTTGTCGGTTTAGAATTGTATATGGCCTTCCTTGTGCATGTGAGTTGTCAAAGTATACATCAGTCCCTCTTATGGTTATTCATCCTTTCTGGAAACGGTTGGCATGGAATGCTCCCCCCCGTGAAGACCCTTCATTGGAATTGAATCTGGATTACGAGATTGAAGGGTTGATAATTCGGTTTGGGCAATTGGATGTGCCAGGGAAATGGGTTGTAAAGCACAAGTTGAGGGAGATTGCATGGCCGGATAATACTTCATTATGTCCTCCGCCCAGTAAGATTAAAACAAAGGGGAGGCCCAAGGGGCAAACAAAGGCAACAAGTACAAAAGGCAAGGCAAAGGGTACAAAAGGTTCTCCTATTGGCTCCAAGAAGCGTGATCCTTCTTATTGGGAGCATGTGGATAACATCATGGACTCAGTTAACGGCAGCAACACGTTAAACAGTCCAGTGTATGTTCCACCACCCTCCCAAGGTCGCAGAAAAATGCTTACCCGCAGAGGCATTAAGCACATTGATCATTTCCCAGAGCAGTTTAAAGGTCATATTGATAACGTGGTGGACGTTATGGGGGATGGTAATTGTGGATACAGATGCATTGCTGCATTGCTGGGTATGAATGAGGAGCAATGGAATTACATCAGGGTGGAGCTGTTGAATGAGCTTACACAGTATCCCATACTCTATCAAGAACTTTATGGGTCCCCGCAAAGGTACAAGGTAATTCATGACACACTGGCTCTCTCCACTGGCCAGCTAGCCACTGAAGACAAGTGGATGTCTTTGCCTGACATGGGGTATATTATTGCGACAAGGTTCCAACTAATATTACTCCAACTGTCGCATAGTGGAAACTGCACATTCTTGCCACTCAGGGGTAGTCCACCACCACCGGAGGAACAAAAGCTTATAACAGTTGCTCTAATCAACAAGAATCATTTGGTTCAGGTAACTATAGTTTCCTAATTTTGTTTCTTGTAATGCTGACAACTTAAACCACTTCTAAACATGCCTTCATTTTCCACCGTAGGTCTTTTTGAAGGAAGGGCATCCTATGCCAACGATAGCTTACCAATGGCGTCATTATTCTTCGGCCCAAGCAAAGGAATGGGAAACCCCACACAAGGATCGCATAAGAGTTTATGAAGAACAGCTGCGCCAACAGAGAAGGAATGACAGTAACAGCACTGTCAGTTCTAGGCATTACATAGACATAACACAGGATTAAATTTGATAATTTTTTTAACTGTTGTAGCCATTAATTTAACAATAATATACTCAAACGCGTTGTAATAGGCTTCAATAATTTCAAGTGCATGTTTTTTGAGTCATATTATGTATGTTTTAAACTTTACATGCCTAATTTTCAATAACAGGGATTTTTTCAAATTCCGAGTTTTATAACCCGGAATTTGAATCTCCGAACATACATTCTGGGTTTTATTTCCCGGAATGTACCTTTCACTTTCAATTGATTCCGAGTTCTAAAACCCGGAAAACAATGTTCATATATTTCCGGGTTTCGTGTTCCCGGAACCTATAAAATACCCATTCCGGGTTTTGAAAATCCGGAATAACTTAAAAACATTCCGGTTTCACCAAACCCGGAACACACCTAGTTTGTTTACATACATTCCGGGTTTTATACCTCGGAAGTATTTGGAACAAATTTGCTTCCGGGATGTATAAACCGGAACAGAATACATCACACACGTTCCGGGAAAACAAAACCTGGAAGTGCATCATATAACGTTCCGGGATTAGAAAACTCGGAAAGTAAAATTTAAAAGGGTATTTAGGACATTTACTACAAAAACCTGGGGTGTTAAATTGGGTAGTGGGATGTTAAATCTAACACCCATCATCGTTCCCATTCATCTATCATTCATTTATTCGGCTTATTTTTATTCAACAGAACTAAAAAGTCAAGATTACATTTTTAATCTTACTTAGGAAGCAAAATATCAATGATAATAGCATGACTCCATTGAAAAGAAACGACGAATATACCTACACATAACGGACCAAGAGAAAGCAAATATTTGCATTTTTAATTGATTCATGAACTTAAGAGACAGGGACTGAAATTTTTACAAGTTTCTATCATGTCTATGAATGCTCACATGAAAACTCACAAAAAAAAGAAAATTTGCATCAAGGAGAAGGAAAAGCACAGAACCATCAACAATAATTCCCACATGTTATATCAGCAAAGATGACAATCAATTAGGGAACCAACTAATAATGTGAGCAAAAGATCTGCCAACAGAGATACAGAAAGTGAGAGACCCCATGGCTGGCCAAATAAACAACAACTCTCAATCTCCCTTCACAGGTCAATAATAGCAATAAAAGGAAAAGAACATCCAATCCAATCAGGTTAGCAAATAGACATATTCAATAGGGTACAGCATGAACCTGAACAAAAATTAGAGATTCAATAAAAAAGGAATAAATAAAACCAACCGAGAGATGGGGTTCGGCAGTACCAGTGGTGATGTGTGGCGGCGCTAGAGACGGCGGTGCTAGACTTGGTTCGTCGGTGAAGAAGAACGAAGGTTCGGTCGTAGATGACAGTGCAGATGAACCGGCGCGAAGAACAGGTTGACAGTGGGTGGTCGTTCGAGGAGCAGCGGCTGGAAGTCGAAGAAGATGATGGGGCGAAGGGAGGTGGGTGACGGCGGTGTATGGGTTGAGAGGAGGAAGGAGGTGGATGTGTTTCAGGTGGGGATGAAGTTCGGCGGAAAGAGAGGAAGATGAGGGATGGGGGCCGGCGGCTACGTAGAGAAAGACGAAGAGAGAAGGAGAAAGAGGGTGGCGGCGCGGTTTCAGCGAAGGTGATGGTGGCTGGGTTCAGTTTCGTTTAGAGAAGAGGAGGGTGGTAAAAGGGAGAGTGAGGAGTAGCGGCGGCGGCTATGGAGGGAGGAAGAGAAATTTTTAGGGGGCGTTTGATAGATGGGTATAAAAAAATATACCCAGGAATGAGACAGTGGGAATGTAGATTCTTTTGTTTGTCAGCAGATTAGAAAAATATTTGCCCTAGCATCCCTCATTCCTGGAAAAGTGACATTCACCCACCTCAACATTCCATCTTCAGGGGTGGGTATCAAAGATGCCCGGGAATGTTCTAAACTAGGTAGCAAATTTTTTTGGGAAAAATCTATTTTACACTTTTGTTCACCCATGATTTCCGTCTATTTTTCCCTTTCTTAAGGGTATTTTAATAATTTCATTATTTATTCTTTGGAATATGCATTCACTACCAAACGCATGTTATAATTGTTCCCAGTAATGTTGAAAAATATTCCTAGTAATCAAATTTGTTAATCAAACACATTTTTTAAAGATGTTCGGGAATAACATTCCCATCCTAATATTCCCGGGAATAAAATTCCTGGGTATATTTTTTTATACCGTCTAACAAACGCCTCCTTAGGGTTCTGAGGTAAAGATGAGAGGAGCGTATGAGAGAGAGGAATTGGTGGCTGCTAGGGTTTGAGAGAGTGAATAGTGATTTCTTGCCTGTTGCGGAATCCGAGGAATGAGGGGTTAAATAGCTGAAAAATTAGGGTTTTGGGTGGGTGAAATTACCAGAGTGTCTTCTCCTTGCTGTTAGGGTTTCAGAAGTAGATTTTGGTGTTCATTGGCTGCCTTTTTTTCGTCCCCTGTTGGGCCAGCTTCGGCCGCCTAGCCTACCGTCTAACAAACGCCTCCTTAGGGTTCTGAGGTAAAGATGAGAGGAGCGTATGAGAGAGAGGAATTGGTGGCTGCTAGGGTTTGAGAGAGTGAATTGTGATTTCTTGCCTGTTGCGGAATCCGAGGAATGAGGGGTTAAATAGCTGAAAAATTAGGGTTTTGGGTGGGTGAAATTACCAGAGTGTCTTCTCCTTGCTGTTAGGGTTTCAGAAGTAGATTTTGGTGTTCATTGGCTGCCTTTTTTTCGTCCCCTGTTGGGCCAGCTTCGGCCGCCTAGCCTTTTTCTTCCTTTTTCTCTTTCTTTTTACGTTTTTTTGCTTCTTGCAGTTGGGCCATCCTTCTCTCTTTTTTTTGAAGCTGATTTGATTTTTTTTCTTTAAACCATTTTGGGCTCTCTTCCTTTTTATTTTTGTCACTCTCAAAATCAACTAACACAAATAATTAAAATTTAACTAAAATCTAAATTCATTGGATTAAGCCTTTTTGTATTGTGTTTTTTGGTATTTTTCTATATTTTTACCATTTTTATGCTTTTTTCATGATTTTTACTTTTTTTTAGATTTTTAGCTAAAATACAACTAAATTAATAGAAACTAGGGCAAAATTGGGGTGTTTACAGTTGCCCCTCTTTACATATTTTCTTATTGGATAACATGTTAAACCAACGTTTTTCATGTTATCATAATAAGGAATAAGTAAAGATATAAACACCAATTTTGCCCCCAAAAGTAGGAAAGCCCCGTGACCAACTAGATAAGGGTCTACGGTCTGGCAGGAAATTGAGGGAGGGTTTCGCGACCCTGCCCTGACTGGAAGTGGGTTTCGGGACCCTGACTGGAAATTAAAAGAGGGTTTCGGGACCCTGACAGGAAATTAAAAAGCGGGTTTCGGGACCCTGACAGGATATTAAAAGTGGGTTTCGGGACCCTGGCAAAAAACTAAAAGCGGGTTTTGGGTCCCTGACTCGAAATTAAAATAGGGTTTCGGGACCCTAACAAGAAATTAAAAGAGGGTTTCGGGACCCTAACAGTAAATTAAAAGCGGGTTTCGGGACCCTGACAGGAAATTAAAAGCGGGTTTCGGGACCCTGACTGGAAATTTAAAGAGGGTTTCGGGACCCTGACAGGAAATTAAAAGCGGGTTTCGGGACCCTGACTGGAAATTTAAAGAGGGTTTCGGGACCCTGAAAGGATATTTAAAGGGGGTTTCGAGACCGTGACAGGAAATTTAAAGCGGTTTTCGGTACCCTGGACGACCAAGAGGCCAAGACAACATAATAGCAGATCAAGAGACCGCAAACTCAAGTCAAGGGACCTGAATTAGAACTCCACCAATAGAACTCTTTTTATATTTATTTTTTCAACTTTTCAGTGCTCAATCAGCAATTATTCTATATGCAAAAGCAGAATCAAATGTACCTCATATAATTTTTTCCCCAGTTTAAGACTTTCTTATTCTCTCTCTTCTTTTCTTTTTCTTTTTTCTACTCTCTTTTTTCTCATTTTTCTCTCTTTTTTCCTTCTTTTCTTTTCTTTTTCTACTCTTTTTTTCTTCTCTTTTTTCTCTCTTTTTCTTGCTTCTCCTACTTTCTCTATTTTTCTTTCTTGGGAAGAGATGCAAAGACACAATGCTTTCTAAGCTTACCGGTGCAATTTGGTATATGCATGATGATGCAGGATGGTAGGAATGAATATGCCACAAATATTGAGGGACAATGCAAACATCTGCAACCCAAAACCATAAACTCTTGTTCTTTGTTCTTTTCTTTTCTGTATTCATTTGATGCAAAAGAAAGATTTTGAATTTTATCGTTTCCTTGGAAAAACTCAGTCCAATTAACCTTGTTGTTTCTAACTCAAGCCAACTCAAGCTCCTGATCTCTGTCTTGCTGTACGGGCATGTGGATTATACCACCTACACAAGGTTTTGCTCTCAAACTTTGATTGGAATCTCCGAGCTCATGAGTGATTGTATACCACTTGATCACCATCATCAAAATCTCCTTAGCTCAAGCAACTCTTTCAAAAACATCATCCTCTGGTTTCCACAAACTTAGAGCTAAGTCCAATTAACCTTGTTGTTTCTAACTCAAGCCAACTCAAGCTCCTGATCTCTGTCTTGCTGTACGGGCATGTGGATTATACCACCTACACAAGGTTTTGCTCTCAAACTTTGATTGGAATCTCCGAGCTCATGAGTGATTGTATACCACTTGATCACCATCATCAAAATCTCCTTAGCTCAAGCAACTCTTTCAAAAACATCATCCTCTGGTTTCCACAAACTTAGAGCTAACTGAGATCTTTTGGTCTAACATGCTAATCAAGAGATTTCCATCTAGTTATTTAAATCATGTTATTGAAACTTGTGTTTCCTCTCTTGAAACGCAATTTAATTGACATGCATAGATGTGAGAGTATGGTTGACGAAATGACCAGGTGACACTAAATGAGACACAAGGCTAGGAGAACGGCCCGACTAGGGTTGAACGGATGGAAAGAAATGGAATGATAGACTAGCAAACTGCCCCAGTTTAGAAAAGGGTGATCAACAACGAATTGAGAATTTTCCCCTGTTTGGGAGATGACTGAAGTGGACGCAGGGGAACAAGATGAAATTTCCCCGGTTTAAGCAGAGTGGCTAACAATGGAGAGCGTATCTTACCTCTTCGAGAAATAAGAGTACAAGAAAATGGAGTGCGATGATAACATGACTAATTTAAGTTTTAGTTCTCACTTGAGATGTTCCTATGAACAAGGGACATTAGTCATTGATACTCCTTCTAAGAGGTAGTGATTGGACTTTGGCACTATATTTCCTCTTCTCCGACTAACAAGCACTCAGCATAGAAGCGTCAATTTTTCTTTTGTTCTTTTTTATTCTTTTTCAATTTTCTCATTTCTTTTTTCATTTTTTAGGACAAAAAAGGGTTGAGTTATTTTATCCTGAAATTAAAAGTCATGACGATAAAGCAAGAAATCATTGATCAGAATGGACTTTTATGGGATTGTAATGTGGCCATGGGCTAGAGGTTATGAAAGAAAGGATATTAAGGGCTCAAACAAGTGTTTAAGGGTTGATAGACAAATGATCATTCGCGCTTTGATGATTCTTGATAATTATGAGATGATCATGCTCCTTTTCTGCAAACCACAAATTTGTTCATGTCCTTCATTTCTTTTGATTATTTTTTCATCATTTTTTCAACTTGTCAAATCACAATATTGACTTTGGTATCTCTCTCTCTCTGTCTCTTTATTTTTTACCTCTGTTTTCTTGACATTTTCTTTTTTTCTTTGTTTTTCTTTCTACGATGTGATCCATTGAGCAAAACCAATTCGTACCGCGCAAACCCCCCAGTGTAGGGGTGATCTTGTCTAGGGTCAATATGAAGAAGAAGAAAAAAAATCTATTAGGCTCAAAGTGGGTAGCAAAGGATTTTTATTTTTTCATGGATAAAGAAAGAATGCCAAACTTCATTTCAAATCATAATTGCTTATTTCCAAGAAATTAATTTCAGGATAAAACTTGATAAGTTCAAACAAATTGCTATTTTTTTCTCTTTTTTTTTTGGATTTTGTGCCCTAACTTTTGCTTAGGCCGCCCTTACGGGTTTTCAACCTAACGGGCCTTTATTCATTTTTTTTATGACACTTGTGCTTACCTTCCAGAATGTTCCTCTACTAAAATGACGCTTGCCATAGTGACAAAACATCCAGATGGCAAAATTTTCCCTAGTACTGATCTCCTTTCATGTAGCTATTCATGTTCCTAGGAATCAAACAAATGAGTTTTTAGATATTTTCTGGACAGATCATCATGGAAAGGTATTTATGGGTGAGATTTTACATTCTGTTTTGACTAAATATAATATTTCAGTTCCTTCTCAAGCTATTTCTCGTGTTTGTAGTGTATGTTGTATGGGTAAATCTCATAGATTACCTTCTTCTCAATCTAATACAGTTTATTCTCAACCTTTATAACTTGTGTTTTCTGATTTATAGGGACCAGCCTCCATTGAATCTTCTGCTGGTTATTCTTATTTTCTTACTTGTGTTGATGCCTACACACGATATGCGTGGATTTTTCCTTTAAGAAAGAAATCAGAAACCTATGCCACCTTTCTTTAATTTCAAGCAATGATTGAATTGCAATTAAATCTGAAACTTAAAGTTGTTCAAACTGATGGAGGCACTGAATTTAAACCCCTCAGTTCTCATTTTGCTCAATCAGGAATTGTTCATCGTCTGACTTGCCCCCACACATCATCAAAATGGCAGTGTGGAATGCAAGCACAAACATGTGGTTGAAACTGGCCTTTCTTTACTTTCTCAAGCCAAAATCCCCCATCAGTACTAGGATCATGCCTTTTTAACAACTACCTTTTCTCATAAACAGATTGCCTACCTTTGTCTTAGGCAATGTTAGCTCTTACTATAAGCTTCAGCGTGTTCACCCATATTACAAGTTCTTGAAGGCCTTTGGGTGTGCATGCTATCCCTTTCCCCATTCTTACAATGTCTCTAAAATTCAGTTCAGGTCCCAGGAGTGTGTCTTCCTTGGTTATTCCCTTACCCACAAAGGTTATAATGTTTAGATGCCAGTGGGAAAATTTTGTGTCAAAGGATGTTATTTTCAATGAACACAGGTACCCATACACAGAGATATTTTCAACTCCTTCTACCACCATGGAGGAGTCTTCTCTAACATCCTTTATTCCAAGGTATTCTGTAACTCCACATCAAGGGCAAAAGCAGTCTCTATCTGTTCTTCCAATTCTAGCATCATCTGTTGTTCCTGAACCGTCTGCAGATCCTTCATCGTCGGCTTTTACTACATCGTTTGGTTCTAAAGCTCAAAGGAGGTGGGTGCAATTTCCTATCATTTTTTATAAAATAAGATTTAATAAACTCCTTTCATATGATAATATTTTTTCGATTAATATTTATCATTTAAAAAAACATTGAAAATGTTCTTGTCGAGGCAAGGACCTAGACAACTAAGAAAGCTAACAACCCTAAGAAGATATTCTGAATTTGCCTTATGGAATTAAATAGTAAAAAAAGACGTGTTTATTACATAGAAGCTCCCCCTTTTATATTGGGTGGAATTAAAACTCTAGATTTACCCTAAAATGGGTCTGCCATTTGGGCCTTTTTCAATCCCTAGCCCAAATACCCGTACAAAGTTTTAACTAGAACAAGTAATCCTAGGTTTCCATATTCTCTACTCCGAGCCAGCTGGGGCCCTCGGGGGCGTGCAATACTTGGGCGTGCTGTCTCTTCCCATGGGCGTGTCTTCATCTGATCCTTATCACAAGCGTCCCGTATTAAATTACTTCGAGGGCGGAGCGGTCCTGCCCAGCCCACAAGACATTGTGCCTAAGGTACGAATGCTGAGCGTGACTTAACTTGTGTTAATCTCACCTCGAGCCCACCCTCCAACTGGTGGTTTTGACCGGTGCGACCTTTGTCAGACATTGCCTCTTGACAATGTTTTCTCTAAGTGACGCATCTGACACATGTCTTATCACGTCGTGTCGTTTGTTGTAACCATGACCAAAGCATTTAATGTCAATCATGTGTTGCACAACTCGAGGTAATCATTTAAAATCCACTACATTTAATTTTCCCCCACGCTTTGTTTTGGCGCCCAAACACCCATCTCTTCATCTCTTTTGCCCATACCCCATATAAACCTCATTTCTTCTTTCATTTTCCATTTCTTTCACTACCTCTTCTCGCTTTTCTTCCTTTTTCTCTGGTTCCTTCCTTCACCGTATATGTCGCATTCTCCGCCACTTTCTTGCTTTGCTCAGTCCCCAGTGAGTCTACTTTCCCCTTATTCCTCTGTTTTCTCAGTTCCCTTTTACTTTGCATTTTCCACGTCCCTCCTTTTTTCTTCTTTTCCAAAAAATGCCTTCTGACTTAAAGGGGAAAAAAGCTAACGATCACCCTAGGCTCTTTGTCCCTCTTTGACATGTCTGATTTATCTTCAGACTCCGTCACGGTGGTCGATCGACCTCCATCTCCTTCCCTTCTTGAGGTGGGGGTTCATTGATACCCAATTCGCAAGTGTACGATTCAATATCGCGTAATAAAAAGATCGAACCCAAGGGATAGGTTTCTTATTATTATTATATTTAGTACTTGTGCAGAAAATTTAAGAGATGAATATTTGATGTTGGTTTTTAGAGCAAGCAAGAACAATAGCATAAAATAATAAAGAGATAAGATGATGAGAAATAAGTTCTTGGGTTGAATTACATAGTCTACAAATATGCTAGCAAGTTCCTACTTAATTTCTGAATTTTAAGTCCAATTTCATGATGCTATAGCCTAGTATATCTACAAGTTAATTCCTTACACATTGTAGAACTTTCTTTCTAATTACTAAATTCAATTCCTTGCAACTTAGTTAACTAGAGAAGAAGATGAAGAAGAATTTCAGGCCAACTTAGAGTTACGTCCATCCTAATTCCTTAGTGATGTATACTTATAACCTTTTTAAATCCTAGGTCCCTTACTACTTACCAATTTCCATTCGAATAAGTAATAAGCAAGAATTCTCATGCGCATTAAGAAGAATGAAGAACAAGGAAATAAAACATGAAAGGAAATATTATTCAGAAAGGTAGAAGCAAACTAAAACATAGATATAAACTATAACAACCCAAGAAACTTAAAAAGAATTAGCCAAGCATGGCTAAAAGAGTCATCGAATTACCCTGGATAGGAGCTCAAGTATGGCTTCCCACAATTCCTAGGAACAATGATCTTTAAGAGGGAAAGAAGAACACTTGTTGTATTCTGAAAAGGTGTGACTTACAAGTGAAGAAAAGCTCCCTATTTATAGTGAAAATCAGCCTTCCAGCGCTTGGGCGCTGGCATTCCCAACGCTTGGGCGTTGGGATGCATTAAAAACCAACGGGCAGAAATGGGCCCAGCGCTTGAGCGCTGGCTTCCAACGCTGCAGCGCTGGGTGCAACCTCTGACTCACATCCTAGTCAGAGGTCCAGCGCTTGAGCGTTGGGAATTCCAACGCTGCAGCGCTGGGACGAACACTGGCAGCTTCTTCTTGGATTCCTTTCTTCTTCAATGGTGGAATTGATTGGCTTAATTAGGCTCATTCAGCCCCTAATAAGTTCTGAAACCTCCCCTTTACCACCATTAATCTTCCAACCTTATTTTACATGTGCTCAAATAAAAGAGAGTTGCTTCACATTCTTCAATTTCACTTCAAGTCCTCTCTTTGTTAGAACTTTAATTCTGGCCCTTTGACTCCTTCAAACTTCACTTTTCATCCTCCACTCTTGAACCTTTACACTTTGATCCTTCAATTCCTGAAACTTTACAAATCGGCCCCTGGACAAAAATGATAACTATACCAGCTTTTCCTAAAATATAAAATAGCTATAAAAATTCCTAAAAAATATAAAATAAAGTTAGAAAAACAAATAAAAGCTAATCTATATGCAGAATGCAAAATAAATATAAAATCTATGTAAAAATCCTAAAAATCCTATATGTGACTCAAAAATAATAAAATAAAAAGACTAAAAACAACCTAAAAACATCATATATTATCCTGTCATCACACCACTATACCCAACGACAGCTTGTCCTCAAGCGATAAAACTTAAAGAGAAACTCGTCCCTGAGTTTAGAAAAAGTTTATCTGATTACAACTTTAAGCACAAAAACCTTTCCAAGAAAGCTTAGCGGATTAGGAAGACCTGCATGTTTAAAGATATATAATCAAGAAAGTTAGGCTTGGCTTTTCAACATGTTAGAGTTCATCAAATTAAGCTCACAAGATAATATTCTCCATGAAAAACAAGAAAGCTCAATAATCCTGCCTATCATTCAAATCAAAACTGAAATAGTGCAACCAAGTAATTTTGAAGAGATTTTTGGAGGTTGTAACTTGGCCAAAAGGTTGAACAATTCAAGGTATGGATTTCAAGAAATTGGCAACTCTAGTGGCTGACTCAGAAATTGTTGTTAAGTGATTTTTCTTGACTAAGAGCTTAAACAATTCAACACAAGGGTCCTCTCAATTTTTCTTTTTCTTTTTCTCTTTTTTTTTTTTTGAACAAAGTAGTGGAATGTATGGGATGAATGACTTGAATTTTACTCCCCTCATACTCTTTCTCACCCCACTACCTCATTATTTTTTCTAAGGCACATACCTTATTTTTTCTTCATTTTTTTTTTCTAGAGAGAAACCCACAAACATAGCTCTAACAAATTCAGCACATGAATCACAATAACAACTTAAAAATATCACACAAAGAAGGCTCCAAAGAATGACTCTTTTAAGGCTCAAAAGGGGCTACTAGTGGATTTTTAGTTTTCAACCAAAACTCTGAATTTTCAAAAATGCCTATAATCTCTTCTCAACTCACAAAGTAAACAAAATCCCAATCAACATGTAACACAAGGCAGAAAAATTTCACAATCAAGAATTCAGAGTCCTCAACTCTCAGAAAAAGATAGGGTAAGTGGTACCCTTTTTAGAACTCAGAAAAACTTTTGCCAATAACCAAAACAATCAAGATATCCAAAATCAATTCTACAGCATGCAATCCTAACCGCTTTAAAACATAGAACCTTTTAAAAAGCAGTTTAATCAGATAAAGCACTCACAGCAATAGCAACATTCAGACTGGATAATATACTCAAGACTCATGCAAAAATAAAATAGAAACACTAAACTAAAAATAAAGCTAAAATTATAACAAGAAAAACAAAAACTAAAAAGCTGGCACAATCACAAATTTTCCACAAAAGTCCAAGGGAACCTCAATGCAAAAATCAATTTTGAACACTTAAGTTCAAGAGGGCTCTTTCTCCTTCCTGCAAAATTTGAACAAACAAAAGTCTCACAAGTAGAAACTTGCTTGACTTGTTAGTTCCACAAATAGCACAATTAAGAACATGGGTTGAAGAAAATTGTGTCCACCTTAAAAACAAGAATTCCTGAGTTTCCCAAAAATTAAAACCATTGTAGAAACAAGGGAAAACTCAAAGAATCTAATTTTTTCAGAAAATGGTGAACACAAAAATTTATTAAAACAGCAAAACAGCAAAAAGAAAAACAAACAGAGCCTCTGCCCGAGCTCCAGCGCTTGAGCGTTGGGGATTCCAATGCTTGGGCGCTGGAATTAAGTCAAATACTGGGCATCAGAGGTTTCCAGCGCCTGAGCGCTGGGTTCCAACGCTCTGGCGTTGGAATTACCGTAAAATAAAAACGAGATTCCAGGGGCCTAGCGCATGAGCGCTGGCCCCCAACGCCTAGGCGTTGGTAATTACTGGAATCAGAGGTGGTTTGGCAGGGGCCTAGCGCATGAGCGCTGGCCTCCAGCGCCTGAGCGCTGGACCTCCCTGCAGCAAGAACATAGAATTTCTTTTCTTTATTTATTTACAAGAGTGGTGCAGAAAATTAAAAGACAGAATTATAAACTATCCTAAGTTGGGTTGTCTCCCAACCAGCTCATTGTTAAGGTCCGAGATAGACCCTTCCCCTTAATCAATTGGGGGTACTTTTTCTTTTCTTGTTACAAACATCATCTTTGAACTCATCCTCACTTTCAGACTCATAGTGCTTACAAGTACGGAATACAGAAAACTTCACTTTTTCATCCCCTACCTTCAAAGATAGGAGGCCTTCTGCTACATTAATCTTGGCGTTTCCCGTAGCAAGGAATGGCCGCCCAAGAATTAATGGTACCTTGGAGTCTTCTTCCATGTCAAGTATCACAAAATCAACCGGGAAGACAAACTTGTCAACCCTTACCAAAACATCTTCAGCCACCCCATAGGGGTACTTAATTGACCTGTCCGCCAATTGTAAACACATTAAAGTAGGAGTGGCCTCTCCCATGTCTAAGTTCCTAAACATGGAGAGTGGCATGAGGTTTATAGAAGCTCCTAAATCACAAAGAGCTGTTGCATTAGGTAGTCCCTCAATTTCCACAGGCAAAGTGAAGCTCCCCGGATCCTTCAATTTTTGGGGCAACTTCCTCAAAACCATAGCTGAACACTCCTCAGTTAACATCACAGTTTCATCCATCTCACTTAGTTTCCTCCTTCTAAATAAAATGTCCTTCATAAACTTAGCATAAATTGGCATTTGTTCCAAAGCTTCAGAAAATGGAATATTAATTTGAAGTCTTTTAAAAATCTCAAGAAATTTCGAGAATTGTTTTTCCAAATTCTTTTTGAAAGCTTTAGGAAAAGGAACTTTGCCAATTTTCTTAGAAGGAGGAATTACATTTTCAACAATTTTTTCAGCAACCATAGGCACATACCTCTCTTTTTCCTTGTCTTCAAAACTCACCTCTTGTTCAATTTCCACCACCCTTTCGGGCATAGTTTTACTACTCCTAAGAGTGATAGCTGAAACATTCTCAACATTTTCCTTTGGATTGACAAGAGTATCAGAAGGAAAAGTACCTGGAATCCTCTCTGAGATGGTCTTGGCCAATTGGCCTACCTGAACTTCCAAATTCCTAATGGAAGCTTCATGATTCTTCGCACTTGTTCTTGTCTCATTCATAAATTGTGCTGTTTGTTGGCCTATTTCACCAACAATTTCTTCCAAGCTTTTTCTTCCTTGGCTTGGATTCAAAGGCATTTGTGGCCTCTGATTCTGGTATGGCCTCTGAAATTGTTGCCTAGCTTCTCCTTGACCACCCCCTTGGTCTCTCCAAGAAAAGTTGGGGTGATTACTCCAGCTTGGATTATAGGTATTACCATAGGAATTTTGGAAATTCCCCATAGCCTTTACCTCAGCCTCTAATTCTGCTTCCTCCGGGCTCAGTTGAACACCCTCCATTCTTTTGACCATTGCATCAACTTTCCTGGATAAAAGTTTATTTGAAGCAACAATGGACTCAAAAGAATCAACCTCATAAATACCTTTCCTGATTGCCCGGTCCTGGTTTGAATGAGCAGCTCTTGCAGCAAGTTTGTTGATAAGATCAAGAGCTCCTTGTGGTGGCAAAGCATCGAATGCCCCACTTGCTGCAGTATCCAATTTGTCCCTGGTATAGTCATTCAAAGCAGCATAAAATTTTTCTACCTGATCAGCGATAGAAATGTTGTGACCTGGGCACCTTCTGAGAAGTCCCTTGAACCTCTCCCATGTCTCATACAGGTTTTCAGCATCTTGTTGTATGAAGGAGTTGATTTCCTGCTTCAACTTCCTTATGCGATTGTAAGGGAAGAATTTAGCCGTGAATTTCTCGGCTAGATCATCCCATGAAGTAATGCTCCTAAGTGGTTGTGAAGATAACCACTCCTCTGCCACATCTCTTAAGGAAAATGGAAACAGCATAAGTCTTACCGTATCCAAGTGAACATCATTTCTCCTTAAGGTTGAGCAATGCCTGGTGAATCGCTCCAGATGGGTGTGGCAGTCTTCATTGATGCTTCCACCAAATTGGTTTTGACTAACCAAAGAGATGAAGTGAGGAGGAATCTGAAAATTTGGTAAAGCATCCTCCGGAACCACAATACTCCCTTCAAAATTGTAATCTACCTGGGGAGCTGTGATATCGCGAAGGGAACGGTTGGCATCCCGCTCTTCCTCCTCAATTCTCTGCCTTTGAAGTCTCGCTTGGACTTCCTCTTCTACTCGTGCATCATATTCAGCACGAAGGCGCTCCTCCATTTGAGCTTGTGTTTCAGACATGGCTCTTGCTAATCTTCTTTGCTCCGCTAATCTGCGATGCAAAGTTCTTTCAATTTCAGGGTCGAATTCAAAATGTCCTACCATGCAGAAAAAGCAAAAGAAGTCAATAGCACCTATTCAACACAATTTTATATTTTTTTTTTATTTTTTAACATAAAAAGCACTAAACAAAATAATAACAAGAAAAGAACCTATCCCCGGCAACGGCGCCAAAAACTTGATACCCAAATCGCAAGTGTACGATTCAATATTGCGTAATAAAAAGATCGAACCCAAGGGATAGGTTTCTTATTATTATTATATTTAGTACTTGTGCAGAAAATTTAAGAGATGAATATTTGATGTTGGTTTTTAGAGCAAGCAAGAACAATAGCATAAAATAATAAAGAGATAAGATGATGAGAAATAAGTTCTTGGGTTGAATTACATAGTCTACAAATATGCTAGCAAGTTCCTACTTAATTTCTGAATTTTAAGTCCAATTTCATGATGCTATAGCCTAGTATATCTACAAGTTAATTCCTTACACATTGTAGAACTTTCTTTCTAATTACTAAATTCAATTCCTTGCAACTTAGTTAACTAGAGAAGAAGATGAAGAAGAATTTCAGGCCAACTTAGAGTTACGTCCATCCTAATTCCTTAGTGATGTATACTTATAACCTTTTTAAATCCTAGGTCCCTTACTACTTACCAATTTCCATTCGAATAAGTAATAAGCAAGAATTCTCATGCGCATTAAGAAGAATGAAGAACAAGGAAATAAAACATGAAAGGAAATATTATTCAGAAAGGTAGAAGCAAACTAAAACATAGATATAAACTATAACAACCCAAGAAACTTAAAAAGAATTATCCAAGCATGGCTAAAAGAGTCATCGAATTACCCTGGATAGGAGCTCAAGTATGGCTTCCCACAATTCCTAGGAACAATGATCTTTAAGAGGGAAAGAAGAACACTTGTTGTATTCTGAAAAGGTGTGACTTACAAGTGAAGAAAAGCTCCCTATTTATAGTGAAAATCAGCCTTCCAGCGCTTGGGCGCTGGCATTCCCAACGCTTGGGCGTTGGGATGCATTAAAAACCAACGGGCAGAAATGGGCCCAGCGCTTGAGCGCTGGTTCCAACGCTGCAGCGCTGGGTGCAACCTCTGACTCACATCCTAGTCAGAGGTCCAGCGCTTGAGCGTTGGGAATTCCAACGCTGCAGCGCTGGGACGAACACTGGCAGCTTCTTCTTGGATTCCTTTCTTCTTCAATGGTGGAATTGATTGGCTTAATTAGGCTCATTCAGCCCCTAATAAGTTCTGAAACCTCCCCTTTACCACCATTAATCTTCCAACCTTATTTTACATGTGCTCAAATAAAAGAGAGTTGCTTCACATTCTTCAATTTCACTTCAAGTCCTCTCTTTGTTAGAACTTTAATTCTGGCCCTTTGACTCCTTCAAACTTCACTTTTCATCCTCCACTCTTGAACCTTTACACTTTGATCCTTCAATTCCTGAAACTTTACAAATCGGTCCCTGGACAAAAATGATAACTATACCAGCTTTTCCTAAAATATAAAATAGCTATAAAAATTCCTAAAAAATATAAAATAAAGTTAGAAAAACAAATAAAAGCTAATCTATATGCAGAATGCAAAATAAATATAAAATCTATGTAAAAATCCTAAAAATCCTATATGTGACTCAAAAATAATAAAATAAAAAGACTAAAAACAACCTAAAAACATCATATATTATCCTGTCATCATTCATCCGCCCCCACCGCACCGCCTTCACCCTCCTTCTCCTACAACCTTGACGAAAAAATCTATTTCCTCCCTTCCTGATGTCATCACTAGGTGTCCTGACGCCTCTGTGAACACTACCTTTTCGGTGTGGCTAGGGCGTTCATCCTTGAAAAACCTCCGAGGGAATGTGGGCGGTTTCACTCATGACGGTTACGAAGACCAACTGAAAATCACCCCTTATGGTGAGAGTGAGATTGTTTGCACCTCCCGACCACCCAATAGTGACTCCCCTCCCCCCTAACTTCTTCTAAGTTTATAGTTACATTTTTTAGGACCTTGGCTTCAAACTACCCTTTTCTCTTTTCATTCGTGAATGCCTTTCTTTTCTTAAAATCGCCCCATGCCAGTTGCTGCCGAATGCCTGGAGTTCTCTCAGGTGTTTTGAGATCCTCTGTGATCATTTGGGTGTTTTCCCTACTTACACCGTGTTCTCTTACTTTTATAAAATCTCCCTCGCCAAATAATCTTCTGGTTCTTGGTTAGCCTTAACTTCTAAGACTGGTCTTTCAAACTTTTTCATAGTCTTTTATTGGACTAAATCCCCCTTCATCCAGTAGAGGTTGAAACCAGCCATCTCTCCATTGATGAAATGAAAACTGCCTACTATATTAACTCCCTTGATCAAATTAATAGGGCCGACCTCATTAATGCTCCTAAAAATCAGCGGGTTTCTCGTTTCTTTTGTAATTTTTCTTCCTTTGTTTTATTTCATTTTTCCCCATGCTTCTTTCTTACCCTTTATTTTGATTATTACAGTGAAAATGTCTAGAACGCTCTCCGTAGATGTGATGGCTGAGCTCCTGGACGCCTAGACTGCCATAGTTAAGAGGGCTTTTTCGAAGAAAAACAAAGCCAATGAGGACCGCCCAATCAAGTGTTCCAAAATGAATGAGTACACCTCCAAATCTTCCTGCGAGCCCAGACGACTGGAAGCCACGCGAAGTGATCCTTCAGGCGTCCCAACCTATTCTTATTCCACCAGGACCAATTCTGCTTCATTCGTCTAACAATGATGGCGAATTCTTGGTTCAGATGCATTCAACCCCTCGCCCTGATGCGAGTAAGCGGCCTGCTAAAATGAGGAAGGATGATGCTGCTTTGAAGTTTGACATTTGGAGCCAAGATTTTGATGGCCTTAGTTTCATGAAGGCCTTCTTCTTTGAAAACATGTGAGACTTTCCACTCTATGGGGCCGGAGAATTCCACCTCCCAGGCTATCAAAAAGATTCTTGCGGCCGCCAACATTATGGTGAGCTTTGGTGATAACATGCGTTGGGTAGATGAAGAGCGCATTGAGGCGTGCAGGGTGATCGGGAATGTAAGACCCTCATTTTTCTAATAATTAGGTTTAGGTACTTGAACTATGTTATTTTGCAGTTTGGTCCTTTTTTATTTCTATTGGATGTGATGATATTAAATCGTGTTTTATTTTACCAAGTTTGATTATCGTCTATTAGCATCGTTTAGAAAGTATTGTCTGATAGTATCATCTGGGAAGTATCGTTTACAACTTATGAGAGTACCGTTTACAGGATGGGAAAGTGTCGTTTAGAGAGTACTGGCTACAGCTTGTGGGAGTATCATTTACAGGATGGGAGAGTATCGTTTAGAGAGTACCATCTACAGTTGGTGGGAGCATCGTCTCTAACTCAAAACGTGAATGTTTTTGCTCTGTTTTACCTCATCATTGGGAAAATTCCAAAACGAAAAATCTATCTTCTCGCTATCCCTTTCCTTTCATTCTGTTTATTCCTCCTATCTCGTATAGATTCTGTTTTAGTTAAAGCTAAGGAAAATTGAAAAGAATATATCTTGTAGAGCATATCTCAAGCGTTGTAATGCCCCAATTTTGGGTTAGGGGTCACTGTTAGAGAAGTGTATCGTCTGCTGTGAAGAGATACGCAGTATCGTCTAAGGTATCGTCTAAGGTATCGTCTAATACAACATTCTATCATTTGATCCTATTGTCTGAGTAGGATTGAGCAGCTGCAACGTCTGACCTGAAGCATCGTTTGAGTTAGTTAGTGACAGTTGTAGCCAGAAATCTTGTCATACTAGCAATCCCGGAATAGCCGGGATTCTACCTTATCTTATCTTGTATTTATTATTGTTTATTGTAGTTTACATTCCCAATGTAATAGTTGACCTCGGGATATCCAGAACGGTCATATGATTTCAGTATCGTCTTAGTTTTCACTCTGTATAATTACAGAACTTGTAACCGTGAATTCCTCAACCCTTCCTTTTATTTTTCCCTTTCAAGAACGCACATTTTCCTATTCTTAACAGTCACATTAGTAACCGAAAGAAACTTTTACAAAACCTCTCTCCAAAAATCATTTTCTCAAAAACATAATGACATCAATAATAGTAGAGATAATAATCCCCAATATTTATTGATAGACGATACTAAGAGTAATCAAAATAATAATAAGTCTTGCATAAACATGTGCCCAAAAGAAAACATAAGAAGTACGAATAATAGCAGAACATAAATATTCAACTCTTCATTATTTGATCTTCCAAGTCTTCTAGGATTTGCCTTAGTTCTCCTTAAGCTTGCAACAGAATTATTTGTCACGTGAATCATCATTCTGATAATCTATGGTGTTAAGTGTCCAAACAACAAACAAAACAAGCAGAAAGGGTTAACTCTTAAAACCAACAACAAGAACAACAGTACAATAATTATATAGAACCCAAACGTTCCAGCATGAACAACAAGTAAACATCAATTATATAAAGCTTAAGCAGTATAGCACAAAAACATCAATTTCATAAGCTCAGACGATACAGTAAAAACCATGCATGTTAGTCCTACAATAACTACATGCCTAACTATGGCCAGAAATTCACCACACAAGGCAGGACGGTCGCAGGGTACAAACTACCCTCTCATCGCCCTTAAGGTAGATCACATGGGACAAAATACCATCTCATCACCTTAGGAAGATCTCATGGGACAAAATACCATCTCATCAACCTTTAAAATCCTACATAATACATATGCCATGACAAAAAAAACAATAATCCAGTGAACCAATAGTTCAATAATAATCCCAAATAGTCATGGTATGTTAGCACAAGTAGATATGATTCACTTTCATTCAAAACCAACAATCAACATGTTATAGTTAGAATCAATCACAAGCAAATCAACATAAAACAGGCATGACTCGAGACACTCTAAGACCGAGTTACCCTTACCGTCGAATGTAGAATCGCATAAGTGCCTCTCTCGTCCAACCTTGTGTCTGCTCGAACAAGAAGAAAGAAACGGTGTTGTATGTCCAGAACTCGAGAATGGATCGTCTAAGGTAATGGGGGAAAGGCTAGAAAACTTCATGATAGAACCCTTGGAAAAGATGGAAACAGATGGAACAAGAATTAGAATTGATTCCAAAACATGGTCAAAACTTTGAACCTTCATGAATCTAGAACTAGAACTTTTGCTCACCTTTGAACTCTAGAAAAGGGAAGGAGGAAAGGAACGTTTGATCTTCGAGAGAGAACGTTCTCAGGAAAATCTAGGTGCTCTTCTGTTTGCCTAAGTGTCGCTATTTTCTTAGAGGAAAAACCGAGATCAAACTCCCATAAGATATTAACAACTTCTGTCACTTAACCTTGTATCCCTAATCTTTATCTTTTAATTCGAAATTCACTCCTAAAAGACTTATGTTCTCTTTAACAAACTGAAATGGATTTTCTGTTACAAAAACAGAGCATGTCCGAGATATGCTCTAAAGAGATATTCTTTTCGATTTTCCCTATCTTTATTTAAAACAGAGTCTATACGAGATATATAGAATAGAAAGAACAAAATAAAAGGGATAGAGAGAAGATGCATCTTCATTATGAAACGTTCCCAAATATAAGGAAAAATAGAGCAACAACGATCACGTTCTTGGTAAAGATGGTACGCAGCAAACGATGCTCCCACCAACCGTAGATGGTACTCTCTCATCCTGTAAATGGTACCAGCTGTAGATGGTACTATCTAAATGATATTCTCTCATCCTGTAAAAAGTATGATCACAAGTTGTAGACATTACTCTCTAAACTATACTTTCCTATCCTGTAAACAGTTCAATCTGTAGACAGTACTCTCTAAACGATACTCTCCTATCCTGTAAACGGTACTACCACAAGCTGTAGACGGTACTTCCACAAACTGCAGACGACACACTCTCAAAATAGTAGACGGTACGCCTTAGATGATGCTATTAGACGATACTCAAAAATTGATAAAACCCAATCAAATATAATTAAATTCAACAAAACCAAAAGAAATCAACGAGGACCAAATTGAAAATTATGAAGTAGTCCAGGGACCAAAACATAAATACTAAGAAATCGAGGGTCTTACAGGCATGTTCTTATTTTGTAACAGAAACTATTTCTGTCTGTTAAAGAGATTAGTGGGATGTTAGGAGTTAATTTCGAATTAAAAGATAAAGATTAGGAAGTTAAGGTCAAGTAATAGAAGTTGTTAATATCTTGTGGGAGTTTTGATCTCGGTTTTACATCTAAATAAATAGCGACACAGGCAAACGTGAGAGCACCTGGACTTCCGCCTCTCTGTTTCTGAGCACGGTTCCTTTCTCTCTCGAAGATCAAACGTTTTTTCCTCTTTCTTTCCAAGAGTTCAAAGGTGAGAAAAATTATAGTTCTAAATTCATGAAGGGTTTAAGGTTTAAACCATATTTCTGAAATAAATTCTAATTCCTGTTCCCAACTTTCTCCTTCTTTTCCAAGGGTTTTATCGCAGAGTTTTTCCAGCTTTTCCTTTGTTACGTTAGATAATTTGTTAGAGATAATAATCGTCTCCTGTTGGAGGCGTGTAGCAACAATCACAGACATCGTCTGTGACTTGTATTGAAGTGAAAAGATCAACAATGAAAAGCTCATCTGACCATTGTCTGATCAAGATCTTCCGCGCACTAGAACAAATGGATCGTCTACCCAAACCAAGATTGTCGTCTGACCAGACATGTCGTATGTGTCCTCGCCAGCTGTAACACATGTTATCTTGTAATAATGGCAATCCCGGATTAGCCGGGATTCGACCTTATCTTCTCTTAGGTTTATTATTTGTTTATTAGTAGTTTACGTTTCCAATGTTGTAGGTTACATTTCCAATGTAACGGTTGACCTTGGGATATCCGGTACGGTCATTTACATTTCAGTCTCGTCTGTTTATTTCCACTCTGTATAAATACAGATCTTGTAATAGTTATTACTCAGGATAGAAAATATATTTCAAACAATATTTCTTCGATTCCTCAAACCATTCTTTTTCCTTCTGCTGCTCGAGAACTTCCTTTTTAAGTTTTTAACACAATTCATTCTCGAGTTTTGGACAAACAAGCACCGTTTCTTTTCTTCTTGATTGAGCAGACACAAGGTAGGTTCCTTTCTTGTTCAACTCTTTCCAAGTTCAGGAAAACAGTTTTTGTTCTTCCTTGTCATTTGTCCTCGAATTTCTGAATATAGTTGGAGTCTCGTCTCGTTGAATGTTGTTGATTGTGTTTTGTGTTCTTGCAAGGTTGGACGTGAGGCTTATGCGATTCTACGTTCGACAGTAAGGGTAACTCGGTCTTAGAGTGTCTCGAGTCATGCATGCCTTATATTTGTATTGCTTGTGATTGATCTCTCTTGTGTGTATTGGACGATGTGATTTAAAACTGAATTGATTATGTTATTACTTGTTGTTGGTGGTTATTGTATTGAACGATGTGTTTAGAATTGAATTTTCTTTATTGATCCTGAATATTACTTATTGATGTTGGACTTTTGGATTATGCTTCTGAGGCTGAAACTTATTACTTGATCGTGACTATAACATGTTGATGTTGGTTGTTTAACTGAATCGAATCATAACTACTTATGCTATTATACTATGACTCTGAGGTTAATATGAATTGTTGGTTCACTTGATTATTGTTGTTACTGTCGTAGGATATGCATCTACTAGGATGTTTGAGAGTTGATGTGACGGAACTTTGTCTCGTGTGATCTTCCGAAGGAAATGTGATGACACTTTGTCTCATGTGATCTTCCTTGAGGGTGGTGTGGTGGTAGTTTGTCCCACGTGACCATCCTGCCTTGATAGGCGAATACTGGTCATAGTTAAGCATGTAGCTATTATTAAGACAAACAAGCGTATTCTGTTGTTCTATCGTTCAATGTATATTTGATATTCTATTGATCTATCGTTCAATGTGTAAATTGAATATCCTGTAGTTGTTGTCGTTCAAAGTTATAATTTGATATTATGTTGTTATATCGTTCAATGTGGAAAATTGATATCCTGTTGCTTTATCGTTCAAAGTTAAAAATTGACACTATCTTTCTGGATTGTTCAGGGCTTCATAAAATTTGTTGTTGGTTGTGGTACTTACTGTAATGTTTGAATTAATTATTCGATGTTGTTTATGCTATCTTGTTTTAAGGAGTTAACCCTTTCTTCTTGTTTTGTTTGTTGTTTGGGCGCTTAACGCCATAGATTTTCAAGAGGATGATTCTCCTAAGGAATAATTCTGTTGCAAAGCTATGGGGACGCTCTAGAATAGCATGAAGACTGGAAGAGTTGGACGATGAAGAGTCCAAGATCTTTTTCCACTGTTTTCTTACTTGATATTTTGGGCACGCTATTTGTGCAAACATAAGAATTATTTATTTTGTTTAGTCACTATTTCTACTAAATTCATTTATGAGTATTATTATATCGTATTATTCAGAGTTGACGTTCTTTTAAAAACTGAGTTTTGAGAGAGGTTTTCATGAAAGTTTCTGCTAATTACTATGTGACCTGATGACTGGGTTTTGTATGATAATTTTAGGGTCTTTTTAGTCTTTTTATTTTGTTATTTTTGAGTCTCATATAGGTTTTTTATTCTTTTTATTTAGATTTTATATTTATTTTGCATTTTGCATATAGATTAGCTTTTATTTGGTTTTTAAACTTTATTTTATATTTTTAGGATTTTTTATAGTTATTTTTTATATTTTAGGAAAGCTGGTAGAATTTATCATTTTTTGTCCAGGGACTAATTTGTAAAGTTTCAGAAAGGAAGGACCAAAGTACAAAAGTTCAAGAGTTGGAGGCTAAAAGTGAAGTTTAAGGAAAAGAAAGGGCGAGAAATGAAGTGCTAATAAAGAGAGGACAAAAATGGAAATCAAGAATGTGAAGCATCACCTCTAATTTGGCACATGTAAAATGATGATTGAAGGCTTAATGGTAGTGGAGAAGCTGTTTCAGAAGTAAAGAGAGAGCATAGTGGAGGCCATTGAAGGCATTGAAAATCCACTAACTTGAAGAAGAGCAAAACAGCAAGAAGAGCAATCAGCAAACGAGCCAACGCTCAAGCGTTGGAACTCTGACTAGGATCCAAGTAGGAATTTCATCCCAACGCTCAAGCGTTGGCAGCCAGCGCTCATGCGCTAGGCCTCTGTCTGCAACGTCTAAATTTATTAACACCCAATGCTCAAGCGTTGGGATCCCAGCGGAGGTCAGATTTTTGCTATAAATAGGGCCTTTTGCTTCACTTTTAAAACACACCTCATTTCAGAATACAACAAGTATTCTTCTTTCTCCCTTAAGAGCATTGTTCCTGAGAATTGTGGGAAGCCATACTTGAGCTTCTAGTCCACGGTAATTCGATGTTTCTTCTAGCCATGCTTGGCTAATTTCTTTTAAGTTACTTGGGTTGTTTTAGCTTTAAAATTATGTCTTAGTTTTCTTCTTCTTGTTTCTGAATAATATTACTATAAGTTCATGTTTTATTTCCTTGTTCTTTATTTATCTTGATATACACAAGAGTTTAAGCTTATTTCTTATAACAATGGAAATTGGTAAGTAATAAGGGAAATAGGACTTAAAAGAGGCTATATGATATATCACTAAGGAATTAGGATAGACTTAGCTTTATGTTGGCCTGAATTCCATCTTCATCTTCTTCTTAATTAACTAAATTGCAAGGAATAGAGTTTAGTAATTAGGAAGAAAGTTCTGCATTTGTAAGGAATTAACTTGTAGAAACCATAGGCTATAGCATCATGAACTTTGTTCTAAAATTCAGAAATAAAGTAGAGGTTTGCTAGCATATTTTATAAGTTTTGTAATTCAACCCAAGTGCTTAGTTCTCATCATCATCATCTTTCTTTTTATTTATGCTTATGCTTGTTCTTGTTCCAAAACAAATCACAAACTAAAATCAATCTTTATTTTCTTCACAAGTTCTAAACAAGTTAATAATTGGACACCTATCCCTGTGGGATCGATATCTTATATATTACTTCGATAATCAACCGTGCACTTGCGGTTTGGTCATCATGACCCCAGAACCAAAATTGGGGTGTTACATTTGTGGTATCATAGCTATGGTTAAGATAACCAGAGCTTTTGGGTAGATTTGTTTGTTAGGTTGTTTGAACTCTGAAATCGATTGATGAGGGGTCGATCGAAAGAAGTGTAATATAGGTTAAACGTTTGATTATTTGTTTTGTTTGTTTGAAGGTTGTTCCTTGAGTGGATAACCTAATAGTATATGATTAGTTAGAGTAGTTATCTAACTTTCTGCTATTTCTGTTTCTGGATTATTGTTAAATATTTGATGACTGGATTTTATATGATGTTTTTAGGGTCTTTTTAGTCTTTTTATTTTATTATTTTTGAGTCTCATATAGGATTTTTATTCTTTTTATGTAGATTTTATATTTATTTTGCATTTTGCATATAGATTAGCTTTTATTTGTTTTTTAAACTTTATTTTATATTTTTAGGAATTTTTATAGTTATTTTTATATTTTTAGGAAAACTGGTATAGTTATCATTTTTGTCCAGGGACCAATTTGTAAGTTTCAGGAAAGGAAGGACTAAAGTGTAAAAGTTCAAGAGTGGAGGATGGAAAGTGAAGTTTCAAGGAGTTAAAGGACCAAAATTGAAGTGCTAGCAAAGAGAGGACTTAAAGTGGAAATCAAGAATATGAAGCAACACTCTTTGAATTAAGCACATGGAAAATAAGGTTGAAGGATTGATGGTAGTGGGGAGGAGGTTTCATAACTTAATAGAGGCTGAGTGGAGGCCATTGAAGGCATTGAAAACCCACTACCATGAAGGAGAGAAAAGCTTGAAGATGAACCAGCAGTCGAGCCAACACTCAAGCGTTGGGATTCTGACTAGGATGTGAATAGGATTTTCATCCCAGCGCTCAAGCGTTGGAAGCTGTAAGACCCTCAATTTTGAGTAATTGTATTTTGGTCCCCGTAACTCTTGTGATTATAGTTTGAATCTTTTGAAGTATATTGATTATACTTTGTCTTGAATTAGTTAGTAATTCGAGTTAGTATTGGGTTGATATATTGTGTTTTATTTATGAGAAATATGTGTTTGAGTATGGAATTGTGTATTGTTTAAGCCTTGGCTGAAATGGCGACGTTTTGAAAGGAAAGTTGAAATCGTCTGGTTGAGATCGTCCTGTAAGGTTGGCGGACTGTTTCTCCACTGGCAGACTGTTTCTCCGTTGGCAGACTGTTACTTCATTTAGTTGGCAGACTAGGACTTTGCTTTGTCTGGTCTGGTCAGCCGTTATTGTTGACTTTAAGAAATGAGTGTCAAATACCTTGGGAATGATAAACTTCCGTCTTTATTGACTCTTAAAGAAATAAAATGTCAGAATCATTAATAAACATTAATGACTTGCCGTTTTCTTTGACTTAGAATATTTTAATCTTTTCTAAGTCGGTTTCCTCACTCTATAAATACCAAACTCCGTCAGTACGTTAATCTTTCATTTTCCCACACTTTCCTTCCCTTCGAAGTAAGCTGAATCCTTGACATTTTTCTGAAGCGTTGTTGTTGGTATGTTGTTCAGACTCTTACTGATTCTAGAATTTCCATAGTATTCGATTTAGTTCATCATCTTGGAGTTTAACTTGTTCTATTTTCCCTTGCGGCCATATTCTTCTTGATTGTTGAAGACCAGAGCTGTTCGTTGTGGGTTCTTCTAGGTTCGTGAAGGACAGAGTTGAAGTTTCAAATCTCTTAATCTTTTAGGCCATTCAAGGTTAGTTTCCTTTCTAGTCCTTACGTTAGAACTCTGTTGTAATCTTTGTATTTCTAAAATATCCCTTAGAAACCATATAGGCACTGTTTTAAATCAATTTGGTAACGGTTTTTATCTATAAAGAAGTTTGGGTTTTTTTTAAATGAATTTAAAAGTTATTTTACGTGAAAAACTCTGATTCTGGACTCTCAGGCTGAGAGCCAACGCTTGGGCGTTGGGATCCAACACTTGGGCGCTGGGTTTCTTCCAGTTTTCACGTAACCAGACGATGGCCAATGCTTGGGCGTTGGAGGGCACTCTGTTCTGCTCTGTTTTACGAAAAATTCTGGTTTCGACCGTCTTGAGTTCTGTTTCTTTCCAGATTGTGTCCTATCATTAGGTTAGTTAATTAAATGAGTTTATATGCTATTTCTAGGTTGAAGAACAAGTATATGAAACCTAAGAGAAGGTAAGGGTAACTCAATCTTAGTACTACGATATTATGATATTTTTGTGATTTTGATTGCAGAATACGGACTGTGAATGTTTATAAGTTTGTTTGAATATTGTGGATGATAGTATGATATAACGAATATGTTGTATGGATTTGAGATTGAATTGCTTGAACATATTTTATAAGAAGAGCTTACTGTGTTATGTATATATTGACATAACTATGAAACGAGTGAACCGTTATTGTTCATGAGGATTCAATTACTGTCATGACAGATGCACTACAAGTGCATGATTTTAGGTTTTGATGTGGCGAACTATTATGCGTCGCGGGATCATGCCAAGGGTGGTGTGGAAAAGTCTCTTCCATGTTCTAAGTCATCCTGGCCAGATATGGCAAAAACCCAATGAGCTATTTGCATTATTCATTGAAGAGCTAACAAGCATATGTGTTGTGATGAATGAGACTTATTCTGTGAATTATGAATTACGGGCCGATATGTTGTGAATTGTTGTTTCAGTTATAGTATAATGGTTAATACTGTTTACTCTATAATGTACTTCTAATATTGTATTTCTATATTCTTACATTTGAGTTAACCCTTTGCTGTTCCTGTTTGTGCCTTCTTTTATTTTGGCGCTTAATGCCAGATGACCAGCGATGAGGGAAGACTTGAAGGCTGTTTTGATGCAAGCTTGAGGAACTTTTGGGGCAGATCTGAAGATGATATTTAGTTTCCGCTATTTTGTAAACTTAGCACATGTGTGCAACATATTACTTTCATTACGTCTTGTTTTCCTTGCGGTAATACTACTGTCTATGGGCTACACTTATTAAATATATGTGAGACGTTGGTTTGGAAAACTTGAGATGTTTTGAAAGGTTTTTATTTAAGTGTTATTCCGCGTTTTTTTATGTGACTCTCGACTTAAAAATAGGGCTGTTACAAAAGCCAGCGCTCAAGCGCTGGGCCTATATCTGCAACGTGGGATTTAATGGAAGAGCGCCTCCGTGCTGAGTACAATGCACGGGTTGAAGAGGAAGTCTGATGAGTGGATATTATATGATGTTTTTAGGTAGTTTTTAGTCTTTTTATTTTATTATTTTAGCGTCACATATAGGTTTTTTATTATTTTAATGTAGATTTTATATTTATTTTGCATTTTGCATGTAGATTAGATTTTATTTGTTTTTCTAACTTTATTTTATATTTTTAGGAATTTTTATAGCTATTTTATATTTTTAGGAAAAGCTGGTTTAGTTATCACTTTTGTCCCGGGACCAATTTGTAAAGTTTCAGGAAATCAGGGACCAAAATGTGAAAGTTCAAGAGTGGAAGACTAAAAGTGAAGATTGAGAGAATTAAAGGGCCAGAATTGAAGTGCTAACCAAGAGAGGACCAAAAGTGGAAAAGAAGAATATGAAGCAACTCTCTTCAAATTAGCACATGGAAAGTAAGGATTAAAGGATGAGTGGAGAATTGATGGTAGTGGGAAGGAGTTTTCAAAAGTTAATTGGTGGCCAATGAAGGCCATAATGGCCATCAACTCCTCCGCCATTTATTTTTTACTATAAATAGGGGCCTTTTCCTCACTTGTAAGACACACCTTCATAGAATACAACAAGTATTCTCTCTTTCTCCCTTTTGAGCATTGTTCCTAGGACTTGTGGGAAGCCATATTTGAGCTCCTATCCAGGGTAATTCAATGACTCCTTTAGCCATGCTTGGCTAACTTCTTTCTTAAGTATTTTGGGTTGTTTTAATTTATAAATTTATGTTTTAGTTTTCTTCTACTCTTCTGAATTTTATTGCTATAGTTCATGTTTTATTTACCTTGTTCTTAATGTTATCTTGGTGCACACAAGAGTTTTTACTTATTTCTTATAACAATGGAAATTGGTAAGTAGTAAGGGACCTAGGATTTAAAAGAAGCTATATGACATATCACTAAGGTATTAGGATAGACTTAGCTTTATGTTGGCCTGAACATTCTTTCTTCATCTTCTTCTTGGTTTTTTCTAGATTACAAGGTATTGAATTTAGTAATTGAGGAGAAAGTTCTACAATGATTAAGGTATTAACTTGTAGAAACATTAGGCTATAGCATCATGACTTGGTACTAAAATTCAGAAATAAAAGTAGTAGTTGCTAGCATATTTTATAAATTATATAAATCAACCCAAGTGCTTAAGACTCATCATCATTTCTTTCTCTTATAATTATAAGCTTTTGTTTATTTCTTGTTCTAAAAACCAACAACATCTAACATTTTATTTTTCTGTTTAAAGTACTAAATTTTATATTAACAAGAACACCTATCCCTTGGGTTCGATCTTTTTATATTACGCGATAGTAAATCGTACACTTGCGATTCCGCTATCAAAGTCCAAGTAGGCTTCAAAGACAAAGAGTTGAGAAGGAAGAACCAGATGCCAACCGTTCCCTTCGGGATATCACAGCTCCTTAGGTGGATTATAATTTTGAGTGGAGTATTGTGGTATCGGAGGATGCACTACCAAATTTCCAAATTCCTCCACACTTCATCTCTTTGGTTAGTCAAAACCAATTTGGTGGAAGTGTCAATGAAGACTGCCACACTCATCTGGAGCGATTCACTAGGCAATGCTCCACTTTGAGGAGAAATGATGTTCATCTGGATACGGTAAGACTTATGCTGTTTCCTTTTTCCTTAAGAGATATGGCAGAAGAGTGGTTGTCCTCACAACCTCACAGGAGAATTACCTCCTGGGATGATTTGGCCGAGAAATTTACGGCTAAGTTCTTCCCCTACAACCGGATAAGGAAGTTGAAGCAGGAAATCAACTCCTTTATTCAACAAGATGCTGAGAGCCTGTATGAAACATGGGAAAGGTTCAAGGGACTCCGAAGAAGGTGCCCAGGTCACAATATCTCCATTGCAGATCAGGTGGAGAAGTTTTATGCAGCTCTGAATGACTATACAAGAGACAAGCTGGATACTGCTGCAAGTGGGGCATTTGATGCTTTGCCACCACAGGGGGCTCTTGATCTGATTAATAAACTTGCTGCAAGAGCTGCCCACTCAAATCAGGACCAGGCCATAAGGAAAGGTATATTTGAAGTTGATTCTTTTGATGCCATTTTAGCTTCAAATAAACTTTTGTCTAGGAAAGTGGATGCAATGGTAAAGAGAATGGAAGGAGTTCAGTTAAGCCCAGAAGAGGCAGAAATGGAAGCTGAGGTAAAGGCCATGGGGAATTTCCAAAATTCCTATGGCAATACTTATAATCCAAATTGGAGAAACCACCTCAACTTTTCATGGAGGGACCAAGGGGTTGGTCAAGGAGAGGCCAGGCAGTTTCAAAGGCCATTTCAGAATCAGAGGCCACCAATGCCTCTGAACCCAAACCAGGGAAGGAAGAGTTTAGAAGAAATTGTTGGTGAAATAGGCCAACAAACTGCACAATTCATGAATGAAACAAGGACTAGTGCCAAGAATCATGAGGCCTCTATCAGAAATTTAGAGGTTCAGGTAGGCTAGTTGGCCAAGACCATTTCAGAAAGGATTTCAGGTACTTTTCCATCTGACACTCTTGTTAACCCAAAGGAGAATGTAGAGAATGTTTCAGCTATCACTCTTAGGAGTGGTAGAATTATGCCCGAAGGGGTAGTGGAGATTGAACAAGAGGTGAATGGTGAGGAGAAAGAAAAAGAGAGGAGTGTGCTTAATGAAAACAATGCTGAAAAAATTGTTGAAAATGTAATCTCCCCTTCTAAGAAAATTGGTAAAGTACCATTTCCCAAGGCTTTGAAAAAGAATTTGGAAAAACAATTTTCAAGATTTCTTGAGATTTTCAAAAGACTTCAAATAAATATTCCTTTTTCCGAAGCCTTGGAGAAAATGCCTACTTATGCCAAATTTATGAAAGATATTTTATCTAGAAGGAGGAAGTTAAGTGAGGTTGAAGAGACTGTGATGTTGACTGAGGAGTGTTCAGCAATTGTTTCAAGAAAGCTTCCCCAAAAATTGAAAGATCCGGGGAGCTTTACTATACATGTGGACATTGAGGGATTGCCAAACGCAAAAGCTCTCTGTGATTTGGGAGCCAGTATTAACCTCATGCCATTCTCTATGTTTAGAAAGTTGGACATGGGAGAGGCCACTCCTACTCTCATGTGTTTGCAGTTGGCAGACAGGTCAATAAAATATCCTTATGGAGTTGCTGAAGATGTGCTTGTGAGGGTTGACAAATTTGTCTTCCCGGTGGACTTTGTGATCTTGGACATGCAAGAAGACTTTAAGGTGTGAAGAAGGTCTTGCTCCTAACCCTGGCTGAGGTTTTGATGACGACAAACTCATCAACAAAAAGAAGAAAAGAAGACTTAGAGGAAACAACGCTACAAAGTCTATCATATACCTAGAAGTCCTAGTTTAGATGAGTTATGCTTCTAAAGGTCTATTAAAGAATAAAGGCTCTTAAAACACCTAAACTAATCAAGGTAAGTGTTTTCATAACTTAAAAGAAGTATAAAACCTTAAGCCGATCTGAAAGGATCAAGTTTCTGGAAGTTGGACTTCAGTGTAATCGATTTCAGCCTTCTGGTAATCGATTACACCTAGGCAAGTAATCGATTACTTCTTGCTTGTAATCGATTACATGTTTGAATTTGAAATTCAAACTTAAACGGCTATTAGTGTAATCGATTACCCTAAGTGATGTAATCGATTACCAGAACGAAAAGTTGCATCTTTTCATGAACCATTGTGTCCCAAACCTTTTGGAAAGGGTTGTGATGGTTCAAGGACGTTTCCCTTGCCTATATAAAGTCCATTTGAGTCCAGAACACAATAAGACATGAGAATACAACATTAGGCCAAAGCTTTGTCAAAATTAGTTCATCTTTTAGAACTTAAACCTTCAAGAGCCTAAATTCTGAGTTCATGATCTTCATGTTTATAAGAACACTTTAGTTGTTCATATCTTGAGGAACTCAGAATCATATTATGCTTAAAAGCCTTAAAGCATAAATTCTCATGATCAATCCATTTGTATGTTAAAGGATTGATACAGCCAATTGTAAACTCTTCTTCATCTCTTTCTGTAAGATTGAGTATTCACCGTGGTATTCGGTGAAGGGTTGTTGGTACTGAAAGTGGTATACTTTCAGGGTGTTGATTGAAGGTGGTTTAGCCTTCAAGGTCTGAGGGTGGTTTGCCTTCAGGAACTGAAAGTGGTTTGCTTTCAGGGGCTGTGGAAAGCAGTTTGCTTTCACAGGAAATTGGTAGAAATTCTTAGGATCCTTGGGTTAAGAACTTGTAAGAGATTTTTATCAATAGTGGAAAAATCCTCAAGGGGTTTTCTTGAGGGACTGGACGTAGCCTTCGGTGGATAGAAGGTGAACCAGGATAAAACTCTGTGTGTGAATTCTTCTATCCTTCATCTTTACTTTCAAGCAACTCTTAATTCCGCTGCAATCACATCTATCGTGTCGTGATCATCATTATCTTGAAAGTAACATTTTCAATAAGGTGAAAATCGGGGCAACACTGATTCACCCCCCCCCTCTCAGGTTGCTATCTGCACTAACATAAGGTACTGTTAATTCTTGGGCAGCCATTCCTTGCTACAGGAAACGCCAAGATTAATGTGGCAGAAGGCCTCCTATCTTTGAAGGTAGGAGATGAGAAAGTCAAGTTTTCTGTATTCCGGACTCTTAAGCATTATGAGTCCGAGGAAGAGGATGATTTCAAAGATGATGTGTTTACCAAAAGAAGAAAAACTTCCCCTAATTGATTAAAAGGGAAAGGTCTATCTCGGACCTTAACAATGAGCTGGTTGGGAGACAACCCAACTTAGGATTAGTTTAATTTTCTGTCATTTAATTTTCTGCACCATTTTTGTAAATACATAAAAGAAAAAAATTCTATGTTTTGCTGCAGGAGGGGCCAGCGCTCAGGCGCTAGAGGCCAACGCTCAAGCGTTGAGCCCCTGCCCGAACCCCCTGATTCCAGTTTAACCCAACGCTCATGCGTTGGGGGGGCTAGCGCTCATGCGCTAGGCCCCTGGAATCCACCCAGTTTTTATTTTTATTTCCAACGCCCAAGCGCTGGAATCCCAGCGCTCAAGCGTTGGGACCCTGTTGCCCATTTTTTTTTGTTTTTATTCCAGCGACCAAGCGTTGGCAAACCCAACGCTCAAGCGCTGGAGCTCGGGCAATTTTCTGTTTTTATTTTTATTTTCTGTTTCCTTTGTACATAAATAATTTTGTGTCCACCAGTTCTTGAAAAGTTTTGGATTCTTTGAGTTTTCCCTTGCTTCTATAATGGTTTTGATCTTTGGGAACTCAATAATTCTTGTTTTTAGGTGGACACAATTTTCAACCCTTGTTCTTAAATATGCTGTTTTGGGAACTAACAAGTCTAGCAAGCTTTTGCTTGTAAGACTTTGTTTGTTCAATTTTGCGGGAAAGGCACCAGAAGGAGAAAGAACCCTCTTGAACTTGAGTGTTCAAAGTTGAAATTGCAAGGAGGTTTCCTGGAAAATTTGTAAAAAAAAAAAAATAAAAAGAAAAATACCAGCTTTTAGTTTTTCTGTTTGATAGTTTTTAGTTTAATTTTTAGTTTTAGTTTTTATTTTCTTGCTTTTAGGTTTTTAAACTGCATGGTTGAGTGTCTTTATCCAGTCTGAATGCTTCTATTGCTCTGTGAATGCTTTATCTGATTGAACTGCTTTTTGAAAAGGTTCTATGTTTTGATGTGGTTAGGATTGCATGCTGTTAGAAATGATTTTGACATCTTGATCGTTTGGTTTTTGGCAAAGTCTTTTCTGAGTTCTAAAAGGGTACCACTTACCCTATGTTTTTCTGAGAGCTGAGGACTCTGAATGCATGATTGTAAGATTTTTCTGCCTTGTGTTGCATGTTGATTGGGATTTTGTATACTTTGTAAATTTAGAAGAGATTATAGGCATTTTTGAAAACTCAGAGTTTTGGTTTGAAAAGCAAAAATCCGCTAGTAGCCCCTTTTTGAGCCTTAAAAGAGTCATTCTTTGGAGCCTACTTTGTGTGATACTTTGAAGTTGTTAGTGTGATTCATAAGCTGAAATTGCTAGAGCTATGTATGTTGGGTTTCTCTCTAAAAGAAAAATGAAAAAAATAAAAATAAGGTATATGCCTTATGGAAAAAAGAGAAAAAATAATGAAGTAGTGGGGTGAGAAAGAGTATGAGGGGTAGTAAAATTCAATTCATTCATCCCATACATTCCACTACTTTGTGTTAGTATAGATAGCAACCTGAGAGGGGTGGTGAATCAGGTTTACCCGATTTTCGCCTTGATAACTTCTTACTTTCAAGATAAATATAAAAGCAAACGATTGCAGCGGAATTAAGTGTTGCTTAAAAGTAAAGATGAAGGATAGAAGAATTCACACACACAGAATTTTATCCTGGTTCACCTTCTATCCACCGAAGGCTACGTCCAGTCCCTCAAGAAAATCCCTTGAGGATTTTTCCACTATTGATAAAAATCACTTACAAGTTCTTACACCAAGGACCCTAAGAATTTCTATCAATTTCCTGTGAAAGTATACCACTTTCAACAACCCCTGAAAGTATACCACTTTCAGTTCCTGAAGGCAAACCACCTTCAGACCTTGAAGGCTAAACCACCTTCAATCAACACTCTGAAACTACACCACTTTCAGTATCAACAACCCTTCACCGAGATCCACGGTGAATACTCAATCTATCAGAAAGAGATGAAGAAGAGTTTACAATTGGCTGTATCAATCCTTTAACATACAAGTGGATTGATCATGAGAATTTATGCTTTAAGGCTCTTAAGCATAACAAGATTCTGAGTTCCTCAAGATATGAACAACTAGAGTGTTCTTATAAACATGAAGATCATGAACTCAGAATTTAGGCTCTTTTGAAAGTTTAAGTTCTAAAAAGACTTAATGATAAGAACTATTTGACAAAGCTTTGGCCTAATGTTGTATTCTCATGTGTTGTTGTGTTCTGGACTCAAATGGACTTTATATAGGCAAGGGAAACGTCCTTGAACCAATGCAACCTTTCCCAAAAGGTTTGAGACACAATGGTTCATGAAAAGATGCAACTTTTCGTGTGTGTAATCGATTACATCACTTAGGTAATCGATTACACTAAGAGCCGTTACAGTTTGAATTTCAAATTCAAACATGTAATCGATTACAGGAAAGAAGTAATCGATTACTTTCCTAGGTGTAATCGATTACCAGAAAGCTGAAATCGATTACACTGAAGTCCAATATCCAGAAACTTGATCTTTTAAGATCGGCTTAAGTTTTTCTACTTCTTTTAAGTTGTGAAAACATTAAGCTTGATTAGTTTAGGTGTTTTAAAGAGCCTTTATGCTTTGAGAGACCTTTAGAAGCATAACTCACCTAAACTAAGACTTCTAGGTAAATGATGAACTTTATAGCGCTGTTTCCTCTAAGTCTTCTTTTCTTCTTTTTGCCGATGAGTTTGTCGTCATCAAAACCTCAGCCAGGGTCAGGAGCAAGACCTTCTTCACAATCTCCCCCTTTTTGATGATGGCAAACACATTCCTTGAAATTTGAAGATCAGATATGCTTCTTTGTTGAAAACTCCCCCTGTTTGATGTAATCCAGTATATCTCCCCCTTTCTAATTCACTTGTTGAATTCCTGCATATTGTCTTTAAGAAACACAGAACCTTTCTCCCCCTTTTGACTTCATCAAAAAGAAGAAAAGGCCAAAAAAAGGCATACATCCATACAAGTATTTCGAAATAACGCATAGGAGGTGGGGGTAAAGATGTAAAACAGTGATAAACAACAACCAACACTTATATATATGTATGGAAGCAAATGTAGAAGTTACATAAGGCAAATGGATTACAAACATAAGTAGTAGAGTTTATATTACAACCAAGGAGAGAGCCTATTAGTAGATATGGAGAAATCCTATTATTAGTTATAGTACTATACTGGGACAGAGTTTGTCAGGATTTATGCTCGACTGGAATCCTCAGACATCTTAGAGGGGTCAAGATCCTTGATACTTTCAATTTCCTTACGCATAAAGGAATGCACTAATTCTATGCGATTTTCCACAAGCAGGAATCGAGAGCGAATGGTATCCTCCAGTTGACCCAATCTTTGAGAGAGACAAAGCGTTAAGATGTCCATTCGTTCAAGGATGACCTTAGTTTCCTGAGAGAAGTTGGAAGGTATAGTATAGAAAGGAGATAATCCAGCAGATGCAGCATTGGTTTGGACGTGTATGCGGTACCGATGATGCACATAGGGATCATAGGAAGAGTCCCTTCGAGGAGTATTAACTGTTAGTACAGATAGCAACCTGAGAGGGGGGGTGAATCAGAGTTGCCCCGATTTTCGCGTAGTAATACCAAACAACTTTCAGCGCAATTAGAGTTGTAACGTAAGAACGTTGTTGCGGCGGAATGTTGTAATTGCTTGAAAGTAAAAGATGAAGGATGAAGGAAATGACACGGAGAGTTTTATCCTGGTTCACCTTCAATCCACCGAAGGCTACGTCCAGTCCCTCAAAGAAACCCCTTGAGGATTTTTCCACTATTGATAAAAATTACTTACAAGTTCCTAACCCAAGGACCCCAAGAATTCCTACCAATATCCTGTGAAAGTAAACCACTTTCAACAGCCCCTGAAAGCAAACCGCTTTCAGTTCCTGAAGGCAAACTACCCTCAGACCTTGAAGACTAACCCGCCTTCAATCGAACAACCCTTCACCGAATACCACGGTGAAGTTAGGATCCCTTCAGAAAGATTACCACTTTCTGAAGAACCACTCCACTGAATTCCACAGTGAAGATTTCCCATGATCGAGTACTCTTAACGAATGCTTGCACCAAGGACCCTAAGATATCTTATCAATCTTCCTGAAGCAACCCACTTCTGATTGATCAAGTCTTCTTAACGAGTGCTTGTGCCAAGAACCCTAAGAGAACCCATCATGCCTCAGAAAGCAAACCACTTTCTGATGACACCGCATTACCACGGTGGACTTTGAATCAAACTTGATTCAAAGGGCCTTTTTACAACCACCGAAAACTACGGTGAAAGAATCAACATGATTCAAATGGAAGAAGAAGAAGATGCCTTTCCTATGGCTAAATTCAATCCCTTAGACAAGATGGATTGATCTTAGTTTGTATGCTCCAGGCCATTACAATGAAGGCTCTTCCATTCTGAGTTTCTCAAATGTTGAACATCATAAGTGTTCTTATGAAAATGAGAGAATCGAAACTCAGAATGATGACTTTAATGAATATGAAAGTTATGGACCAAGTCATTCTGTTTCTGAGTGTCTAGGGACTTTATATAGGCACTAGAGGTCGTCCATGAACCAACACAACCTTTCCCAAACGGTTTGAGACACAATGGTTCATGAAAAATCATACTTATCGACCTGGTAATCGATTACAGCAGTTGGTGTAATCGATTACATCATGCCGTTGAAGTTTGAATTTGAATTTCAAACTTGGTAATCGATTACACCCTTGTGGTAATCGATTACACACATCCTGTAATCGATTACACACTTCTGTAATCGATTACAGACAGTCCAGAACTCAGTTTTTGACTGTTTAAACCCTAATTGAGTGTTCCTACCAAGTTTTACTTGTGAGAACATATCGTACTCAATTAGTTGATCTTTTGTGAGCCTTCTAATGCAATTAAACCTTAATAAAGCATAGCACACTAAGTTGACAAGACTTACTTAAAACTAGAACCTTCATGTTTTGATCTTGACGTTCTGAGCCTGGTTCTTGAAGTCTTTCTTCTCTTAAGTCTTCTTGAAGTCTTTTTGAAGTCTTTCTTCTTTTTATTCCTTTCTTTATCTTAAGTCTTCTTGAAGGCTTCTTGAAGTCTTTCTTCTTTTTGTTCCTTTCTTTCTTGAAGTCTTCCTTTTCTCTTCTGAAGTCTTTCTTCTTTTTGTGATGTGTTTGTCTTCATCAAAACCTCAGTCGAGTCCAAGGACGAGACTTGATTTACATTAACTGGAGATGAGACATTTGAAGGACGAGGAAGAGACCCCATGGCTGGTGTGAAGAAGGTCTTGCTCCTGACCCTGGCTGTGGTTTTGATGACGACAAACTCATCGACAAAAAGAAGAAAAGAAGACTTCGAAGAAACCAGCGCTACAGAGTTCATCAATAGTCTAGAAGTCTTAGTTTAGGTGAGTTATGCTTCTAAAGGTCTATTAAAGCATAAAGGCTCTTAAAACACCTAAACTAATCAAGCTAAGCATTTTTCATAACTTAAAAGAAGTAGAAAACCTTAAGCCGATCTCAAAGGATCAAGTTTCTGGAAGTTGGACTTCAGTGTAATCGATTTCAGGATTCTGGTAATCGATTACACCTAGGCATGTAATCGATTACTTGTTGTTTGTAATCGATTACATGTTTGAATTTCAAATTCAAACTGAAATGGCTATTAGTGTAATCGATTACACTAAGTGATGTAATCGATTACCAGGACGAAAAGTTGCATCTTTTCATGAACCATTGTGTCTCAAACCTTTTGAAAAGGGTTGTGATGGTTCAAGGATGTTTCCCTTGCCTATATAAAGTCCATTTGAGTCAAGAACACAATAACACAAGAGAATACAACATTAGGCCAAAGCTTTGTCAAAATTAGTTCATCTTTTAGAACTTACACCTTCAAGAGCCTAGATTCTGAGTTCATGATCTTCATGTTTATAAGAACACTTTTGTTGTTCATATCTTGAGGAACTCAGAATCATATTATGCTTAAAATCCTTAAAGCATAAATTCTCATGATCAATCCACTTCTATGTTAAAGGATTGATACAGCCAATTGTAAACTCTTCTTCATCTCTTTCTGTAAGATTGAGTTTTCACCGTGGTATTCGGTGAAGGGTTGTTGTCACTGAAAGTGGTATACTTTCAGGGTATTGATTGAAGGTGGTTTAGCCTTCAAGGTCTGAGGGTGGTTTGCCTTCAGGAACTGAAAGCGGTTTGCTTTCAGGAGCTATTGAAAGTGGTTCGCTTTCACAGGGTATTGGTAGAAATTCTTGGGGTCCTTGGGTTAGGAACTTGTAAGAGATTTTTATCAATAGTGGAAAAATCCTCAAGGGGTTTCTTTGAGGGACTGGACATAGCCTTCGGTGGATAGAAAGTGAACCAGGATAAAACTCCGTGTGTGAATTCTTCTCATCCTTCATCTTTTACTTTCAAGCAATCCTCAATTCCGCTGCAATCACAACTATTGTTTCGTGATCATCATTATCTTGAAAGTAATAATTTCGATAAGGCGAAAATCGGGGCAACTCTGATTCACCCCCGCTCTCAGGTTGCTATCTGTACTAACAATTGGTATCAAAGCGGAAGTTTAGGTAAGTTATTCCTAAGGTCCGGGAAAAGATGGCATCCTTTTCCAATCATGGAACTAGTGAAGGACACAACATAAACAGGCCACCATTCTTCAATGGAGAATAGTATGACTTCTGGAAAATCAAGATGAAGATATTCATAAAGTCATTAGACGCAGGAATTTGGAAAGCCATTGAAGAAGGTCCCTTTGTGCCTGTAGCAGAAGTAGAAGGAACTTCACAATTAAACCCGAAAGTACTTGGAGTGAAGAAGAAAAGAAGAAGGTTCAATATGATCTCAAAGGAATGGACATTCTTACATCTGCCCTTGGGATGGATGAATTTTTCAGAGTATCAACGTGCACTACATCGAAAGAAATATGGGATACGTTGATGGTGACTCATGAAGGGACAGATGAAGTCAAGAGATCAAAGATCAATACTCTATCTCAAGAATATGAAACGTTTAGAATGCTTCCAGGAGAAAAGGTATTAGATATGCAAAAACGATTCACTCATTTAATTAATCATTTGATTGCTCTTGGTAGACAATTTTCAAACAGTGACTTGAACATGAAAGTTCTAAGATCACTTACAAGAGTATGGCAACCAAAAGTAACAGCCATCTCAGAGAAGAAGAGTTTATAAAAAATGACTCTTGCAACTCTTTTTGGAAAACTCCAAGAACATGAGTTGGAATTGAATCGTTTGGAAGAGAATGAACAACATGAGAAGAAGTATCGATCCATTTCCCTAAAAGCAAAAGAAAGCATCAAAGAAGATTATGATGCAGATTCTGAAGAAGAAGACAATGGGAATGTGAATCTTCTAGTAAAGAATTTTGGAAAGTTTCTTAAGAGAAAAGGTGTGAAATTCAACAACAACAACTCTTTCCAAAGAAACAATGAGTCATCTTCCTCTCAAAAGATCACATGTTTCGAATGTGGCAAGCCTGGACACTTCAAGTCAGAATGTCCAAATCTTCAGAAGAAGAAACATGGTCTTAGAGAAAAATTCGAGAAGAAGGATCAACCCACACGAAGAGCATATTTGGCTTGGGATGATAATGAAGTAAGTTCATCATCAGACTCTGATAAAGAAGAAGCACAAGTTGCTTTGATGGCCTCACATGATTCAGATGTTGAAGATTCCCAGGTTAGTAACAATTCTATGTCTTTTCATGATTTAAAGTTTACTATGGAAAATATGTTTAAATTATGTCAAGAATTTTCTAAGGTTAGCACTAAGCAAAATGATTTGATTTCATCCTTAGAAAGTAAGTGTAGAACGTTACAAGAAGAACTAGACGTAGTAAAATCTAAGTTAGATATTACATATAAATGCACTAAGTGATATTCTAAGTGTGCAAAGGCACTCAAACAATAAGTCTGGTCTAGGATATACTTCTCACCCAAAGACAAAAGAGATTAAGAAAACTGTGTTTGTAAAACCAAACATGGTGGAAGGATCTTCTAAAAGCATTAAGACCAAATCTTTTAGGAGTATGAACAATAGGAAGAACAATCCTAATATACCTCCTAAGAAGATCCATCCTACTCCTAGGCAAACATCTAGTTACAATCATTATTCTTGTGCTTATTGTAACAAAATAGGACATACCCCTAGTAGATGTTACTACAAACATGTAGGAGTACCAAATAGGGAGTACATTTGGGTTAGAAAGGATGTTAACTTAGAAGGACCCAAAACTTGTTGGATTCCTAATACCCATGTCTGAACTTTGTCATGTAGGTGTGTATGAAAGCAGCAAAGGATTTATGGTATCTTGATAGTGGCTGCTCATCACACATGACAGGAGACAAAACCAAGTTTTCTTTTCTTATACCTAGGGAAAAAGGTTTTGTCACATATGGTAACAATCAAAAGGGAAAGATACTCGGTATTGGAAGAATAGGCACACCCCTTCAAACAGTCATCGATAAAGTTCTTTACGTTGATGGTTTGATGCATAATCTTCTGAGTATCAGTCAACTATGTGACAAAGTTTTGAAGGTTGGTTTCATTGATGATATATGTGTAGTAAAAGATGTGAAAACTAAAGAAATTAAGTTTTCTGGATATAAAGTAAATAAAGTCTTCATGATCTCCTTGGATGAAATTCCACAAAACGTAAGATGCCTTTTGGCCAAGAACAATAGTGATTCATGGCTATGGCATAGAAGACTTGCTCATATACACATAGATCATTTAAACAAACTAGTCAAGCATGATCTAGTTGTTGGGCTTCCAAAGATAAGATTCGAAAAAGACAAGCTTTGTGATGCATGTCAAAAAGGGAAGCAAACCAGAATGTCTTTCAAACCAAAGAACGTAGTTTCGACTTCAAGGCCCCTTCAATTGCTACATATGGATTTGTTCGGACCTTCAAGAACAAAAAGCCTCGGAGGTAATTTCTATGCACTTGTTATTGTTGATGATTTCTCTAGATTTACATGGACGTTATTCTTGTCTCATAAGAATGAAGCCTTCAATGCATTCAAGAGATATGCAAGGCTAGTTCAAAATGAGAAGTCTTTAAAGATCTCTTCTATTAGAAGTGATCATGGTGGAGAATTTCAGAATCAACAATTTCAAGAACTATGTGATGAAAATGGAATATCACATAATTTCTCTACTCCGAGAACACCACAACAAAATGGTGTTGTAGAAAGGAAGAACAGATTACTTGAAGAATTAGCAAGAACCATGCTAAGTGAATCAAGCCTTCCTAAATATTTCTGGGCGGATGCTGTAAGTACTGCTTGCTATGTTTCCAATAGAGTTCTTATTAGACCTATACTGAAGAAAACCCCCTATGAACTCTACAAAGGAAGGAAACCAAATATCTCTCATCTACATGCTTTTGGATCAAAATGCTTTGTTTTGAATAAAGGAAAGGAAAACCTTGGTAAGTTTGATGAAAAATCTGATGAAGGTATATTCCTTGGTTATTCTCTAACAAGCAAAGCATATAGAGTCTTTAACAAGAAAACTCTATCTGTGGAAGAATCCATACATGTCTCTTTTGATGAATCTAAATCTTCAATAGAAGATAAAGTCAATCTTCCAGATAATGAAGAAGAAGATATCATTGTCAATGAAGATTCTCAAAAGGATAGAGATCAAAATCCAATACAAGAAGAGCACATTGAAGATAATACTTATCAACTTCCAAAATAATGGAGAAACCATAAGGATCATCCAGTTGATAATATTATCGGTGATATTTCTAGAGGCGTCTCTACAAGGCTACGCTTAAATGATTCAATTTTGAATATGGCCTTTGTCTCTCAAATAGAACCATCAAAAGAAAATGATGCTCTGGAGGATGAGTATTGGATTGTAGCAATGCAGGAAGAACTAAACCAGTTTGAAAGGAATCAAGTTTGGGAACTTGTTCCAAAGCCTAGTGATAAGCATATTATTGGAACAAAGTGGGTATTTAGAAATAAGTTAGATGAAAATGGTATCATAGTTAGGAACAAAGCAAGATTGGTTGCTCAAGGTTACAATCAAGAAGAAGGTATAGATTTTGATGAAACTTATGCACCAGTAGCAAGGTTGGAAGCTATAAGACTTCTATTGGCGTATGCTTGCTCTTTAAATTTCCCATTATATCAAATGGACGTCAAAAGTGCTTTCCTCAACGGATATATTCAAGAAGAAGTCTATGTGAAGCAACCTCCAGGATTTGAAGATCCAAAGTTCCCTTCACATGTCTTCAGATTAAAGAAGGCACTCTATGGTCTTAAGCAAGCCCCTCGCGCATGGTATGATAGATTAAGCACATTCCTTTGTGATAAAGGATTCCAAAAGGGTAAGGCTGATACAACCTTGTTCATCAAAAGGACCAAAGGTAATACTTTATTAGTTCAAATTTATGTTGATGATATTATCTTTGGTGCAACTAACGAATCTCTTTGTAAGGATTTCTCTAACATGATGCAAGAATAATTTGAGATGTATATGATGGGACAATTGAATTTCTTTCTTGGATTGCAAATCAAGCAATCATGTGATGGAATATTCATCAATCAATCAAAGTTTTGCAAGGAATTATTAAAGAAATATGATTTGGATGATTGCAAAGCCATAGCCACACCAATGGGGTCTAATACATATTTAGATCAAGATGTATCCGGTGTTCCAGTAGACATTACTAAATATAGAGGTATGATCGGATCTCTTCTATACTTAACTGCAAGTAGACCTGATATTATGTTTAGTGTGTGTCTATGTGCTAGATATCAAGCATCTCCTAGGGAATCACATTTGAGTTCCGTTAAACGGATTTTCAAATACTTGAGAGGAACTACAAATGTCGGTTTGTGGTATCCCAAAGGGAGTGTTTGTGACTTGATTGGATATTCTGATTCGGATTATGCTGGTTGTAAAACTGAAAGAAAAAGTACTAGTGGTACTTGTCACTTGTTAGGAAATGCTCTTGTCTCTTGGTCTTGCAAGAAACAAGCTTGTGTTGCTCTAAGTACTGCTGAAGCAGAATATATTGCTGCAGGAAGTTGTTGTGCACAAACTCTATGGCTCAAACAACAACTCAAAGATTATGGCTTAGAGCTGGGCTGCATTTCAATTAAATGTGACAACACAAGTGCCATAAATCTCACTAAAAATCCCATCATGCATTCTCGAACTAAGCATATTGATATAAGACATCATTTCCTTCGAGATCATGTTATGAGGAAAGATATTGAGATTTCTTTTGTAGATACTCATAATCAATTAGCAGATATCTTTACTAAGACTCTTCCTAAAGATTCATTCTTTAAGATTAGAAGAGAATTAGGCATATTAGATGAGCATGACATTTAAAGTAACATGTTTTGTTGCATAATCATTGTGATAATATATGCTTATATGCATTTAGCTTGATTATGTGCTTCAATATGTATTTAAAGTGTGTTACATAGGATTCTAGAGCCTAGAACCTATAAAAATGTCTTAGTAATCGATTACCATAGGTCCTGTAATCGATTTTCCTTGATCTCAGTCCTCGTGCCTGTTAGAATTCTATAAGTAATTGATTACCCCAACTGCTGTAATCGATTACCTGCTCGAAAAACTGCCAGAATTTCAAATTTCCCTCCATCCTTTGAAATTCAAAACTTGGATCAACTGCTCTGTAATCGATTACCCAACTGCTGTAATCGATTACATGCTCGAGTTATTTAAATCAGCTTTAGGTGATGATTCCAATTGTCTTCCAATTCAATCTCTATCACTCTAAACTTTGGTTTAAAGCCTTCTCTGAAGTCCTGCTTATTCTTCTCAACACTATCTTCCTACACCTAATCATGGACTCTTATCATTCTCATTCTACTCGTCCAATGAACCTCACAAGACTTCTTACATCAACAAACCAAAGAAATCGGTTTGTCTCAAGGTTCATAAATCAACTTATCCGTAAGCCTATGTACGGTGATCTGGACTCATTTGTAGAAGCTGGTCACAACTTTCCGGCATATCTCAGACATCAAGACCTTGAGGAATTTATCTCTATCTGCAATCCCTTTTACCCAGAACTAGTTAAAGTCTTCTATTGAAACCTAGAGACTTTGCGGGATGGATTTCAAAGCTCTGTTAAGGGGATTCTTATTCGTCATTCCCTTTCAACCTTTGGTCGTTGTCTTGGACTCCCTTCAACTGGTGCCTTCTTAGGTCCCAACCTGCCCTGCCCCTGGTCTCACTACAATCATGACTCCTTTTATCAATCACTTTGTAGATTTCAGTCATCTGACCTTCAAAGAATCCATCCGCCTCATACAATCTCTTGCCCCTATAATACTGACGTTCTCACAACAAATAATCATCTGCTTCACTACTTCATCAACCAAGTAATTTTGCCTGAAGAAACTCTTCTCGCTCATGTTAGCGAATTAGAGTTACAAATTATGTATGGCATACTCAATTGCCATCAAATTAACTGGGCATTTTTGGTCATGAATCACATGCTGCGATGTCGTGACCATGCGGAATCCTTCCCTTATGCTTCGGTCATCTCTCGCATCCTTATTTACTCCGGAGTCCCTATTGCCAAACTGTACGATGAGCGGTCTTCTCATCTCAAAAGGGTTGATACCTCCATTCTTCCCTCTCTCCGGATCACTAATGACTTTGGCATATTCACTCTTCCTTATCTTATTCATGATGCTGGTCGTGATCCTCCACTCTCACAAATCATGGTGGATGAAGACGTGTCCGATGATTCTTAGTTTTCTAGGCTAGTTTCCCTTTCCCCGTTGAAGTTTGTAATCTTACTTTATATAACTTTCATTTTGTTGTTGCTTGTCCTTTTCTTATTTTCTTTAAGATGTTTGGCTGGTTGTGCTTTATTCTTGTTTTACAACTTTACCCCCATACCCCCATGCTTTATTTCGAATTCTATACTTGTATGGATATATGCCTGTACTTTTCGCCTTTTCTTCTTTTTGATGAAGTCAAAAGGGGGAGAAAGGTTCTGTGCTATTAAAGATCATATGCCGGATTTCAACAAGTCCATTAGAAAGGAAGAGAAATACTAGATTACATCAATCAGGGGGAGTTCTTCAAGAGAATTGCACATATGATCTTCAAGTATCAAGAATGTGTTTGCCATTTGAGTCCAGAACATAATAACACATGAGAATACAACATTAGGCCAAAGCTTTGTCAAAATTAGTTCATCTTTTAGAACTTAAACCTTCAAGAGCCTAGATTCGGAGTTCATGATCTTCATGTTTATAAGAACACTTTTGTTATTCATATCTTGAGGAACTCAGAATCATATTATGCTTAAAAGCCTTAAAGCATAAATTCTCATGATCAATCCACTTCTATGTTAAAGGATTGATACAGCCAATTGTAAACTCTTCTTCATCTCTTTCTGTAAGATTGAGTTTTCACCGTGGTATTCGGTGAAGGGTTGTTGTCACTGAAAGCGGTATACTTTCAGGGTATTGATTGAAGGTGGTTTATCCTTCAAGGTCTGAGGGTGGTTTGCCTTCAGGAACTGAAAGCGGTTTGCTTTCAGGGGCTGTTGAAAGTGGTTTGCTTTCACAGGGTATTGGTAGAAATTCTTGGGGTCCTTGGGTTAGGAACTTGTAAGAGATTTTTATCAATAGTGGAAAAATCCTCAAGGGGTTTCTTTGAGGGACTGGACATAGCCTTCGGTGGATAGAAGGTGAACCAGGATAAAACTCCGTGTGTGAATTCTTCTCATCCTTCATCTTTTACTTTTAAGAAATCCTCAATTCCGCTGCAATCACAACTATTGTTTCGTGATCATCATTATCTTGAAAGTAATAATTTTCGATAAGGCGAAAATCGGGGCAACTCTGATTCACCCCCCTCTCAGGTTGCTATCTGTACTAACAGCTGGTACAAGATCGAGGATGAAGATAGGAGATGTATGTGGATAGGTAAGATGAAATAGCAAGAGGCATATGCTGATTTTATAGAGAAAACTGTATGAGTAATCGATTATGACAGTTAGGTAATCGATTACAAGATGATTTGAATTTAAATAAAAGGAGGGAATTTGAAATTCTGGCAGTTTTTGTGTAGGTAATCGATTACAGCAGTTATGGTAACCGATTACTCGAGAATTTTAACAGGCACGAGGACTGAGAGCAGGGGTAATCGATTACGGGATCCATGGTAATCGATTACAAGGACATTTTTATAGGTTCTAAACTATAAATTCCTATGTAATACATTTCTAGAAGATCATCTAAGCATATAATCAATTTAAATACATGCAATCATATAAATTCACACAAAGATTATGCAAATATCACATTATTTTAAATATCATGTTCATCTAATATCCCTAATTCTCTTCAAATCTTAAAGAATGAATCTTTAGGAAGAGGTTTAGTAAAAATATCAGCTAATTGGTTATGTGTATCTACAAATGAAATCTCAATATCTTTTCTCATGACATGATCTCGAAGAAAATGATGTCTTATATCAATATGCTTAGTTCGAGAGTGCATGATGGGATTTTTAGTGAAATTAATGGCACTTGTGTTGTCACATTTGATTGAAATGCAGCCCAGCTCTAAGCCATAATCTTTGAGTTGCTGTTTGAGCCATAGGGTTTGTGCACAACAACTTCCTGCAGCAATATATTCTGCTTCAGCAGTACTTAGAGCAACACATGCTTGTTTCTTACATGACCAAGAAACAAGAGCATTTCCCAACAAGTGACAAGTACCACTTGTACTTTTTCTTTCAGTTTTACATCCAGCATAATCTGAATCAGAATATCCAATCAAATCACAAATACTCCCTTTGGGATACCACAGACCAACATTTGTAGTTCCTTTCAGATATTTGAAAATCCGTTTGACTGAACTCAAATGTGATTCCCTAGGAGATGCTTGATATCTAGCACATAGACACACACTAAACATTATATCAGGTCTACTTGCAGTTAAATATAGAAGAGATCCGATCACACCTCTGTATTTGGTAATGTCTACTTGAACACCGGATTCATCTTGATCTAGATATGTGTTAGACCCCATTGGTGTGGCTATAGCTTTGCACTCATCCAAATCATATTTCTTTAAAAGTTCCTTGCAAAACTTTGATTGGTTGATGAATATCCCATCATGTGATTGCTTAATTTGCAATCCTAGAAAGAAATTTAATTGTCCCATCATGGACATCTCAAATTCTTCTTGCATCATGTTAGAGAAATCCTTACAAAGAGATTTGTTAGTTGCACCAAAAATAATATCATCTACATATATTTGAACTAATAAAGTATTACCTTTGGTTCTTTTGATAAACAAGGTTGTGTCATGTGAAGAAGGTCTTGCTCCTGACCCTGGCTGTGGTTTTGATGACGACAAACTTATCAACAAAAAGAAGAAAAGAAGACTTCAAAGAATCAAACACTACAAGACCATCAATAGTCTAGAAGTCTTAGTATTAGGTGAGTTATGCTTCCAAAGGTTTATTACAGCATAAAGGCTCTTAAAATACCTAATCTAATCAAGCTAAGTGTTTTCATAACTTAAAAAGAAGTAGAAAACCTTAAGCCAGTCTCAAAAATCAAGTTTCTGGAAAATGGGCTTCTGTGTAATCGATTACGCCATTATGGTAATCGATTACACCTAGGCAAGTAATCGATTACTCATGTCTTGTAATCGATTACATGTTTGAAATTCAAATTCAAACTGAAACGGTCACTTGTGTAATCGATTACACTAAGCATGGTAATCGATTACCAGAACGAAAAAGTGCATCTTTTCATGAACCATTGTGTCCCAAACCTTTTGAAAAGGGTTGTGATGGTTCAAGGACGTTTCCCTTGCCTATATAAAGACCATTTGAGTCCAGAAAACACAACACACACATAACATACACAACATACACAAGAGACAACATATTACACATGAGAAAATCACATTAGGCCAAAAGCTTTGTCAAAATTAGTTCATCTTTTAGAACTTAAATCTTTTGGAGCCTAAATTCTGAGTTCATGATCTTCATGTTAATAAGAACACTTTAGTTGTTCATATCTTGAAGAACTCAGAATTGTATTATGCTTAAAAGCCTTAAAGCATAATTTCTCATGATCAATCCAATTGTGTGTTAAAGGATTGATACAGCCAATTGTAATATCTTCTTCATCTCTTTCTGTAAGATTGAGTTTTTCACCGTGGTATTCGGTGAAAGGTTGTTGTCACTGAAAGTGGTTTACTTTCAGGGTTTCGATTGAAGACAAGTTTGTCTTCAAGGTCTGAGGGTGGTTTGCCTTCAGGAACTGAAAGCGGTTTGCTTTCAGGGGCTGTTGAAAGTGGTTTGCTTTCACAGGATATTGGTAGAAATTCTTGGGGTCCTTGGGTTAGGAACTTGTAAGAGATTTTTATCAATAGTGGAAAAATCCTCAAGGGGTTTTCTTGAGGGACTGGACGTAGCCTTCGGTGGATTGAAGGTGAACCAGGATAAAATCTTGTGTGTGATTATCTTTATCCTTCACATTTACTTTCAAGTATCGTTCATATCCGCTGCAATCATAACGATCATTTCGTGATCATCGTAAACTTGAAAGTAACAATTTCAATAAGGCGAAAATTGGGGCAACACTGATTCACCCCCCCTCTCAGGTTGCTATCTGTACTAACAATTGGTATCAGAGCGGAAGTTTAGGTAAGTTATTCCTAAGATCCGGGAAAAGATGGCATCCTCTTCCAATCATGGAACAAATGAAGGATTCAACATAAACAGGCCACCATTCTTCAATGGAGAACATTATGACTTCTGGAAAATCAAGATGAAGATATTCATAAAGTCATTAGACGCGGGAATATGAAAAGCCATTGAAGAAGGTCCCTTAGTGCCTGTAACAACAGATGAAGAAGGAACTTCACAACCAAAATCAGAAAGTACTTGGAGTGAAGAAGAAAAGAAGAAGGTTCAACATGATCTCAAAGGAATGAACATCCTTACATCTGCCCTTGGCATGGACGAATTTTTCAGAGTATCAACGTGCACTTCATCAAAAGAAATATGGGATACTTTGATGGTGACTCACGAAGGAACAAATGAAGTCAAGAGATCAAAGATCAATACTTTATCTCAGGAGTATGAAATGTTCAGAATGCTTCCAGGAGAAAAGGTATTAGATATGCAAAAACGATTCACTCATTTGATTAATCATTTGATTGCTCTTGGAAAACAATTTTCAAACAGTGACTTGAACATGAAAGTTCTAAGATCACTTACAAGAGTATGGCAACCAAAAGTTACAACCATCTCTGAGAAGAAGAGTTTATCAAATATGACTCTCGCAACTCTCTTTGGAAAACTCCAAGAACATGAGTTGGAATTGAATCGTTTAGAGGAACATGAACAACATGAGAAGAAGTATCGATCAATTTCCCTAAAGGCAAAAGAAAGCATCAAAGAAGATTATGATGCAGACTCTGAAGAAGAAGACAATGGAAATTTGAATCTTCTAGTAAAGAACTTTGGAAAGTTTCTTAAAAGGAAAAATGTTAGATTTAACAAAAATAAAGCCTTCCAAAGGAACAATGAGTCTTCTTCATCTCAAAAGATTACATGTTTCGAGTGTGGCAAACCGGGACATTTCAAGTCAGATTTTCCAAATCTTCAGAAGAAGAAACATGGACTAAGAGAGAAATTCGAGAAAAAGGATCAACCTACTCGAAGAGCATATTTGGCTTGGGATGATAATGAAGTAAGTTCATCATCAGATTCTGACAAAGAAGAAGCACAAGTTGCCTTGATGGCTTCACATGACTCAGATGTTGAAGATTCCTAGGTTAGTGATAATTCTATGTCTTCTCATGATTTAAAGTTTGCTATGGAGAATATGTTTAAATTATGTCAAGAATTTTCCAAGATTAGTACCAAGCAAAATGATTTGATTTCATCCTTAGAAAGTAAGTGTAGAACTTTACAAGAGGAATTAGACATAGTGAAATCTAAACTAGATATTACACAAAAATGTACTAAGTGTAGTTCTTTAGAAGAAAAGATAGATAATCTTCAACACAGAGTAAATAACTTCAATAAAGGAAAACAGAAATTAGATGATATCCTAAGTGTTCAAAGATATTCAAAGAACAAATCAGGTCTAGGATATACTTCTCACCCAAAGAATAAGGAAGTCAAGAAAACTGTGTTTGTAAAACCAAACCATATAGTAGAATCTTCTAGTAACAAAAAGATTAATCCTGTTAGAAGTACATACAATAGGAAAAATACTCAAAATAGACATCCTAAGAAGATCCATTCCTCTCCTAGACAAACCTCTAGTTACAATCATTACTCTTGTATGTATTGTAACAAAGTAGGACATACCCCTAGTAGATGTTACTACAAACATGTAGGAGTACCAAATAGGGAATACATTTGGGTTAGAAAGGATATTAACTTAGAAGGACCCAAAACTTGTTGGGTTCCTAATACCCATGTCTGAACTTTGTCATGTAGGTGTGTATGAAAGCAGCAAATGATTTATGGTATCTTGATAGTGGCTGCTCATCACACATGACAGGAGACAAAACCAAGTTTTCATTTCTTATACCTAGGGAAAAAGGTTTCGTCACATATGGTAACAATCAAAAGGGAAAGATACTCGGTATTGGAAGAATAGGCACACCCCCTCAAACAGTCATCGATAAAGTTCTTTACGTTGATGGTTTGATGCATAATCTTCTGAGTATTAGTCAACTATGTGATAAAGGTTTGAAAGTTGGTTTTATTAATGATATATGTGTTGTGAAAGATGTGAAAACTAAAGAAATTAAGTTTTCTGGGTATAAAGTAAATAAAGTCTTCATGATCTCCTTGGAAGAAATTCCACAAAATGTGAGATGCCTTTTGGCCAAGAATAATAGTGATTCATGGCTATGGCATAGAAGACTTGCTCATATTCACATAGATCATTTAAACAAACTAGTCAAGCATGATCTAGTTGTTGGGCTTCCAAAGATAAAATTCGAGAAAGACAAGCTTTGTGATGCATGTCAAAAAGGGAAGCAAACCAGAACATCCTTCAAACCAAAGAACATAGTTTCGACCTCAAGACCCCTTCAATTGTTACATATGGATTTGTTCGGACCATCTAGAACTAAAAGCCTCGGAGGTAATTTCTATGCACTTGTTATTGTTGATGATTTCTCTAGATTTACATGGAATTTATTTCTTCCTCATAAGAATGAAGCCTTCAATGCATTCAAAAGATATGCAAGGCTTGTTCAAAATGAGAAGTCCTTAAAGATCTCTTCTATAAGAAGTGATCATGGTGGAGAATTTCAGAATCAACAATTCCAAGAACTATGTGATGAAAATGGAATATCACATAATTTCTCTACTCCGAGAACACCACAACAAAATGGTGTAGTAGAAAGGAAGAATAGATTACTTGAAGAATTAGCAAGAACCATGCTGAGTGAATCAAGTCTCCCTAAATATTTCTGGGCTGATGCTGTAAGTACTGCTTGCTATGTTTCCAATAGAGTTCTTATTAGACCTATCCTTAAGAAAACTCCCTATGAACTCTACAAAGGAAGGAAACCAAACATCTCTCATCTACATTCTTTTGGATCAAAATGCTTTGTCTTGAATAATGGAAAGGAAAACCTTGGAAAGTTTGATGAAAAATCTGATGAAGGTATATTCCTTGGGTATTCTTTAACAAGCAAAGCATATAGAGTCTTTAACAAGAAAACTCTATCCGTAGAAGAATCCATACATGTTTCTTTTGATGAATCTAAATCTTCAATAGAAGATAAAGTCAATCTTCCAGATAATGAAGAAGATGATATCATTATAAGTGAAGATTCTCAAAAGGATGGAGATCAGAATCCAATACAAGAAGAGCACATTGAAAGTAATACTTATCAACTTCCAAAGGAATGGAGAACCTATAGGGATCACCCAGTTGATAATATTATTGGTGATATTTCTAGAGGCGTTTCTACAAGGCTACGCTTAAATGATTCAGTTTTGAATATGGCCTTCGTCTCTCAGATAGAACCATCAAAAGTAAATGATGCTCTAGAAGATGAATATTGGATTGTAGCAATGCAAGAAGAACTAAACCAATTTGAAAGGAATCAAGTTTGGGAACTTGTCCCTAAGCCTAGTGATAAACATGTTGTTGGAACAAAGTGGGTATATAGGAATAAGTTAGATGAAAATGGTATCATAGTTAGGAACAAAGCAAGATTAGTTGCTCAAGGATATAATCAAGAAGAAGGTATAGATTTTGATGAAACTTATGCACCAGCAGCAAGGTTGGAAGCCATAAGACTGTTATTGGCGTATGCTTGTTCTTTAAATTTCCCATTATACCAAATGGACGTCAAAAGTGCTTTCCTGAACGGATACATTCAAGAAGAAGTCTATGTGAAGCAACCTCCAGGATTTGAAGATCCAAAGTTTCCTTCACATGTCTTCAGATTAAAGAAGGCACTCTATGGTCTTAAACAAGACCCTCGTGCATGGTATGATAGATTAAGTACTTTCCTTTGTGATAAAGGATCATCCAGTTGATAATATCATTGGAGATATTTCTAGAGGTGTTTCTACAAGGCTACGCTTAAATGATTCAGTCTTGAACATGGCCTTTGTCTCTCAAATTGAACCCTCAAAAGTAAATGATGCTCTGGAGGATGAGTACTGGATTGTGGCAATGCAGGAAGAACTAAACCAATTTGAAAGGAATCAAGTTTGGTAACTTGTTCCTAAGCCCACTGACAAGCATGTTATTGGAACAAAGTGGGTATTCAAAAACAAACTAGATGAAAATGGAATAATTGTTAGGAACAACGCAAGGTTGGTTGCACAAGGATATAATTAAGAAGAAGGCATAGATTTTGATGAAACCTATGCACCAGTAGCAAGGTTGGAAGCCATAAGACTTCTGTTGGCTTATGCTTGTTCTTTAAACTTCCCATTATATCAAATGGATGTTAAAAGTGCTTTCCTGAACGGATTCATCCAAGAAGAAGTCTATGTGAAGCAACCTCCAGGATTTGAAGATCCCAAGTTTCCTTCACATGTCTTCAGATTAAAGAAGGCACTCTATGGCCTTAAGCAAGCCCCTCGTGCATGGTATGATAGATTAAGCACATTCCTTTGTGAGAAAGGATTCCAAAAGGGTAAGGCTGACATGTTAGTACAGATAGCAACCTGAGAGGGGGGGTGAATCAGTGTTGCCCCAATTTTCGCCTTATTGAAATTGTTACTTTCAAGTTTACGATGATCACGAAATGATCGTTATGATTGCAGCGGATATGAACGATACTTGAAAGTAAATGTGAAGGATAAAGAGAATCACACACACAGAATTTTATCCTGGTTCACCTTCAATCCACCGAAGGCTACGTCCAGTCCCTCAAGAAAATCCCTTGAGGATTTTTCCACTATTGATAAAAATCACTTACAAGTTCTTACACCAAGGACCCTAAGAATTTCTATCAATTTCCTGTGAAAGTATACCACTTTCAACAGCCCCTGAAAGTATACCACTTTCAGTTCCTGAAGGCAAACCACCTTCAGACCTTGAAGGCTAAACCACCTTCAATCAACACCCTGAAAGTACACCACTTTCAGTGACAACAACCTTTCACCGAATGCCACGGTGAAAAACTCAATCTTACAGAAAGAGATGAAGAAGAGTTTACAATTGGCTGTATCAATCCTTTAACATACAAGTGGATTGATCATGAGAATTTATGCTTTAAGGATCTTAAGCATAACAAGATTCTGAGTTCCTCAAGATATGAACAACTAGAGTGTTCTTATAAACATGAAGATCATGAACTTAGAATTTAGGCTCTTTTGAAAGTTTAAGTTCTAAAAAGACTTAATGATAAGAACTATTTGACAAAGCTTTGGCCTAATGTTGTATTCTCATGTGTTGTATGTGTTCTGGACTCAAATGGACTTTATATAGGCAAGGGAATCGTCCTTGAACCAATGCAACCTTTCCCAAAAGGTTTGAGACACAATGGTTCATGAAAAGATGCAACTTTTCGTGTGTGTAACCGATTACATCACTTAGGTAATCGATTACACTGAGAGCCGTTACAGTTTGAATTTCAAATTCAAACATGTAATTGATTACAGGAAAGAAGTAATCGATTACTTGCCTAGGTGTAATCGATTACCAGAAAGCTGAAATCGATTACACTGAAGTCCAATATCCGGAAACTTGATCTTTTAAGATCGGCTTAAGTTTTTCTACTTCTTTTAAGTTGTGAAAACATTAAGCTTGATTAGTTTAGGTGTTTTAAAGAGCCTTTATGCTTTGAGAGACCTTTAGAAGCATAACTCACCTAAACTAAGACTTCTAGGTAAATGATGAACTTTATAGCGTTGTTTCCTCTAAGTCTTCTTTTCTTCTTTTTGCCGATGAGTTTGTCGTCATCAAAACCTCAGCCCGGGTCAGGAGCAAGACCTTCTTCACACTTTGTTCAAAAAAAAAGAGTTGAGAGAACCTTTATGCTGAATATTGTTAAAAGCTCTTAGTTACAAAAATCACTTAACAACAGATTCTGAGTCAAGCCAATAGAGTTGCCAAGTTCTTGAAATCCACACCTTGAATTGTTCAACCCTTTGGCCAAGTTACAACCTTCAAAAAATCTCTTCAAAGTTACTTAGTTGCATTGTTTCAGTTTTGATTTGAATGATAGGCAGAATCATTGAGCTTTCTTGTTTTTTATGGAGAATATCTTTTTGCGAGCTTAATTTGATGAACTCAACATGTTAAAAAGCCAAGCCTAACTTTCTTGATTAATATCTGTAAACATGCATGTCTTTCAAATCCGCTACGCTTTCTTGGAAAAGTTTTTGTGCTTCAAGTTTTAATCAGATAAACTTTCTCTAAACTCAGGGACGAGTTTCTCTTTAAGTTTTGTCGCTTGAGGACAAGTTGTCGTTGGGTATAGTGGTGTGATGACTGGATTTTATATGATGTTTTTAAGGTCTTTTTAGTCTTTTTATTATATTATTTTTGAGTCTCATATAGGATTTTTATTATTTTTATGTAGATTTTATATTTATTTTTCATTTTGCATATAGATTAACTTTTATTTGTTGTTTAAACTTTATTTTATATTTTTAGGAATTTTTATAGTTATTTTTATATTTTTAGGAAAGCTGGTATAATTGTCATTTTTGTCCAAGGACCAATTTGTAAGTTTCAGGAAAGGAAGGACTAAAGTGTAAAAGTTCAAGAGTGGAGGATGGAAAGTGAAGTTTCAAGGAGTTAAAGGACCAAAATTGAAGTGCTAGCAAAGAGAGGACTTAAAGTAGAAATCAAGAATATGAAGCAACACTCTTTGAATTAAGCACATGGAAAATAAAGTTGAAGGATTGATGGTAGTGGAGAGGAGGTTTCAGAACTTAATAGAGGCTGAGTGGAGGCCATTGAAGGCATTGAAAACCCACTACCATGAAGGAGAGAAAAGCTTGAAGATGAACCAGCAGTCGAGCCAACGCTCAAGCGTTGGGACTCTGACTAGGATGTGAGTAGGATTTTAATCCCAGCGCTCAAGCGTTGGAAGCCAGCGCTCAAGCGCTGGGCCTATATCTGCAACATGGGATTTAATTGCACCCAACGCCCAAGCGTTGGGGATCCCAGCGCTCAAGCGCTGGAGGGCAGAATTTTACTATAAATAGGGGTCTTTTCTTCACTTGTAAGACACACCATTTCAGAATACAACAAGTATTCTTCTTTCCTCCTTAAGAGCATTGTTCCTAGGAATTGTGGGAAGCCAAACTTGAGCTCCTAGTCTAGGGTAATCCAATGTTTCTTTTAGCTATGCCTGACTAATTCTTTTAAGTACCTTGGGTTGTTTTAGTTTGTAATGTTCTAGTCTTCATCTACATTTCTGAATAATATTTCCAGTTCATGTTTTATTTCCTTGTTCTTAATGTTATATTGATGATCACAAGTGTTATTGCTTATTACTTATAACAAAGGAAATTGGTAAGTAGTAAGGGAAATAGGACTTAAAAGAAGCTATATGATGTATCACTAAGGAATTAGGATAAACTTAGCTTTATGTTGGCCTGAATTCTTTCTTCATCTTCTTCTTGGTTTTTTCTAAATTGCAAGGAATTGAATTTAGTAATTAGGAAGAAAGTTCTACATTTGTAAGGAATTAACTTGTAGAAATACTAGGCTATAGCATCATGAACTTGGTTCTAAAATTCAGAAATTAAGTAGGAGTTTACTAGCATATTTTATAAGCTATATAATTCAACCCAAGTGCTTAATTCTCATCATCATCATCTTTCTTCTCTTTATATTTTATGCTATTTTATTTTCTTGTTCTAAAAACCAAACATCAAAATACATCTTTTTATTTTCTGCTAAAGTACTAAACAAGTTAATAATAGGACACATATCCCTTGGGTACGATATCTTTTATATTACGCGATATTCAATCGTACGCTTACGGATTTGTCTATCAATATTCTTATAAGCAGGAATGAGAGGTTATCAAGTAAAGATATAGAAATGGCCGACCAGAACAACATGAATCAGATGACAACCGCCATCACTAACTTAACCACGTTGATGACGTATCTAGCTAACGCTGCTGCGGCTCATGCTGAAGAGGAGGCGAATTGGGCTGCTGCTAATGCTGCTGCATAGGCACAGCAGGTGGAGCGGGAGCAGGCTACTTCTCTGACGAGAGGATTAAATGACTTCAACAGATAGGATCCTCCTAAGTTCTCTGGAGGGTACGATCCTGAAGAGGCTGATTTGTGGCTACAGGAGATTGAGAAGATCTTCACTTTTCTGTAAACCCCTGCACCAACCAAGGTGAACTACACAGTGTATCTATTGACTGGGGAGGCTGAGCACTAGCGGAATGGTGCTAGAGCGATGATGGAAGGTGACCATCGGACTATCACTTGCGATTCGTTCAAGAGGGATCTTTTGGGAAAGTATTTTCCTAGGAGCGCTAGAGCTGCCAGAGAGTCGTATAAGTATAGATAGCAACCTGAGAGGGGGGGTGAATCAGGTTTGCACGATTTTCGCCTTAACAAAATTATTACTTTCAAGATAATGGTGTTCACAGAACGACAAATGTGATTGCAGCGGAAATAAGGGTTGCTTGAAAGTAAGAGATGAAGGATAGGGGAAATCACACACGAAATTTATCCTGGTTCACCTTCTATCCACCGAAGGCTACGTCCAGTCCCTCAAGAAACCCCTTGAGGATTTTTCCACTATTGATAAAAACTTCTTACAAGTGCTTACACCAAGTACCTTAAGAATTTCTATCAACAACCCTGAAAGCAAACCACTTTCAGACCCTGAAAGCAAACCACTTTCAGACAACCAACCTTCACCGAACCCTATGGTGAATCTTTCACTCAACCAGAATGAAGATGAAGAAGAAATTATAACCGGCTGAATCAATCCTTTAATACAAGAATGGATTGATCATAGGAGTTATTCTTTTAGGCTCTTAAGCATATGAAGGCTGTTTTAATTCTGAGTTCTTCAATATTTGAACAACATGTGTGTTCTTTCACAATGAAGAATAATGAACTCAGAACATAGGCTCTTGAAAGTTTAAGAACAAAGCTTAATTGAATATGAAAGAGTTGTTCAAGTGTGTTTTTGGTCTATGTCATGTGTATTCTGTTTCTGGATTCAAATGGACTATTTATAGGCATAAGGGATCATCCATGAACCAGCACAACCCTTCCCAAATGATTTGAGATACAATGGTTCATGAAATAATGCAACTAGTCGAGCATGTAATCGATTACAATACTTAGGTAATCGATTACACTAAGAGACCGTTGCTGTTTGAATTTCAAATTCAAACATGTAATCGATTACAAGCAAGCTGTAATCGATTACAAGCAAGCTGTAATCGATTACTTGCCTTTGTGTAATCGATTACCTTAATGGTGTAATCGATTACTTTCCAGAAAATGAAACTTTAAGATTGTCTTGAGTTTTTCTACCACTTTTAACTTATGAAAAGGTTAAACTCAAATACTTTTAGTTGTCTTAGAGCCTTCATACTAAAAGAAACCTTGGAAGCATAACTTACCTAATAATATAAGACTTAGTTAAACTTGAACCCGTGAGATTGCTTGAGACATGTTGCACTGGTTCTTCTAAGTCTTCTTTTCTTCTTTTTGTTCACGAGTTTGTCGTCATCAAAACCTCAACCAGGGTCAGGAGCAAGACCTTCTTCACAATCTCCCCCTTTTTGATGATGGCAAACACATGCTTTAGTCTTTGAAGATCATCATTGATGTTTATGTCAGAACTTCCCCTGTCTGATGTAACTCCCCCTTTTTGTTCCACTTGTAGCATTCCCTGTAAATGATCTTTACAAAGCACATGACCTTTCTCCCCCTTTTGACTTCATCAAAAAGAAGAAAAGGCCACAAAAATACTATACAGGCTAACAAGCAATATAAACGTTGAAAATCATAGGGAGTGGGGGTAAACAAACATCACAACTATTTAAAAACAAACATCACGCCTTATATATATATAAGAAGGTTACACACGTGAAAGAAGCAAATAGGCGAACATGCTACTTGGAAGGAAAAACAAACACACTACATAGTACTTAAGTTGATGCTTATTACAATTCAAACCAAACTCTATTATAGTAGTGAAACACTTATGAAACTAAGCATCAGAAGAATCTTCCGACATTTCCAAAACATCAAGTTCTTTGAGTTTGTCAATTTCTTGACGCAAAAAGCCGTTTACCGACTCTATTCGATTTTCCAGAAGAAGAAATCGAGAACGAATAGTGTCTTCTAGATGACCCAATTTTTGTGTCAGGCGAAGGGCCAAGATGTCCATGCGTTCAAGAATAACTTGAGTTTCTAGAGAACAATGTGAAGGTATTGCATAGAATGGAGATACAGTGTTTGTCTGAATATCCACTCGATAGCGATGATTGACATATAGATCATGGACTGTTTCACGCCTTGGAGGATTGGCAGGAGAATTGGCATTTGATGGACGAGAATTAAAAGCAATGATAGAAATTAGGAGGATAGAATGTGCAGGATTTTTAGGCTAAGAGGTTGATTATGAGAGGAATTTATATCTGGAAGAGGATTCTGATGTATATGAAACGATTTGTTTATATAAATTGAGTATGTAATCGATTACGGAGGTTGTGTAATCGATTACTTGATAGTTTTTGAGGATTTGAAATTCAAAAAGAATAGGAGGGAAAGGAATTGTAGTTCGAATATGCAGCTGTTCCGAATGTGTAATCGATTACAGACGGTTAAGATAAGAATAGAAGCATTAACTTCGAATGATTAATCGATTATCAGATTTTTCTGGAAAAGCATGAGGACCAGAACACTTATGTTAATCGATTACAGTTTATGTGTAATCGATTACTTGAAAACTTTGTTTAAGATCTGGACTATATTTTCCTATTTAATCGATGACTGAATAGGTGTAATCGATTACTGAAATAGAGAATCACAATTAGAAGCTTATAAACAGAGAATCAAACATGTAAGACACATAATCATATATCAGGTTCATCTAATATGCCTAATTCTCTTCTAATTTTAAAGAATGAATCTTTGGGAGGAGACTTAGTAAATACGTCAGCTAATTGATTATGCCTATCTACAAATGAAATTTCTATATCCTTTCTCATGACATGATCCCGAAGAAAATGATGTCTTATGTCAATATGCTTCGTTCTAGAATGCATGATGGGATTCTTGGTAAGATTAATGGCACTTGTATTATCACATTTGATAGGGATGCAACCCAGCTCTAAGCCATAATCTTTGAGTTGTTGTTTGAGCCATAACATTTGTGCACAACAACTTCCTGCAGCAATATACTCTGCTTCTGCAGTACTTAGAGCAACACATGCTTGTTTCTTACACGACCAAGAAACAAGTGCATTTCCCAGTAAATGACAAGTACCACTTGTACTTTTTCTCGCAGTTTTGCAACCAGCAAAATCTGAGTCAAAATATCCAATTAAATCACAAACACTCCCTTTTGGATACCACAAACCAACATTTGAAGTTCCTCTTAAATATTTGAAAATCCTTTTCACAAAACTAAAATGAGATTCCCTAGGAGATGCTTGATATCTAGTACATAGACATACACTAAACATAATATCAGGTCTACTTGCTATTAAATAAAGAAGAGATCCGATCATACCTCTGTATTTGGTAATGTCCACTGGAATCCCATGTTAGAACAGATAGCAACCTGAGAGGGGGGGTGAATCAGTGTTGCCCCAATTTTCGCCTTATTGAAATTGTTATTTCAAGTTTACGATGATCACGAAATGATCGTTGTGATTGCAGCGGATATGAACAATACTTGAAAGTAAATTGTGAAGGATAAAGAGAATCACACACAAGATTTATCCTTGTTCGCCTTCAATCCACCGAAGACTACGTCCAGTCCCTCAAGAAAACTCCTTGAGGATTTTTCCACTATTGATAAGAATTTCTTACAAGTTCCTAACCCAAGGACCCCAAGAACTTCTACCAATATCCTGTGAAAGCAAACCGCTTTCAACAGCCCCTGAAAGCAAACCGCTTTCAGTTCCTGAAGGCAAACCACCCTCAGACCTTGAAGGCTAAACCACCCTCAATGAAAACCCTGAAAGTAAACCACTTTCAGTGACAACAACCCTTCACCGAATACCACGGTGAAAAACTCAATCTTACAGAAAGAGATGAAGAAGATATTACAATTGGCTGTTTCAATCCTTTAACACACAATTGGATTGAACATGAGAAATTATGCTTTAAGGCTTTTAAGCATAATACAATTCTGAGTTCTTCAAGATATGAACAACTAAAGTGTTCTTGTAAACATGAAGATCATGAACTCAGAATTTAGGCTCCAAAAGATTTAAGTTCTAAAAGATGAACTAATTTTGAAAGAGCTTTGGCCTAATGTGTTTTTCTCATGTGAAATGTGTATATTTCGTGTGTGTTGTGTGTTGTTTATTTTCTGGACTCAAATGGTCTTTATATAGGCAAGGGAAACGTCCTTGAACCATCACAACCCTTTTCAAAAGGTTTGGGACACAATGGTTCATGAAAAGATGCACTTTTTCGTTCTGGTAATCGATTACCATACTTAGTGTAATCGATTACACAAGTGACCGTTTCAGTTTGAATTTGAATTTCAAACATGTAATCGATTACAAGACTTGAGTAATCGATTACTTGCCTTGGTGTAATCGATTACCATAATGGTGTAATCGATTACACAGAAGCCCATTTTCCAGAAACTTGATCTTAGAGACTTGCTTAAGGTTTTCTACTTCTTTTAAGTTATGAAAACTCTTAGCTTAATTAGATTAGGTGTTTTAAGAGCCTTTATGCTTTAATAAACCTTTGGAAGCATAACTCACCTAATTCTAAGACTTCTAGACTATTGATGGACTTGAGTGCTTGATTCTTTGAAGTCTTCTTTTCTTCTTTTTGTTGATGAGTTTGTCGTCATCAAAACCACAGCCAGGGTCAGGAGCAAGACCTTCTTCACATCCTAGACTCATCTTGATCTAGATATGTATTTGACCCCATTGGTGCAGCTATGGCTTTGCAATCATCCAAATCATATTTCTTTAATAGCTCTTTGCAGAATTTGGATTGATTTATGAATATTCCATCTTTGAATTGCTTGATTTGCAATCCTTAAAAGAAGTTTAACTTTCCCATCATAGACATCTCAAATTCTTCTTGCATCATGTTAGAGAATTCCTTGCATAGAGTCGTTAGTGGAGCCAAAAATAATATCATCTACATAAATTTGAACTAATAACGTATTACCTTTGGTTTTCTTGATGAATAGGGTTGTATCAGCCTTACCCTTTTGTAATCCTTTTTCACAAAGGAATGTACTCAATCTGTCATACCATGCTCTTGGGGCTTGCTTGAGACCATAAAGGGCTTTCTTTAACTTGAAGATATGTGAAGGATGCTTAGGATCTTCAAATCCTGGTGGTTGCTTCACATATACCTCTTCTTGAATATACCCGTTCAGGAAAGCGCTTTTGACATCCATTTGATATAATGGGAGGTCTAAGGAGCAAGCATAAGCCAATAGAAGTCTTATGGCTTCCAGTCGAGCAACTGGTTCATAGGTTTCATCAAAGTCAATTCCTTCTTCTTGATTATAACCTTGTGCTACCAGCCTTGCCTTGTTTCTGACAATGATACCATTTTCATCCAATTTATTTCTGAATACCCACTTCATTCCAATGACATGCTTGTCAATGGGCTTAGGAACCAATTCCCATACTTGATTTCTTTCAAATTGGTTCAATTCTTCTTGCATTGCTACTATCCAATATTCATCTTCTAGAAAATCATTGACCTTAGAAGGTTCTGTTTGTGAAACAAAAGACATGTTCAAGACTGAATCATTCAAGCGTAGTCTTGTTGAAACTCCTTTTGATATGTCACCTATGATATTGCCAATGGGATGATCTCTGTGTGTTCTCCATTCTTTTGGAAACTCATAAGTGGCATCTTCAACTCGTTCTATTAGTTCTGATTCTTGCTCCATTTCTTTTTGATGGTCATCCTTGATTATGTTTTCTTCCTCATCATAATCAGGATAAGTGGTTTTATCTTCATTGGAGGAGTTAGACTCATCAAAAGAGACATGATTTAATTCTTCAACAACTAGAGTTTTCTTTTTGAAGACTCTATATGCTTTGCTTGTCAGAGAATACCCAAGGAATATACCTTCATCAGATTTTTCATCAAACTTACCAAGGTTTTCCTTACCGTTGTTCACGACAAAGCACTTTGATCCAAAAGCATGCAAATAAGCAATGTTGGGTTTTCTTCCTTTGTACAATTCATAAGGAGTCTTCTTCAATATTGGCCTTATGAGTACTCTGTTGGATACGTAGCATGCAGTACTTACTGCATCAACTCAAAAGTATTTAGGGAGATTTGATTCACTTAGCATGGTCCTTGCTAATTCTTCTAGTGACCTGTTCTTCCTTTCTACAACACCATTTTGTTGTGGTGTTCTTGGTGCAGAGAAATTATGTGAAATTCCATTTTCATCACATAATTCTTGAAAGAGATGATTATGAAATTCTCCACCATGGTCACTTCTTATAGAAGAAATTTTCAAAGCTTTTTCATTTTGAACCAGCTTTGCATATCTCTTAAATGCATTGAAGGCCTCATTCTTATGAGATAATAAAATAGTCCTTGTGAACCTTGAGTAATCATCAACAATTACTAGAGCATAGTAATTACCTCCAAAACTTCTAGTTCTTGATGGTCCAAATAAATCCATATGAAGTAGTTGGAGAGGTCTTGTTGTTGAAACTATATTCTTGAGTTTGAATGATACCTTAGTTTGCTTGCCTTTCTAACATGCATCCCAAATCTTATCCTTTTCGAACCTTATCTTTGGAAGACTAATAACGAGATCATGCCTGACCAGTTTAATCAAATGATCCATGTGGATGTGAGCCAATCTTCTATGCTAAAGCCATGAATCATTATTGTTCTTGGCTAGTAAGCATCTAACATTCGATGGAATTTCATCCAAGGATATCATGAAGACTTTGTTAACTTTATATCCTGAGAACTTGATTTCTCGGGTTTTCACATCTTTCACCACACAAATGTCATTTATAAAACCAACTTTCAAGCCTTTGTCACATAATTGACTAATACTTAGCAATTTATGCTTCAATCCATCAACATAGAGAACATTATCAATGATGGTTTGAGGGGGCGTACCCATTCTTCCAATGCCAAGTATTTTCCCTTTCTCATTATTACCATATGTGACATATCCCTTTTCTCTAGGCATAAGATATGAAAACTTTGTTTTGTCTCCTGTCATGTGTGATGAGCAGCCACTGTCAAGATACCATAAGTCGCTTGCTGCTTTCATGAACACCTACAAAACAGAGTTTAAACTTGGGTGTTAGGTACCCAATGTGCTTTGGGTCCTTCAATGTTAGTGACTTTCTTAATCCAGATGTATTCCTTATTTGGTACTCCTACATTCTTGTAATAGCACTTATTTGGGGTATGTCTTATTTTGTTACAATAAGTGCATGAATATTTGTTGTACCTTGAAGTATATCTAGGAATGGGATTGACCTTATTAGAATATCTCTTATGATAATTTTTTCTATTGTTCATAGTCTGAGATGAACTTGCATTCTCATGTTTAGAGGTTCCTTCTCCTTTGTTTGGTTTAACAAAGATAGTTTTCTTAACTTCTTTTGTCTTTGACTGTGATGTATATCCTAATCCAACTTTATTGCTTGTGTGTCTTTGTACACTTAGGATATCATCCAGTTTTTGCTTTCCAATGTTAAAGTTATGAACTCTTTGTTGAAGACTATCTATTTTCTCTTCTAATGAATTACATTTAGTGCATTCATGTGGAATGTCTAGTTTAGGTTTTACTATAACTAGTTCACTCTGTAGGGTCTTACATTTGTCTTCTAATGAAGAGATAATAGTATTTTGTTTACTGCTTACTTTAGAAAAACTTTGACATTAAATAGCAAATTCTAAATCATGAAATGAAATACCATTACTACTAACCTCGATGTCTTCATTATCTGAGTCATGGGAGGCCATTAGAGCAACATGTGCTTCTTCCTTTTCGGAGTCGGATGATGAACTCACTTCATTTTCATCCCATGCAATGTAGGCTCTTTGTGTAGTTGAATCTTTCTTTTCAAACTTCTCTTTTAATGCATGCTTCTTCTTTTGAAGATTTGGACATTCCAATTTGATATGTCCAGGTTTCCCGCACTCGAAGCATGTAAATTTCTGAGAGGAGGAAGGTTCACTATTCCTTTGGAAGGTCCTAATATTGTTAAATTTCATACCTTTCCTTTTGAATAGCTTTCCAAGATTCTTCACAAGAAGGTCCATATTTTCATTGACGTCCTCTTCAGAATCTGCATCATATTCCTCTTTGATGCCTTCCTTTGCTTTTAGAGAGATGGAACGATATTTCTTCTCATGTTGTTCATGTTCTTCTAGACGATTTTGTTAATATAGATAGCAACCTGAGAGGGGGGGTGAATCAGGTTTACCCGATTTTCGCCTTAACAACTTCTTACTTTCAAGATATATGTAAATGCAAACGATTGCAGCGGAATTAAGCGTTGCTTGAAAGTAAAGATGAAGGATAGAAGAATTCACACACACAGAATTTTATCCTGGTTCACCTTCTATCCACCGAAGGCTATGTCCAGTCCCTCAAGAAAATCCCTTGAGGATTTTTCCACTATTGATAAAAATATCTTACAAGTTCTTACACCAAGGACCCTAAGAATTTCTATCAATTTCCTGTGAAAGTAAACCACTTTCAACAGCCCCTGAAAGTATACCACTTTCAGTTCCTGAAGGCAAACCACCTTCAGACCTTGAAGGCTAAACCACCTTCAATCAACACCCTGAAAGTACACCACTTTCAGTACCAACAACCCTTCACCGAGATCCACGGTGCATACTCAATCTATCAGAAAGAGATGAAGAAGAGTTTACAATTGGCTGTATCAATCCTTTAACATACAAGTGGATTGATCATGAGAATTTATGCTTTAAGTCTTTTAAGCATAACAAGATTCTGAGTTCCTCAAGATATGAACAACTAGAGTGTTCTTATAAACATGAAGATCATGAACTCAGAATTTAGGCTCTGGAAAGTTTAAGTTCTAAAAGACTTAATGAACTAATTTGACAAAGCTTTGGCCTAATGTTGTATTCTCATGTGTTGTATGTGTTATGGACTCAAATGGACTTTATATAGGCAAGGGAAACGTCCTTGAACCAATGCAACCTTTCCCAAAAGGTTTGAGACACAATGGTTCATGAAAAGATGCAACTTTTCGTGTGTGTAATCGATTACATCACTTAGTGTAATCGATTACACTAATAGCCGTTTCAGTTTGAATTTCAAATTCAAACATGTAATCGATTACAAGCAAGTGGTAATCGATTACTTGCCTATGTGTAATTGATTTCCAGAAAGCTGCAATCGATTACACTGAAGTCCAACTTCCAGAAACTTGATCTTTTAAGATCGGGATAAGTTTTTCTACTTCTTTTAAGTTGTGAAAACATTAATCTTGATTAGTTTAGGTGTTTTAAAGAGCCTTTATGCTTGAAGAGACCTATAGAAGCATAACTCACCTAAACTAAGACTTCTAGGTAATTGATGAACTTTATAGCGCTGTTTCCTCTAAGTCTTCTTTTCTTCTTTTTGTCGATGAGCTTGTCGTCATCAAAACCTCAGCCAGGGTCAGGAGCAAGACCTTCTTCACAGATTTAACTCCAATTCATGTTCTTGAATTTTTCCAAAGAGAGTTGCTAGTGTCATATTAGACAAACTCTTCTTTTTAGAAATCGTCGTAACCTTTGGTTGCCATGTTCTTGTAAGTGATCTTAGAACTTTCATGTTTAGATTAGTCCTGGAAAATACTTTACCAAGTGCAATCAAATGGTTAGTCAAATGAGTAAAACGTTTTTGCATATCCAATACTTTTTCACCAGGAAGCATTCTGAACATCTCATATTCTTGTGATAGGGTATTTATTTTTGATCTCTTGACTTCATCTGTTCCTTAATGAGTTACCATCAATGTATCCCATATTTCTTTTGACGTTGTGCACGTTGATACTCTGAAAAATTCATCCATGCCAAGAGCAGATGTAAGAATTTTCATGCCTTGAAGATCATACTGAACTTTCTTCTTTTCTTCTTCACTCCATGTGTTTTCTAGTTTCGGTTGTCTGCTATCACCCACTTCATTCATTGGTATAATCGGACCTTCTTCAATGGCTTTCCATATTTCCACATCCAATGACCTTATAAAGATTTTCATCTTGATCTTCCAGAAGTCATAGCGGTCTCCATTGAAGTATGGTGGCCTGTTTATGTTGAATCCCTCACTAGTACATTGATTAGAAGAGGATGCCATTTTTTCCCATATCTTAGGAGCAAATTACCTAAACTTACGCTCTGATACAAATTGTAAGTATAGATAGCAACCTGAGAGGGGGGTGAATCAGGTTTACATGATTTTCGCCTTAACAAAATTATTACTTTCAAGATAATGGTGTTCACAGAGCGACAAATGTGATTACAGCGGAAATAAGGGTTGCTTGAAAGTAAGAGATGAAGGATAGGAGGAATCACACACGAAATTTATCCTGGTTCATCTTCTATCCACCGAAGGGTACGTCCAGTCCCTCAAGAAACCCCTTGAGGATTTTTCCACTATTGATAAAAACTTCTTACAAGTGCTTACACCAAGTACCTTAAGAATTTCTATCAACAACCCTGAAAGAAAACCACTTTCAGACCCTGAAAGCAAACCACTTTCAGACAACCAACCTTCACCGAACCCTACGGTGAATCTTTCACTCAACCAGAATGAAGATGAAGAAGAAATTCTAATCGGTTGAATCAATCCTTTAATACAAGAATGGATTGATCATAGGAGTTATGCTTTTAGGCTCTTAAGAATATGAAGGCTCTTTTAATTCTGAGTTCTTCAATATTTGAATAGCATGTGTGTTCTTTCACAATGAAGAATAATGAACTCAGAATATAGGCTCTTGAAAGTTTAAGAACAAAGCTTAATTGAATATGAAAGAGTTGTTCAAATGTGTTTTTGGCCTATGCCATGTGTATTGCGTCTCTGGACTCAAATGGAATATTTATAGGCATAAGGGATCATCCATGAACCAACACAACCCTTCCCAAACGATTTGAGACACAATGGTTCATGAAATAATGCAACTAGTCGAGCATGTAATCGATTACAATACTTAGGTAATAGATTGTACTAAGAGACCGTTGCTGTTTGAATTTCAAATTCAAATATGTAATCTATTACAAGCAAGCTGTAATCGATTACTTGCCTTTGTGTAATCGATTACCTTAATGGTGTAATCGATTACACTCAAGTCCATTTTCCAGAAAATGAAACTTTAAGATTGTCTTGAGTTTTTCTACCACTTTTAACTTATGAAAAGGTTAAACTCAAATACTTTTAGTTGTCTTAGAGCCTTCATACTAAAAGAAACCTTGGAAGCATAACTTACCTAATAATATAAGACTTAGTTAAACTTGAACCCTTGAGATTGCTTGAGACATGTTGCACTGGTTCTTCTAAGTCTTTTTTTTTTTTTTTTCACAAGTCTGTCGTCATCAAAACCTCAGCCAGGGTCAGGAGCAAGACCTTCTTCACAAGTCAGAGTTCATGAAACTCAAGCAGAGGAGCATGTCCGTAGCTGAGTATGCTGCCAAGATGGAGTCATTGGCTAGGCATTTCTGATATTTCCAAGGTCAGGTTGATGAGGAGTATATGTGCGAGCATTTCATCGGTGGACTGAATTACGAGCTAAAGAGAGCAATGCAACCGTTGGTCATCGAGTGTTACTAGATGCTGGTGGAGAGAGAAAAGGGCATAGAGGCTATTGACAACCGCTGAGGCAATCAACAAGGGAGTGGTCGACCAGCTAGGTCTCAGCAAGGGAAGAACGACAAGGGTAAGAGATCGTATCAACGTCCTCAATCCAAAGGACGCACTCATGGGTCAGACCGACTTGCTGGAGGTGATTTGGGCATTCGTGGAGCACTGGAGCCACTGTAGAAGATTGTGTGTTACAAATGCAATCAGAAGGGGCACTACGCCAACACCTGCACTGAGAAGACTATTCTTTGCTGGAACTGTAACAAGCCGCAACACACTGCAAGGTATTTCCAGACTCTGAAGACTAAAGGAACTATCAATGCTGTTCGAGGGAAGCGCTGATGACCAAATCCGCAAGTGTACGGTTGATTATCGAAGTAATATAAAGGATATCGAACCCACAGGGATAGGTGTCCAATTATCAATTTGTTTAGAACTTGTGCTGAAAATTAAAATTGATTTTAACTTTGGTTTGTTGAGAACAAGAACTTGGATTAGCATAAATATAAAGATAAGATGATGGTGGAAATTAAGCACTTGGGTTGAATTGAATAACTTATAATATATGCTAGTAAACCTCTACCTTATTTCTGAATTTTAAAACAATAGTCTATGATGCTCTAGCCTATGGTTTCTACAAGTTAATTCCTTACACATTGTAGACCTTTCTTTCTAATTACTAAACTAAATTCCTTGCAATTTAGTTAATTAAAGAAGAAGATGAAGATAGAGTTCAGGCCAACATAAATCAAAGTCTATCCTAATTCCTTAGTGATATGTCATATTGCTTCTTTTAAATCCTATTTCCCTTATTACTTACCAATTTCCATTGACATAAGAAATAAGCATGAACACTTGTGCGCATCAAGATAAATGAAGAACAAGGAAATAAAACATGAACTTGCAATATTATTCAGAAATAAGGATGAAGAAAACTAAAACATAATTATAAGCTAAAAACAACCCAAGTACTTAAAAAGAAATTAGCCAAGCATGGCTAAGAGAAACATTGGATTACCCTGGACTAGGAGCTCAAGAATGGCTTCCCACAATTCTCAGGAACAATGCTCTCAAGGAAGAAAGAAGAATACTTGTTGTATTCTGAAGTAAGGGATGTGATTTTACAAAGGATGAGCACTCCTATTTATAGCAAAAATCTGCCTGTGACCCAGCGCATGAGTGTTGGCTTCCCATCGCTTGAGCGCTGGGATTTAAATACATCAGACGTGTGAAACAGGGGCCTAGCGCATGAGCGCTGGCTTCCAACGCTTGAGCGTTGGCAAGGCCGATGCTTGCTATTCCTTGGCTGTTTTGCTCTTCAATGGTGGAGGAGTTGATGGCCATTATGGCCTTCATTGGCCACCAATTAACTTCTGAAAACTCCTTCCCACTACCATCAATTCTCCACTCATCCTTTTTCACATGTGCAAAATTAGAAGTGATGCTTCATATTCAAGCTTTTCACTTTTGGTCCTCTCTTTGTTAACACTTCACTTCTGGCCCTTCATTTTCCTGAAACTCCACTTTCAGCCCCCAAGTCTTGAACTTTTGTACTTTGGCCCTTCTTTCCTGAAATTTACAGTTTGGTCTCTGGACAAAAAATGACTAATTCTACCAGCTTTCCTAAAATAGAAAAATACCTATAAAAATTCCTAAAAATATGAAATAAAGTTTAAAAAACAAATAAAAGCTAATCTATATGCAAAATGCAAAAACAAACATAAAATCCTAATAAAAGAAATAAAAATCCTTAATGAGACTGAAAAATAACAAAATAAAAAGACTAAAAAGACCCTAAAATTATCATACAAAATCCAGTCATCAAGCGCCCTATCGCTAAGGGTAGAGTTTACAATATCACTGGTGAAGCAGAAAACGAAACTAAAGGGATGATTAAAGATAGTTGCGACCTTGAGGGTACATCTCTAACTGTACTTTTCGATTTAGGTGCTACTCACTCTTTTATTATAGTTGATTTTGTAGAAAGGCTAGGTTTGCATGTTTCAGAATTGCCATTCGACATGGTGGTATCTATCCCTGCTGCCAAAAGTTTGACTATAACTTCAGTTTGTTTGGCTTGTCCTTTGATTTTCTGGGATAGGAAGTTCGTTGTGAACTTGATCTGTTTACCCCTTAAGCAGCTGGACGTAATCATAGGCATGGACTGGTTGTCCCACCATCATGTTATATTGGATTGCACTAATAAGGAGGTAGTTGTTCCTGATCCTAAAATGTCAGAGTTCTTGAACTCTTATCTTTTGAAGTCCTCCTTAAAAAGAGGAGCTCTAAAAGTTCTGTTAGCGGCAAACGTGCCAGAATTGAAGACAAATGGCGTGCAATTTATCCTGATAGTTCGAAAGTTTGAAGATGTGTTTTCGAAGGATGTGCTAGGAGTACCCCCTATTTGTGATGTGGAGTTCTCTATCGGCGTGGTTCCTGGAACCGGACCTATTTCCATAGCATCGTACAGGATGGCACCTGCAGAATTGGCTGAGTTGAAGAATCAGATTGACGAACTCACGACGAAGGGTTTCATTCGACCCAGTTTTTCCCCATGGGGAGAACCTGTGCTGCTTGTGAAGAAGAAAGATGGAAGATCGCGTCTTTGTGTTGACTACTGGAAGCTAAACAAAATCACAGTGAAGAATCATTATCCTTTACCCAGGATTGATGATTTGATGGACCAACTTCGAGGAGCAGCTATTTTCTCAAAGATCGACTTAAGGTCTAAGTATCACCAGATTCAAGTCAAGGATGCGGATATTCAGAAGACTGCTTTTCGTACTCGTTATGGATACTGCGAATACTTGGTGTTTCCATTTGGAGTTACGAACGCGCCTGCAGTATTCATGGATTATATGAATAGGATTTTCAATCCTTTTCTGGACCAGTTCGTGGTTGTGTTCATTGACGATATCTTGATCTACTCGAAGAATCGAGAGGAGCATGAAAAGCATCTGTTAGTACAGATAGCAACCTGAGAGTGGGGGGTGAATCAGTGTTGCCCCGATTTTCGCCTTATTGAAAATGTTACTTTCAAGATAATGATGATCACGAATCGATTGTTGTGATTGCAGCGGAATTAAGCGTTGCTTGAAAGTAAAGATGAAGGATAAGAAGAACACACAGGGATTTTATCCTGGTTCACCTTCAAACCTAGAAGGCTACGTCCAGTCCTCTGATCACACAGAGATTTTCCACTATACCAGAAAGCAAACCACTTTCTGAAGAACCACTCCACTGAATCCCACAATGAAGATTTACAATGATCAAGTACTCTTACAGATACTTGCACCAAGGACCCTAAGATCTCTTATCAATCTTCCCGAAGCAACCCACTTCTGATTGATCAAGTCTTCTTAGCAATACTTGTGCAAAGGACCCTAAGAGGACCTATCAAACCCCAGAAAGCAAACCACTTTCTGATGACACCGTATCACCACGGTGGACTTTGAATCAAACCCAATTCAAAGGGCCTTTTTACAACCACCGAAAAACCACGGTGAATGAATCAACATGATTCAAATAGAAGAAGAAGAAGATGCCTTTTCTATGGATGATTCAATCCTTTAGACAAGAAGGATTGATCTTAGTTTGTATGCTCCAGGCAATTACAATGAAGGCTCTTCCATTCTGAGTTTCTCAAATGTTGAACATCATGAGTGTTCTTATGAAAATGAGAGAACCGAAACTCAGAATGATGACTTTAATGAATATGAAAGTTATGGACCAAGTCATTAATGTTTCTGAGTGTCTAAGGGCTTTATATAGGCACTAGAGGTCGTCCATGAACCAACACAACCTTTCCCAACCGGTTTGAGACACAATGGTTCATGAAAAAACACATCTGTCGACCTGGTAATCGATTACAGCATTCTGGTAATCGATTACGCTATAACCATTATGTTCTAACGGCCATTTCCTGACAGGTAATCGATTACTGAAAATTGGTAATCGATTACGCTATGCCTGGTAATCGATTACTGAAAACTGGTAATCGATTACGCTATGCCTGACTGACAGGTAATAGATTACTGACTGCCAGGTAATCTATTACTGCAAGTCTGAAACTCAGTTTTAACCATCTTAAACCCTAATTGAGTGTTCCTACCAAGTTTAACTTGTGAGAACATATCGTACTCAATTAGTTGATATTTCATGAGCCTTCAAATGCAATTAAACCTTAATAAAGCATAGCACAATAAGTTGACAAGACTTACTTAAAACTAGAACCTTCATGTTTGATCTTGACGTTCTGAGCCGGTTCTTGAAGTATTTCTTCTCTGAAGTCTTCTTTGAAGTCTTCCTGAAGTCTTCCTAAAGTCTTCCTTCCTTTTCTGAAGTCTTCGTGAAGTCTTTCTTCTTTTTGTTCCTTTCTTTCTTGAAGTCTTTTTGAAGTCTTCCTTTTCTTTTCTGAAGTCTTTCTTCTTTTTGTGATGTGTTTGTCTTCATCAAAACCTCAGTCGAGTCCAAGGACGAGACCTGATTTACAGCATCTACGACAGGTGTTGACGGTTCTCTGGGAGAAGACCTTCTTTGCTAACTCTGCTAAATGTGAGTTTTGGCTTGAAAAGGTGAAGTTCTTGGGGCATGTCATTTCCAAGGAAGGCATCATGTTGATCCGAGAAAAGTTGACGCAGTGACGATGTGGGAGAAACCGAAGACCACAACCGACATCAGGAGTTTTATTGGCTTAGCTGGATACTAAAAGAGGTTCATGGAAGGTTTTCCTAATATCGCAGGACCTCATCGTTGGGAACATTCCAAAATGAAAAATCTATCTTCTCACTATCCCTTTCCTTTCGTTCTGTTTATTCCTCCTATCTTGTATAGATTCTATTTTAGTTAAAGATAAAGAAAATTGAAAAGAATATATCTTGTAGAGAATATCTCGGGCATGCTCTGTTTTTGTAACAGAAACCGTTTCTGTTTGTTAAAGAGATCAGTGGGTTGTTAGGAGTTAATTTCGAATTAAAAGATAAAGATTAGGAAGATAAGGTTAAGTAACAGAAGTTGTTAATATCTTGTGGGAGTTTGATCTTGGTTTTACCTCTAAATAAATAACGACACTCTTAGATTCAAATGATTTAATAAATTATTATGTTTTGATAAATAACAATTTCGCTCAAGGCTTAATAGTTTTAGAGATAAAATTCTTAACTTCTTGAATATTCTGACATACAGGAAAATCTGTCAAAATGAATAACAACTGCATACATTCCTATAAGGCATATAAGGTATTATCAAAATTAAGAAGTTCAAAGAAAAACAAATAAATGGAGATCGTCCGACAACTCAAAAGAAAGCACATAAGTGGAGATCATCCGGCAACACACCAAAAGAACCAATTTGCCTACTGTGACAGTCATACACTTAAAAGCACTTGGGTAGCTGTTCTCAATCAACACTAAAATACACTTGACAAGTTGAGACCGTCCGGTGTTTGAACGTGCCTTGAAAAATTGAAGTACGCTTGGCAAAGTTGAGTAAGTCTGGTCACAAACCTGAAGGAGCATATCCAGCTTAGAAGCACATCCGGCTTTTCAACAAAGTGTTAGTGTGACAACTCATCCAGAGGAGTACATCTGGCCACTCATCAAAAAGTCAGTCTGCTGAGTACTCTCATAGTAAAAAGTTGAGACCGTCCGGTGTTTGAACGTGCCTTGAAAAATTGAAGTACGCTTGGCAAAGTTGAGTAAGTCTGGTCACAAACCTGAAGGAGCATATCCAGCTTAGAAGCACATCCGGCTTTTCAACAAAGTGTTAGTGTGACAACTCATCCAGAGGAGTACATCTGGCCACTCATCAAAAAGTCAGTCTGCTGAGTACTCTCATAGTAAAGAGTATGTTCACCTAAGGAGTACGTTTGGGTACTCATGTTAAAGAGTTCGTGTGCCAAGTAAAGTTTAGAAGAACGTTTGGCAAATATCTGAAAATTCGCTTGACAACACTATTGAATAGAACGTTTGGCGACTCTGGTGAAGAGTTTGTTTGCCTAGAATTTCTGAAGTGTTCGTTTGGCAGAAACATTGAAGAGATCGTTCGACAAAGATTCTGAAGAATTCGTTTGTCATAAAATGCTTCAAGCATTAAAGGTTATCTACCTATTCAGCACATTAAATGAAGCACTATTGATTGCAGAATGAAGAAAGAGACACAATTAATACTTTATTCCTCGTTTCTACAAACATCTCTGCTGTTCCACAATTCAAGCAATATTTTCAGAAACTACAGCGGGTCTTTCTGAACATCGTATCTTCTCAACGGTCAAAACCAAATCTTATGTTCAGAACAATTAATGTTCTCTTAGCTGCCTTGCACTAGCATTCAATTCCCAAACAAAAGCTCAAGGCTGAAAGCATTAAAGGACCAGACGGAGTCAACAAAAGCAATTAATGCTGTAATGAATGCATGACAAAATGCATTTAATGTTGTTTCATAATTTCAGAAGTATACGTTACTCACAAGGAAGCAAAACCTCGAACGGAACTATTTTTCAAATCTTCGTCAAGCTTACTGGAAACATCCTACTGAAGATATAAATAGAGGAGTTTACTTTCAAATCAACTTGGCGACTTGAATACTAAATTATCACTTATTCTCACCAATTTGCCCACAGGACCAAGTCATAACTCACAAGCTTAAAGCCATCCTAAATTGAGTTAAGTTTGTCGGTAGTGTCAAGAGCTCATAGAGTGTTACTCTCATTCTACCCACATGCCAACCTAAATAGAGAACCTAAATCCATATCCTCTCTGTAAAATGTTCTTCATCTTTTCTACCTAACTCTTGTTGAAGAGAATACTGTAGAACACCAAAGCAACCTTGAAAAGGAATCAGGAGTAGTCTTGCAAAATACTAGTTAGGAGAAGTCTTGTATAATACTTGTAAGGAGAAGTCCTGTATAATACTTGCAAGGAGAAGTCCTTTGAATACTAGGAGAAGTCCTACAAAATACTTGTACTATCTTGATCAAATAGTGAAAATCTTGGTGAAGCCAAGGACTTGATGTAGCCCTGTCAGTTATGAGTGTGAACCAGGATAAATACTGTGCGTGCTTTACTTTTTAGTATAAACTAAACTTCTCTGCACACACTCTTATTATCATATGAACCCTCTAAGGTGTTTATAACTGGAAAAATGTTTAAAAACTACCGACACAATTCAAACCCCCCTTTCTTGTGTGTTTTATCATTATCAATTGGTATCAGAGCCTAACCACTCTAAGAAATACTAACATCTTAACAGGTGTGGAGTGAAAAGATCCATGGACAACACTGCATATCCTTCAGATGAAAGCAACAATGATCCCAAGGACACAGAAGAAAATGCAATTCAGAAGAAGTCGTATTAAGCAAGGAGTTAAGAATCTCAGGGAAAAGCTAATAAGACTTGAACAGAAGCTTGCAACAGATACTACGCTTACTCGAAGAAAGCCAGTTAGTGAAAACTATGGTTTTCAGACCCAACTCATCCCAGGCTCTAAAAATGCTGAATCATCCGGCAACACAAGCTCCCTTCAACGGAAGATCTGAGAAATCCGTGTTGAAAGAAAAACAGGTCAAAGGAGAAGTTCACCCAAAGAGATACAAAGAACCATCTCAATTCAGGGAAAGGACTACGGAACAATCAAAACAGAAGGATAAAGATGAAACAATATATCTTGCGTTTATGGCGACCATTTTTTCATCTGACAATGAAGCAGACAAAGAAGCCAAAGCCATGATAATCAATGAGAATTCGTATGACCACGAGACAAATGACAAATATGAGGTAACTTAAAGAGCTTAAATGATGATTATAATGAATGTTATTTTCCTCATATCTTAGACGTCGAGTATAGTAACTTAAAGAAAAGTTATGATAAACCAGAAAGAGACTTGCATGCTTTAAAAGTACATCACTTATGCTGACCAAGAAAAACAAGATCTTGCTGAAACATATCTCAATCAATGAAATAAAGTGTTTAGAACAAAGTTTCACCAACCTAATTAAAAGATCTATCTACATTCACTCTACGCCATGACAAGTGAGTAAACCTAAGTGATAACAACTTAAACATACAGTTCATGAGGTCCAGGCTATGAAGAAGAAAATTGTTGAACCTCTACAATTAGAAATACATCATCTGGAAACTCCTACACTTATAAATATATATATATATATATATATACATATCCGAAATGAATCCTGTATCATTTAAATAAATGTTAAGGAAAAGTAGCTCTCTCAATTATGTAACTAACCAGCTGGACCCAAGAGAGTGTGGGCACCAAAAGTCTACGATAGTTTATGTTGCAGATCTTCTCAAGCAAAGACAAACGAAAGTCAGTCATGACTTGTCATCAGTGTAAGACTACAACAATGAACAAGAAGAAAGCATATGTTCCCAAAGTCTTGTGCAGATCAAGAGGCAAACCTTCACTACAATAATGATCAACAAAAGCTGATCAATTGTTGAGCTCAAATAAACTAGCTTTCTGCATGCCGTGTAGCATTCAATATATATAGTGATAGCCAAATCCGCAAGTGTATGGTGGTTACCAAAGTAGTATAAAATATTATCGTCTACACAGGGATAGGTGTTTTTAAAATCCAAATTCCAATTGTTTAGAACTTAGAGTAGAAATATAAATTGTTTGATTTTGATTGTTTGCAAGAAACCGGAACTGTAATTCGCAATGAAAAACTAATGATAAAAATTAAGAACTTGGGCTGAGTGGAATAACTTATAAGTCATGCTTAAGAATCAATTTTATATCTGAAAATTTAGCAAAGGAATCATGATGTTCTAGTCTATTTTCTTTACTAGTTAATTCCTTAAACAAGCAAAGCTTTCTTCCTAATTACTAAACCCAATTCCTTAGAGTCTAGTTAATAAAAAAGAAGGTTAATTCTGAGTTCAGGCCAACATAAACAAAGCTTATCCTTATTTCTAAGTGACATGCAATATTTTCATTCAATTCCTATTTCCCTTACCTCTAAACAATTACCATTGAATATGAAATAAGTAAAGACACTTGTGTACAACAAGATGGATGAAGAACAGAGAATTGAAACATGAATTGCATTTTATTTAGATATAGAAACAGAAATTAAAACATGGTTATAAGCTAAACACTACAACCCAAGAAATTAAAAAGACTTAGCCAAGCATGGCTAAGGAAGACATAATCAAAACCTGGATTAAGAGCTCAAGAAAGGCTTCCCACAACTCAGGATAGTGCTCTGGAACAAGGAAGAAAGAGTATCTAAGTGTATCAAGGTTCCCCAAGATATCTTTACAAAGAAACCTAATTCCTTATTTATAGAATTTCTGTAATTGCATCCCAACGCTTGAGTGTTGGGAACCCAACGCTTGAGCGCTGGGATTTAAGTGCCAGACCTGGCCAAACAGGGGCTCAACGCATGAGCATTGAGCCCTCCAACGCTTGGGCGTTGGTTAAACATGGATTCTGGGCTCCAGGCAGAATGCCAACGCTTGAGTGTTGGGCTTCCAACGCTCAAGAATTGGCACGGCTGCTGCTTCAATGCTTCAGCTATTTTATTTTCCTCTTTCATGGGACTTCATGGCATTCAATGGCTTTCGTGTACCCATTTTCTTGTCCCTTCTTAACTCTGAAACTTCCTCTTCTTAATCATCTCTTCATTCAAGCCTTATTCCCCATGTGTTAAACAAGAAGAAATGCTTCATCTTCTGCCTTCAATTTTAGTCCCCCAACTTCTGATATTTGCAGTTTGGTCCCCAGAAATATGCCTAATTTAACCAGTTTCCTAAAAAGACTAGAAACCTAACAAAAACATCTAAAAATAGTTAAAAACAAAATTTCAATTTTCCTACATGAAAATGCAAAAGTGAAGAAAATACTAACAAAATAAAGAAAAATCTAAATGAGACTCAATAAAAATAAAATAAAAAGAAGTAATAAAAATATCATATGAAATCCAGTCATCATATAGCATGACTACTCGCTCTAAAAGATTTCAGCTGCGCCCTCACTAACAGCAATTGCTTTTGGCGTAGTGGTAAGCGCTTCATTCACAAGTGGTACTACTCTAGAGACCACCTTCACTATAATGGAAACAAGAAGTTGCAGATATCTCAGACGAACTCTTGTCATCCTTGATGAATTCTGATAAGCATCAAATTATCAGATGCCGGACGAATACCTTTTTAATTCCTGTTTTGTTAACACAATAGTTCAGAAAGATATTGTCAGATTCAAATCTATTTCATCTGGATCAGCTGAACTATACTCGTTTGGTGATTCTGTCGTCAGACCAAAGCTCCATATGGCATGCAACAAACTCAAATAATGTGCCTTTATTGTCTAAGCTCATTTCTTATGAGTAATGAGTTCACAAGAAGTACCTTTGATATTATACTGATACAATTATACGTTAATGTTACTGCATTCAGTGCTACTAATGAAGATCTATGTCAAGTGTTTTATAAGATATAAAGACAAAACGACAGTGTCCCAATTATATCCTAACTCAATCCTAACAGCCAATCAGATTCTAGATTACACGGATATTACAGAATGAGTGCTCATTAGCTGTCCTCAACTGACCATGTAATTACTCTAGCCAGACACGGTTCAACAGCTCCGGGCAGACAATCTCTTACGTGTCAGTTGCGGACGGACTTTTCAGAAGAACTCCAACCCAGATGGACTCAACAGCTCCAAGTCGGAAGAACCCAACAGCCGGACGAACTCCTCAATTCTAGCCATATGAACTCCTTGAGCTCTGGCCGGATGGAGTCACCATAATGAGCCATACTCAACAATCTCCACCTTGGCGAATTTTCAAGCCCCTGTGAAAAATCAAACCGCCTCTTCTCAGAATCTCGTTTTTCTGGATTGTGCTCCCCATATGCTTAACACTTCGAAATGTGCAGTAGTTCCAAGAAATGCTTGAACTTCTCGTTGGTGACAGGTTTGGTCAACATATCTGCTGCGTTTTCAGAGGTATGAACCTTCACAAGTTGAATCTGCCCTGACACAAGCAGCTCTCTGATCTTGTGGAATCTCACATCAATGTGCTTTGTCCTCGCATGATACACTTGGTTGTTCGTGATGACAGGATAATATATGATGTTTTTAGGTTGTTTTTAGTCTTTTTATTTTATTATTTTTGAGTCACATATAGGATTTTTAGTATTTTTACATAGATTTTATATTTATTTTGCATTATGCATATAGATTAGATTTTATTTGTTTTTCTAGCTTTATTTTATATTTTTAGGAATTTTTATAGTTATTTTTATATTTTTAGGAAAAGCTGGTATAGTTATCATTTTTGTCCAGGGACCGATTTGTAAAGTTTCAGGAAATCAAGGATCAAAGTGTAAAAGTTCAAGAGTGGAGGATGAAAAGTGAAGTTTGAAGGAGTCAAAGGGCCAGAATTGAAGTTCTAACAAAGAGAGGACTTGAAGTGAATTAAAGAATGTGAAGCAACCCTTTTTGATTTGAGCACATGTAAAATAAGGTTTGAAGGATTAATGGTGGAAGGAAGGAGTTTCAGAACTTATTAGGGGCTGAATGAGCCTAATTAAGCCAATCAATTCCACCATTGAAGAAGAAAGGAATCCAAGAAAAAGCTGCCAGTGTTCGTCCCAGCGCTGCAGCGTTGGAAGACCCAACGCTCAAGCGCTGGACCTCTGACTAGGATGTGAGTCAGAGGTTGCACCCAGTGCTGCAGCGTTGGAAGCCAGCGCTCAAGCGCTGGGCCTATTTCTGCACGTTGGATTTTAATGCTTCCCAGCGCCCAAGCGTTGGGAATGCCAGCGCCCAAGCGCTGGAGGTCAGGTTTTTGCTATAAATAGTGAGCTTTTCTTCACTTGTAAGACACACCTATTCAGAATACAACAAGTGTTCTTCTTTCCTCCTTAAAGATCATTGTTCCTAGGAATTGTGAGAAGCCATACTTGAGCTCCTATCCAGGGTAATTCGATGACTCTTTTAGCCATGCTTGGCTAATTCTTTTTAAGCTTCTTGGGTTGTTTTAGTTTATAATTTATGTTTTAGTATTGTTTCTACCTTTCTGAATAATATATCCAGTTCTTGTTTTATTTCCTTGTTCATAATTCTATCTTGATGATCACAAGTGTTTTTGCTTATTGCTTATACGAATGAGAATTGGTAAGTAGTAAGGGACCTAGGATTAAAAAAGGCTATAAGTATATTTCGCTAAGAGATTAGGAAAGACGTAGCTTTGTGTTGGCCGGAACTCTATCTTCATCTTCTTCTTTAGTTAACTAGATTGCAAGAAATTGGGTTTAGTAATTAAAAAGAAAGTTCTACAATGTGTAAGAGATTAACTTGTAGATATAATAGGCTATAGCACCTTGAACTTGGATTTATAATTTAGAAATTAAGTAGATACTTGCTAGCATATTTTATATTCTATGTCAATCAACCCAAGGACTTAATCTTCATCATATTTATCTCTTTATTATTTTATGCTATTGTTCTTATTTGTCTAAAAACCAACATCAACTATTCATCTTTTAAATTTTCTGCACAAGTACTAAACATTATAATAATAGGAAACCTATCCTTTGGGTTCGATCTTTTTATTACGCGATATTGAATCGTACACTTGCGATTTGTCTATCAGTTCGCCAAGAAAATGGCACTCTGACTATCGCACTGCAGACGAACTCCACCTTGCTCAACACCCAACTCCTGAACTAACCCTGTAAGCCACAGTGTTTCTTTTGCTGCTTCAGCCACAGCCATGTACTCAGCTTTAGTTGTGGACATTGGCACTATGGACTGGACAGACGACCTCCAGCATGTGGGTTCACCAACCAGAGTAAAGACATACCCTGTTGTAGACCGTTTGTTGTCATTGTCTCCTGCATAGTCGGAATCAACGTATCCACCAACTACTGGATCACCTTGTTCCTTACTGAACATTATCCCGTGACCAGTTGTACCCCTTAGGTACCTGAGTATCCACTTGACTGCCTCCCAGTGACGTTTCCCTGGTCTTGCCATAAACTTACAGACTTGGCTCACTGCTTGTGCCATATCTGGTCTAGTGCAAACCATAGCGTACATTAAACAACCAACTGCACTAGCGTAAGGAATTTTCAACATACCTTCGACCTCTTCAGCTGTCTTTGGACACTGATCAACAGAGAGTTTGAAGTGACTTGCCAACGGTGTAATCACAGCTTTCGAATTTCTCATGTCGAATCTGGCTAACACGCCTTCAACATAGCTTTTCTGAGAGAGCCACAGATTTCGTGCTCGCCTTCACGCACGTCACTTGAGTGAATTGCAGCAATCAACATATCATCCACGTACAGTAACAAAAAAATTACTGAATTATCATCAAGGCTCCGAACGTAAACACAGCAGTCATAGTCACACCTTCTATAGCCAATCCTTTGCATATATGAGTCAAACCTCTTGTACCACTTCCTTGGTGATTGTTTCAACCCATACAGAGACTTCTTCAATTTACATACCAGACGCTCCTGACCGGACTCTGTAAATCCTTCAGGTTGCTGCATGTACAATTGCTCATTTAGATTCCCATGAAGAAACGCCGTTTTCACATCCATTTGTTCTAAATGCATGTCTCAGAATGCTACCAGAGCTAATACTACCCTTATAGAAGTGTGTCTACCCACTGGGGAGAAAATATCGTCATAATCAATCCCCTTCCGCTGTGAATAGCCCTTTGCTACTACGCGAGCCTTGAACCTTTCCCCTTCATTTTCTTTTACTGGCTTCTTCTTGAACACCCACTTGCAGCCAATTGCCCTCTTCCCTTCCGGAAGTTCGACGAGATCCCATGTCTGATTCGTTTTCAGGGACTCCATCTCCTCCACCATGGCTCCAATCCACTTCTCACGGTCTTGGCTTCCCATAGCCTCACGAAAAGTAGAAGGATCTCCAGAACTTGTAAGAAGAGCATAAGCAGCTAAGTCTTTAAACCCATATCTGAGTGGTGGTCCTCTTGTACGAGGCTCCTTGTCACGTGCAAGTACATAACCCTGTACTCCACTTGAATCAACTGGTTCGTCTTCTGACTCACTGTCAGAATCTGCAATGGCCTGCACATTGGGCATCGTCTGCCCAGGATTATGTGGATCAGACGTATCATCATCATCCGATGTGAAACCGTCTGCCAAACGAGGTTGCAATCGTCTGGTTGGCTCGACAGCAATCTGAATCTTCCTAGCAGTGGAAGTTTCAACCTTTGAACTAGTCTCTTCCCTTGGATCTGACTCCTTCAGCATGCACTGTTCATCAAATACAACATCTCTACTATGAATTGCCTTTTTCAAAGCTGGCGTAACCAAGAAAAATATATTTCCTGGACTTGGGATCCAATTTGGACCTCTCATTACTGGAGATATGCACGTAAGCTGGACAACCAAAAATCCTCAGATTATCTAGGTTAATTGGCTTACTTGTCCACACTTCTTCTGCAACCTTTCCATCCAATGAAGCTCTTGGAGACCTATTTATAAGATAACATGCCATGCTCATTGCTTCTGCCCAAAATCCCTTCGACAATCCTGCCTGCAATTGAAGGCACCTTGCCTTCTCCGTGAGGGATCTATTCATCCTCTCAGCAACACCATTCTGCTGTGGTGATTTCTTCACTGAATAATGCCTCTGGATCTCGTGTTCTTCACAAAGCTGCTTGAATTTTGCCTTTGTGTATTCTGTCCCATTATCTGACTGTAGATACTTGACCTTCCTCCCTGTCTGGTTTTCCACCTCTGCTCTCCACAATCTGAACTTGCTAAACACTTCAGACTTGTGCTTTAGGAAATATACCCAGACCATCCTGGAGAAGTCATCGATGAATGTGACAAAGTACCTGGATCCTCCAATGGAGGCCTCCCTAGTAGGCCCCCAGACATCTAATTGAACGTAGTCGAGGATCCCCTTTGTTTCATGCTTCCCGGTCACGAAACGGACACGACACTGTTTGCCCAACACGCAAAACTTGCAAAATTCCACCTTGCAGCTTCGAACACCCTTCAAAAGATTTCTCTTATGAAGTGCCATTAACCCCTTTTCAATGGGGTGACCCAGACGGATATGCCAAAGCCTCGTTGCATCATTGTCAGCTTCAACTGATGCAACGTCACCTACCACGGTGCTTCCCAACAAGCGGTAGATATTCCCTACAGTCCGCTTTGCTGCCATTACTGTCAGTGCACCCTTGCTCACCTTCATGGTATCCTTCCCACCATCAGAATGGCAGGAGTAACCATTCTCCTGGAGAGTTCCCAAGGAAATTAGATTCTTCCTCAAATCTGGGACATATCTCACATTACCCAGTATACGCGTGCCACCATGGTCCATGGCAATTTTAACTTGTCCTATTCCAGTGATCTCACATGTCTGGTCATCACCTAAATAGACAAATCCAAACTTGCTCGCCTTAAACAAACTGAACCACTCCCGGTGCGGCGTCATATGGTAAGAGCACCCAGAGTCTAAAATCCAAATATCTGTTCACTTAGAAGACGAGACACAAAGCATGTCCCCTTCACTGTCAGAATCATTCATCTAAGCTACGTTTGTAGAGTTAGAGCGATTAAGGCAATCCCTCTTCCAGTGACCAACATTCTTGTAGTTGAAACATTCTGCTGTCGACGTAGCCTGCTTGGATTTAGAACGCTTCTTCTTTCCAGCAGCTTTTCCCTTGTTCCTTCCACAGTCTTGTCTTCCTCCCTTAGCAAACAGACCTTCACCTTGACTACTGCCTTCCTCTGCCTTTTTCTTTCTCTGTGATTGAGACAAAAGGGTAGACGTGATGGCATCAAGCGTGACAGCGTCCTTCCCATACGTAAGAGTGGTGACCAAGTGTTTGTAGGAACTTGGTAACGAGCACAGCAAAATAACCGCCTTGTCCTCATCATCCACCTTCACCCCCAGTCGCAGTAGATCTGCAACTGTTGTGGTAAAGTGATTAACATGAATTTGAAGGTCACTTCCCTCCTGCATCCTCAGACTGTAAAGCCTCTGCTTTGCAAATAGCTTGTTCATCAACGTTTGGAACTGATATTGGCTCTCTAACTTGTCCCAAACGGCCTTTGGAGTCGTGAGATCCGCGATATGAAACATCACCTCGTCAGAAACACAGAGACGAATCAACACAGCGGCCTTCTCTTGCATCTCCAACCAATCTATGTCTAACATCCCTGTTGGTTTCTCCTCTCGCTGCGCCTTTGGAGTCGTGAGATCCGCGATATGAAACATCACCTCGTCAGAAACACAGAGACGAATCAACACAGCGGCCTTCTCTTGCATCTCCAACCAATCTATGTCTAACATCCCTATTGGTTTCTCCTCTCGCTGCGCCTTTTACAATCCTTGTTGATCCAACAAATCCTTGACTCTGCGTTGCCATAAACCGAAGCTTCCTATTCCGTTGAACTTTTCAACGTCGAACTTAGCTCCGCCAGCAGCCATGGTTGCTCTGATACCAATTGTTGGGCTCGCACACCTGAATCACACAGAGTAACTCGAGAGAGAAAGGGATCGAAAAGCACACATAAATCATTGTTCACGCAGTTCAGCCAAATTGCTTACGTCTGCGGCTATAGATAGCTATAGCACTGTTTCATTCAACTTAGAGCGGGAAGAATGGACATTAGGGTTTTAGTGTTACTACATATTTATACTAGGATATAAAGACAAAACGACAGTGTCCCAATTATATCCTAACACAATCCTAACAGCCAATCAGATTCTAGATTACACGGATATTACAGAATGAGTGCTCATTAGCTGTCCTCAACTGACCACGTAACTACTCTAGCCAGATGCGCTCCAACAGCAACGGGCAGACAATCTCTTACGCGTCAGTTGCGGACGGACTCTTCAGAAGAACTCCAACCCGGACGGACTCAACAGCTCCAAGCCGGACGAACCCAACAGCCGGACGAACTCCTCAATTCTAGCCATACGAACTCCTTGAGCTCTGGCTGGACGTAGTCACCATAATGAGCCATACTCAACAGAATTTTTCTGAGTTTGAACCAATTGAAACTTGGTTCTCTGGGCAAACTTGATTGAGATATGCAATGGATAGAATTCAAGTCGCCAAGTTGTTCTAGAAGCTGAAATCTCTATTTATATCTTCAGTTGAAAATCTTCATTCTTCTTTGATAGAAGGAGAGAAAACAGATCCGTTAGTGCTTCTACTTCCTTGTGAGTAACGACTAATTCTGCATTTCTAGAGCGGCTCTGAAACACAATCTGCCAAGCATTAATTTCTTGGGTTGACATCGTCTGGCCCTTCAAAGCGTTTTGCCTTGAGCTGTATCCTTTGCATTTAATGCTCATGCATCCCAGCTGTGAGCTTCTGTCTGACCATTGTATCCCAGTGCATGCTAGCTAATAGCCATTAAATGCTCTGAACAAATATTTGAATTTCGACCGTTGAAAAAGTACGATGTTCAGAAATTTACGCCGTTGATTCCACGAAGTCAGCTTGACTTGAGGAAAAGTAGAAAAGTAGAGGGACCAAGGAGTAATAAATTAATTATGTCCCTTTCTTCTTTCTGCCATCAACAATACTTCATTTAATATGCAGACGAGGTAGATTATTCTTGATTCAAGAAGAAATTATTCTGAATGAACTCTTTAGAGTTTGGTTGAATAATTTCTTTAATGCTTCTGTTGAACTGATATCCTCGTAACGCACACTTTCTGGCATTTATAGCTTTTGAGAACTCTGATGCTTTAGGCAGATGAAATCTTCACTATGATTTGGCAGACGCAGTCTTCATAGAATCTTCAGAATTTCGTTACTCAGTGAGTTGCATCGGCAGACGGAGTTTCTCAATTCAGTCTTTCTTGAGATTTAGAATATTCTTGACTTGTAGATGACTGAATGTTTCTTCTCTTGTGCTTCTACTGAAGCTCTCCATTTGAATGAGTTGATTCACAACTACTTTGTATGGTGCTAGAGAAGCTTCAAAGCTAAGAATGTTTCTTCATGATTTGTTGTCATTCTCATTCAGCTTTTGATAAGACAGTCTTCCTGTTGATCACTGTTTATTCAAGCACTGGACTGCTTCAACTTCATCAAGTAGAATTTGGCTTTGAGAGTGCATAGCTGATTGAGTGCCTTCCAAAAGATGTTTGCTGTTTGCGGGTAATACTTGATCTTCCGTGAGTCACCAGACTGTCTTCATATGAATGCTTTCTTTGTATATCTTGACAGTTTTTCCTTGAAGGTGTATGCAGTGATGACCGGACGATTTCCTCTTGTAGGACTGTTTCTTTTGATAATGCTTTGAGGTTCATTGAGTCCTTCAAGTAGATAGATGTTCCTGGATATGAGAAAGTTCACCGTATTAGGAATTCTATCTCTAATGATATTAAACCTTAAACGAAATTGTTAATTATCAAAACATAATCGTTTATTTTAATCATTTGAATCTAACAATCTCCCCCTTTTTGATAATGACAATTTCCTTGGAGAAAAAGGTTTAATACATATTTAAAAAATATTTCCTGGATTGAGCACTTTCGTTATTTTCAGATGAAAATAGTTTTTCTTTTAAAATGTTTTATTATGTAGAAAAACATGAACGATCTTTAACAACTGATGTAAAGTTTTTCTTTAAATAATTTTTAGCATTTTGCTCTATTTCCTTAAGGCAGACGAAAACTTATTTTAATGATTTCATGAATCAGTTAATCTATCCTTTGCTCCCCCGAAATCTGATATTCCTAATTAGTTCAGTTTTCCAATATTTTTTTAGTGAGCTCCCCCTGAACTGATGCTATGGTCCTTTAACTTATTAACTTATTTTCCTTTATCTTCTTCCCGTTTTTCCTATAAGTTAATCTATCCTTTGCTTATTACTCTAAGTCTCTTCCTTTATCTTCTTCCCTTTTTTCCTATAAGTTAATCTATCCTTTGCTTATTACTCTAAGTCTCCCCCTTTTTCTCTATTTCTTCCTTTTTCTCTAATTCCTTTTTCTCTAATTCTTCTCCCCCTTTGGCATTATCAAAAAGAAATAAAGACGAATTAACCATAGAGGACTAAGAGAGTAATAAAGAGAGAATTTACGCTGAATCAGAGATATGGATATATATATATATATAAAAATGTTGCAAGAGAAAAATAAAATAGTTTAAGATAAAAAAGTAAGAGAGTAGAAATCAGAGATTTATTTCTTCTTCATCTGCTCGAAGAAGCTCTTCAGCATGGCCTCCATGGCATCGAAGTTTGCATCCATCCTTTCGTGGATAGCTTGTGTTATAGCATCGGTTCGATTTACCACCTCATCCCTCAGTTCCTGATTCTCCTTAGCATTTGTTGAGCGAACTTTCTTAATTGTTTCCTTCAGCATTGTCAACTCAGCTTTGGCATCAAAGGAGTCTTCAGCAGACGGATTTGCATGCGTATGCCCTTGTGCTAGAATTTCCTCATCTTCATGAAGAACAAACTTTGGTGAAGCTACTGATATAGGTTGAGCATCAGTGATCACATCACCCAAAGTGTCTTCACGGATGTTAGTTGAAGAACGCTCATGAGGCAAGGATGAAGATGTATCATCAGGGATATCCTCAGAATATGAAGATGTCACAAACATATTGTGACTACTTCAGGTCGATGAATAGGTGGTGCATATGATGGAGTATTGTGTGAATTCAGGAACAGTTGGCCATGTTTGTGGTTGCGGTTTTGTAGCAAGCAGAATAAGCAACCATGATCCATGTTGAAACACGACGGTTTTAGTGCCACGCATCAGACTAAATGGAATGGTGCTTATGTGAACGTGTCTGAAGACAGACAGTTCCCACTCATTGTGAAAAATATCATACCTGGTCCTTCTAGCAAAGGAAATTTCAATACCATCAAGTCCAGGCAGAGACCATATGCGTGCTTGAATACAGAAGTTGAAGCCCAGCAATTCCACAATTAGATTGGGAGCATATATAGCATTCTCCATTGTAAACTGTCAGGGAGCCTGCACAGAAATTGGTGAAACAGTCCGACGAGACCTTCTTGGAACATGAACAAGAAAAGTTCTTGTTCCTTTCAGCATGGGTTCCTCAGGTTGAGAAGCTTGGACAATGTTCTCCTGTTCATCCTCAGATGCAGAAGCTCCTTCAGCAGGCACTTGTTGAGTTGCCAAGAACTCATCCAGAGATGTATCTGGATCAGCAGCATGATCATCAGCTATCTCAGGTTCAACCTTCTGCTTCTTCCTTGGGTGTGACGTCTTGACTGCTCGAGTCTTCGTTCTCTTCTTAGCAGCTTTTGCTCTTTTTGGAAGAGCATGCTCTTCTTCAGCCGGACGGATCAAATCACAGGCTTCTGGACTTGCCACCTCAGCATCAATTGGATTGGTGACGGTTCCTTTGCTTGGGCTTGCTTGTTTAACGTCCAATGGGCGATTTGGATCCTCAGATGGTGTCTCTTTTGGATTTTCGGATGGAGAGTTTGGTGGTTGATTGGGCAGCTTTTCATGAATTTCAGCATTGGCCCGGACGGAGTCAGTGTCAGACCGTTTCTTCTTGGTCTTAGAGGGACGAACATAATCAGGATCAACAATCTTCCTGTACATCATGATTCTTGGAGTGATGTTCTGACCCCATTGTTTAGCGCCTTCAACAAAGTTTGGTCTCCACAATGGTGTGCCAAAGGGAAGAGAGAATTGCTTCTTCAACTTTACTCGTACCCAATGGTTGTCATCAACATTGCACAACACGGCAATGGGTGAGGGAGTTGACACTGGCCCTATCAGAGGCAGATAGGTGCATGATTCCCTAAGGCTTAGGGTGACAAGAATGATCCTGAAGGCGGTTGCAGCGATTAATCCCATGTCAGGAACGTTGAACCATTTTGGGGAGAAGGCTGGTTCATCAGGACCAAGAATTAGTGCATTTCGAACTCTTTCGAGATGATCTTCCGATTCTAATGTTCTTAAGTGCAGAGATCGTCTGGCATCAAGCTCTTCAATCATTCTTCTTCTTATTTCTGGCCACTCATTCTCGCTTTTCCCTAGTCACTGCACAATGCATCTATAACCACAATTGCCGTCATCTTCGACGTCAATAATGTTTTCCACAAATTTATGAAACAGGGTTGGCACAAGTGGAAGATACTTTGTGATTTCAGGTGATGGTTGAGCAGTTTCTGGAACCGACTCCAGAGGTATCTTCTTGACATTTTTAACCAATGAGGCTATTGGTATGTTGTCTTCATCGTCTTCAGGTGAAGGTGAGTTTTGTTTTTGCTGTGTAGTGGTGGTTGCTTCTTCATGCTGCTCTACTACCCGTTTTCTTTTGGGCTCCGGTTCGGACGGAGGCTCTATCTCTGTCATCTTTCCAAAATTAGAGATATAGTACCGTTTAGCAAGTGGAGGAGAGTCATCAATGATATCCTCATTGGCTTTAGAGGCCCTGGTTCTATGAGGAGAGGAATTCGCTTCACTATCACGCTCTGCGTCTTCTTTTTCTTTCTGCTGCTTCTGTTAGTACAGATAGCAACCTGAGAGGGGGGGGGGGTGAATCAGTGTTGCCCCGATTTTCGCCTTATTGAAAACGTTACTTTCAAGATGATGATAATCACAAGACGATTGTTGTGATTGCAGCGGAATTGAGTATTGCTTGAAAGTAAAAGATGAAGGATGAAGGAAATAACACACAGAGTTTTATCCTGGTTCACCTTCAATCCACCGAAGGCTACGTCCAGTCCCTCAAAGAAACCCTTTGAAGATTTTTCCACTATTGATAAAAATCTCTTACAAGTTCCTAACCCAAGGACCCCAAGAATTTCTACCAATACCCTGTGAAAGCAAACCACTTTCAGTTCCTGAAGGCAAACCACCCTCAGACCTTGAAGGCTAAACCACCTTCAATCAAGACCCTGAAAGTATACCACTTTCAGTGCCAACAACCCTTCACCGAATACCACGGTGAAAACTCAATCTTACAGAAAGAGATGAAGAAGAGTTTACAGTTGGCTGTATCAATCCTTTAACATGAAAATGGATTGATCATGAGAATTTATGCTTTAAGGCTTTTAAGCATAATACAATTCTTAGTTCTTCAAGATATGAACAACTAAAGTGTTCTAATAGACATGAAGATCATGAACTCAGAATTTAGGCTCTAAAATGTTGAAGTTCTAAAAGATGAACTAATTTTGACAAAGCTTTGGCCTAATGTTGTATTCTCATGTGTTGTGTGTTGTCTCTTGTGTTCTGGACTCAAATGGACTTTATATAGGCAAAGGAAACGTCCTTGAACCATCACAACCCTTTTCAAAAGGTTTGGGACACAATGGTTCATGAAAAGATGTATCTTTTCGTTCTGGTAATCGATTACACTAATAGTCGTTTCAGTTTGAATTTGAATTTCAAACATGTAATCGATTACAAACAACAAGTAATCAATTACTTGCCTAGGTGTAATCGATTACCAGAATCCTGAAATCGATTACACTGAAGTCCATCTTCCAGAAACTTGATCCTTTGAGATCGGCTTAAGGTTTTCTACTTCTTTTAAGTTATGAAAACACTTAGCTTGATTAGTTTAGATGTTTTAAGAGCCTTTATGCTTTAATAGACCTTTAGAAGCATAACTCACCTAAACTAAGACTTCTAGACTATTGATGAACTTTGTAGCGTTGTTTCTTTGAAGTCTTCTTTTCTTCTTTTTGTTGATGAGTTTGTCGTCATCAAAACCACAGCCAGGGTCAGGAGCAAGACCTTCTTCACAGCTTCTTCTTCTCCCAGTCGGTAAGCAAGTTTACAGGGACAGCAGATGTATCAATTTTTAACCTCATCTTACGAACATCTCCAAACCTTATGGGGGTCGGGTAGACATAGTCATACTTCATGAACTCATTTTGAATTTTTACTGTGTCGATGAGTCTTTTCTTTTCCATTATTGCTGTAATGAGCGCCCCATATGGAAGGTTTGACATTGGGCTTTCAATTGTACTCATCATGTGATGGAGGGTTAGGTATGGGAGGTTGATCTTCTGCATGTGGATCATCTGGTAGAGTGCCCAGTGAGACAGTTTGTTTACAAGATCACGAGCTCCCTCCTTAGGGATCACAATCTTACTGAGGACTGCATGGCGAAACTTGTATTCATCAACTAAGTTGCTGACACAATTTCCATGTATCTTGGGGTCCTCCTTCCAGATGCAATTTGGGTTAATGGCTGAGGCTTCCCATTTTGGAGAGTAGGTAACCCCTTCATTCACTTTCACGTTAAGAGCAACCGCGATATCTCCAGGGCTAATGTCTATGATAACCCTCATACACCTACTCTTGATGAATAAGTGGCTCTTCTACATCGCACACTCGTAGAATTCCTTCACCAATGGCTCAAGAACGGGAGTCTTCAATATCTTCATGAGGTTTTCCCAGTCTTGGAACAATAATAAGTTCAGTCCGGCAACCTTAGCATGCTTGTAGAGATGAAGTTCGAGATATCTGGGGGACAAAAGATCTCTTTCACCTAAATCGGTGAACTTCTGGATTCCAATCATCCTTTCTTGCTCGCGACGGTTTGCGGCAATATTCTTCATTCTTCGCTCGACTATAGCCTCTTGTGCTGGAGTAAGCTTAGGCTTGGCATCGTTCTGTTTCTTGGGGGCCATTGAGAGATTTTCTGCAAAAGGTGTTAGTGAAGACAAACGAGCTAGCAGAGAATAGCACTAGTCTTGGAAAGTTGCAAGTGGATTGTGAGTGTGGTGTTTTCTCTTTCTCAAGACCTTTTGTTAAACGTATTCAGAATGCAAAGAGGTTTTACTTGTTTAATGTGATGAAATGATTAGTTCTGTAATTGATGTGAGAGAATGAATATAGCACGCGCATTAAATGAAGATCTTTAAATGTGCAGTCACAGCAGTTGGAAGATTTAATGCGTGTTGAGAACGTTTTAGCATATGAAACGATACAGTTGTTTACCAATAACCCAAACGTGGGTGTCGTGGATGTCTGATCGTGTCTTTTCAGTTATTCCCAGACGTTCTCACTTAGATGTTTCTTCTTACTATGAGCTTGAGTAATCACCGGACGGTGACCAATTCTTGATTCAAGTTATTTTGGCGGCAAGCTTCATTTAAGTCAAACGTTGTCTTCTTGGATGATCGTCTGGCTTCACATTCTCGATCATTTTGCTCCTTCCCTGCAATCTTTCATTATTCATATATCTTTTGTCCTGCACACATCATCATAGAGTTCTCATTTATATCTCTTGTAGTGTGGTCACACGATGTGTCATCTTATCTTCAATCTTCAACCATGATCATTTCAATCATGAAGTAAGATGAGTTCTCTTTCCTGAAGGAGAACTTGACCTTTTCACCGACTGGCTAGAAGATTCAGCATAGACGAAGACTAACATGAGGTAAAAGGGAAAACCATGGTTTTCACTAGCTTTTTTTACTTAGATGAGCATGGAATCTTCTATACATTTTAAGTTGTGTGCGAGCAGCTTTTCTCTAACGTGCTTTACTCCTTTCTTGAGCTTGTTTCTTTGAAGTATACTTCCTGCAATGTTCTTTGGATCATGGTTGCTTTTGCTGAGGAAGACACCTGTAAGTCAAAGATCTTTTCGCTCTACATCTGTGAAGATGTTAGTTATTTCCAGAGCGGTTAGGCTCTAATACCAATTGATAGTGCAAGAAACACACAAGAAAGGGGGGTTTGAATTGTGTGACTCAATTTTGAAAACTTCTTCCATAATAAACGTTAATTATTGGTTTTCAAAGAGAGTTTTTGATTACGTAGGTATGCATGTATGCAGCGGAAAATTAACATAACAAGAAAAGTAAAGCACACATGATTTTTATCCTGGTTCACCCCCATAATCGACAGGGCTACGTCCAGTCCTTGGCTTCACCAAGATTTTCCACTATTTCTCAAATAGTACAAGTATTAGCAGGGACTTCTCCCAGTATTAGCAGGACTTCTCCTGTCAAGTATTATGCAGGACTTCTCCTAGTATTGTCAGGACTTCTCCTTACAAGTATTCTCCAGGACTTCTCCTCATTAGTATTCTGTAGGACTACTCCTGATACCCTTTACAAATTGGTTTTGGTTTTCTACAAGAATTCCCTTCAATAAGAGTAGGTAGAACAAATGAGGCTCGGGTTTACAAAGAGGATAGGAAGTTTAAGTTTCTCTGTTTTGGGTTGTGTGTGGGTTAGGATGAGAGTAACACATTGTAAGTTCTTCACACAAGTGGATTGATTTAACTCAAATAGAATTTGGATTGATGTTTTCTGAGTTTAAACCAATTGAAACTTGGTTCTCTGGGAAAACTTGATTGAGATATGAAATGGATAGAATTCAAGTTGCCAAGTTGTTCTGGAAGCTGAAATCTCTATTTATATCTTCAGTTGAAAATCTTCATTCTTCTTTGATAGAAGGAGAGAAAACAGATCCGTTAGTGCTTCTACTTCCTTGTGAGTAACGGTTAATTCTGCATTTCTGGAGCGGCTCTTAAAACATGATCTGCCAAGCATTAATTGCTTGGGTTGACATTGTCTGGCCCTTCAAAGCATTTTGCCTTGAGCTATATCCTTTGCATTTAATGGTCATGCATCCCAGCTGTGAGCTTCTGTCTGACCATTGTATCCCAGTGCATGCCATTGAAATTTAAGCCGTTGATTCCACGAAGTCAGCTTGACTTGAGGAAAAGTAGAAAAGCAGAGGGACCAAGGAATAATAAATTAATTATGTCCCTTTCTTCTTTCTGCCATCAACAGTAGTTCATTTAATATGCAGACGAGGTAGATGATTCTTGATTCAAGAAGCAATTATTCTGAATGAACTCTTTAGAGTTTGGTTGAATAATTTCTTTAATGCTTCTGTTGAACTGATATCCTCGTAACGCACACTTTCTGGCATTTATAGCTTTTGAGCACTTTGATGCTTTAGGCAGAAGAAATCTTCACTATGATTTGGCAAACGCAGTCTTCATAGAATCTTCAGAATTTCGTTACTCAGTGAGTTGCATCGGAAGACAGACTTTCTCAATTCATTCTTTCTTGAGATTCAGAATATTCTTGACTTGTAGATGACTGAACGTTTCCTTCTCTTCTGCTTCTACTGAAGTTCTCCATTTGAATGAGTTGATTCACAACTACTTTGTATGGTGCTAGAGAAGCTTCAAAGCTAAGAATGTTTCTTCATGATTTGTTGTCATTCTCATTCAGCTTTTGATAAGACAGTCTTCCTGTTGATCACTGTTTATTCAAGCACCGGACTGTTTCAACTTCATCAAGTAGAATTTGGCTTTGAGAGTGCATAGCTGATTGAGTGCCTTCCAGAAGATGTTTGCTGTTTGCGGGTAATACTTGATCTTCCGTGAGTCACCAGACTGTCTTCATATGAATGCTTTCTTTGTATATCTTGACAGCTTTTCCTTGAAGGTGTATGCAGTGATGACCGGACGATTTCCTCTTGTAGGACTGTTTCTTTTGATAATGCTTTGAGGTTCATTGAGTCCTTCAAGTAGATAGATGTTCCTGGATATGAGAAAGTTCACTGTATTAGGAATTCTATCTCTAATGATATTAAACCTTAAACGAAATTGTTAATTATCAAAACATAATGATTTATTTTAATCATTTGAATCTAACATTTAATGTTGTTTCATAATTTCTGAAGTATACGTTACTCACAAGGAAGCAAAACCTCCAATGGAACTATTTTTCAAATCTTCGTCAAGCTTACTGGAAACATCCTACTGAAGATATAAATAGAGGAGTTTACTTTCAGATCAACTTGGTGACTTGAATACTAAATTATCACTTATTCTCACCAAGTTGCCAACAGAACCAAGTCATAACTCACAAGCTTAAAGCCATCCTAAATTGAGTTAAGTTGCCCGGAAGTGTGAAGAGCTCATAGAGTGTTACTCTCATTCTACCACATGCCAACCTAAACACTGAACCTAAATCAAAATGTTCTTCATCTTTTCTATCTAACTCTTGTTGAAGAGAATACTGTAGAACACCAAAGCAACCTTGAAAAGGAATCAGGAGTAGTCCTGCAGAATACTAGTTAGGAGAAGTCCTGTATAATACTTGTAAGGAGAAGTTTTTCTAATACTAGGAGAAGTCCTGTATAATACTTTCAAGGAGAAGTCCTTTGAATACTAGGTGAAGTCCTGCAGAATACTTGTACTATCTTGATCAAATATTGAAAATCTTGGTGAAGCCAAGGACTGGATGTAGCCTTGTCAGTTATGAGGGTGAACCAGGATAAATACTGTGCGTGCTTTACTTTTCAGTTTAAACTAAATTCCGTTGCACACACTCTTATTGTCATATGAACCCTCTAAGGTGTTTATAACTGAAAAAAGTTTAAAAACTACACACACAATTCAAACCCTCCCCCCCCTTTCTTGTGTGTTTTATCACTATCAGACATTTAGGAAAACATGAGAGCACCTGGACTTCTTCTTCCCTGTTGCTGAGCATGATTCCTTTATCTCCCGAAGATCAAACGCTCTTTCCTCTTTCTTTCCAATAGTTCAAAGGTGAGCAAAATTCTAGTTCTGAATTCGTGAAGGGTTTAAGGTTTAAACCAGACTTCTGAAATAAATTCTAATTCTTGTTCCCATCTTTCTCCTTCTTTTCCAAGGGTACTATCACAGAGTTTTTCCAGTCTTTCCTTCGCTACGTTAGACAATTCATTCTTGAGTTCTAGATGAACAAGCACCATTTATTTTCTTTTTGATCGAGCAGACACAAGGTTGGTTCCTTTCTTGTTCAACTCTTGCCAAGTTCAGGAAAACGGTTTCTGTTCTTCCTTGTCTTTTGTCCTCGTATTTCTGAATATAGTTGGAGTCTCATATCGTTCAACATTATTGATTGTTGTTTATGTTCTTGCAAGGTTGGACGAGAGGCTTATGCGATTCTACGTTCGACGATAATGGTAACTCGATCTTAGAGTGTCTCGAGTCATGCATGCCTTATATTTGATTTGCTTGTGATTTATCTATGTTGTGTGTATTGGACGATGTGATTTAAAACTGAATTGGTTATGTTATTACTTGCTATTGGTGGTTATTGTAGTGAACGATGTGTTTAGAATTGAAATTTCTTTATTGATCCTGAATATTACTTATTAATGTTGGACTGTTGGATTATGCTTCTGAGGCTGAAACTTATTACTCGATTGTGACTATAACATGTTGATGTTGGTTGTTGAACTGAGTCGAATCATAACTACTTATGCTATTATACTATGACTCTGAGCTTGATATGAATTGTTGGTTCACTTGATTATTCTTGTTATTGTCATACACTACAAGAAATTTGACCTACGGCCACGGAAAAAATTGCAACGGTCAGAAAACCGTGGCCTAAAATGGCCAAAAGCCACGGTTTTCGAACCGTGGGATAGTTGTACAAAAATTAAAATCTGAAAAACAAAATCGTGGCCTATACCGTTTACACTACGGGTTAGTACCCGTGGCTATATTATGGCCGCGGTTGGACAACCGTGGACCCTTTATTCCACACACATACAACCGTGGCTATAGGATTTTTAGTTTTTATTTTATTTCTATGACATAATCAAAATTAGAAAGGTTGTAAATTCTCCATCGTGTAACCCTGCTTTCCCCATTCTTCTGCGTCCCATCCCTAACCCTGCTTTCCATCAACACCTGCGCTCAACACCTGCTCTCCATATCTCCATCGCGTAAATTGTCCTTGCTCTCCGTCTCTCCGTCTCTCCATCGCGCCACGACCCCTGCTCTCCGTCTTTCCATCGCGCAACCCCTGCTCTCCATCTCTCCATCGCGCCCCTGCCCGTTCTCCATCGCGCCCCTCCCCGTTCTCCATCGCGGCCGTCCCCGTTCTCCATCGTCGAACTCTTTGATTCATCCTCTCAAACCGTCACTCGAAACCAAGGTAACTTCCAGCATCTATTTTAATGTGTGAAATTTTCTTCAAAAACTGAATTTTGTTCATGAATAATTTTAATTTTTAGCAGGAACAAAAAGTGCTTATTTTGATTCTGTTGATTGGGCTTTGGGGAAGGTATTGTCTGGAAACCTAAAGGACCACTTGAAGCACTGCGCAGGTACAGACATTTTTCTGTTTCTATGAATATATATATGTGAAACCAAACGTGCTTATAAACTTGGAATGTGATTGGGAAAGAGGGAAAGAAAATAGGAACAAAATCCATTTAGTAGATGGGTTGATTGTTGGTTTCTTTGGTAACTTGCTTCCTTTCTCTGTCTTCTTTCTTAAATGTAATGAAAATTTTGCATCTAGTTCCTGTTTTTCCCATTATCATGGTTGAATGATACAATATACTTTGCATCCATTATTTGATGTTCTGTGATTGGAAGTAAAGGTGTGTATCAACTTCATGGGATTTATATAATGCTGAAATTGGTTAGACATGAATTTGTAATTTTTCACTGCACCTTGTGTTGGTAGCATGATAGAGGCAAAAGCTTTGGTTAAGAGCATGGTTAGTTTCTTGTTGAAGGGGGAAAAAGCTTTGGTAGGACATGTATATGTATATGGTTCTCATAGTTTATAACATAGAAGTTGCAATAGTAACATAGAAGCCCTTGGCCATGCTTATTATCCCTTATACCCAGCTTGGAAATTTTCATCCCCCCATATGAATTCCCTAGGTGATCATGGCAATTGGGTTCTAACACTAGTCCAAGACACAAAGTAGGACAATGAGTGGTTGAAACTCAGTTCTGTACTGTTCCACTACATTTACATTCATGTAAATGTCACAAGGGTATATGGATGAGAAATAAAACTCAGTTCTGTACCGAGTTTGAAAGAGTTAAAAGAAACAATTTGAACAATAAGCTTATTTGTCTCATCTAAATTTGTGTACTTTTTCAAATTCGTTGAGAGATTAGAGTTAAATTCCAATGATATTCAATTTTTCAGAATAGAGGAGCCCACAGTCTGATAAACTATTGAACTGAAATTTCAAAAGAGAAGAAAAATACTGCCAGTACAATAATATCACGGGTATAATAATATATTTAATTAATTGTTGGAAATTAAGAAGCACTGATTGAATAGTTGAGTTTAATTAGTTAAAAAGTTGGGAAATTGTGATCACATGGACGATTTTATTGGCATGTTTGAGAGGTTTTAGTTTCCGATTCCCGGTGTGAAGGATTAATAGTTGTAGTAGTATGTGATTTCAAAAGTACTCAGAACTTTGATTCTTGGAGAGTGAGAACATTTTGGGGACTACAATATACATGCGTGTTGGTTTAATTGAAACTTGGGATTCAAGGATTTTCTCATTCACACTAGATAACTAGAAACTTGCCTAACAAGAGAGTTGTAGAATGAACAGAAGAAGATCGAGAATGGAAAAAATTCACTTCTAGTATTGCTTTAATATAAACATGGAAAAACAAGAGAGCTGTAAAGCTTACAGAATGAATATGGGTCGGGAATGTTAGATTTCTTTAATATAAACATGGAAAAACTATAATAGATGACTAGCCTAAATGCCTGTGGTTAATGGGTCCTTTAATTTACGTGAAAATGTTATTGTTATTGCATCTTAATCCTTGAAATAGTTAAATAACACACACAGTACCACAGCCATATTCTTATATTATGCACACAAGCAGTGTTTATTGGCTTCTGAAATTAGGCTTCTGAAATTAGGTCCAATGAATTTAGGCTTCTGAAATTATATCTGCTCTCTATTGGCACTATATTTGGTTGTTCGATATGAACTGGGATTTGGTACTTGTAATGTTCAAGCAGTGTCCTAAGCTTCAGATTTTTGTCCTTAATAAGGGGAATGGTTATAATTATGCCAGTGATGTGGTTTGGCCTGACCCCCACTTTGTTCCTGAATGCCTTTCTTCACTCTCTGTCTTGCTTACATATATTACAAATTACAACTATTAGTTTTGGTGATTGTGAAGGACATGATGTTTTTGTCTTGTGCAATGGCAGTCTTGTATATTTTCAACTACGTGAATTGATTATGTTTTGTAACTATGTTACTAGATCCTTTGCACTTGTTTTTTGTTAAATGGATAAATGATTCATTTATTACTGATGATTAAATAACTTATTTAAATAGGGCCTATATTACTGATGATTAAAACACAGGAAAATTTCCTGGATAGTAATTAGTTGATGTCTTGTTTTGTAAACAAGACATTTGGAAAAGAGCCATGTTCAATTGTCACACACTCTACCCCTTTAGGGCTTGAATCAGTGCTGTGAACATTCACTGTAACTTTGCTTCCTTTTGTGATTTTCTTCTGCTGCTTCTTTTCTGAATTATCTGCCACTACCTACTTTATTTTCCTTAGACCTCCAATTTCAAAGTCAGAACCTAAACTTCGTGTCACCCTTCTGACAACCCTGGATGCACCAGTCTCTTTGTAATGCTTCTCATCTGTTGCTAGAGTGGCTTTTTCACCTTCATTATGACCATGATCTTCGAATAAATTCATATCTTCTTCATTTTCCTCCTCCTTCTCCTTGTCTTCTTCATCAATCAGGTCTTCCACTTCCACTTCCTCAGGTTCCTCCTCTTCCACTCTATCTGGATCATGTCCAGCAATGTCATCATCCCCACCAATGCTTTGTCCCACTACCCTTTGAGGTTCATTTTCTTCTACTGCTTCATCCATCAATCCATGTGGTTTGTTTATCCATGGCTGGAACCCTTTTCTACCAAGTTTTATGGTTTCATGACTAGCCTTCAGATTTTCAAATGCTTTTGCAGTGCTGTCCTCATAAGGCTTCCTCTTATCATGTGAATGATTGAGCTGGAAAAGCAACTAGATGATAGCAGCAATTAAAGTAAATATTTTGAAACCTTTTTTTATCATGAAGCCTTTTGTCCTCTGATTTCTGTTAGGCCATTGCTTCAACATGGTTTACTCATAAATCGTCTCTACCAAATATCAGCAACAAGAACCTGTGCAGTAAAAAGCTTATCACATAAAAAACATGAACAAGCCAACAATCATACGCCAGAGTCTTCTGCTTAAGTAAACAAGCCTTAATCCTTAGTGAGCGAAACTAATTAAGCATTCAAAACGACAAAAAAACAAACAATTTTTTCTTATAGTTTTATTTTCCTGTTTTCATACATTTCAACCATAAACCAAACAGTTTGTAAGTAATTCTAAGGTCAATGTAGCATTTCAAGTCCTCCTTCGTGATTCAGTTTCTGTTTGTATTATCCAGTTTCTGTTTGTATTAAGTGTTCTGTCATTACTGTAAGCTGTTATGACTCAAGTCTCTGAGAGCTTTAGTTAGTTGTTAGCGCTGAGTGTTAAGAGTTATATATTGAATTATAAATTACAATTTTTTAAATTCATTTTAGATTAAGAAGGTGATGGACAAAGAGTGGACTAAATACCCAAGGTTTAGTCACGAGTACATTGAGGGTGTTCACCGATTTTTGGACTTTGCCTACGCTAATGGAAGGCCTCAAGGAGATGAGCTTTTATGCCCTTGTGCTAAGTGTAAAAATCTGTATTGGACAACAAGAGATGTCATTTTGGACCACTTAATAGCCAAAGGTTTTCTAAAAGGTTATGATGTTTGGGTCCACCATGGAGAGCGAATACGAAGGCCTATGGAAATTGGTGATGACATGGAAGATGAAGATGACTCACATGACAACATTGATGGCTTATTGTACGACACATTTAGAGACGTGGCAGAAGCACATGGAGTTCATGAGGGTCCCAATGAGAACGCTAGAAAGTTTTACAGCTTGATCAATGAGGCGGAACATGAACTGTACCCTGGATGCAAAAACTTCTCTACTCTATCATTCACAATTCGACTATACTTGTTGAAATGTCTTCATGGGTGGAGCAATGCCTCATTCACTGCCCTCTTAGAATTGTTGAAAGAAGCGATCCCTGATTTAAACATTCCCGAATCTTTTTATAAGACAAAGGCCATGATTAGTAATTTAGGCCTTGATTATAAGAAGATCCATGCATGTCCAAACGATTGCATGCTATTCTGGAAAGAGCATGAAAATGACAATTCTTGCCACATTTGTAAAGCTTCACGGTGGAAGGAAAATGCTCAAACTGAAGGATGTGAGTCTGAGCAATCGAAAGATGACTATAGAGTTCCTGCAAAAAGAGCTGAAGCTACAACACCCAAATTTGAGTGAAGAAGAGCTTGCTAATATGATGGCAGCTGCTATGGGTAGTGACAATAGTGCTGCTCCACATTCTTCTGCATCAACCCATATCCCTCAAGAGGTATACTATTACTCTCGTGTTGCCACGTTCATTGATAAGCGTAGTTTGCAATGACGTTTTGGACTGTTGTTTCCTCTGAACCCCCCCCTCCCCCCTGTTTATTGTTTATTTTGATTGAAGTTAATTTAGAATAGAGAGAAGGCTTGGTTATTTAGCCTAAAAATATAAGGCATTTGTTTTGGTAAATCTTTGTATGTTCAGTTTATGGAGGAAACAAAGACTAAGATCAATGTCAAACACTGATTAGTGATTATATATGATAGGGTATATATAATATATGTCAAACACGGCTTTGACAGTTCATTCGTTGTTCAATAGCTAAGGTATATACCTTGTATGTTTCGTTATAAGTTTTCACAAGTATACTGTTTACATATATTATAAGTTTACAATATTGAATTTTCTTAGATATTCTTGTTGACAAAGACGCAGGGCAATAGAATTGAAATTAATTTGAATTACTTGCTTCTCTTTAGAAATATGCATCAGAAACCTTTTTGATACTGTATTATTGATCTGATGATAATACAAAAGACACTTTCTGTGTTAGAAACTTAGAATTATATTGAGCAGGTAAATTGAAATACCTTCTGTATTGCTTGCATATGCTCTATGTTTAGGCAGATTTAACAGTGAGTGAAATACCTTCTGTATTGCTTTCATATGCTCTAGTAGGATGTTTGAGAGTTGATGTGACGGCATTTTGTCCCGTGTGATCTTCCGAAGGAGATGTGAGGACACTTTGTCCCATGTGATCTGCCTTGAGGGTGGTGTGGTGGAAGTTTTTCCCACGTGACCATCCTGTCTTGATTAGGGAATTCTGGCCATAGTTAAGCTTGTAGCTATTATTAGGACTAACAAGCATATTATGTTGTTCTACCGTTCAATGTATATTTGATATTCTATTGATCTATCGTTCAATGTGTAAATTGAATATCCTGTAGTTGTTGTCATTCAAAGTTATAATTTGATATTCTGTTGTTATGTCGTTCAATGTGGAAAATTGATATCCTGTTGTTGTATCGTTCAAAGTTATAAATTGACACTATCTTTCTGGATTGTTCAGGGCTTCATAATTTTTTTTGTTGGTTGTGGTGCTTACTATAATGTTTTAATTGATGATTCGATGTTGTTCATGTTATCTTGTTTTAAGGAGTTAACCCTTTCTGCTTGTTTTATTTGTAGTTTGGGCGCTTAACGCCATACATTTTCAAGAGGATGATTCTCGCAAGGAATAGTTATGTTGCAAAGCTATGGGGACACTAGAAAAGCATGAAGACTTGAAGAGTTGGACAATGAAGAGTCGAAGACCTTTTTCCACTGTTTTCATACTTGATATTTTGGGCACGCTATTTGTGCAAACTTAAGAATTATTATATCGTATTATTTAGAGTTGAATTTGTTTTAAAACCTGAGTTTTGAGAGGTTTTCATGAAAGTTTATGTTCATTACTATGTTTACCCTGACCCAAAATTGGGGCGTTACAGGGAACTTTCAGGGGCGTATTGATACCCTGAAGGCTAGCCTTGCTGAGGCTATTCGAAAGTGTGTTGATGAAAATAAGAATTATGAAGCTAAGGCTAAGGAGCTAGCGGATGCTTAAACTCACGTTCGCCTTTTGGAAGGGAACCTTGTGAAATAAAAAGCTATTTCCTCCCAAGCCCTTGCTAAGAAGGATGTCAAATATGCTTAATTGCGCAAGGCATATGAAGACCTGCAAAAAGCCCATGATAAACTGCAGAAAACTTATGAGAATAAGAGTGTTGCGCAGTTTGCTTGGGGTTTTCAGGCCGCCCGGAAGCAGGTCGTCTTCATTGACCCAAAGTTCCGCATTCCCCGCACCGGCATCTTCAAAGAGGTTGTGAATGGGGAGATCATGGGGCGGGAAGATCCTAAGTTCATCCCCCACCCAGAAGACCTCGGTCTTCTTGAGCAAGAAGATGGATCAAGTCCTGAGGATGAAGATGAGGGAGATGAGGACAATGATGAGGGGGATCCTGCCAACAAAAATGGAGGCGACCCCAACCCCGATAATGGAGGCGACCCCAACCCCGATAATGGAGGCGACCCTATCAATGAAGAGGATGGCCAGTAGAATAACTATATTTTCCTTTTTATTTTGTTGGATACCTTGTACTACCTTTTTTTTTTGTTATTTTCTCATGTACTCTTATTATTCTATTCATATGACTAGAATGTTTCTTACCGCATTTTCCTTCCACGTTCTATTATTTTGATTGCCTAGTTTTATGGCGTTTACATTATCATTCTGAATTTTTTATCGAGCGCCTCTTTGTGACTCCCATTTCTTATTCAATCGCATTTTTTAGCATACGACACTGAGTCTTTGGCTCGTCTTACAAGGCTTCCGCTTAACTTTTTAATTTCATTAAGACTTTGGCTTGATTCTATCGTTTATCTAGGCTTTCACTCACTTGGGGTGAGGCTTTTGCTCCAAAGGAGACTTTACCTTGGATCCCAATGGCCATTTGGGGTCGCCCAAGGCTTGGCTCAGTGTGTACTGGCTCAACCCATTATGGGGAGACTTATATTGTTGGTTTTTAACACCATGGGAAACTTTGTACCATTCACAGTGTAGTTGGTTTTGTATTTTCACATAAATTCATTTAATTAAAATCTATATGTACTACTTATGGGTCACCTCATTAAAAACTCTCTATAGAGAGAAAAAAGAGTTCTTTATTTACATTTCAATTATAATAAAAACGTAAGTTTGAAGCATTCCATGACGATGGGACTCGCTTGCTAGTCAAATCTTCCAGCTGATATGCTTCGCCGCCTACAAATCTCAAGACTCTATAAGGTCCTTCCCATGTTGGAGTTAATTTGTTCACATGGGCGGTTCCTATCTTTTTTCGCAGCACCAAATCACCCTCCTTCACTTTTCTAGGTACTACCTTTGTGTCATAGCAGCGTGCTGCCATTTGTTTGTTTGTCATTTCTATTAGGCGCGCCTCTCCCTGTACTTCCGGCAGCATTACCAAGTTTGAGATTAACCCCAATTTATTATCATGTTCATTAGCCACCTAGACCCTTAGCGAGTTATCTGGACTTCCACCGGTAGCATAGCATCAGTTCCATATGTTATTTGAAATGGAGTTTCACTTGTGCTTGACTGCACTGTGGTGTCTTATGCCCAAATCACCACTGGTAGCTTGTCTACCCATCTCCCTTTTGCATCGTCCAACCACCTTTTCAATCCTGCAATTATGACTTTGTTTGCTTACTCCGCTTGTCTGCTTGATTGAGGATGCTCTACAAAAGTGAACTGCATTTGTATCCCCACTCCCTCGCAAAACTCCCTTGTTGTCTTTTTTGAGAACTGTGTGCCGTTTTCTAAAACTATGTCCATGGGCACTCCAAACTTGCAAATAAACCTTTTCCAGTAAAAAAATGTTATTTTGGCGGTCGTTGTGGTTGCTAAAGGCTCCGCCTCTATCCATTTAGTGAAGTAGTCCACTATTACAAGAATGTATTTCAGTTATGATCCTACAACTAGGAATGGTCCAATTAAGTCCACTCCCCAAATGGCGAATGGTCAGGGCGAAAATATGCTTGTTAACTCATTCACGAGTGCCCTGTGTAGGTTCATATGTAACTAGCATTTTACACAACTCTTGGCATACTCCATGCAGTCTTTCCTCATGGTTGGCCAATAGAAGCCCACCCGTGTGACCTTCTAAGCCAGCGATCGTCCTCTGATGTGGCTTGCACAAACTCCCTGATGCACCTCCCTCATTATTTTCTGGGCTTGCAAGTTATCTGCGCATATCAACAGTAGGGTCATGAAACCTCAGCGGTATAGCTGCCCATTTAGCACCGTGTAGAAGGTTGCTTGATTTCGTAGTTCTTTTGGATATGTACTCAGATCTCCTGGATCATTAGACATGACTTGTAACATAGGATCCATCCACTATGGGGTGCCTTTTTCAACGACACAGATCTCCGTTAATTCTATGCTCGGGCGTGCCAGTGTCTCTTGAATTACTATTTTGTAGATTCCATGTTTTCTTGTGCTTACCAATTTTTCTAGAACATCCTACCTTTAATTTTTCTCCCTCGGGACATATTGTATGCCTACATTTGGTAATTTTTTCCATTAGTTGTTGGACTTTTGCCAAGTACCTTCCAAGTTGTGGATCTCAGACTTGATAGGTTCCTTTCACCTGATTCATCACCAGTCACGAATCATTTTTTATTTTTAAATCTTGAACCCCCAGATCATGGGCGAGTCTTAAGTCGGCTATCAGTGCTTCATACTCGGCTTGATTGTTGCTTGCCTTAAACTCAAATCTCAGCGATTTCTCTAACCGTAGCTTTTTTCACCCCTCAATTGTGATTCCGGCTCCATTTCCCTTCAAATTGGTCGACCCATCCACAGAGAAGATCCACCCTACTTCGTCCTCCTAATCATCATTCATCTCCCCATGAAGTCAGCCAAGCTTTAGGCACTGACTTTCCCCCTTGCCTCATACCTGATGTCATATTTTGACAGCTTGATCGCCCAGCCTACCAACCGTCCAGACAAATCTGGTTTTTGAAGTACTTGTCTAAGTGGCATATCAGTTTTCACTCACACTTGAAAGCTGTGAAAGTATGGCCTTAGCCTTCTGGTTGTTATCAAAATTGTCAAGGTTGCCTTTTCTATCTTTTGATATCGCGCCTCTAGGCCTTGGAGGGCATGACTCACAAAGTATATTATGCGCTGCTGATTCTCTATTTCTTGCATCAGTACTGTGCTAATTTTCGTTTCTGTGATGGCTAGATACAGCAACAATGGCTCGCTTGGATGTGGTTAAGACAGGATGGGCGGACCCGCCAACAATCTTTTCAACTCATTGAATGTCATTTCACACTTCTGTGTCCAAGTGAAAAGCGTATTCTTTCGTAAACAATAAAACAACGGGGCGGCCTTTTCTCCCGATGTTGGCATGAACCTTGTCAGGGCTGCTAGCCGCCTAGTCAATCGTTCGACCTCCATCTCTGAGGTTGGGCTTTTCATCTCTAAGATCGTCTTGCACTTGTCCGGGTTTACCTCAATTCCCCTGGATGTAATCATGAAGCCCAAAAACTTTCCACCTGGATTCCTGTAACACCCCGATTTTCAAGGCGTTACTGTAGCAGATGAACAGTAAATAAACATGCGGAAAGTCTTGGGAGTTTTCGAAAATGCGTGTGTATATTTTTTTTTGATCATGCTGAGACAATATGCATAAATAACTACCCATATTTACGTTGCCCTCGACGAGCAGTGTTACCAAAATAGTTTGTGTCGTGCATCATTACATCACCGGTGTAGTGAGAAGAGTAAAGTTAATTTACAGACCAAATGACACAAAAGCGGAAGGTATGACAAGGCTAGAGTCCATAACACCGATATACTTCCCTGAGGACTCCACGCAGGAAGCCCCCCACAGAAAGCCATGTATTGGAACCTACCCCATTAATTACAAAATATGGACAGTCCTAGTCTACCAAAATATGAACCTTCCCAAAAAGAAATGACCCAAAAACAACTAAGCCTCACTCTCCTCCTCCTCCTCCTCAGGGTCTTCCTCGGGGTAGTCGTCAGATCCCTCCTGCCATCCAGCACCACCCCCGCCTGGGGTGGGCCCGTTAGAGTCCGTGAGGGCGATCACGGGAACGTCCACGTCAATGACGGTAGTGGTGACTGTCGTCACTACCTCATACGTCAGGGGTATGATCCGGAAGGGGTCCGTCGAAGAGGGAGTGTAGTCTGGGGATAGAGGAGTAGAAGTCTCCACCTTCACCTAGGGGGATGAAGGGTCAGGAGAAGCAGCAGCGACGAGGGATGCCGGGATAGCGGTTGTCCCAGACGCCGAGGCGTCGGTTCCGTCAAAGAGTGAGAGGGGAGGTAAATGATAGTCATAGGTGAAGCGGTAAATCTGTCGTCCTTGAGATTCTCCACTGCGATCCGTCCTGTCATCAGCCACTCGACCCGTGTACCGGACACGCCAAGACGGCAGGTCAACCGTCCATGACGATGGGTCGTCCTTGTCAATGAAGTGCAGGGTCGCCGCCCCTAAGAAGGAAAGGCCAACGAACGGGTCCTCTACTGGTCGGCCGGGCATGGTCTGGAGAAACACACATGGTTCGTCCAAGAGAAAACACAGAGAAAAGGGTCACTTCCAAAAACAAATCACATAAAAGAGCATTCCATGGCATCAACAATAATTATCAATCAAGTAACAAATAGCAGAGCATGTACAATTATTGACGCAGATATTTGAGAAAAAATCCTAGGACTCTATATGCATGTACATCATCCACATGTACAGAAAAGCTTTTATCCGGATATACACCAACTCCCGCAGGTAGGTGGGACACTCTCCCGAACTCCGCACAAACTAGAAAGTAGGTCGGTAAGTCGAGAGTTGCCACTTACACGAGAACGCTCTGTAATAACGCCCCGATAGGTTGCATCTCCAGTCCGTGACTCTTTATTAGCCCCGAACCATGGCGACTTCAAAGGATGCTTGACACGACATGAAAACAAAACGCAGGTAGGACTCATACGTATTTAAACGAGGCCTAGCATAGCTTCATAATTAACACTAATCATGTAGAGCAGTTGCACATATCTTAAGCAGATATAAATCATGTCGAAGGAAGAAACATGCTTTCAATTATCATCAAAGAAATAAACATCCAATAAGTCAAGCCACATATCACAACAATCCAACAATGTCACGTGTAACACCCCAATTTCCGGTCAGGGGTCACATTGTAAATAAGTGAAAATTAAGTTCATAAAACCTCTCAAAAAGGTCCCTCAATTATTTTGAAAGCAAATACGTCGCTCAAATAATTATTTAATAATTATAAACCCATAAGTTACCATACTCTAACGGTATAATCAACATAAAATAATAACAATGTAAGTTTCTAAGTCTTTATATGTAAACCAAAACATACAAAGAATGATCCGAGTTCTTCACACTTCATCTTCATCTTTAACTTCCAATAATTACGCCCCGCGCTGCTCATCTGTGGCGTTAAGCGCCCAATCAACATACATGCAAACAGTAAAGGGTTAACTTCGAAAACAAAATGATAATGACAAAGATCAGCAAGTGATAAATAAGATAAAATAACAGTAACAATATAATACAAGGTCTTTCATTAAATTTTCCAATTTATGCAAATTATTCCTAAGATAACTATATGCATAGCTATGGCCAGATTTTCCTCGAACAGAGGCAGGACAATCACGTGGGACAAGCACCCACCACATTGCCCTAATTCACCCTAACCGGGTCAGGACAATCACGTGGGACAAGCACCCACCACATTGCCCTCGGCCTGATCCCACGGGACAAGCACCCGTCACATCAGAGCCTAAACAAAACCTAAGTAATGCATATGTTATGACTCAAGTGATTTCCAACATCATGAACAACAGTTCCCACATCAATCCAAAGTAGTCATAATATCATATGCCAATACCTTTAAATTTCTCTTAACATATGAATATGTTATCTCAAATATTCACTTCAATTACTCATCACACAGTAGCGAGTGAATAAATCATGCAATTAATCAAGCCAACACAACAAGCTTTCCAGAACAAATTGATTAATGGCAAACACAACACAACAAGATTTCAAGAACAAATAGATTAATGGCAAACACAACGGCAATCAATTCCTAGCGAGAAGTTACCCTTACCTTCTAATGTAGAATCGCATCGGCTTCGCGTCCAATCAAGTTAATGAGGAAGGAGCTGAAACCATCTTTATCATCACCAGATGCCGACATTATGCCACATATATTTTGAGGCATCCAAAGGGCCAGAGACAGAAAAGGAAGAACAATAAGGTTTAGGTCTAAGATCACAGTTCCAACTTATAGTCCAGAAGTAAACTAAACCCAATTAACATGTTTTTGAGATAGGAAAGTTCTTTACGATTACTGCTAAGAAAGGAACACAAGGAAACCATTTTTAACTAGGGTTAAAATCCATAGCCACAGTTCTGTTACATATCAAAACTTTATTTCACTTATTTCTTAGTAGGCTGGACCAGGAGACCATTATCATCTTCGGGACAAACTTTATTCAGATTATTTATTCATTCCCATGTATAAGAAAACACATAATAACTGATATATTAATTCAACTGGGAGGAAAACATTTTTGACAGAATTTGAGATGATAATTTCCAACAGGGGTTCGATAATTAATTACCCAAACAGGATTAATGATGAGAGCAACAGACTACCAAGAAAGCACTTAATTATGATATGTCAAAATAAATAAATAAAATCATACAAACTAGCATTTAGAACACCAAAGAAACCCCCCAAAAAGCCATAAGAATAATAGTCCACCACAAACTATGCTTTCTCCTTGACAACTTCATGTCATTTTCAAACCAATAAGTAAACTTAATCAGGGAAAACGAAATCAGGCATCCCAATTCTATATTTTAGAAAATAAATATCGCAACATATTCCTGTCAAGATTACTAGTTAAATCTATAAACTACCAGCCTATAATTGCATATTAGAAATCTATAGCAATATTCTATAGAACCATTGTAACTGACAAGGAAAAGAAATACAAAATACAATTATATGACTTACAGAGACTGGGTTTCAGAAATGAAATTGCACAGATGGAGTATATGGTGACGTTGGTGATGGGACCGGAGCGGCAACAGCGGCACGAGCGGCACGAGCGGCAACAGCGGCACGAGCGGCAACAGCGGCGGCGTGACGCAGAATGACGGCTCAGGCAGAGGGGCTGCTGGAACAGAGGACGCGAAGCTTGCAGCGGCGGCGGCGGCAAGGAGAGAAACGAGCGGCGACGGCGCGAGGTCGAAGGACAGCGAAGAGGGAAGTTGATTGATGCTGGCTCGAGATGAAGGAAGACGGAACTGCAACGGCGGCACGGCGAGGATGATGGCGGTGCGCTCACGGCAAGGGTGAAGAACTTAGGACGCGTAACAGTGGCGATTGAGAGGGACAAGAGAGGAAGAAGCAAATTGGTGGTGGTAGCTTTTGGTAGTGAAGGAGGAAGATTGAGAGAGTGGACGTGGGTGGTGCTTGGTCTGATGGAAGAAAGAAGGAAAAAAAGAGGAGAAAAGGAGCGGCGCTGCTATAGGAAGGAAAGGCCAAAGGCTAGGTTTCTTTTGTTTTTATTTATCCTTTCTAATAATCATATATATATATATATATATATATATATATATATATAAACTTACCAAAACAAAACTATAACTAATTAAAACAGAAAATGACATCTATTAATATATCACATAGAAATAGTAATATGCTCATCTTAATTTTCAAATCAAATCTCCTTAAGTTTGTGATAAGATAAAATACAATTTGTGTTCAAAATATGATCTCAACCAAAAACTAACAGAAACAAAATATATTTATATAAATATATCTGATACGTATGCGAGATATATATATATATATATATATATATATATATATATATATATATATATATATATATATATTATTATTATTATTTCTTTTGTTCTAAATAAAATAATCTTTTATAATAAAAGCGTATATATAATAAAACGTTTCTTTAATATAATATATATATCTAATATAGATTCCTAAAATAGTTTAACTAAAAATACTCACACTAGAAGATATATTTTCTAACCGTTTAAAAAAAATAATAATTCATATATATTCTTCCAAAATATTTTTGATAAAATACAAAACAAAATCAACCAACACAAAGCTCATTCCAAAAATAAATAAGTCAATCAAACGGTCAACCAATGACCAACTAGAACTACTATGTAGTTCAAGGATCAAAACATAATTAATCCAAACTAAGGGACCAAAAATATAAATACTAAAAATAGAGGGTCTTACATCACGCATCAAACAAAAACTAATCCAGCATATCAAATGCCTTCAGAGACTGCATTCATATATCAATCAAATACAGTTTAAAGTCGGGTCGTTCTCATAACGCTGTCAACTACAATTCTAAGATTATAGTGCAGCATGGTATATTTATATACTTATGCTATTAGACAGAGATACGAAGTGCCCTTACCTTAGAGGTAATCGATCTTGGCGGTTTTGGAAGCTCCGCACGACTTGATCGGTCTAGGCCTCGTGTGTGAAGAAGGTCTTGCTCCTGACCCTGGCTGTGGTTTTGATGACGACAAACTCATCAACAAAAAGAAGAAAAGAAGACTTCAAGGAATCAAGCACTCAAGTCCATCAATAGTCTAGAAGTCTTAGAATTAGGTGAGTTATGCTTCTAAAGGTTTATTAAAGCATAAAGGCTCTCAAAATACCTAATCTAATCAAGCTAAGTGTTTTCATAACTTAAAAGAAGTAGAAAACCTTAAGCAAGTCTCAAAGAATAAGTTTCTGGAAAATGGGCTTCTGTGTAATCAATTACACCATTATGGTAATCGATTACACCAAGGCAAGTAATCGATTACTCCAGTCTTGTAATCGATTACATGTTTGAAATTCAAATTCAAACTGAAACGGTTACTTGTGTAATCGATTACACTAAGTATGGTAATCGATTACCAGAACGAAAAAGTGCATCTTTTCATGAACCATTGTGTCCCAAACCTTTTGAAAAGGGTTGTGATGGTTCAAGGACGTTTCCCTTGCCTATATAAAGACCATTTGAGTCCAGAAAACATAACAACAACATAGAACACACAACACACACGAAATAGACACATTTCACATGAGAAAAACACATTAGGCCAAAGCTCTTTCAAAATTGGTTCATCTTTTAGAACTTAAATCTTTTGGAGCCTAAATTCTGAGTTCATGATCTTCATGTTTACAAGAACACATTAGTTGTTCATATCTTGAAGAACTCAGAATTGTATTATGCTTAAAAGCCTTAAAGCATAATTTCTCATGTTCAATCCAATTGTGTGTTAAAGGATTGAAACAGCCAAGTGTAATATCTTCTTCATCTCTTTCTGTAAGATTGAGTTTTTCACCGTGGTATTCGGTGAAGGGTTGTTGTCACTGAAAGTGGTTTGCTTTCAGGGTTTTGATTGAAGACAAGTTTGTCTTCAAGGTCTGAGGGTGGTTTGCCTTCAGGAACTGAAAGCGGTTTGCTTTCAGGGGCTGTTGAAAGCGGTTTGCTTTCACAGGATATTGGTATAAGTTCTTGGGGTCCTTGGGTTAGGAACTTGTAAGAAATTCTTATCAATAGTGGAAAAATCCTCAAGGGGTTTTCTTGAGGGACTGGACGTAGTCTTCGGTGGATTGAAGGCGAACCAGGATAAATCTTGTGTGTGATTCTCTTTATCCTTCACATTTACTTTCAAGTATTGTTCATATCCGCTGCAATCACAAAGATCAACTCGTGATCATCATAAACTTGAAAGTAACGATTTCAATAAGGCGAAAATTGGGGCAACACTGATTCACCCCCCCTCTCAGGTTGCTATCTGTTCTAACATCGTGATCCTTCAACAAACACAACTTAAACTTTAGAACTTTGAACTCAAACCTAGGGTCAAGAGGCTGGTCTAAAAAGGGGTCTAACCATTTAGGAAAGGGTTCTACAACTTAGAAAATTCTCGGGGGTCGAAGACACTTAAACAAAATTTCGACGCTTACCCAAAAGGACATAGAAAAACCCTAAGTTATGAAACCTAACTTTTCCGAAATTTCAAACCATTTAAAGAGCATCAAGGCTAGATGCTTACAAACCATTTTGAGGCCTTAATCAAGATTTTAGAAAGCAAAAGCACACAAAAATAACGCCAAGTTCAATTCTGTCCAAGCTTCCAAAAACCCTAAATTTCTCAATTTTTCACCCAAAACTTCTCTAAATTTTCCAAATCAATTTCACAACCAAAAATATAACTTCTAATACAAATTTTCACTTAATTTTCCCCAAGTTCAAGAATGCACAAAAACCCTAATCTCAACTATGAGTATCAAAATCCAATTTGCCCAAAAACTCAATTTTTCACACATTCAATTCACAAATTTCCTAAGCTTTCAAAAATAGATTTTTCAAGACCTTAAAACTCAAAATTTTCTAGGCCAATGCCCAATAATTGTGACAAGACATAACCTCAATACCCAAATTCATTTATAAGCATTTTAACACACCCAAAAGCTAGTTAGAAAATCAATTATCCTTTGTCCCCTAACAATACCCAATTCGGCCAAACACAAAAATTCAAGAACAATTTTTTCTTCAAAATCTGATTTGTACACATCAAAGGTAATAGGAAAACTAAGACACATAATTACTTAAAGCTTGAAAATCACTTTTTCCTAGTAATCAATTTTTCAAAAACAAAACTTCCAAGAAAACTAATTAGAGATTTTCAAAGATCAATGTCATGGGAATGACTTTTCCAAAAGCAACTCTAACAAAACTCAACCCTGAAAATTTTCAAGAGACCAAAACTCAACAAATCAAAAATCCAATCGGTTCAAAACAAAGCTCGTGGTAGTAAGAACAACATTTATGAAGGGACTTCTAAGTTCTAGCACATGCATAAAATTTAAACTCAACAAAACGAAATTTTGAATCGGTAGAAATGTAGATCAAGGGAAGGAGAGCATATTACCTCAAGGAAACAAGATGAAAATACAAAGGATGAAGGAGCTAGGAGGGAAAGAGTGGTTCGGCCATGAGCTTGGTGGAGAAGATGATGAATAGTCTTTTCCTTGCTCTTTATCTCTCTAACTCTCTCTAAACTCCAAGGGTTTTTCACTTAACGATTCACTTAAGGAGGTAAAATCCACTTAACCCCCTTAATGGAGGGTGTGGGCTGCGGCCAAGAGGCCCAAAAATGAGGGTCAAAACTCAATTTTTACTTACCCAAGGGACTAAAGTTGGAATGGTAAAAGTTAAAGTAAAAATAAGCTTTTTACTATCGGGGACCAAACCGTAAGGTTTTCAAAGTTCAGGGACTAAACTCTAAATTCAGAAAGTTCTAATAAATATCTAGGTTTTTTTATTAATAAATTCTTAATCATGATGCGTCAGTGCGTTAGTGCGTCAATGCGTCAAGTCACCGGTCATCATCAGGTTCTGATCATCAGTGAGTACCTCTGTGTCACTGAGAATATCTTCCCCGGGGCCATTTATTGTTTTTGTGGTATCGGGCCTGCACAATTCGGGGCCGGGTCGATCTTTCTCGAAGTCTGCGCCACGCTGCCCGAAAACACTATTCCCCGAGTCACTATTCACAAAAATCTTCAGCACCAAATTGGTCTCGAAATGCCAAACGAAATCGTTTGGAGCTTTTTAGATTCTCGATCCGGGGTCCCGAAGCCATCCGTTTCTCCTGTTGAAGTTTCGGCTAAAAGTCCTGTTAGCGCGAAAAAAATCCTTCCCGGGCTCTGGGAGTAAACCATATCAATATTACAGTCATTCTTCACGAAATTTTCCACTGATCATCGTGGTGATAGTGAGAACGTCTAATTCTCGTCTGAACTTAAAGTCAAGTCTAGCTTGGTTTCCTACCAAGTGTTGCAAAAGGTGTTTCACCGGTACTTCGCTCGACGATAACGCTTGCCGATGCCGCCGAACGGATCCAAACAGTACCTTGGAATAATTAAATAATTATTTAATCATTGGGGAAGATTCCGGGTGTTACAATTCCAAATGAGCACTTTTCGGGGTTTAACCTCATGTTGTGCTTTCTGACCCAAGTCTACGTGATGGTCGTCCCCCTCTCATATTTTACAATCATATCATCAACATATAGCTCCATGTTTTTCCTATCTGGGTGTGGAAAACACGATCCATTAGCCGTTGATAGGTTGCCTCTCCGTTCTTTAACCCAAATGACATTGTTCGATAATAGTAATTGACTTGGGCGGTCATAAATGTTGTTTTATCCTCATCTTATGGGTGCATTCGTATTTGGTTGTATCCAGAATAAGCGTCCATCTAACTCAGCATCTCGTGGCCTGATGCCCCATCCACAAGCTTGTCTATGTTTGGCAATGGGTAAGAGTCCTTAGGACATGTCTTGTTTAAACTTGTATAATCAGTGCACATTCGCAATTTTCCAGTAGCTTTTTCTACCATTACCGTGTTTGCTAACCAAGTTGGGTATTGTATTTCACGTATAAAATGCCCTTCCAACAGTTTCGTTGTTTCATGATTGTTCTTGCCGAGGCAAGGACATCAACAAATAAGAAAGCTAACAACCCTAAGAAGGTATTATTGCCTTATGGAATTGAATAGTCAAAAAGACGTGTTTGTTACATGGAAGCTCCCCCTTTTATAGTGGGTGGAATTAAAAACCCTAGATTTATCCTAAATGGGGCCATTTCGGCCTTTTTTAGTCCCTGGGCCAAATACCCGTACAAAGTTTTAACTAGAACAAGTAATCCTAGGTTTCCATATTCTCTGCTCCGAGCCAGCCAGGGCCATCACGGGCGTGCAGTACTTGGGCGTGTTGTCTCTTCCCATGGGCGCGAAGACACAGTACCCACAAGCTCTGCCTAGCCCACAAGCCAACAAGACACTGTTCCTAAGGCATGAAGGCTGAGCGTGTCTTAACTCCTGTCACTCTCACCTCGAGCCCACCCTCCAACTGGTGGTTTCGACCAGTGTGCCAGGGCGGTCTTTTCAGAAAGATTAACCAGGGTGGAACTCTATACCTGGTTTGATAAAACAAACCTCTCACACTGCTTGAGCCATCGTTCAATATAAAATTCCTCCGAGGGCGGGGTCCTGCCCAACCCACTGGCGAACTGCCTTTTCTTTCTCTTTGCCCATCTTCCGTCTGGCTCAGACTATTGGCTTTGCTTCTAGATTCACTACTAGTCGGTGGTAGATGAAATTCGGGTCAATCCCTGGGACTTCCTTGACTGTCTAAGAAAATAGATTCATATTTTCCTCCAACAGTGCTCTCAGTCGTCCCTGCTGCTCATTGGAAAGGTTAGTTCCAATTTTCAATTTCTTGCTCCCAACAGCCAATGCCTTTGTTTCTTCAGTTGGTTGGGGGAAATCCACCTTGCCTTCGTCCCTTGGATCCAAACATGATTTATCATCCACAGATATTTCATAACACCGACGACCCTCCTTTGCTACTTTTGGTTCGTACAAACTCAAGCACTCTGTGTAGCATAATTAGGCAAGCCTCTGATTTACTCGGATGATGCCCACCTTCCCAGTAGGCGTTGAGTATTTTACTATTAAGTGGGCGGTTGATATTACAGCACACAGCTTATTCAATGTATCCCACCCCACCAGAACATTGTAAGGAGATGCACATGTCAAAACCAAAAATTTGGTGGTTAGTATTCGAACCATGTCATTTTCACCAAACACTGTTTGCAGTTCTACATACCCATGAACCAATACCCTTTCTCCTGTGAACCCTATGAGTGTGTCTGTATATGGCTTTAGGTCGGCCTCTGCAAACCCCTGTTTTGTTAAGGAGTCCCCATATATGATGTATGCCGAGCTCCCTTAGCCTAACAACACATTTGCAGTGACATAATTGTTGACCGGTATCTTGACCACCACTGGGTCATTTTCCTGTGGTTGTACGTGCTGGAAATCTCTGGAGGTAAATACTATGTCCAGGTGCTCGAACCTGCCCCTCACCGAAAAGACTGATTGGGCGGCTCTTACATATTTTTTCCATGCCTTATTGCTCAAACTTCCTGCTCTGAAACCTCCTAAGATAGAATTGCGAAATCCCGATGGTTGTCCTAATTCAATTGCAGGTGCTGCATGGAGTTGTTCTTCCACCACTACCTCTTCTGCTACCACTAGCAGTGTTGGAGGGGGAGGAGGCTCCATCCTGACATAATTTCCCACGTGGCCTGCTTTTATCAGCCTCTCATTCTCCCTCTTTAGCGTCCAAAAACTGTCTGTATCATGTCCAAGCTCCCTATGATACCCGCACCACTTGGATGTGTTTACCTTCGGTGTTGGCCGCTGTGCTTGGGGCAAGTAGCGAACCAAGTTAGTTTGGCTTACGTCTTTGAAGATTGTGGTCAGATTTGCTGTTAAGGGCGTTCCTGCCTCCAGTGGCTGTTCATTTCTGTTCCACACGCGCGTGTTTGGTTGTAGTATGGAAAGATACGGTGCTGCCCTTGGAGGGTGGGCCTGCTTCATTCGTGTGTCCGCCTGTTTTTGGCCCACTGAGGGGTCATGTACATTCGTTGGTCTGCCGCCTGGGTGACTTGTCGTTGCAACCGCCTTTTGTACCAGGCCTTCCCGGATCTTTTTGTAAGTCATCTTCCTCTATCAAAATGAACTCCTTTGTGCGAGCCCGTACCTCTTCCATGTCATTGGCAGGTCGTCGACTGATGTTATCATTCAATGCCCTCGCACTTAGTCCATGCTTAAAGGGCGTAACGCAAGTCGTTGGATTTGAGTCTTCTAGGTGGATTGAGAGCTTTTAAATCTGGCCATATATTGTTTCAATGTCTCGACCGGCGCCTGTATCATGTTGTTCAAGGCCGCCATTGTTACTTTTTGGGCTTGGCTCGCTGAAAACTGAGTTAAGAACCTAGTGAATAGGTCAGTGAAGTTTGTGATTGAGTAGGGCGGTTGAGTGACGAACCATGTCATCATCGTTGACTTGAAGGTTGAAGGCAGCAAGCAACACTTCACTGCGCCCACCGCCCCACCAATAACCATCTTTGTGTTAAAGTACCGAAGGTGGTCAACCGGATCTAAGTCTCCCAAATATGAATCCAACGTCAACGTTTGCAAGTGCTCTGGAATCTCCACCATGGCCACCACCGGAGCAATCAGTTGGAAGTCAACCACCTTTTGCGCCTCTACTCGTTCTCCAAGGTGGTAAACCCATTGCTGGTGAAAATATGTGAGTTCCACTTGCAAGTGGTCATTATGGTGTTGTACTTCTTGAATGGTCGCCAAGAACTGTTGGAGCTCCGTCGCCGAGAGTGAGGGTTGCTGGACAAGCGGTGTTGTCGCTGATCCGGCATATACTATATTTTTAGGGCTGTTCCACCGATGTTTTCTCCTTCAACCTTTGATCATCCATCACACCAGGCACTGGCTCTAGGTTTTGCTGCACCGGCTCTCTATCTTCGACATTTCCCAGTGCACGTCCCACCCCTCACCGTTGTGGCGGTTGTCCGTACCGACCTCCTGTTCGTCTACCGTATCTAGTTCTCATCATCAAAGGAAAGATTCTCAGCTAGGAAGATCGTGGGTTCGATCCCCCGCAGACGGCGCCAAAATGTTCTTGTCGAGGCAAGGACAGTAACAACTAAGAAAGCTAACAACCTTAAGAAGATATTCTGAATTTTCTTTACGGAATTGAATATTAAAAAAAGACGTGCTTGTTACATGGAAGCTCCCCCTTTTATAGCCGGTGAAATTCAAAAACCTAGATTTACCTTAAAAGGGGCCATTTGGGCCTTTTTCAGTCCTTGTCCTAAATACCCATACAAAGTTTTAACTAGAACAAGTAGTCCTAGGTTTCCATATTCTCTTCTCCAAGATCCAGCTAGGGCCCCCAGGGGCGTGCAATACTTGGGCGTGTTGTCTCTTCCCATGGGCGCGTCTTCATTCGATTCTCATCGCAGACGTCCGGTATTAAAGTCCTTCGAGGGCGGGCAGTCTAGCCCAGCCCAGAAAAGATGTAAATAAATTACAACATATAATTGTTATAAATTGATATTGATTAATTGTTTTAATTTATTTTAAATTTTTAAAATAAAACTAAGATTAAATGCATCCAAGAAATAAAAGAATAATCCATTTTGATTTCTACTCTTTAACTATACCTTTTTTTCTAATAAAAGTAGAATGATTTTTTAATCTTTTGCATAATGTTTTGTTTTATTTGTAATCTACACTAATCATAAAACAAAACTCATGTTATACTCTCTACATTATTTAACCTGCTTAAAAATTCAAAATTTCTATTCATAATTATTGTCCCACTCGTAGATCTAATGCCTTAATGAACTCCTTAAGATAAGGATTAATGATCATGGTATCTAACTTGTCAAGCATGGTGGAGTACCGTTGGAGTAACAGCGCTGACAAATTAAGATTTGGATCATGTGATTCTCTCATGTAATCTTCTCATGTTTAGGTTTCGTGTCTATTTTTCAACTAAAATACATTAAATATATTGACTATTTCTTTTTAATATTTAGGAAAAGAGATTAAACACAATATTCACTCAACATTATCATATGACATGAGGGGATTCAAATTCAAAATTCTACGAAGGCCCAATAGCTAAGATAACGTCCTCAAGTAGCGTGTATCATCTGTGCCCAAAAAAAAAAAAATTAGCTCACCAACTACATGTTCATTAAAATAGAATGAGCTATCTTCCTATGTAAAAAAAATATTAAAATAGAATGAGCTATCTTCCTATGTAAACAAAAAAAAATTAAAATAGAATGAGCTATTTTTAAGTCACTTCACTTTGGCTGATATGTAATTATTATTGCTATGTTTGGCTAAGTTTTTAAGCTAGTTTACTTAACTAGTTTAAAAAATAAATTGTGTTTGGTAAATGAACATATTTCAGTAGCTTATAACTTTTTAAATAAATTACTTGAAGTAGCTTATAACTTAAAGTTTATTGAATTTATTCTCATTCGTAACTTTATCAATTTTAGAAAATTCCTTCATTACCTTTTTTTATATTTAAAACAAATTTATGATATTTTTCTATCAGACACATATAATTGTCATCGTTGCACTCGTCTTTAATATTTTATTAATTTAGAGAAATATAAATTTATTATGTTAAATAAAAATTTAAAGTTATTTATATTTCTTGGTACATCAAAGAAAAAAAGACTAAACACCTAAAGCATCCTTGAAGATAAGAGGCACAACCGGCTCAAGAGGATCCTCAAAGATGGTAAAAACACAACTACAATCTAGCTCATATTTTCACAAGGCTGTGTGTAGGGCCATTAGCTTCTCTAGAAATATAACAGAGATGAACATCTCAATTACGGTCCAAGAGTTGAAATCACTAGATACTTATGAAGCTTGGATCTCTCATCATGAAGAGAGACTCCACAATTTCCAGGCAATTCACCTAAAAAAAAACAAAAAAAAACAAAAAAACCTTCTTGACCTTCATACTCCACTGGAGAAAGAGACCATGTTTAAGAGCTTGCACCTCAGCACAGATAGCGTCTACACAATGCTTTCCTGCATAAAATCCTCTCTGCCAAACACCTGCTGAGTTAAAAACCACTGCCCTCATCCCAATATGATGAAGCTCATGATTCAAGGAGCTATCAATGGTAAGAGTAGTGAAGCCATGAAAAGTGAAAATTAATATTATATTTTTAAGGTGACAAATAATTTAAAATAAATTAAAATATTTAAAGTGATGATTGAATTATTATCACATGTATTTTTTTTACGGGATTATCACATATATATATTTATACGTAAATAAAGTAACGTTAAATATAAAAACCATAAATATAGTATGGTGCCCTCCTATTTCATTTTACAATTTCACCTCAATTAACAGTTAGTTTTGCCAAACATTATTTTTTTCAATTAGCTAATTTTTCAGCTTTTAGCCATCAACTAGCTTATAAGCTTTCAACTAACTTTTTCGTTTTCAGTTAGCTTATCAGTTAGGTGTTGCTAAATAGAACTTATATCTCCTAAGAAATTTTAACTTGAATGCATTAAATTCTTAAATTCAAACAAAAATCCTTAGAAAATGAATTTATTAAATCATTTTGAATATTTTTCCATTTAAAATTCACCAGTCAAAATATCAAATTTCAAATAATATAAAAATACCAAAATTTACCTCCTTTTAAACTTCGACCTCATCTCCCATAAATTTCTTGTAAGGCTTAAATATGTTTGGGGTCCCTGGCATTTGAAAGGGAATCATTCTAGGTCTCTTAAAAAATAATTTACAAAATGTAGTCTCTAACATATGTTTTTTAAATCAAATTAAGGATAAACCTCATTTTAAGCTGATTAAGTCATCTAATTAGCTTCGTCAGCATTTCCACGTGTCAATTTTCTTTTTTTTTAATCCTAGATGTAAATTAAAAAATACCATGTCATTTATGTTAGATTCAAATAAGTAAATGAGTAATTATATTTTGATAATCAACAATTTCTTTAAGGTGCAATACTGTGTTAAAATAGATTTCCTAATACAGTGAAAACTCTCATGTACAGGAACAATCATTTCCAATGGGAATAAGTAAACTACAAAGCATTATCAAGAATACCAGCTCATCAGAGGAAGTTCGTCCGGTCATCATAAGGAAGACTATGTCAAAAATAGAAGTAGAAAAGCACTCTTGCATGAGACAGTCTGACGAACTATAAATGCTAAAGTGGCAACATATGAGAAATCCTCATCAGTGCCTATTCGCTCAAGTCAAAGCATATCTCATGAAAACAAAATAGTCTGGCACTCAAGATGACTATTCCAGTCAGATATAAAAATGGCAGAATAACTCATGAAGAAATTCTTCCGGTATAAAAGGTTCTCTAGCATCACAAAAGGAAGTTGTGAATCAACCTTATCAGATGAAAGAACTTCAAACAGATCGAAGGAAGAAATTCAGCCATCTACAAGACAAGAAATCAGACTGGATGAAGGAAAAGTTGTCCGCCAATCCAAAATTATTCTGCAGTAGAATTTCAAGCATGGAATAGAGACTACGTCTGCCAAACTACAAGAAAGAATTCGTCCACTCAAAGTAACAATTGATCCAAAGGCCCACAGATCAAGGAATGCGGTTTTCGAGGACATCAGGATTATCAAAGTATTAAAGAATCTATCCTTCTCATCTGGAGTAATTACTTTGTGGATTAAAAGACTCCTACCTCGTCTACACATTTATTAACATACTGGCTGCGACAGAAAGTAGAAAGGGACACAATTAATACAATATTCCTTGGCCCCTCTGACATTCTACTTTCCCTAAAATCAAGCTGACATCGCGGAATCAACGGCAAGAATCTCTGTGGATCGTACACTCTCAACGGTCGAAATTCAAAATTCTGACCAAGGCATGTGATGAGTATTAGCTGTCAAGCACTGGGGTAAAAGCGTCAAAGCAGTCTCTACCGCTGCACTCTTACACATTATATATGAAGAAACCAGCTCAAGGCTACTCTCAACATGGAGCCAGACGACATCAACCCAGATGAAGTGATGATTTCCAGATCATATTTTATGCTTGCAGAAAAGTCTCTGATCGTGACTTACGTATATTAAAAGATGCAGAACTAGCCGTTACGCACAGCTCAGAAGAGAAGAGGCACTTCGGACAATTTTTCTCTCTTTCTCAAGAAGAAGAAGCAACTGAAGATATAAATAGAAGATCCTTTCTCCGAAGTATTTGGGCAACTTAGACTTAAACTTCCATATGTTAACTAAGTCTGTCCCAAGAGCCAAACAACCTTGGTTCATACTCAGGATGCCTCAAGATTATCCCTGCCTGAGTATATGAGTTTGTGTGAGGAAAATTCATAGAGTGTTACTCTTATCTTTCCCAACTCACACATCCTTCCAAACAGAGAAATCAAAATTCTATCATCTCTGTAAATTGAGCTTAACTTCCTCTCCCCACTCTTATTAAGAAGAGAACCTTGTAGAGAAGCCAACCCTTGAAAAAGGAGTCAGGAGAAGTCCTGTATAATACTTGTAAGGAGGAGTCCTAATAATACTTGCAAGGAGAAGTCCTTCCAATACTTGATAGGAGAAGTCCTTAGAATACTTGTCGGGAGAAGTCCCTGATAATACTTGTACTATTTGTTGAAATAGTGAAAATCTTGGTGAAGCCAAGGACTGGACGTAGCCCTGTCGGTTTTGGGGGTGAACCAGGATAAAATCATGTGTTTTATTTTCATTTAATTGCATTTCCGCTGCATTTTTTTTTATATGTTTGTATCTTGCAAACATTTGTGGAAACCAAATAAATGTTGTTCATAACTTATAAAATGAATTTCATGATTTCTTACATAAATGATCCATGTCAAATATAGATGAAAGATGATGAATAAGTTATCTGTAATACATGATAAAAGAAATTTTAAAATGAAACACACAATTCAAACCCCCCCTTTCCTGTGTATTTATCGAACCTTCAATTGGTATCAGAGCCTAACACTCTGAAAAGTGCTAACATCTTCGCAGATGCAGAGTTCAAAGATCCGTGAGAGGATATGTTCTCCGTGAATCAAAGCAACTATGATCCAAATGCCAATGCAAGAAGAACATCTCAAAGAAAGTGTCTCAAAGAAAAATCTCATATTCTCTCCGCAAAGGAAGCTAGTAATTCAAGTGAATACATCAGCTCGTGTTTCCAGCAATATATTACTGACAAATTTCTTGAGTTATATGAGAAATGATCGAGTTCTATTCTCAGAAATAGAAAGGGAGGTAACTCTAAACTCATATTAGATTATTTACTACCCCTCATACTGGTCAAATGATTAAGAGATTCACAAAGGATATCTTAATGCAATCACTGTTAATTTATTTAAATAAGCCTCTCTATAAGCCCATCAAGATGTGCTTGAATCATTAATATCATCATTCTAAAAACACAAACTCCTAGATAATCATCTACTCACTATAATCATATAGATTTAAAATTAAACTGTTCAATTGACAAATGTTAATCAAAACCATTTGTTCAAGTCATTTCTGTAGCATATGACTTTTCACACTATCATTACATGCATCTAGTATTTTATTTAACATTAGTCCTAACAATTTATCAGGAAAGTCCCTGGTAGGCACTATCGAACTTATCTAACAAGCATAGATGTTCTGACAAGTTCTCTAGTTGGAAAAACAAAATACCTCCTGCATGAGGATGTGCATTGAAAAATCCTTGTATCTCTACGACCTGTCCTTCAAAGAAAACTCTTCTAATACATATATACATGTGTGATCATTGAAATATAATATACATCCTATTGCCTGTAGCTAAATTGTGATAATCAGAAAATATTAATAAGATCCTTCGGCAAAGGAACTATAAAATGAATCTTGCAGGCTTGAAGATAGATACACATATTACATGATCAACTAGAAGAATGACGTCAAGTACCTTCTTGATAAGACCCAAAACTCCACTTAGCTAAAGATTACATCCCAAAGATCGAGTAAATAGAAATCACCGTCTGGTGACTACCTAAGGAACCATCAAGAGAGAGCGTCTGTGAACAACTGATCAGGCACGATCAGTCACTCATCCACACTTGGACTACTAGTAAAACAACTGTGTCGTTTCATATATTAAAACTTCTCAAGCACGCATTAAATCTCTCAACTGCTATGACTGCACATTTAAAGATCTTCATTTAATGCGCATGCTAATCATTCTATCGCATCAATAGAGAACTAATCATTTCCTCTCTTCAATCAAGTAAACACCGTTCGTATTCAAAAGAAAAATCAACAAAAAGGATTTTGAAGAAAGAAGTAACACACTCACTACTCATTTCACACTCTCATCACCTTCAAGCTATCTATTGTTCTCTCTCTCTCTCTCTCCTGATAACCCTTGTTTGCAGATCATTACAATGGCTTCAAAGAAACAAATTAATGCTACCTTCGAGCTTACTCCTACTGAGCAAAACATCATTGAACGAAGAATGAGGAACATCGCCCTAAGTCGAAAGGAGCAAGAAACGTCCATTGGCAAACTAAAGACGATGAATCTTGGTGATAAGGAACTGGTCCCGCCAAAGTACCTTAATATGAATCTCTACAGTTACGCTAAGATAGCAGGGCTGGATTGGGTTCTCGCTCAAGAATGGGCAAATCTCATGAGAATATCTTCTCTCCCTACCATTGAACCGGTCATTAAGGAGTTCTACGACTGCGCAGTCAAGAGCAGAACTTCCGTAATCAAGACGAGATGCATGCGAAGAATCACAACTATTTCACCTGGAGATATTGCAGTAATTCTGGACTGCGAAGTAAACGAAGGAGTAAAGTTCAAATCTACCTGGGAGATGTCTGCTCCCAATCCCAACTGTATCTGGAAAAAAAATCCGGAAGTCCATGGAACCAACATCAACAACTTAATAGTGGAATGAAAATTCCCCTACATTGTCCTTTGCAAGATAGTTCTCCCCAGAGAAGGGAACTGCAACAGGGTAGACAAGTTGTCACAATGGGCGCTCTATCATATGATGAATAAGGAGAAGATCAATCTCCCATATCTCATTTTTAACCACATGATATCAACTATGGAAGGCAAAGAGTTAAAATTGCCATATGGAGCTCTCATATCTGAGTTAATGAGGAAACATCTCATAGAAAAAACAAAGGAGGAAAATGAGTTTATTGCTCGTGATTACATTCACTCATCTCCAATGAAGTTCGATGACCTCAGAAGAATGGGGCTAAAGATCGACACTACCAATGTGCCTGTAGACGTGCTGTTGGAAGCAAGCAGACCTCAACCAAAAGAAAAGAGTGTCGAAGAAGAAGAAGAAGATGAAGAAGCAGAAGAGGACGCTGATAGTAATGGTCCTCCTCCACTCAAGCGGTTTCAAATCACTGGTTTAGGAAAAACAATTGAAATTGTGCCTCCTTCAGAACCTGAATCACTCACAGATCAAATCGCTTCACCACATGACAATGAAGATAATCGTCCGATAGCTTCTCTGATCAAGAACGTACGAAAAGCATGCTCACAGTCTGAGTCAAAAATCCCTCAACAATCCTCAAACATATCTAAATATCTTCCACACATTCCTACTGAGTTCCATGAGTTTGTAGAAAACATTGTGGATGTTGATGATGATGGCAATTGTGGATACAGATGCCTTTCTCAATGGATAGGGATGAACGAGAACGAATGGCCGGAGATTAGGCGGCGAATGATCAAGGAGCTCGTCGACAGACGTACTCTTCACCGAAAGATATTTGACTCCGAAGGACATGTGGAGGTAATCAGAAAAGCCTTGACCCTTGGCCCAAACGAACCAGCTCTTGAACCCAAATGGTTCACTGTCCCAGACATGGGTTTACTAGCAGCAACTACCTTCAGAACAGTTCTGGTCACACTTAGTCTCAGGGAATCTTGCATGTATCTTCCTATGAATGGTCCAGTGACAACTCCGTCTCCAGTGGCAGTGTTATGCAATGTTGAAGATCGGCACTGGATAAGAGTGATTCTGAAAGAAAACTCTCCTTTACCCAACGCAACACCACAGTGGATGCCCAACTGTGAGAAGGACGCAAAGGCATGGGGAAAGAACATGGGGCCAAGAATAATAATGTATAGACGCATTATAGATCCTGACTATGTTCGTCCCTCAAAATTGAAGAGGAAGCGACCTGAGATTAAGACCATTCAGAAGGAAGCTAAAGAACAAGTGCAAGTGACCTTGCCATCGTCCAAGTCATCAAAGCTAAAACCAGATGCATCAGAAGTGGAAGATCCCTCTCCCTCACTAAATGAACCCCAAAGTAATGAGATCGCTAAGGAATCCAGCAATGTTGACGATGTGCTCCTTGACATTCCTATGTCCCAACCAAAAGCCACTATGGAAACACAAGACATTGAAAATCAAGATAGGGCATCTGAGGAAGCGTATGTGGCCAAAGGAAGAGTGAAGTCTCGCGCAGTTAAGGCTTGCAATCAAAGAAAAAGAAGGAAAAATATCCCAGGGGAAGCTGAGAAAGATGGTGCAACCGAGTCCTTGTGTGGGGATGATGTTACTGCTAAACAACCCATGGCTCACCAAGAAGGAACTATATCTGAAGAAGTTCAGAAAAATAGCATTCAACCAGTTCAAACGAGAGAATACAGAATGAAGAAATTTCCAGTACACGTGCCCAGACGTTCTCGTCGCAGCACTGCACCTATCTCGTCAATCGTGCCCAGAATGCTTTCCATGGTAAATGCTTCGCATGCTCCACAAATTCTTATGGAAACATTGGGTTTCAATTTCTGCCTTCAAGCAAGAATCTGGACTCCTCCTGCCATTGACGGGTTAGTACTCATGTTTGCTCCGCGATCAAGGTATGACATCTTTCATCACAACTGGGAACTGTCTGCCTACAGACATGTTCATACAAGCATCATTTCATCCAAATTGATTCATGGTGCTGAACGCATCACTCTCAAATTTGGATCATGGTCGCTTATCTTTATCGCTGACAAATCTTCCCATGAGTTGTCCTCAACTGCTAACGTCTCACAGCAAAAATCAGTTGATCACCAAATTCATGTTTTGACTGATTCGGAAGAGGTAGTTGTCATCTCATCAGACTCTGAGGAGAATCAAGATGATGCTCTCTCACCATCTTTTAAGGAAGTCCCTATTGCTGAACCCCTAAATGAGACCCTGGAAATGGAAACTACAGTGGTTCATCCCACCAATGCTTCTTCCAGTGATCATCCTGACTCAACTGAAGAAATCCCCAGGGAAAAGGAGTCACATGAAGTACCATCCTCCAAGGAATCCTTTGATGCTAAAACTACTATTAAGGAGCTATCTGAAGAAGTTGCACAATCTCTCTCCAACAACTCCAAAGCAACTGAGAAGATGGAAAGTACTATCCTCAAACGAGCTGATGCGATGGAACAAAACCTCACTGCTAAGTTGGAGGCTCATCTCAAACTTTTCGAAGAACTACTCCGCAAAGACAATGAGTCTCGGCAGAAGAAAGCTGATTGATTACTTCTTCTCTCTACGACTCTATCTGCTCATTTACTTTATGCACTTTATTCTACTTGACTTTATGCTTACATATCTGTTATTCAGTACTGGTTATTTTGTCACTTACCTCTATCTCATAGGTTCACTATTATTCAGTATCCAATCTTTTTGATAATGCCAAAGGGGGAGAAAACTTAGGAAAAGAAGAAAGGTAGAAAGGTAGAAATTGTTATCAAAATGATACAAATTAAGTTTAAGAAGTAACAACTTTATGTACATAGAAAAGATAAGTTCACTTAGGCAAACATTTACCAGAAGTATTCAATTTAGGGGGAGCAAAGCTAAGTAAAATCGGCTACTTCCTATATAAATAAAATCACCCACAAAAGAGCGATCATGTTCTTCTAACATAATGCAAAGAAAAACTATCATAACAAAATGCTTTATGTACATCATCAATCGAACCTTTTCCAAAGAAATTGTCATTATCAAAAAGGGGGAGATTGTTAGATTCAAGTAAGTAAATGAGTAATTATATTTTGATAATCAACAATTTCTTTAAGGTGCAATACTGTGTTAAAATAGATTTCCTAATACAGTGAAAACTCTCATGTACAGGAACAATCATTTCCAATGGGAATAAGTAAACTACAAAGCATTATCAAGAATACCAGCTCATCAGAGGAAGTTCGTCCGGTCATCATAAGGAAGACTATGTCAAAAATAGAAGTAGAAAAGCACTCTTGCATGAGACAGTCTGACGAACTATAAATGCTAAAGTGGCAACATATGAGAAATCCTCATCAGTGCCTATTCGCTCAAGTCAAAGCATATCTCAAGAAAACAAAATAGTCTGGCACTCAAGATGGCTATTCCAGTCAGATATAAAAAGGGCAGAATAACTCATGAAGAAATTCTTCCGGTATAAAAGGTTCTCTAGCATCACAAAAGGAAGTTGTGAATCAACCTTATCAGATGAAAGAACTTCAAACAGATCGAAGGAAGAAATTCAGCCATCTACAAGACAAGAAAACAGACTGGATGAAGGAAAAGTTCGTCCGCCAATCCAAAATTATTCTACAGCAGAATTTCAAGCATGGAATAGAGACTACGTCTGCCAAACTACAAGAAAGAATTCGTCCACTCAAAGTAACAATTGATCCAAAGGCCCACAGATCAAGGAATGCGGTTTTCGAGGACATCAGGATTATCAAAGTATTAAAGAATCTATCCTTCTCATCTGGAGTAATTACTTTGTGGATTAAAAGACTCCTACCTCGTCTACACATTTATTAACATACTGGCTGCGGCAGAAAGTAGAAAGGGACACAATTAATACAATATTCCTTGGCCCCTCTGACATTCTACTTTCCCTAAAATCAAGCTGACATCGCGGAATCAACGGCAAGAATCTCTGTGGATCGTACACTCTCAACGGTCGAAATTCAAAATTCTGACCAAGGCACGTGATGAGTATCAGCTGTCAAGCACTGGGGTAAAAGCGTCAAAGCAGTCTCTACCGCTGCACTCTTACACACTATATACGAAGAAACCAGCTCAAGGCTACTCGCTCAACATGGAGCCAGACGACATCAACCCAGATGAAGTGATGATTTCCAGATCATATTTTATGGTTGCAGAAAAGTCTCTGATCGTGACTTACGTATATTAAAAGATGCAGAACTAGCCGTTACGCACAGCTCAGAAGAGAAGAGGCACTTCGTGTTAGATCAAATGCTTAAATGAATTATTATATTTTTGATAATTAACAATTTCTTTTCAATAGAGTCAAAGACAATATTCCTAACATAGTAAAAATTACCATGTCCAGGAACAACCATCTCTGGAAGGAATGAATACATATCAGTGTCCCATCAAGAGAATCAGTTCGACAGAAGAGTTCGTCTGGTCACCTCGAAGAAAACAACATCAAGGAAATATGTACAAGACTGTCCGGTGAACCAAGAGAGATAACCAACAAGCTTCAAATAAACAGCGTCTGTCTCTACGACCACTTGATGGGAATCCTCACACTCGAATCAAGCCTACTTGAAGCAACTGAGTCAATCCACCACCCAAATCTACAAAGATCAAATATGAAGGCTGTACTGCTTAAAGATGAAAAAGGATAACAATCCTGAAGAAACTCCGTCTGCCTAGAAATCTCTCTAGCATCATATAAAGGAGTTGTGGATCAGCTTTCTCTCTGATGAAGAACTTCAGTGAAAGAAAGAATTCAGACAAGAATATTCCATTTCTTAAAAGCAAATTGACTGAGGGAAATTCGTTTGACAATACGGGCCAATCACGGAACTTCAAACATTCAATGAAGACTGCGTCTGCCAAAGCTGAATGAAAGAATCCGTCCACCAAAGCATAAACCGCGCCAAAGATACAAGGATCATTGAGCACGTCTTTCAAGGAGATCAAGTCAATAGAAGTATTAAAGAAATTATTCGTTCGAGTAATTACTTCTATCCTCGTGTGCACGGTTATCAAAACCTGGCAATCACAGAAAGAAAGATGGGACTCAATAAGTCCAATACCTCTTGGTCCCACTACTTCTCTGCTTTTCCTAAAAACAAGCTGACATCGCGAAATCAACGGCAAGAATCTCTGAGCATCGTACACTTTCAATGGTCGAAATTCAAAATCCTGACCAAGTCACGTGATGAGCATTAGCTGTCTAGCACTGGGGTAAAAGAGTCAAAGCAGTCCTCACCGCTGAACTTTTACACGTTATATACGAAGAAACCAGCTCAAGGCTACTCGCTCAAGATGGAGCCAGACGACATCAACCCAGAAGTACTGATGATTTCCAAATCATATCTTATGCTTGCAGAAAAGCCTCTGATCGTGACTTACGCCTGCTGAGAGATGCAGAACTAGCCGTTATGTGCTTCTCAGAGAGGAAGAAGCTTTGCGGGCAGGTTTTCTCTCCTCCTATGGAGAATGAACAAATATCTTCAACTGAAGATATATATAGAGAACCTTGCTCCTGTTGCAACTTGGCGACTAGAACTAAATTATACACACCTCAATCTAGTTCGTCCAAAGACCAAGGCAACCTTGGTCTTCATCTCAGGATACTTCAAGTCATATCCCAACCTGAGTTGAGTTGCTTATGTGTGTGGACACCTTATAGAGTTTAACTCTCATCATATTCCACACACATAACTCAGAACAAGAGATCAACTTGCTTATGATCTCTTTGTTCTATAAGCTTCATTTCTTCTACCCACTCTTATCAAGAAGAGATTATTGTAGAAAAGAAAAATCCTGAAAAAGGTGATAAGAGAAGTCCTGACAATACTTGTAAGGAGAAGTCCTAATAATACTTGTAAGGAGAAGTCCTTCGAATACTTGATAGGAGAAGTCCTTCGAATACTTGATAGGAGAAGTCCTTAGAATAATACTTGTTGGGAGGAGTCCCTGATAATACTTGTACTATTTGTTGAAATAGTGGAAATCTTGGTGAAGCCAAGGACTGGACGTAGCCTTGACGATTATGGGGGTGAACCAGGATAAAAACTTTGTGTGCTTTACTTTCATGTTTTATCGCTTACTCGTTACACCTTGGTTCATGCTTTCATAAATAAAATATCTTGAGAACATATAACTAACTGTCAATATCGGTTAACCATTCCACGCATTCCTTCTTGTGTCATAAAGGACCTTAAAGTGAAAAATAAATAACTTCTAATAGATGATCATTAAACTAATGTCTTCAAATGAAATTTCAAAAATGGGCCACACAATTCAAACCCCCCCCCTTTCTTGTGTGTTTTTTGTACCTTCAATTGGTATCAGAGCCTAACACTCTGAAAAATACTAACATCTTCACAGATGCAGAGTATAAAGATCCGAGAAAACACATGATGTTCCCAAACAAATGCAATCTCAATCCACATTACAGTGGGAGGAGAACATGTTGAAGAAGTCTACTTAAGAAAGACATGTTAAATAAAGTAAAGAAAAGAGAAACTGAACTTCCTGTTCCTCTGAAAATAAACGATTTCAGCGTATGACAAATTCACAGTTATTGAAATCACATTAATCCTCAAATTTACACTAGTCTTTTTCTCTGAAGCATCACTATAATCAGTCAATAGTTTTTATGAATGTCCACACTTATATATATTTATATACATGCATAAAAAAAAATTTCATGCCTTGAAGATTCACATTATATCAAGCATAACGCTCATGCTCACACCCTTGTGAGTAACTTACTAACCTACTGGACCCAGCTGAAATCTGGGTACCACAAAAAGTATACAATAAGCCTCCAATGCAGGAAATCATAGTGGAGAAACCTTCTGAGGAAGAAAGTTAAGAAAATTTGGCAGAGCATGGAGATTAAAAGAAGGAGACAGTCGATGGACAGTCCAAGATACGTATCAATAGATGAAAAATGTACACAAAGGAGAGATGGTCTCTCTCAGTAACTGAAGAGGAAATAAAGTCTGCAAGCAAGGATGATCAACGTCAAGGAAAATCACCGTCTGATGGCTACACGTTTAATGTGAGAACGTCTAGGTCCATTTGAAAGGACATTACCAAACTAGTCCGTCCGGGGCCACAGGTAAACAGCTGTATCGTTCCACTCGATAAAAGCGTCTGCAACACGCATTAAATCCTCAACTTCCATAACTGCACACATTTCTATTATTACTGAATGCGCATGTGATTCTTGATATCTCAAATCAAATGATACGTAATCATGTCATCCCACTAAACGAGTAAAAACTGTCCGGTTTCCAATCAACTTAAACAAAAGCAACTGAAAGGAAAAGTCTCACACTCACATCACGCTTGCATTCCAGAATTCCTGTTACTCTTTGCTTGTGCTCTTTAACCCCTTTCTGCAGAATTGTCAAATGGCACCCAAAAAGTAGACCGCTGTTAAGACAAAACTCACTTAGGAACAAGAAGCCATTCTTCAACTAAGAAAGAAGAACGTTGAAGCCAATCGACTCGAACAAGTCTCGAAGATTGGGGCTCAGAAAATTGCTGACCTAGGAGAACGGGAATTGGTGTCACCAAGGTATCTTGAACTGAACCGCTTCCAGTATGCAAGAGTCGCTGGACTAAACTATGTTCTCTTCCAAGATTGGGAAAAACTTATGAAGGTGTCTGAGACACCTGTTCTTGAACCACTGGTAAAGGAGTTCTGCCAGTGTGCTGTAAAGACAAACCCTCTAACAATCACAAGCAGATGTTTAAGGGTAATAACCGAAATATGTCCTGGTGATATTGCCCTTGCACTGGACGCAGATGTGAAGGACGGAGTTCACTATTCACCCAAGTGGGAAATCTCTGCAGTCGACGGGGATCGCATCTGGAAGGAAAACCTAAAAATTCATGGGAACGCTGTCAACAACTTAGTAGAGGAATTCAAGTTCCCTCATGCCGTTCTTAGTAAAGTCGTCATTCCCAAAGAAGGAGCCAGAGACCTTGTGAACAAGATGGCTCACTGGGCACTCTATCAAATGAGTCACATGCAGAAGATCAACCTCCCATCACTGATTTTTCATCACATGGCAGGAACGATTGAAAGTCCAATGACAAATCTTCCCTATGGGTCTCTCATTACTAAAATTATGGGTATGAAAGGATTGGTAACAGATGAAAAACTCCAAAGTGAGTTCATGGCTCAGGATTACATTTATCCTACTCCCATTCGATTTGGAGATGTTAAGCGAATGAACCTGAAGATTGACATCTCCAAGGTTCCGAAGAACTTGCTATCCAACTGGGAAAGAAAGCAAGTAGAAGACAATGAAGAAACTGATCAGGGGAAGGAAGTTCAACCATCTCCTCCAAGAACAAGAGCCTCAAGAGCTAGGAAACAAACTATCCCCACAACACCATTGCCAGCTAAGAAGCGTGATGCTTCACAATCAGATGAAGATTTCAAGGCCTTACCAACACAGGCACTCCCAGCAAAAAGAAGACGCCTTGTAAAGGCTGTATCCAGGCAAAACACGACTCCGTCTGGAGATGATGAAGACTCCTTGACAATAGCTAAATTGGTCAGGAAGGTAAGAAAATAACCTTTGAAGGTTGCCCCAAAGGATGATCAATCTTCATCCTCTCTGCTGAAGTATCTTCCATACGTTCCCACAATGTTTCACGAATATGTAGAAGACATCATCGATGTAGTCGATGATGGAAATTGTGGCTTTCGCTGCATAGCACAATGGCTTGGAATAAGTGAGAATGAATGGCCCGCCATCAGGACCGAAATGAGGGAAGAACTCAGAATCAACCACTCATTGCTTGCTGATGTAATGGAGTCCGAAAAAGATATGGAGAGAATAAAAGCTGCTCTGAACCTACCAACTGGAGAAGTGGCTTCATCCTCTAAGTGGTTCACCGTTCCTGACATGGGACTGCTTGCTGCTTGCTGCTTGCACATTCAAGATTATTCTGGTAACCCTAAGCCTGAAGGAATGTTGCACCTATATGCCACTAGTTGGCCCAGCCTACATTCCACCAATCATTGGAGTTATGTGTAACATTGATGATCATCACTGGGTCAGAGTAAAATTGAGAAGTGATTCTCCACTCCCTTATAGCACTCCATTATGGAGACCCAACTGTAAGAAAAGTGCTAAAAGATGGGGGAAGTATATTCATCCAAGAGTATTGAAGTTTAGGAAAATTGTTGATCCTGAATATGTTCAACAACCTAAAAGTCTTCCAAGCCAGTCTGATGATGCATCCACCCTCAGCAGCAATGGGACTCCAGAGAACCCTCAATCCCAGCAAGAAGCTCCGACAAGTCCAGTTTCACAACCAAACTCACCTCATTCCGAGAACCGCTCACCAGACGACAATTTGTTCAACACAAATAAAGAAACTGCCACATGTGCAGTGAATAAAGAATCAGCAGTTCATGAGGAACTTCGTCCAGTCGCAGCAGAAGAAGATACTGTGAAAGAGAACACAAAGAAGCGGACCAAGTCAGAAAAATCAATGAAAAGACAGCCCAGAGAAAAGAAGCATAAGGGTGAAGCTGAATGCCTCAACGGTGATGTTGATGATCCTGAAATATCTCTGAATGAGATATTAACATCCCAACAGAAGGCCGCATCATCCACCACATCCATTAAGTCTTCTCCAAACATAGCAAGAGTCTTTCTTGCAAACATTCCCAGAAGGAATCGTCAGACGATATCTTCCTCTAACTTGCAGGTTCCTAGGATGCTGACTATGGGCAATGCGGCATATGCTCCACACCTGCTGATGAAGTCTCTGGGGTACAACTTCTGTCTGCAAGCTCGACTTTGGGAACCTCCTGCTGTAGATGGCATGCAGATTGCATTTGCAACAAGGTCCAGGTATGATATTTTTCATCACGAGTGGGAATTGGTTGTTCCAAAACCAGTTCATCTTGGCACCATCCCATTTGGACTTATCCCTAACGTGAAAAGCATTGTGATTCAACATGGGTCATGGGTGCTTCTTCTACTGGTAGCCAAACAACAACCTGAACCTATGTCATTAGTCACTGCTCCCTCCAACAGTCACCCATCATATACACCAGTCATTCCATTGCCTCAAACCATCACCATTCCACAAAACATATTTCATGCATCCACCGATTCAGAAGAAAATCATCATCATCAATCTTCATCATCCTCTCCAGAGTGCGTCCAAAATGAAACCTCATCATCTACACCAGATGCTGCGATTACCAAGGCTCAACCTATTTCTTTTGCACTGCCAAACAGTGACACTCCTCAAAAGGAGCAACTCCATAAGTCCAATATGGCAAAAGAAAGAATTCAGACAAGAATATTCCATTTCCTAGAAACAAATGGACTTCGGGAAATTCGTTTGACAATACGGGCCAATCACGGAACTTCAAACATTCAATGAAGACTGCGTCTGCCAAAGCTGAATGAAAGAATCCGTCCACCAAAGCATAAATCGCGCCAAAGATACAAGGATCATTGAGCACGTCTTTCGAGGAGATCAAGTCAATAGAAGTGTTAAAGAAATTATTCGTTCGAGTAATTACTTCTATCCTCGTGTGCACGGTTATCAAAACCTGGCAATCACAGAAAGAAAGATGGGACTCAATAAATCCAATACCTCTTGGTCCCACTACTTCTCTGCTTTTCCTAAAAACAAGCTGACATCGCGAAATCAACGGCAAGAATCTCTGAGCATCGTACACTTTTAACGGTCGAAATTCAAAATCCTGACCAAGGCACGTGATGAGCATTAGCTGTCTAGCACCGGGGTAAAAGAGTCAAAGCAGTCCTCACCGCTGAACTTTTACACGTTATATACGAAGAAACCAGCTCAAGGCTACTCGCTCAAGATGGAGCCAGACGACATCAACCCATAAGTACTGATGATTTCCAAATCATATCTTATGCTTGCAGAAAAGCCTCTGATCGTGACTTACGCCTGCTGAGAGATGCAGAACTAGCCGTTATGTGCTTCTCAGAGAGGAAGAAGCTTTGCGGGCATGTTTTCTCTCCTCCCGTGGAGAATGAACAAAGATCTTCAACTGAAGATATATATAGAGAACCTTGCTCCCGTTGCAACTTGGCGACTAGAACTAAATTATACACACCTCAATCTAGTTCGTCCAAAGACCAAGGAAACGTTGGTCTTCATCTCAGGATACTTCAAGTCATATCCCAACCTGAGTTGAGTTTCTTATGTGTGTGGACACCTTATAGAGTTTAACTCTCATCATATTCCACACACATAACTCAGAACAAGAGATCAACTTGCTTATGATCTCTTTGTTCTATAAGCTTCATTTCTTCTACCCACTCTTATCAAGAAGAGATTATTGTAGAAAAGAAAAATCCTGAAAAAGGTGATAGGAGAAGTCCTGACAAAACTTGTAAGGAGAAGTCCTAATAATACTTGTAAGGAGAAGTCCTTCGAATACTTGATAGGAGAAGTCCTTCGAATACTTGATAGGAGAAGTCCTTAGAATAATACTTGTTGGGAGGAGTCCCTGATAATACTTGTACTATTTGTTGAAATAGTGGAAATCTTGGTGAAGCCAAGGACTGGACGTAGCCCTGACGATTATGGGGGTGAACCAGGATAAAAACTTTGTGTGCTTTACTTTCATGTTTTATCGCTTACTCGTTACACCTTGGTTCATGCTTTCATAAATAAAATATCTTGAGAACATATAACTAACTGTCAATATCGGTTAACCATTCCACGCATTCCTTCTTGTGTCATAAAGGACCTTAAAGTGAAAAATAAATAACTTCTAATAGATGATCATTAAACTAATGTCTTCAAATGAAATTTCAAAAATGGGTCACACAATTCAAACCCCCCCCTTTCTTGTGTGTTTTCTGTACCTTCACTTCGGACAGTTTTTCTCTCTTTCTCAAGAAGAAGAAGCAACTGAAGATATAAATAGAAGATCCTTTCTCCGAAGTATTTGGGCAACTTAGACTTAAACTTCCATATGTTAACTAAGTCTGTCCCAAGAGCCAAACAACCTTGGTTCATACTCAGGATGCCTCAAGATTATCCCTGCCTGAGTATATGAGTTTGTGTGAGGAAAATTCATAGAGTGTTACTCTTATCTTTCCCAACTCACACATCCTTCCAAACAGAGAAATCAAAATTCTATCATCTCTGTAAATTGAGCTTAACTTCCTCTCCCCACTCTTATTAAGAAGAGAACCTTGTAGAGAAGCCAACCCTTGAAAAAGGAGTCAGGAGAAGTCCTGTATAATACTTGTAAGGAGGAGTCCTAATAATACTTGCAAGGAGAAGTCCTTCCAATACTTGATAGGAGAAGTCCTTAGAATACTTGTCGGGAGAAGTCCCTGATAATACTTGTACTATTTGTTGAAATAGTGAAAATCTTGGTGAAGCCAAGGACTAGACGTAGCCCTGTCGGTTTTGGGGGTGAACCAGGATAAAATCATGTGTTTTATTTTCATTTAATTGCATTTCCGCTGCATGTTTTTTTTTTATATGTTTGTATCTTGAAAACATTTGTGGAAACCAAATAAATGTTGTTCATAACTTATAAAATGAATTTCATGATTTCTTACATAAATGATCCATGTCAAATATAGATGAAAGATGATGAATAAGTTATCTGTAATACATGATAAAAGAAATTTTAAAATGAAACACACAATTCAAATCCCCCCTTTCTTGTGTATTTATCGAACCTTCAATTTATAAAAAATTTCTACCACATTAATTTATCTTCCCCAAATCATTTCTGGTTATATCCACGAACCCTAAAATTTCCTGAAGAACACAAGCAGAATGGATGCAGGGGATACATTTGGTGCCATCGTCAATTCTCGGAGGTCCTGCGGGCTATGACAGTGTGCGAGGTGAAGGGGGGAGAGTTGGTTGAGCCATAGGATGCAGGGGAAATAGGAGTAAACTAACCGAAGGGGGTACGAGAAACACTGTGAGATGGGGTCTGAGAAGCTTCGATTCAAGAGCGATGGACTGTGCGGCGTCGGCGGCCTAGAACAGAGAGGAGAATCAACGGCGACAGGGTCTCGAGCAGAGGGGGAGGATCAGCGACAGAGGAGCCTCGAATGGGGTGGAGAAGTGGCGGCGGCGCAGCCTTGAACAGAGGAGAATGGGTGGCAGGATTCGGAGAGAAGAAAAGGAACTTCTAGTGACTGTTCACGGTGGAACGAATGACGGCGGCGGCGGACTGAGCGGCGGAACAGCGACGCGAACCTGGAACGGTACAACGGCGCGAGCTTGGACGGTGTGGCAGCGCATGCTCTGAACCAGTGGTGGAACAAAGGCGACGAGCGGAGTTCAGAGCAGAGGAAGAGGACACGCGGTGGTAGGATAACGCTGGTGCTTTTGGTCGGAGATGACGGTGCTTGGAACGGTGGGGGTGGCGCTGTAGCGGTTGAGGGCGAAGGTTTGAGAGAGGAGGGGGATGGAGGAAGAAGGGGTGGCGGTAGCTTGAAGGAGAGAGATGAACGAGAGGGTGAGGAAGAGAATACTGCAGTTCTGGATATGTCAATTTTAGGGTTCCAAGATGGAATGGGGTAAAAATGATTTCTGGATATGTCAATTTTAGGATTCCTAAATGGAATTGGGTAAAAGTGATTTGGGGTAGGTAAAATTATATTAGTAGAATTTGTTTATAAATGACATGGGTTTTTTTAATTTACATCTGGCATTAAAAAAAAGAAAATTGATACGTGAAAATGCTGACGGAGGTAATTAGATAACTTAATTAGCTTAAAATGAGATTTGTCTTTAATTTGATTAGAAAACATATGTTAGGGACTACATTTTGCAAATTATTTTTTTAGGGACCTAGAATGATTCCGTTTCAAATGTCAGACCCCAAACATATTTAAGCCTTCTTGTAATTTATCAAATTTATGGTTTTTAAATCTTTAAAATAATTTTATATTACAAATCCATAATAAACCCTCAAGATATTTGAATAAATTAAAAATAAGAATTAAGAGTTTAATGTAAAAGAAATCTTGTCTTAAATGTTTAGAACTATGAATCTACCCAACTTGACTCATGAACTTTCTCTCAATTGTTAAAATCGAGTTGCTACAGCTCGACTATCCATTTTTTCTTAGAAAGACAATTATATATAAAGAAATAAGAAAGGTGAGAAACAAGCTCTCTCACCATGGGTACAGTAACATAATCAACTACTAGAGAACTCAGTCACAATAGCAAAACCTCCCAAAAAGAACCACAAAGACCCCATCAGCACACAACCGTGCTAGCAAACAGTAAAACCCCTACCGACTATCCAGAAGGCAAAGTTCCTATCGAAATCGAAAAACAGCAATAAGCTCAACCAGAAAGGGAACCAAACAAGCTGCTCGACACCTACAGACAGGAAATCTCACCATCCAAAGAAAGCCAAAAGACCCACCAAACAAAACACCAAACACCATGCTAAAGAGCTCGACTATCCATTTTACTCAAGCTTTAAAGGTGTTTGTTTATAGGAAATTTAAGAGGGAATGAGTTCGTGACAAAGAAATATGCCTTGAAACTGAATTTATAGGAGATGAATGGTGCCTTTTTAGTATACCTCCCGACATTGGTAAGAAAATATAATGAGAGTTAATTAGCCAAAGACCCATTGATATAGTCATATACCCTTCAACAAATTCATATTTTATTGTTTTCACTCATTAATTAAATTAACTACTTAATATAGATAATCAACTAAAAAATAAATAATAATAGTCATTATTTTTTTATTTTTTTGGTCGTATAGTTATTATTATTTAAAAGATAAAACATACTATAAAAATAAATTTTAAATACTATAATTATAAATAATTTTTCTAATTTTTATATTATAATATTAACTTTATATGATTAAATTCTTTTTTAATAATAAGGTTATTATTAAAATTTACATATATGTAAACAACAAGTAAAAAAAACTCATTTCCTTTCTTTTACTTTTATATCTATTTTGTCTTACTAAAAAATCATTTTATTCTTCGCTTAGATTTTTTCTCTTATATTATTTTCACCTATAAACCAAACATAGCATAAAAGTTTGAATATGATTATAAATTTTTTATGTTTAGTTCTTATAAATTAAATTATTTTTATTAGTTATATATCATACAAAAAATTTAGGGAGTTGCGTTTGGCGCCTCCCTTTTGTGCCATACGTCCCCCTTTAATAATTCCCAAAATACCCTTTTGTAGAAGAAAAAAAATTTGTAACAAAAAAAAAAACAAAAATGTCATACCCCAACTCCATCCCCTTCAACTCATCACCATCACCATTTTCTTGCCATCTCCTTTAATATTGTCCTGGACGGAAGGAACAAACAAGAAACCAAAGTGGGTTCTTCCAATCGAAAGAAAAAACTTGCATCGTAGTTTTTTTTAGAGCTCTAGTTATTATTCGCACAATCAAGTGCGAAAAATGGTTATAAATCGCTCTTGACGTGCAATTTTAATTTTTTTTTAAAACAATATCGCATCTTGAGGTGCGATATCACCCTTAGAATCGCACTCAAGGATGCGATTATCATTTAAAATGAAAAAAAAAATAAAACAGAAAGTCGAGGGGTTTAAAACCCACGAACCCACCTCCTCTATCTTTTAAGTTCTGTAAACCTAGCCCCAATAGTGTTAATAGTGTTAATTTGTTGTTTAAGTCACTTGGATTGAAACTAAGCATTTGTAATTTGCATGTGCAACCAATTCCCTTTTTTTTGTTTAAGTCATTTGGATTGAAACTAAGCATTTGTAATTTGCTCCTGTTGTGACAGAAATGGCAAGGACTCGTGTCACAGGTCGCCTAGTTGAACATGATGAAGAACAAAATCAGGTGGAAGGCATCCAAAAAAAAGGGCCATGCCTCACACCGTAGGCGGCAGGGAAAGGCTCCGGTGGTGGAGGAACCCTCATATAATGAGGCTGAGTACCACGAGGAGGAACAATGGCGGGACAGGTATGAAGCGCAGTAAGAGGATTATATTGGTGATAATGGTAATGTGGGCCATTATGAGTCATTTGAGGAGACGCAATACAGTGAGTATGATCAGGCTGATGGGGGTGATGGCGAAGAGCACAGTGATAGTGATGATGGTGGTGATGATGAGGACGATAATGATCGTGAAGAAGGGGGCCTTGATGACGGGGTGAAGAAGGAGTTGAAGCGAATACTGCAAGCAATTGACAAAGATGACAAGCAGTTGATCTCATTCCCAGGTGGACCGAGTTATCTGAATGTGTTGCGAAGCTATGGAACCCATGTTGCTGGGAGGGTGTGGAGGTCTTACATTGATGGAAACATACCGTATCGATCGTTGCTGAGGTTGTACAATCACGTGAAGAGGCTGCGGGCGGATATGACTTGGGCTAATGCATACATATGTGATGTCCTAGCTAGGTCTGGTCTTGTATCTCTCTTGGATTGTAGATACACTACATACGACCGAGGGTTGATATCAGCTTTCGTGGAGCGGTGGTACCCTGAGACGTCATCCTTCCATTTGCCATGCGGAGAGATGACAACCACACTGGATGATGTGTCATCTCTTCTACACATCCCGGTCCGAGGCAGCTTCTTCACTCTTCCAGTACTAAACAGTGATGAGTGCGTCGAGGTTCTTGCTGCGCAGTTACGGGTGACCAGAACTCGGGCCAATTCAGAGTTGCTAAAAAATAAGGGTAAGTCTGTACGTTTCTGCTGGTTGGAGTCGATTGTCGACATGAAACTCAGGAATGGAGAGTTTGATGCAGCCGCGAAGGCGTATATGCTCTGACTCTTGGGCATCACGCTCTTTTCTGATAAGACAAGGACCAAGGTACAGGTCCGGTACCTTTCTCTTCTGTTTGATCTGGGATCCGTTGGGAACTTTCATGGGGGGATGCGGCGTTGGCTTATATGTATGAGTGCTTAAGTTCTGCAAGTCGTAGGAACACATTGTCTATATCCGGGTACACCATCCTCCTTCAGGTTTGTCCCCGTCCAAATTGGTTGCACTCGTTCACTGTATGAATATAACACATGTAGCTAGAACACATTGTCTATATCCGGGTACACCATCCTCTCTCTCGCTTCAGCCTGTCTTAGGGCTGCCACCGTGCCTCCTCTCTTCTGGCGTGGCGGCAACCCCACCTTTCTGCTGTCTTTTTTCCTTCCTTTGCCTTGCCTCCTGCCAGATCTCTCTTCTCGGAGCCTTCTTTGCTGCTCGTTGTCGTTGTTCGCCTCTTCTCCTCGCGCTCCTTCGTCTCTTCTCTTGTCGGTGGCTCTGCCGGTGGTGGCGACGGTGTTCTGCACCGTTTGGAGAGATTGGGTTGACTCACCCTTCGGCTTATGTCGGAGTCTGGGGAAAGCCACCGTGAAGAAAGGGGAAACCCGACCTGAGAAAGTCATTGTCATTCTCTCGGGTCCTTCACTGATCTTTGTCACCATTTTCTCCCGCTACCTGTTTTGAAGCCTCTTTTGCCTACCCCTTGCCTTGGTGCTTCAAATCTGCTGGTTTTGTTCTTTGGTTGCGGTGTGGATCTTGTGTCCCCCTTTGTCGGTTGCTGATCCAGTTTCCTGGTGGGGTTTGTTGTATTTCGGGGGCGTCATTGCGTGGCGCTGGTCGAGTTTCCGTGTTGAACTATTGCGGGTTCTCGTCTGGTATGATCTATTATGCTTGGTGGCAGGGTCCTGGTTCAGATGGTGTGAAACAAGGTTGTGGTCCCGGCTTTCGGAGTGCTGAGCGAAGTTGTAGGTGGCGGTTTTGGGCTGGAGGCGCGCAGCTTAGTTCGTCGGCTCTGCCGCTTGCTGTTGGTTTTTTCTTTTAAGGTTTGCCTCTGTTTTTTATTTTCCTGGTTGGTCTGGGACTCAACTCTATAGCTTTGTGTTGGGTGTTTTTGTTGGTGGGTCTTTTGGCTCTCTCCGGTGGTGAGATTTCCTGTCTGTAGGTGTCGAGCAGCTTGGTGGGTTCCCTTGGTGGTTGAGCTTGTTGTTGTTTTTCGATTTCGATAGGAAATTTGCCATCCGGATAGTCGTTAGGGGTTCGGTTGTTCTCTAGCACGGTTGTGTGCTGTTAGGGCCTTTGAGGTTTTTTTGGAGGATTTTGCTATTGTGGTTGAGTTGTTCCAGTAGTTGATTAGGTTACTGTACCCATGGTGAGAGGGGCTATTTCTCACCTGTCTTATTTCTTTATAATCATTGATCTTTCTAAAAAAATGAATATAACACATGTGTTGCTCATGTTTTTTACATTTTGTACTTGTTAACAGGCATGGATCTACGAGCATTTTCCGGCCTCCTTGTTTCCTAGGAAGGTAAATCAGGCATATACGGAGAACATGCCCCGGGCGATGAGGTGGGCATGCACTAAGGCAGACGGGTCCGTTGCTCAGAAAAGAGCAAATTTAGACGACATATCAGGTGATATCATATCCTGGACACCGTACGAGGATCGCAGACATGATTGGGCGTTTGATGACATATCCCTCTTCAGCGGGTGGTTACGTTATTCTGGGATAATGTGTGAAGAAGGTCTTGCTCCTGACCCTGGCTGTGGTTTTGATGACGACAAACTCATCAACAAAAAGAAGAAAAGAAGACTTCAAAGAATCAAGCACTCAAGTCCATCAATAGTCTAGAAGTCTTAGTATTAGGTGAGTTATGCTTCCAAAGGTTTATTAAAGCATAAAGGCTCTTAAAACACCTAATCTAATCAAGCTAAGAGTTTTCATAACTTAAAAGAAGTAGAAAACCCTAAGCAAATGTCAAAGATCAAGTTTCTGGAAAATGGGCTTCTGTGTAATCGATTACACCATTATGGTAATCGATTACACCAAGTCTTGTAATCGATTACATGTTTGAAATTCAAATTCAAACTGAAACGTCACTTGTGTAATCGATTACACTAAGTATGGTAATCGATTACCAGAACGAAAAAGTGCATCTTTTCATGAACCATTGTGTCCCAAACCTTTTGAAAAGGGTTGTGATGGTTCAAGGACGTTTCCCTTGCCTATATAAAGACCATTTGAGTCCAGAAAACATACAACACACAACACACACGAAATATACACATTTCACATGAGAAAAACACATTAGGCCAAAGCTTTGTCAAAATTAGTTCATCTTTTAGAACTTAAATCTTTTGGAGCCTAAATTCTGAGTTCATGATCTTCATGTTTACAAGAACACTTTTGTTGTTCATATCTTGAAGAACTCAGAATTGTATTATGCTTAAAAGCCTTAAAAGCATAATCTCTCATGTTCAATCCAATTGTGTGTTAAAGGATTGAAACAGCCAATTGTAACATCTTCTTTATCTCTTTCTGTAAGATTGAGTTTTTCACCGTGGTATTCGGTGAAGGGTTGTTGTCACTGAAAGTGGTTTACTTTCATGGTTTTCATTGAAGGTGGTTTAGCCTTCAAGGTCTGAGGGTGGTTTGCCTTCAGGAACTGAAAGCGGTTTGCTTTCAGGGGCTGTTGAAAGTGGTTTGCTTTCACAGGATATTGGTAGAAGTTCTTGGGGTCCTTGGGTTAGGAACTTGTAAGAAATTCTTATCAATAGTGGAAAAATCCTCAAGGGGTTTTCTTGAGGGACTGGACGTAGTCTTCGGTGGATTGAAGGCGAACCAGGATAAAATCTTGTGTGTGATTCTCTTTATCCTTCATATTTACTTTCAAGTATTGTTCATATCCGCTGCAATCACAACTATCATTTCGTGATCATCGTAAACTTGAAAGTAACAATTTCAATAAGGCGAAAATTGGGGCAACACTGATTCACCCCCCCTCTCAGGTTGCTATCTATTCTAACAATTGGTATCAGAGCGGAAGTTTAGGTAAGTTATTCCTAAGATCCGGGAAAAGATGGCATCCTCTTCCAATCATGGAACAAGTGAAGGACATAACATAAACAGGCCACCATTCTTCAATTGAGAACACTATGACTTCTGGAAAATCAAGATGAAGATGTTCATAAAGTCATTAGACGCAGGAATATGGAAAGTCATTGAAGAAGGTCCCTTTGTGCCTGTAACAACAGATGAAGAAGGAACTTCACAACCAAAATCAGAAAGTACTTGGAGTGAAGAAGAAAAGAAGAAGGTTCAACATGATCTCAAAGGAATGAACATCCTTACATCTGCTCTTGGCATGGATGAATTTTTCAGAGTATCAACGTGCACTACATCGAAAGAAATATGGGATACGTTGATGGTGACTCATGAAGGAACAGATGAAGTCAAGAGATCAAAGATCAATACTTTATCTCAAGAATATGAGATGTTCAGAATGCTTCCAGGAGAAAAGGTATTAGATATGCAAAAACGATTCACTCATTTAATTAATCATTTGATTGCTCTTGGTAGACAATTTTCAAACAGTGATTTGAACATGAAAGTTCTAAGATCACTTACAAGAGTATGGCAACCAAAAGTAACAGCCATCTCAGAGAAGAAGAGTTTATCAAAAATGACTCTCGCAACTCTTTTTGGAAAACTCCAAGAACACGAGTTGGAATTGAATCGTTTGGAAGAAAATGAACAACATGAGATGAAGTATCGGTCCATTTCCCTAAAAGCAAAAGAAAGCATCAAAGAAGATTATGATGCAGATTCTAAAGAAGAAGATAATGGGAATGTGAATCTTCTAGTAAAGAATTTTGGAAAGTTTCTTAAAAGAAAAGGTGCGAAATTCAACAACAACAAATCTTTCCAAAAGAACAATGAATCATCTTCCTCTCAAAAGATTACATGTTTCGAGTGTGGTAAACCGGGACACTTCAAATCAGATTGTCCAAACCTTCAGAAGAAGAAACATGGTCTAAGAGAGAAATTCGAGAAAAAGGATCAACCTACTCGGAGAGCATATTTGGCTTGGGATGATAATGAAGTAAGTTCATCATCAGACTCTGACAAAGAAGAAGCACAAGTTGCTTTGATGGCCTCACATGATTCTGATGTTGAAGATTCCCAGGTTAGTGATAATTCTATATCTTTTCATGATTTAAAGTTTACCATGGAAAATATGTTTAAATTATGTCAAGAATTTTCTAAAGTTAGCACTAGGCAAAATGAGTTAATTTCTTCCCTAGAAAGTAAATGTAGAAATTTACAAGAAGAACTAGATATAGTAAAATCTAAGTTAGACATTACTCACAAATGCACTAAGTGTAGTTCTTTAGAAGAAAAGATAGAAAATCTTCAACAAAGAGTAAATAACTTCAATAAAGGAAAACAGAAGTTAGATGATATCCTAAGTATTCAAAGACATTCAAACAATAAATCAGGCTTAGGATATACTTCTCACCCAAAGACAAAAGAGGTTAGGAAAACTGTGTTTGTAAGACCAAACCATGTGTTAGGATCTTCTAGTAACAGTAAGATTAATCCTGTTAGGAGTACAAACAATAGGAAGAATAATCAAAATAGACTTCCTAAGAAGATACATCCCTCTCCTAGACAAACCTCTAGTTACAATCATTACTCTTGTACATATTGTAACAAAGTAGGACATACCCCTAGTAGATGTTACTACAAACATATAGGAGTACCAAATAGGGAGTACATTTGGGTTAGAAAGGATGATAACTTAGAAGGACCCAAAACTTGTTGGGTTCCTAATACCCATGTCTGAACATTGTCATGTAGGTGTGTATGAAAGCAGCAAAGGATTTATGGTATCTTGATAGTGGCTGCTCATCACACATGACAGGAGACAAAACCAAGTTTTCTTTTCTTATACCTAGGGAAAAAGGTTTCGTCACATATGGTAACAATCAAAAGGGAAAAATACTCGGTATTGGAAGAATAGGCACACCCCCTCAAACAGTCATCGATAAAGTTCTTTACGTTGATGGTTTGATGCATAATCTTCTGAGTATTAGTCAACTATGTGATAAATGTTTGAAAGTTGGTTTTATTAATGATATATGTGTTGTGAAAGACGTGAAAACTAAAGAAATTAAGTTTTCTGGGTATAAAGTAAACAAAGTCTTCATGATCTCATTGGAAGAAATTTCACAAAATGTGAGATGCCTTTTGGCCAAGAATAATAGTGATTCATGGATATGGCATAGAAGACTTGCACATATTCACATAGATCATTTAAACAAACTAGTCAAGCATGATCTAGTTGTTGGGCTTCCAAAGATAAAATTCGAGAAAGACAAGTTTTGTGATGCATGTCAAAAAGGGAAGCAAACCAGAACATCCTTCAAACCAAAGAACATAGTTTCGACCTCAAGACCCCTTCAATTGTTACATATGGATTTGTTCGGACCATCTAGAACTAAAAGCCTCGGAGGTAATTTCTATGCACTTGTTATTGTTGATGATTTCTCTAGATTTACATGGACTTTATTTCTTCCTCATAAGAATGAAGCCTTCAATGCATTCAAAAGATATGCAAGGCTTGTTCAAAATGAGAAGTCTTTAAAGATCTCTTCTATAAGAAGTGATCATGGTGGAGAATTTCAGAATCAACAATTCCAAGAACTATGTGATGAAAATGGAATATCACATAATTTCTCTACTCCGAGAACACCACAACAGAATGGTGTAGTAGAAAGAAAGAATAGATTACTTGAGGAATTAGCAAGAACCATGTTGAGTGAATCAAGTCTCCCTAAATATTTCTGGGCTGATGCTGTAAGTACTGCTTGCTATGTTTCCAATAGAGTTCTTATTAGACCTATCCTTAAGAAAACACCCTATGAACTCTACAAAGGAAGAAAACCAAACATCTCTCATCTACATGCTTTTGGATCAAAATGCTTTGTCTTGAATAATGGAAAGGAAAACCTTGGAAAGTTTGATGAAAAATCTGATGAAGGTATATTCCTTGGGTATTCTTTGACAAGCAAAGCATATAGAGTCTTTAACAAGAAAACTCTATCTGTGGAAGAATCCATACATGTTTCTTTTGATGAATCTAAATCTTCAATAGAAGATAAAGTCAATCTTCCAAATAATGAAGAAGATGATATTATTGTAAATGATGATTCTCAAAATGATGGAGATCAGAATCCAATACATGAAGAGCACATTGAAAGTAATACTTATCAACTTCCAAAAGAATGGAGAACCCATAGGGATCACCCAGTTGATAATATTATTGGTGATATTTCTAGAGGCGTTTCTACAAGGCTACGCTTAAATGATTCAGTTTTGAATATGGCCTTCTTCTCTCAGATAGAACCATCAAAAGTAAATGATGCTCTAGAAGATGAATATTGGATTGTAGCAATGCAAGAAGAACTAAACCAATTTGAAAGGAATCAAGTTTGGGAACTTGTCCCTAAGCCTAGTGATAAACATGTTATTGGAACAAAGTGGGTATTTAGGAATAAGTTAGATGAAAATGGTATTATAGTTAGGAACAAAGCAAGATTAGTTGCTCAAGGATATAATCAAGAAGAAGGTATAGATTTTGATGAAACTTATGCACCAGTAGCAAGGTTGGAAGCCATAAGACTATTATTGGCGTATGCTTGTTCTTTAAATTTCCCATTATATCAAATGGACGTCAAAAGTGCTTTCCTGAACGGATACATTCAAGAAGAAGTCTATGTGAAGCAACCTCCAGGATTTGAAGATCCAAAGTTTCCTTCACATGTCTTCAAATTAAAGAAGGCACTCTATGGTCTTAAGCAAGCCCCTCGTGCTTGGTATGATAGATTAAGTACTTTCCTTTGTGATAAAGGATTTCAAAAGGGTAAGGCTGATACAACCTTGTTCATCAAAAGAACCAAAGGTAATACCCTATTAGTTCAAATTTATGTTGATGATATTATCTTTGGTGCAACTAATGAATCTCTTTGTAAGGATTTCTCTAACATGATGCAAGAAGAATTTGAGATGTCCATGATGGGACAATTAAATTTCTTTCTTGGTTTGCAAATCAAGCAATCAAGTGATGAAATATTCATCAACCAATCGAAGTTTTGCAAGGAACTATTAAAGAAATATGATTTGGATGATTGCAAAGCCATAGCCACACCAATGGGGTCTAACACATATTTAGATCAAGATGAATCCGGTAATCAAGTTGATATTACCAGATATAGAGGTATGATCGGATCTCTTCTATACTTATCTGCAAGTAGACCTGATATTATGTTTAGTGTGTGTCTATGTGCTAGATATCAAGCATCTCCTAGGGAATCACATTTGAGTTCTGTTAAACGGATTTTCAAATATTTGAAAGGAACTACAAATGTTGGATTGTGGTATCCCAAAGGAAGTGTTTGTGATTTGATTGGTTATTCTGATTCTGATTATGCTGGTTGTAAAACTGAAAGAAAAAGTACAAGTGGTACTTGTCACTTGTTAGGAAATGCTCTTGTTTCATGGTCTTGTAAGAAACAAGCATGTGTTGCTCTAAGTACTGCAGAAGCAGAATACATTGCTGCAGGAAGTTGTGGTGCACAAACTCTATGGCTCAAACAACAACTCAAAGATTATGGCTTAGAGCTGGGCTGCATTCCAATCAAATGTGACAACACAAGTGCCATTAATCTCACTAAAAACCCTATCATGCATTCTCGAACTAAGCATATTGATATACGACATCATTTTCTTCGAGATCATGTTATGACGAAAGATATTGAGATTTCATTTGTAGATACACATAATCAGTTAGCAGACATCTTTACTAAGCCTCTTCCTAAAGATTCATTTTTCAAGATAAGAAGAGAATTAGGAATTTTAGATGAGCATGACATTTAAGGTAACATGTTATTCGCATAAGCTTTATGATAATTATATGTTCATATGCATTATGTGCTTAAGTGTTTATATGAAAATGTGTTACATAGGATTCTAGAGCCTAGAACTTATAAAATGTCCTAGTAATCGATTACCCTAGGCTTTGTAATCGATTATCCATGTTCTAAGTCCCCGTGCCTGTTAGAAACATCTGAGTAATCGATTATCATAACTGCCATAATCGATTACATATTCAAAATTTGAAAATTTTCAAATTTGTAACTGATGTAATCGATTACCCTAACTGCAGTAATCGATTACATACTCGAAAAATTGCCAGAATTTCAATTTCCCTCCATCTTTTGAAATTCAAACTTGGCATAACTGCTCTGTAATCGATTACATAAACTGCTGTAATCGATTACATGCTCGGGATATATAAGCCAGCCTTAGGCATTGATTAGTCATATCCTCCAAAACCCTCTTAAGGTGCTGCATATTCTCCTCTCTAATTTCATCCTCAAACAACTATGGATTCCTATCATTCTCGTTCCTCTCGACCCATGAACCTTACAAGACTACTCACATCCACACACCAAAGAACTAGGTTTGCTTCACGATTTATCAATCAACTCATCCGTAAACCTTTGTTTGGTGATTTGGACTCCTTTGTTGAAAATGGTCACACATTTCCAGCCTATCTCCGTTATCAAAATCTTGAGGAGTTTATCTCTATGTGAAATCCCTACTACCCCAAACTAGTAAAAGTCTTTTATTGCAACTTAGAACCTTTGCAAGATGGATTTCAAAGTTCTGTCAAGGGGATTCTTATTCGACACTCCCTCTCATCTTTTGGTCGTTGCCTTGGACTTCCTTCATCCGGTGCTCTCTTAGGTCCTAATCTCCCCTGCCCCTGGTCTGACTATAGCCATAACTCCTTTTATAAATCTCTTTGTAGATCTGAGTCAGTAGACCTCCAGAGAATTCACCCACCTCATACTACCTCTTGCCCCTACAACACTGATGTCCTCACGACAAACAATCACCTCCTACACTACTTCATTAATCAAGTAGTTCTGCCTGAAGAAACTCTTCTTGCTCACATTAGCGAATTTGAGTTACAAATTCTTTATGGCATTCTTCATTGTCACAAAATCAATTGGGCGTTCTTAGTTATGCACCACATGCTGCGGAGTCGTAACTTGGCGGAATCTTTTCCTTATGCATCGATCATCACCCGCCTCCTTCTCTACTCTGGAGTACCTATTGCTAAGCTTTATGACACGCGGTCATCTCATCTCAAACGTATAGACACCTCCATCCTTCCTTCGCTCAACATCACCAATGACTTTGGCCTCTTTCTTCTTCCTCGTCAAATTCATGATACTGGTCGGGATTTCGTACCCGTGTATACCATTGCTGATGTTGCCTCTCCTACTAGTACTTAGTCCTCTAGGAGTTTTTCATGTTTCGTTATTTCATCTTGTAACGTGTTTCCATTGTATGTACGTTTTTCGTTTAAATGCTATGTTTGGATTGTTATGTTCTATTCCTATTTTATCCCTACCCCCCATGCTTTATGTTTCAATATATACTTGTGTGTTTGCCTGTACATTTCTGGCCTTTTCTTCTTTTTGATGAAGTCAAAAGGGGGAGAAAGGTTCTGTGCTCTTAAAGATCATATGCAGGAATTCAACGAGTACATTAGAAAGGGGGAGAAATATCAGAAATACTAGATTCCATCAAATAGGGGGAGTTAAGCATCAAGAATGCATATATGATCTTCAAGTATCAAGAATGTGTTTGCCATCATCGAAAAGGGGGAGATTGTGAAGAAGGTCTTGCTCCTGACCCTGGCTGTGGTTTTGATGACGACAAACTCATCAACAAAAAGAAGAAAAGAAGACTTCAAAGAATCAAGCACTCAAGTCCATCAATAGTCTAGAAGTCTTAGTATTAGGTGAGTTATGCTTCCAAAGGTTTATTAAAGCATAAAGGCTCTTAAAACACCTAATCTAATCAAGCTAAGAGTTTTCATAACTTAAAAGAAGTAGAAAACCCTAAGCAAATGTCAAAGATCAAGTTTCTGGAAAATGGGCTTCTGTGTAATCGATTACACCATTATGGTAATCGATTACACCAAGGCAAGTAATCGATTACTCAAGTCTTGTAATCGATTACATGTTTGAAATTCAAATTCAAACTGAAACGGTCACTTGTGTAATCGATTACACTAAGTATGGTAATCGATTACCAGAACGAAAAAGTGCATCTTTTCATGAACCATTGTGTCCCAAACCTTTTGAAAAGGGTTGTGATGGTTCAAGGACGTTTCCCTTGCCTATATAAAGACCATTTGAGTCCAGAAAACATACAACACACAACACACACGAAATATACACATTTCACATGAGAAAAACACATTAGGCCAAAGCTTTGTCAAAATTAGTTCATCTTTTAGAACTTAAATCTTTTGGAGCCTAAATTCTGAGTTCATGATCTTCATGTTTACAAGAACACTTTTGTTGTTCATATCTTGAAGAACTCAGAATTGTATTATGCTTAAAAGCCTTAAAAGCATAATCTCTCATGTTCAATCCAATTGTGTGTTAAAGGATTGAAACAGCCAATTGTAACATCTTCTTCATCTCTTTCTGTAAGATTGAGTTTTTCACCGTGGTATTCGGTGAAGGGTTGTTGTCACTGAAAGTGGTTTACTTTCAGGGTTTTCATTGAAGGTGGTTTAGCCTTCAAGGTCTGAGGGTGGTTTGCCTTCAGGAACTGAAAACGGTTAGCTTTCAGGGGCTGTTGAAAGTGGTTTGCTTTCACAGGATATTGGTAGAAGTTCTTGGGGTCCTTGGGTTAGGAACTTGTAAGAAATTCTTATCAATAGTGGAAAAATCCTCAAGGGGTTTTCTTGAGGGACTGGACGTAGTCTTCGGTGGATTGAAGGCGAACCAGGATAAAATCTTGTGTGTGATTCTCTTTATCCTTCATATTTACTTTCAAGTATTGTTCATATCCGCTGCAATCACAACTATCATTTCGTGATCATCGTAAACTTGAAAGTAACAATTTCAATAAGGCGAAAATTGGGGCAACACTGATTCACCCCTCCCTCTCAGGTTGCTATCTGTTCTAACATAATGCACCCCCACATGCCTCAGAGAGTTGTGTGACAATTTGGATATATACAGGTCATACCTCCTGCTCCGATGTTCGAGGCTCCTTCTTGTGAGGAGATTGACTAGGCACGGCTGATGTACCATGAATTTGTGATCCGCCCTTCCAGGTCAAATTAATCATCTTGCTTTTAGCTTAAAGGGACACTCACACTTTCTTGTCTCAGTGCTCTTATTTGTCAACTTCCCCTTGTACGGTCTATATTTTCCACCACGCTCACAACCCAGAGTCAGGAATTCTTTCCTGTTTACACTTCCATAATCAGACTTCGCAGTTACAACAACAAAACCATTCTCCTTCCCAACTGCCCGAGCCCAATCAACGAGTTCATGTCGAGTCCCGAATACCTGCAAAGAATAAAATCACATAAGACCATTGTACAGTAGATACAGTAAATCATATTAGCACAACACAAATACAAATACAAATACAAACCTTATCAGTTGTAAATGCTTTTGTACAGTCAACAGGGAAAGCAGAAGAAGACTCATTACCAGAGGACTGTTTTAAACCATCATCTTCAGTCTTGACGACAACAACTAATTCTTTCCCATTACCATGATCTTCAGCCTCATCTGACAACAGGGTTTTCATGACTGATATGCAGCACACAATACCACAAATCAGCGAACTAGATCATCAAATATCCCACTTAAGGCAGCGAAAATAACACATTAGTATATAGTTACGTATCGCACTCGAAGATACGAGAGATATTTTAAATGTACAAGGATTTCGTACTTTAAGGTATGAATCTTAACCAGTCCATTAATCGCACGTGTAGGTGGGATTTGGACCTCGATCAATACGTCAACAGCAGAAACAGAACGATAAGGGGGAGGGACCATACCTCCCATGAATGCCGAATGGAAAATGGAATGTAGAATATGTTGATGGGTACTTGTTTTACAAGGGAATGGTGGTAAGTATGGTGGTAGGAAGATGAAGGAGGTGGTGGTTACAAGATGAAGGATGTGGTTGTAAGAAGATGAAGGAGGCGGTGGTTAGAAGATGAAGGTGGTGGTGGTCACAGGTTGGAGGGGATGAGGGAGGGTGGTGGGGAAAATTAGAAAAGGGGGTTGAAGAGAATTGAATGGAAAATGAGAGTGATGAAGAAGATGGATATATTGAAGTTTTTTTAAGGGCAAAAGGGTAAAATGATTAAATGGGGGACGTATGGCGCAAAAGGGGCGCCAAACGCAACTCCCAAAAATTTATCCTGAAATTGCTTTTCTATCTAATTTCTAGGTAGGTGGACTGTGTTTTTCTTTAATTAGGCTAACAAAACGTGTTCTACAATTTTCCTAAACTCCAGTATAGTCCATAGATTACAAAAACTGTTCGTAAGCAATTTCCTCATGTTTAAAACTTGACTTGTGCAATAAAACCTTTCTATTTCGAAACAGTTTCTGTCGTCACAAACTTCTCCAAATATTCACGTAATAATCAACGGCATTTGTCATTTTTGAATATCAGCAATTGTTTATTTTTATAGCAGTGTATGTTCCCTGAATATAAAGAAGGGGTAAACCGAGTTTTGAAAACTCACTTTTCTTGTATTTTCTCTGTTTGGAATTTTCTATGCTCCAGTTTGCTACACGAACAAGCACACTTTGTAGCTTGGGTATTACTTTGTTTTCATTGGACTATTTTGAAAATCACTTAATTAATAATGGAGCCCACAATGTATGGTTGTTAAGAGCAATGTTGGAAACACCAATTCCTTTAATTCATAGGTGAATTTTTTCGAGCCATGTGGCACAGCTCTTTTGGTTTTGTTTTTATTTAGAAGGCACTTGTGTCTAATCAACTACAAAACTATATTTAGAGTCCACTGTTGAAAAAACACGTATCTCCGTGTAAGAAGGTCACGTTACATTTAGGTATTGTTTGGTTGGAGGGGAAGGGAGGGAAGGGGAGGAGAGGGGAGGGATTTTTTTAAACTTTACTTGTTTGGTTCAAATTTTAGGAGGGGAGGGGAGGGGAGGGGAATGGAGGGGACCAAAATCCATCATAACTCAATTTTGTGTCCCCTCCAAAAGTGGGGGGAATGGGAGGAGAAACATTTTGTTGGACAAAAATAACCCTATTCAATAATAGAAAAATATTAAATGCAAACATGTTTAAAATACAAGTAAATTTATAAAGGGTACAAAAGTAATTTAATCATAAAACCCCTCCCCTTCCCTTGTGAACCAAACAAAAAAAGAGTTATTTCCCCTCCCCTCCCCTCCTATGAACCAAACATAATAAGTATTAAAATCTCTCCCCTCCCCTCCCTTCCCCTCCCCTCCATTAAAATCTCTCCCCTCCCCTTCCCTCCTTTGAACCAAACAGACCCTTAGAGAAAAGTTTTTTTTAATAAGGAAATGAAAACAAGCGACAGGTAAAACTAAGCTATTGCATAGGAGCGGGATCACTAAGACAGAGGCTCCTTCCAAACACGCAACGAACATCATGTGTGGGATGCTTGCCTTGCCAACATATCCGTCACCGCATTCCTATCACATGAGACATAGAAGAATTGGACTTTCCACTCACCAACCAACATAGCTCGAATAGAAACAATAGTATGTGTCGCAACCGGGTCGCGGTGGGACGGCGCGTAAAAAGAATAGAATCAACAGAGTCGCCACCAATATTATTTTAATGGGAAACATTGGAAAACCCATGAAAGAGAATGGTCTACGAAACCATATTGGGTTCGGGAGTTGATTACGCTTAGGGAAGGTATTAGCACCCTAAAACGCCCGTCTAAAAGACAGTACCCCTAATTAATTGTGCAAGGGAAGTTAGCTTTCAAAATATTCGTTTCACCCTTAAAAAGAAATAGATTATTAGTTTGGATTAAGAAAAAGATTATTTATGAAATTGGCTTGACGGTTGTTGATATCCGCTCCTACGTATCCCCTGGTGCAATGGAGAATTCAAAGCCACGTAGTTCTTGATTTTTGTATTTTTGAAAAGGCTTGAGAAAAAACCTGGATTTGAGAGGGAACCTTAGAGAAGGTTTTTTTTGGGGTGCCTGTCGGGAATTGACTCCCGGCCTACGTATCCTCTGTGAAGAGGCATCAAGGCTACGTAGTTCTGAAGGAAGCTTGAGAAACCTTGAAGAAGCTTGACCTGGGAGGCTTGATGAAGCTGAAGTTGACTTGAGAGGCTTGAAAAAGCCGAAATCGAAATGAAAGGCTTGAAGAAGCCGGAATTTGACTTGAGAGGTTTGAAGAAGTCAAAACTTGATTAGAGAGGCTTGAAGAAGCCGGAATTGAAATGGAAGGCTTGAAGAAGCCGGAACTTGATATTTTCTTGAAGAATATATTTTTGGGGATTTTGATATTTTTTATGTTTTTTAGTTTTTTAGAATTTGATTGTTCATGCCACCAAGTGGGCAGTCAGAGAAACTTTACGAGGTAAGTTATAGAAGTGCTATTCCGTTACCATCGTTTACTTATTTGAGAAAAGACTTTTATTCATTTTAATTTTGAGAATCCATGCTACCAAATGGGTAGTCGGTGATTTCAATGAGATAATAAGTAGAAATGCTACTTTATTATCATCGTTGATATTGATTTAAAAGAGTTATTATTTAACTTTGGAAAATCATGCTACCAAATGGGCATTTAATGATCTTCATGAAATAATGAGTAGAAAAGCTACTCTACTATTATTATTGGTTTATCAAAGAAAACATTTTTTGGGTTTTTTAACATTGGTATTAGATAAGTAAATGTACAATGACAAAACATGTTTACAATCGAGAAGGAATTTTTATAAACAAAAAAGAAGAAAAAAACGTGTGGGTTCAATGTTGGGTCAAAGCCAGCAGAGTTTGTTGTTATTTTTTTGAACAAAGGAGGGCCAATGGGCTTGGGCCCAATCCCACTCACTCCCCAGCAAATCTGAACAACCACATTATTCTTTTTTCCTCTTTGAAACTAGAATTGAGAGAGAGAGGAAGAAGGATCTAGAAACAGGGAGTGGTGAGAGAAGAGGGAGAAAACAGAGAGAAGCAGCGGCGAGAGGGAGAGAGAAGAGCGACGACGCCGTGTGAAGAAGGTCTTGCTCCTGACCCTGGCTGAGGTTTTGATGACGACAAACTCATCGGCAAAAAGAAGAAAAGAAGACTTAGAGGAAACATCGCTATATGTTTCAACATCTACCTAAAAGTTTTAGTTTAGGTGAGTTATGCTTCTAAAGGCTTCTCGAGTATAAAGGCTCTTTAAAACATCTAAGCTAATCAAGTTTAATGTTTTTCATAAGTTAAAAGAAGTAGTATATCTCAAGCCGATCTTAAAAGTTCAAGTTTCTGGAAATTGGACTTGAGCGTAATCGATTACACCCTTCTGGTAATCGATTACACATAGGCAAGTAATTGATTACTTCTTGCTTGTAATCAATTACATGTTTGAATTTGAAATTCAAAAAGTAACGGCTTTTAGTGTAATCAATTACCTAAGTAATGTAATCGATTACATGTTCGAAAAGTTGCATCTTTTCATGAACCATTGTGTCTCAAACCTCTTGGGAAGGGTTGCATTGGTTCAAGGACGTTTCCTCATGCCTATATAAAGTCCATTTGAGTCCAGAAACAAACAACACATGAGAATACACAAATTAGGCCAAAGCTTTGTCAAATTGTTCATTCATGTTAAATTAGCCTTTGATATTTAAACTTTAAAAGAGCCTAAATTATGAGTTCATGATCTTCATTGTTAAGAGAACACTTTAGTTGTTCATATCTTGAAGAACTCAGAATCAAGAGAGCCTTCTTATGCTAAAGAGCCTTAAAGCATAATTCTCATGATCAATCCGCTTGTATATGTAAGGATTGATACATCCATATTGTAAACTCTTCTTCATCTCTTTCTGGTAGATTGAGTATTCACCGTGGGTTTCGGGGAAGGGTTGTTGTACTGAAAGTGGTGTACTTTCAGGGTGTGGACTGAAGGTGGTGTGCCTTCAGGGACTGAAGGTGGTGTGCCTTTAGGGTCTGAAAGTGGTGTACTTTCAAGGGCTATTGAAAGTTGTGTACTTTAACAGGTGGTTGATAGAAATTCGTAAGGTACTTGGTGTAAGGACTTGTAAGAGATTTTTATCAATAGTGGAAAAATCCTCAAGGGGTTTTCTTGAGGGACTGGACGTAGCCTTCGGTGGATAGAAGGTGAACCAGGATAAAATTCTGTGTGTGCATTCTTCTACCCTTCATCTTTACTTTCAAGCAACGCTTATTTCCGCTGCAATCGTTTGTATTTATATTCATCTTGAAAGTAAGAAGGTATCAAGGCGAAAATTGGGTAAACCTGATTCACCCCCCCTCTCAGGTTGCTATCTAGGCTAACACGCCGGAGCTTCGGTGGCGAGACGCGGCGACGGTGGTGACCAATGACGGTGGCCGGTGCGATGGCGACATATGAGGAGCGTGGCGGTGGCAAGAGGGAGAAACATAGGGGGAGAACGTGAGAGAAGAAGGAGAAGCGATGGAAGAACAGAGGCGAGGTCGAGAGCGGCGCGGCGAGGCCGGCGGCGCGACGCGACGGCGGAGGAACGACGTTGGGACTCGATGGTGGCGCGATGGCTGGCGAGATGGCTGGTGGCCAGCGTTGGGTTGAAAACACAGGCTAAGGGGTTGCTGTCATTCGAGGCTTTGGGTGTTTGGGGATGGTGGTTTGAGTTGCGGTTTGGGTCCCTGGGAGTGAAAGTTTGAGCATGGATGGTTGTGGTTCTGATGGGTTTGGATTATGTCTGGAAATTTTCCTATACAAGGTCTCTACTTGTTCACAGGAGCTTAATGTATTTTCTTGTCAATGTCTTATGCATCTTCGTATACCAATTTCAATGGGTTGTTTACATTCAAGTTGAAAATAAACTTGCAATTGGTTTGTCTGCTTTATGATACACAAGTTTTACAAATGATTCATTTCAATAGGCAAGTTCTAACACCAAAGTAATCAAAGCTTAGCATGGCAGCATCTAGTTCAAATTAAGTGCAAACAATCAGATATTTAAAAGAAGAAGGTTACTTGATTGCTGTAAATTGCTTTCCCTCTTCTTCTTTTTCCACTTCTATTTCCTCCCCCTCTCCTTTTGTGTGTTGCTGGTTTGTGACTCTGGAGTGAGGCAAAATCCTCCTGTGTGTGCTTCTGGTGCTGCAGCATTTTGTTCTTCTTTATTTTGGGCAAACTAGAGGTGATTTAGGTGGATGCTTTTGATGACTAGGGTGTTTTTTAGAAGATGTAAGGAAGTTAATGGAGGTTTGGTGTGAGTGTTACGGAGGGAGGTGAAGAACTAAGGAGATGAAGAAGGGTCAGCAGCTGAATAAAATGAATTAATGAAGGAGGTAGAAGATGTTGTGAGAGCCCCTTTTCTACATGGCTTGCTAAGTCCACATGGGAGAAAAATCTTTTTTTCTTAGCCTTCAGCTCCCCCTTCTTCTGCGTGAATCTTCTCTTTTTATGCTGAGCTCCCTTTGGCTTTTCCTTTCCATTCTTCTAATGTGATTTTCCTCTGACAATAAATTTCTTGAGCCTTGTTGATTCATGGAGATCTTTGCCTATTTTCGTATGAGAAATCCATTTTTGCTAAAGGAGTGATGATGAAGGCTCTGCAGAGGGGAAACCCACACTCCACATTTCTTTCCTTTTTTCTCAAACTAATTTTCTTAGCCTAGTTTGGTTTTGCTCCATTTTGGGTTCTGATGTTTCACAAGTCACTTTGCTTCTGTTTTCCATTTTTCATTCACTGCTTCTTCTTCTTTTTTACGTGACCCATCTTCTTTTTCTTTTTTCTTTTCTTTTTTACTTGAATAATAAAAATAATAATAATAATAATAATAATAATAAAAAAAATAATAATAATAATAAAGGGGTAGGACAAAATTGGGTGTTCACATTATGTTTTGCCAAAAGTTATGAGTATCCTGTTCTGGTTCAGGATCTCCATAATATCCTTACATTCTATGTAACATATTATCTCACGGAAATCCAAGTCCTCTACAACTTTCAGTCCGGAAAAGTTTAATAAAAGAACTAATATTAGATATTAGATGAAAGATTTATAATTTAACAAAAATAGAGAATACACTTTGCCGCAGAAGTTATGTTATGTTATTCAATTATTTTCTTTTAAAGAAGTTATGTTATTCAATTAAATAGAGATAAAACAGCATATCAAATATCCTAATAGATTCAAAGAAGATTACGCAAGAGATAATAAACAAATTCCTAACAAACTGATACATCACAACAAACTAGAGATGGCAAATTATTGATGAGAATCATGTTGGAGAGTGTCAGAGTGGCATATATCGTTTTTTTAGATGAGTTTAAAAAAACATACCTAGAAATGAGAGTGTGGGAACGAAAGTTCCCTTGTTTAGTAGAATATAAAAAAAATGTCTTAGCATAGTATATTCTCAAGAAACTGTTTTCCCCATATTTCACGGCTTAACATTCTCATCTCCAGGGGTGGGTATCAAAGATTCCTAGGAAGCTTCTAACCTGGTGAGTAATTCTTTTTAAGAAAACTCTATTTTGCCGGTTCTTTATTTATAATTGTAAATAAAGTTAGAAGTTTTAATAAAATTGAACTAATTTATGAAGTTAGCTAAATATTTTAATAAAGTCAAATAATATATTTATTATTTTTACAATTTTGATATTTAATTCTATAATTTTTAAATCATATCATTTTAGTAATTCTACTAATATAATATTAGTGTAATATTAAATAATTTAGTTTGAGAAATATGATTTTAGTATATGTAATTTTTATGAAAAATGTTTATTTCATAGTATAAATATAATAGCCACTTTATTTTCATTTTTATTTCATTTTTAATAATTACATTAAAAAAATATTTAAGGGTATTCTAATAATTTCATTATTTATTTCTGGGAATATGCATTCCTTACCAAACGCATGCTATAATTGTTCTCATTAATGTTGGAAAAGATTCACAGAAATCAAATTTGTTAATCAAACACAATTTTTAAAGATATCAAGAAATAATATTCTGGGTTAATGGTTCAATAGGTCCCTGAAGTTGTACCGAAATCTGTGTTTGGTCGCTCCTTGGAAAAATGGCGTTTAGTGGCGGTCAAAAATAGCCAGTAATTATAAAATGACCGCCACTAAACGTCATTTTTCTGGGGAGGGACCAAACACAAATTTCAGTACAACTTCAAGGACCCGTTGAACCATTAACCCTAATATTCCCGGGAATAAGATTCCTGGGTATCTTTTTTTAAACCGTGTACCAAACGCACTTAATCATCTCCCACTAACGGTGGAGGGACTAAAATATTAAGTCAATTTAAAGGTGACACGCCGAAAAAAAAAAAGACCACAACAAAAAGTGAGATATTTTAAAGGTGGCCCAGCTTTTTTCTGACTTAAAAGCTACTTTTAAGTTAAAGTTAAAAATAAGAGCTTTTAAAAAAAAAAAGAAGCTATTTGTCAGTTTTCAGTTTTTTATAACTTCAAAAGCTACTTTTAAGTTAAAAGTTGTTTGGTAAAACTATTTTAAAAAAATTTCATATATGGCGGTGGCGAGGACGGTGGCGGCGGCGGGGCGGTGGCTGTGACGGGCGGGGCAGTGGTCTTGGCGGAGGCGGCAGCGGGGCAGTGGCGAGGCGGTGGCGGCGGGGCGGTGGCGATTGTGGTGGTGGAGGCGGCGATGGCGGGGCGATGGCCTTGGCGGCGGCGGGGCGGTGGCAGCGGTGGTTGTAGTGGGGGCGGTGGTGGCCTTGGCGGGGTGGTGGCACTGTGGTGATGGCCTTGGTGGCGGCGGGGTGGTGGCCTTGGCGGCGGCGGCGGCGGGGCGGTGGCAATGGTGGCGGCGGGACGGTGGCGACTGTGGTGGTGGCGGCGGCGGTGGGGTGGGTGGTGGTCATAATAATAATAAGTTACTTTTAAGTAAAAAGCTCCTCTCTATAACTTTTTCTAAAAAGTTACTTATTTCTATTGTATGTTATAAAAATAAGTCACTTAAAGTTTTAGAACTTTTTCAACAAATGTGTTTGGCCCTACTTTAGCTTAAAAGTAACTTAAAAGTCATAAAAAAGTCGGGCCAAACACTACCTAAAAACATATTAAAGCCTTAAAAAATTATCATTTTTAAGAATGTTTTAATGCTTGGCTGAGTTATTTTCAACAACTATTTTGTTAAAGTAATTAAGTTAGAGAGATAATCAGAAGCTGTTTTTTTTTGTTACAAGAGGAAAAAAGAAAATCAAACTAGCTATTTAAAGCGTCAAGATACATAGACGCATAGACAAAAGACGGAGGCTGCTTCTAGACCCGTTGGGGAGTTCCATGACGCGCTGTTTGTTTCGCAAGACAATCTGCAATGTTATTCTCCTCTCTTGCCACATGGATAACGGAAACATTCTAATCCCAACTAAGCATATCCCTCACCTTGGTGATCTCCTCTCTATCCCAGAAGGTGTTAATATCATTACGTATCTGTAATGTCCGCACCACATCCTCGCAGTCACACGCACATACGACATCGCTGACACCCAACTCCCATGCATGGGTCAAACCCAACTCCACTGCCAAAACCTCTACCAGGAACGCGTTCCCACAGATAGAACTTGCTGACACTGCGGAGCTCCAACCACGAGCAAAACCAATTAACACAGCAGCCTCACCCATAGTTGCATAACCCGGAATCCAACTTCCATCAACCAGCAGCTGAAAGGGCGCCATACAAACAGCTGGCACCGAAGGAGAAAGATGCTTTGAACAGAGATAAGTCTGCCAAGCAGTGACATCCGATAGAACCCGCCGTAGCACTTGGTTCAGCTCCCACTTGTTCTCTCCCAAGCATTGTTCATTCCTCCATCTCCATCCCCACCATAATGAAGGTGCAAGAAACACACAAGAAAGGGGGGGTTTGAATTGTGTGACCCATTTTTAATTTCTTTTCTAAAGAGTTGTATGTTAATCATCTATTAGTGTTCATTTATCTTTATCATGAGATATTCTTGGAAATATGTAAGAATGCATGAAGTTCATTTAGTGGATTCTGAAAGTTGATTACTTGTTTTCAAAATAATTTATTAGTTATGGAAACATGAATAAGTGTGCAGCGGAAAAGCAATATAACAAGAAAATAAAACACACATGGTTTTTATCCTGGTTCACCCCTCATAATCGACAGGGCTACGTCCAGTCCTTGGCTTCACCAAGATTTTCACTATTTTAACAAATAGTACAAGTATTATCAGGGACTTCTCCCAACAAGTATTCTAAGAACTTCTCCTATCAAGTATTAGAAGGACTTCTCCTTACAAGTATTGTTAGGACTCCTCCTTACAAGTATTATCAGGACTTCTCCTTACAAGTATTATACAGGAATTCTCCTGACACCTTTTTCAGGGTTTTTCTTTTCTACAAAATTCTCTTCTGATAAGAGTAGGTAGAAGAAATGAAGCTTATAAAACAGAGAGATCATAAGCAAGCTGATCTCTGTTTTAAGTTATGTGTGTGGGATATGATGAGAGTTAAACTCTGTAAGTTTTCCACACACATAAGCAACTCAACTCAGGTTGTGATATGACTTGAAGTTTCCTGAGTTGAAACCAAGATTTCCTTGGTCTTTTGGACGAACTAGATTGAGATGTGTACAATTTAGTTCTAGTCGCCAAGTTGCTACAGAAGCAAGGTTCTCTATATATATCTTTAGTTGAAATCCTCACAGGAGGAGAGAAAACCTGTCCGAAGTGCTTCGTCCTCTCCAGGAAGCACATAACGGCTAGTTCTGCATCTCTCAGCAGGCGTAACTCACGATCTGAGGTTTCTCTGCAAGCGTAAGATATGATCTGAGAATCATCAATTCGTCTTGGTTGATGTCGTCTGGCTCCATGCTGAGCAAGTGATCTTGAGCTAGTTTCTCTGTATATAAGGTGAAGATCCAGCGGTGGAGATGTTTTGACCATTTTGCCCCAGTGCTTGACAGCTAACACTCATCACGTGTTTTGGTCAGATATTTTGAATTTCGACCGTTGAGAGTGTACGATGCTCAGAGATTCTTGCCGTTGATTCCGCGATGTCAGCTTGATTTGAGGAAAAGCAGAAAAGCAGTGGGACCAGGAAGTATTTAATTAATTGTGTCCCTTCTTTCTTTCTGTGATTGCCAGTACCTCAATAGATGTGCAATCAAGGTAGATGTCTTTGATCCAAGACGCAATTACTTAGGAGGTAGATGCCAGTACCTCAATTAATGCTCCTGGTAACCTGATTTCTTCGAGAAGCACATTTCTTGATCTTTGTACCTTTGGCGTAGTTGATACTTGAGCGGACGGATTCTTCCTTATAGATTAGCAGATGTAGTCTCCATTCAACTCTTGAAGTTCCGCTGCAGAGTAGTTCGCATTGGAGGACGAACTTTCCTTTATTCAGTCTTTCTTAACTATTGGGATCTTCTTATCTTGTAGATGACTGAATCTCTTCTTTTGGCTTTATTGAAGTTTTTCCATCTGATGGAGTTGATCCACAACTTCTTCTTGTGATGCTAGAGAAACTTCGAGGCAGAAGGTGTTTCTTCATAAGTTGTCATACTCTTTCACCTTTGAGCGACGCAGTCTTCCAATTTAATCTTTGTAGATTTAGGTAGCGGACTGATTCACCTGCTTCAAGTAGACTTTGACTTGAGTGTGCAGATTTCGATCAAGTGACCATGAGAGAAGATGCTGGTCATTTGAGGCTGTTGATTTATCTCTCTTGAGTCACCGGACTATCTTGTACTTGAATGTCTTCCTTTCTTGAGCCACCGGACTGTCTCATACGAGAATGCTTTCCTTCGTATATCTTTGACATAGTTTCCTTCGAGGTGACCGGACGAACTCTTCTGATGGACTGGTTCTCTTGATGAGGCTATGATGTTTATTCATTCCTTTCAGAGATGGTTATTCCTGTACATGATAATTTTCACTATGTTAGGAACTTCATCTTTGTCGTCATTAATTCTTAAAGAAATTGTTAATTATCAAAACATAATAATTCATTTGATTCTAACAATCTCCCCCTTTTTGATAATGACAATTTCTTAGGAAAAGGTTTATTTAAAGATTTAATTAAGCATTTTGTTATTTTGCAGATAATAGTTTTTCTTCAGAGTATTGCAGTATGTTAGAAAAACATGATCGCTCTTTTAAGTAGTATTTAGACAAGAACAGTTTTGTTTTAAGGCGGACAAGTTTGACTTGTTGAGTTTGCTTAAGGTTTATTTAAAGATTTAATTAAGCATTTTGTTATTTTGCAGATAATAGTTTTTCTTCAGAGTATTGCAGTATGTTAGAAAAACATGATTGCTCTTTTAAGTAGTATTTAGACAAGAACAGTTTTGTTTTTAGGCGGACGAGTTTGACTTGTTGAGTTTGCTTACCTTCGCTCCCCCTAAGTTGGATATTCCTAGATAGAGATGTTTGCCTAAGTAAGCTTATCTTCGCTCCCCCTAAATCTGATGCTACTTAGTCTTTATTTACTCTTAATTCTTCTTTCCTTTATTTATATCAGCCTACATAAGTTGCCCTTAGATTGATGCGCTGCTAAATGCTTTTCTTCTTAAATGCTTCTCTTTTCCTAATTCTTCTCCCCCTTTGGCATTATCAAAAAAATATTGAACGATAAAGGAACTAGTAAATAAAGGAACTAGCAAGCAAGCATTGATGACTGAGTAATGAAGATATGTATTGTAGAGGCAGTAAGCAACAAGCACTGATAATGTATATAATAATAAAAAATTGTGCAAGATAAAGAGATAGGAAATAGAGATTAATCATGTTGCTGCTGTCGTTGCTGCATGTAGCACCTCATTAGCTCCTCTATACGATCAAAACCTGCATCAATTTTGTCCTCAAGTCTTTGGGACACAGCATTAATGTGATTGAATGCATCTGTGCGCAATTCTTTATTCTCCTTAGAGGCATTCGAGTTCCCTGTTTTTATTATTGTAGATAATTCCATCACGACAGCTTTGGCATCAAAAGATTTGTCAGCTGATGAGGACTCGTTTGTGGCTTTGGATTTAGGGTGTTTCTCAGCTTGAGAAAGATCATTGTTTGGAAGTGCAAAGGAAATAGGTTGGGTCGTGGTAACTTCAGCATCATGTGTATGTGATGATGTTTCATTTGGAGGGCTTTCTCGTGAGGATGATGAGGATGAGAGATGCAGATTTTCCTCTGAATCGGAGGATGTGATGAATATGTCTTGTGGTATGATGATGGTTTGAGGCAAGGGAATGACTGGTGTATATGATGGGTGGTTGTTGGAGGGTGCATTGACGAATGGCAGAGGTTCAGATCTTGGTTTGGCTACAAGTAGGAGAAGCAACCATGATCCATGTTGAACTATAATGCTTTCGACATTATGGATTAGTCCAAAAGGGATGGTGCTTAAATGAACCGGCCTGGGAACAGACAGTTCCCACTCATGATGAAAGATGTCATACCTGGACCTTGACGTGAATGCAATTCGTATGCCATCTATCGCAGGAGGAGCCCAGAGTCGAGCTTGCAAACAGAAGTTGTATCCCAGAGACTTCATCAGCAGGTGTGGAGCATATGCAGCATTGTCCATCTTCAGCATCCGTCTGACGTGTCCTTCCTGGAACATGAGCAAGAAAGACTCTTGCTATGCTTTGGGAAGGTTTCATAGATGTGGTAGATGTGGTGGTTTCCTTATCATTAACCAGATTGACCCCATGTGTTGAGGCCTTCTTGGAGACATTTTGCTGGGAAGCCAATATCTCATTTAGAGATATTTCGGGATCATTGACATGATCACTGATGTTTTCAGCTCCACTCCTTTGCTTCTTTTCCTTGGGCTGAATCTTCTTTGAGGCTCTTGACTTGGTCCGCTTCTTTGTATTCTCTTTCGAGAAGCTCTTCTTTGCTACAGAAGGACGAAGTTCCTCCTGAACTACTGATACTTCTGCTTCTTTGTTGACTGCGCATGTTGCTGTTTCTTTATCTGGACTGAGTAGTTTGTCGTCCAGTGAGAAATTCTTGGCTTGAGGTGACTTTAGTTGTTGAACTGGACTTGAGGGAATTTCTGGCTGGGATTGAGAGGTCTGAGCATGAGTTTGTGGAATCTCATTGCTGTTGGGGGTGGATGCACTATCAGATGGACTTGTGAGGCTTTGAGGTTGTCGAACATATTCTGGGTCAACAATCTCTCTATATTTTAATATCCTTGGATGGATATGTTTTCCCCATCTTTTAGCACTCTTCCTACAGTTGGGTCTCCACATAGGAGTGCTGTAAGGAAGTGGTGAATCACTCTTAAGCTTTACTCTTACCCAATGGTGATCATCAATATTGCAAATGACTGCAATGATTGGAGGAATAAAGGCTGGACCAGCCTGGGGCAGGTAAGTGCAAGACTCCCTCAAACTTAGGGTTACTAGGATGATTTTGAATGTGCTTGCAGCTAACAGTCCAATGTCAGGGACCGTGAACCATTTGGGAGATGAAGCCAATTCTCCTGTTGGCAAGTTCAACGCATCTCTTATTCTTTCCATATCCTGTTCAGACTCCATTACGCCAGCATGTAAGGAGTGATTGATTCTGAGTTCTTCTATCATTTCAGTTCTGATAGCGGGCCATTCATTTTCGGTTACTCCAAGCCACTGTGCAATGCAACGAAAGCCACAGTTTCCATCGTCTTCTACATCAATGATATCTTCCACATATTCGTGGAATATCGTGGGAACATATGAGACATATTTCACGAGAGAGGGTGAGGGATGATCACCCTTTGGAATCACCTTCAGAGGTTCTTTCCTAACTTTCCTAACCAACTTAGCTATTGGCAAGGAGTCTTCATCATCACCTGATGAGGTTGCGTTTTGTTTAGTGGTGTTAGATGCAGCCTTCACAAGGCGTCTTCTCTTTGTTTCTGGTGTAGATGTTGGCAAGGCCTTGGTTGCCTCATTCAATTCTGAAGCATCACGCTTCTTAGTTGGTGATGGTGCTGTTCGAATAGTTTGCTTCTTTATTCTTGAAGCTCTTGTCTTTGGAGGAGAGGGTTGAATTTCTTTTCCCTGCTCGACTTCTTCATTGTCCTCCACTTGTTTCCTTTCCCATTTGGAGAGCATTTTCTTTGGAACCCCGGAGAAGTCAATCTTTAGATTCATCCGTTTAACATCTCCAAACCTGATGGGTGTTGGATAGATGTAATCTTGAGCAATAAAATCATTCTGGAGTTTCTCTTCTGTCACCAGTCCTTTCATCCCCATAATCTTTGTAATGAGAGCTCCATAGGGAAGGTTTGACACGGGACTTTCAATCGTTCCCACCATGTGATAAAAGATCAGAGAGGGAAGGTTGATCTTTTGCATGTTGCTCATTTGATAAAGCGCCCAGTGTGCCATCTTGTTCACAAGATCTCTGGCTCCTTCTTTAGGGATGACGACCTTGCTGAGAACGGCATGTGGGAACTTGTATTCTTCCACCAAGTTTTTGACAGAGCTTCCATGTATTTTGGGGTCTTCCTTCCAGATACCGTTGCTATCTACGGCAGATATTTCCCACTTCGGGGAGTAGTGGACTCCGTCTTTCACATCCACTTCTAGCGCTAAAGCAATGTCACCAGGACAAATTTCTGTTATCATTCTCAAGCATCTGCTCGTGATGGTTCGAGGATTTGTCTTCACAGTGCACTGTTAGAATTCCTTTACCAGTGGTTCAAGAACAGGTGTTTCAGACACTTTCATGAGTTGTTCCCAGTCTTGGAATAACACATGACTCAGTCCGGCAACCTTGGCATACTGGAAACGATTAAGTTCAAGATACCTTGGTGAAACCAGTTCCCTTTCACCTAGGTCAGAAAACTTTTGAGCCCTAATCTTCGAGACTTGTTCACGACGGTTAGCTTCAAGATTCTTCTTTCTCAGTTCAAGAATAGCTTCTTGTGCCTGAGTGAGTTTTGGCTTGACAGCAGTTTGCTTCTTTGGTGCCATTTGAGAAATCTGCAGAGAGAGGTTAGAGAATACAAGCAGAGAATAGCAAGGGTTCTGAGATACAAGTGAGTGAGATGTGAGTGTGAGGCTTTTACTTTCAAATTCTTTTGTTTAGGATGATTAGAAGGCGGACAGTTTTTACTTGTTTTGTGGGAGGAAATGATTGTCTTGCATTTGATGTGAGATATCGAGTATCACATGCGCATTAAGTGATAATAGAAAAATGTGCAGTTATGGCAGTTGAGGATTTAATGCGTGTTGCGGACGCTTTTATCAAGTGGAACGATACAGCTATTTACCTGTGGCCCCAGACGAACTATTTGAGTAGTGTCATTTCGAGTGGGCTTAGACGTTCTCACGTTGGATGTGTAGCCACCAGACGGTGATTTCCCCTTACGTCGATCACTCTTGATGATAGACTTCATTTTTATAATGATTTTGAGTCCTTCACTAGGATTCATCTTCTTTATCATTTCTTCGCCATTTACTGAGTGGGACCATTTCTTCATTGTGGACATGTTTCATATTATGACATGTGTTTTGAGTTGTCCAGCAGGCTCTTTCATTTTTCTTCTCTTGACCTCCATGTTTAATCAGTTTCTGTTGACTATCATTTTAGTGAGTTTCTTCACCATGAGTTCCTGCAGCAGAAGTTATTGTGTACTTTTGTGGTACCCAGATTTTAGTTGGGTCCAATGGGTTAGTCGGTTACTCACAAAGGTGTGAGCATCAGTGTTTGAGTGACATACTTTGTTAGAATCAAATAATTAAATGAATCATTATATTTTGATAATTAACAATTTCTTTAATATCTAATGACGTCAAAGATGAATTCCCTAACATAGTGAAAATTATCATGTACAGGAATAACCATCTCTGAAAGGAATGAATAAACATCATTGCCTTATCAAGAGAATCAGTCTGCCAGAAGAGTTCGTCCGGTCACCTCGAAGGAAACAACATCAAGGATATACGTAGGAAAGCATTCTCGTATAAAACAGTCCGATGGCGCAAGAAAGGAAGATACTCAAGTACAAGATTGTCCGGTGATTCAAGAGAGATAAATCAACAGCTTCAAATGACTAGCATCCTCTCTCACGGTTACTTGATGGAAATCTGCACACCCAAATCAAGCCTACTTGAAGCAGTTGAATCAGTCCGCTACCCGAATCTACAAAGATCAAATAGGAAGATTGTGTTGTTTAAAGGTGAAAGAGAATAACAACCTTGAAGAAACACCTTCTGCCTCGAAGCCTCTCTAGCATCATATAAAGGAGTTGTGTATCAACTCTCTCAGATGGAGAACTTCAGTGAAAAACAAATAGAAAGAAAGGACTCAGTTTTCTAAGACAAGAATGTTCTATTCCTTAAAGAAGAACTGACTGAAGGAAATTCGTTTGCCAATGAAAGCCACTTCGTGACGGAATTTCAAGCAATCAATGGAGACTGCGTCTGCCAAACTCTATGGAAGAATCCGTCCGCCCAAGTATAAATTGTGCCAAAGGTGCAAAGATTAATGAGTGTGCCTTTCAAGGATATCAGGTCAACAGAAGCATTGAAGAAATTGTTCTCCCTCTCTTGAATAATTACTTCTTTCCTCGTCTGCACATTCATCAAAGTTCTGGCAATCACAGAAAGAAAGATGGGACATAATTAATCCAACACTTCTTGGTCCCACTACTTCTCTGCTTTTTCTCAAATCAAGCTGACATCGCGAAATCAATGGCAAGAATCTCTGAGCATCGTACACTCTCAACGGTGGAAATTCAAAAATCTGACCAAGGCACGTGATGAGTATTAGCTGTCAAGCACTGGGGAAAAATGGTCAAAACAGTCTCCACCGCTGGATCTTCACACATTATATACAGAGAAACTAGCTCAAAGCTACTCGCTCAGCATGGAGCCAGACGACATCAACCCAAACGAACTGATGATTTCAAGATCATATCTTACACTTGCAGAGAAACCTCTGATCGTGACTTACACCTGCTGAGAGATGCAGAACTAGCCGTTATGTGCTTCCCGGAGAGGACGAAGCACTACGGGCAGGTTTTCACTCCTGCTGAGGAGAATGAACAAAGATCTTCAACTGAAGATATATATAGAGAACCCTGCTTCCGTAGCAACTTGGCGACTAGAACTAAATTGTACACATCTCAATCTAGTTCGTCCAAAGACCAAGGCAACCTTGGTTTCAACTCAGGAAACTTCAAGCCATATCCCAACCTGAGTTGAGTTGCTTATGTGTGTGGAAACCTTATAGAGTTTAACTCTCATCATATCCCACACACATAACTTAGAACAAGAGATCAACTTGCTTATGATCTCTCTGTTCTATAAGCTTCATTTCTTCTACCCACTCTTATCAAGAAGAGAATATTGTAGAAAAGAAAAACCCTGAAAAAGGTGTTAGGAGAATTCCTGTATAATACTTGTAAGGAGAAGTCCTGATAATACTTGTAAGGAGGAGTCCTAACAATACTTGTAAGGAGAAGTCCTTCGAATACTTGATAGGAGAAGTCCTTAGAATACTTGTTGGGAGAAGTCCCTGATAATACTTGTACTATTTGTTGAAATAGTGAAAATCTTGGTGAAGCGAAGGACTGGACGTAGCCCTGTCGATTATGGGGGTGAACCAGGATAAAAACTATGTGTGCTTTACTTTCATGCTTTACTGCTTCCTCGCTGCACATTTGTTCATACTTTCATAAATAAATTATCTTGAGAACAAATAATTAACTTTCAACATCTGTTAAATATTTCACGTATTCCTTCTTATTTCATAGAATATCATGTAATGAAAATAAATGAATACTAATGGATGATTAATAAACAAATGTTTAGAAAAGAAATTTAAAAATGGGTGACACAATTCAACCCCCCCCCTCTTTCTTGTGTGTTTCTTGCACCTTCAATTGGTATCAGAGCCTAACCACTCTGAAAAGCACTAACATCTTCACAGATGCAGAGTATAAAGATCTATGGAAGTATATGTTCTTCTCGAACAAACGCAACCATGATCCACATAATGGTGGAGGAAGAACATACCAAAGAAATCTATTCAAGAAAGGAGTGCACCCTTTAAAGATAGATAGTTGCAGATAAATTGAGAAAAAGCAAAGAAATCTATGCTCATCCAAGAAGAGGAAACAAACGAAGAATTCCACCCCTGCAAGCATCAAAGGAGCACCTAACAAATTCTCTGCAAGGTTGATGAACTATGTAGCCACAAGAAATATAAATGAGGTAATCCTGATCTCATAAGTATCAAACATCACTCATTTCCCTCTCTTCTTTAAGTTAATTAGAATTAATGACATATTAAATATGATAAAGAAAAGAGAAACTGAATTTCTTGTTTCCTGAATATAAGCAATTTCTATATATGACAAGCTCACATTCATTTGAAAGAAACCAAAATTATATCAATCTTCAAATTTATATGAGTCATACTCTCTGAAGCATCATCATAGACATCCAATAGTTTTACGTACACCCACACTTATATATATATATATATATATACACATGCATGTACATTCAAGTCTTGAAGATTTATCCTATCTCAAGTATGTCTCTCAAACACTAATGCTCACACCTCTGTGATTAACCAACTAACCCACCGGACCCAGCTAAAATTTGGGTACCACAAAAGTATACAATAATGTCTGCTGCAGGAACTCATAGTGAAGAAGCTCACTGAAAAGAGAGTTAACCAAAGCTGATTAAGCATGGAGGTCAAAAGAAGAGAGATAAAGAAGGTTGCTGAACACCCCAAAACACATGTCATAAGATGAAACATGTCCACAATGAAGAGATGGTCTCACCCAGTAAATGGCAAAGAAATGATCAAGAAGATTAAACCTAGGAAGGACTCAAAGTTATTTTAAGAAATGAAGTTTATCATCAAGGGTGATCGACGCAAAGGGAAATCACCGTCTGGTGGTTACACATCCAACATGAGGACATCTAAGCCCACTCGAAAGGACACTACTGAAATAGTTCGTCTGGGGCCACAGGTAAACAGCTGTATTGTTCCACTTGATAAAAGCGTCCGTAACACGCATTAAATCCTCAACTGCCATAACTGCACATTTCTCTATTATTACTTAATGAGCATGTGATACTTGATATCTCACATCAAATGCTAGGCAATCATTCTATCCCACTAAACGAGTAAAACTTGTCCGCCTTCTAATCAACCTAAACAAAAGCAATTGAAAGCAAAAGCCTCACACGCACATCTCACTTGCATCTCAGAACTCTTGCCATTCTCTGCTTGCATTCTCTAACCTCTCTCTGCAGAATTCTCAAATGGCACCTAAGAAGCAAACCGTTGTTAAGCCAAAACTCACTCAGGAACAAGAAGCCATTCTTGAACTAAGGAAGAAGAACTTTGAAGCCAACCGACGTGAACAAGTCTCGAAGATTGGGGCTCAAAAGTTTTCTAATCTAGGTGAGAGGGAACTGGTCTCACCAAGGTATCTTGAACTGAACCGTTTCCAGTATGCAAAGGTTGCCGGACTAAATCATGTCCTATTCCAAGATTGGGAACAACTTATGAAGGTATCTGAAACACCTGTTCTTGAACTACTGGTAAAGGAGTTCTACCAGTGCGCTGTAAAGACAAATTCTCGAACCATCACGAGCAAATGTTTGAGAATAATAACAGAAATCTGCCCTGGTGATATTGCCTTAGCGCTGGACGTGGATGTGAAAGACGGAGTCCACTACTCCCCGAAGTGGGAAATCTCTGCAGTAGATGGCGATTGTATCTGGAAGGAAAACCTCAAAATACATGGAAACGCTGTCAACAACTTGGTGGAAGAATTCAAGTTTCCCCATGCCGTTCTCAGTAAAGTCGTCATTCCTAAAGAAGGTGCCAGAAATCTTGTGAACAAGATGGCACACTGGGCGCTTTACCAAATGAGCAACATGCAGAAGATCAACCTTCCCTCGCTGATCTTTCATCACATGGTGGGAACGATTGAAAGTCCCGTGACAAATCTTCACTATGGGGCCCTTATTACAAAGATTATGGGAATGAAAGGACTGGTGACAGAGGATAAACTCCAGAATGAATTTATCGCTCAGGATTACATCTATCCAACTCCCATCCGGTTTGGAGATGTTAAGCGAATGAACCTAAAGATTGACTTCTCCAGGGTTCCAATGAAAATGCTTTCCAAGTGGGAAAGGAAACAAGTGGAGGACAATGAAGAAGCTGAGCAGGAAAAAGAAATTCATCCCTCTCCTCCAAAGACAAGATCTTCAAGGATAAGGAAGCAAACTATCCCTACAGCACCGTCACCAGCTAAGAAGCGTGATGCTCCAGAAACAGAAGAGGCAACCAAGGCCTTGCCAACACCTGCACTCCCAGGGAAAAGAAGACGCCTTGTGAAGGCTGCATCCAAACAGAACGCAACTTCGTCAGGTGATGATGAAGACTCCTTGCCAATAGCCAAGTTGGTTAGGAAAGTAAGAAAAGAACCTCTGAAGGTGATTCCTGAAAGCAACCATCCCTCATCATCTCTCATGAGGTATCTTCCATATGTTCCCACGATATTTCACGAATATGTGGAAGACATCATTGATGTGGTAGATGATGGAAACTGTGGCTTTTGCTGCATTGCACAGTGGCTTGGAGTAAATGAGAATGAGTGGCCTGCCATCAGAACTGAAATGAGGGAAGAACTAAAAATCAATCACTCCTTACTTGCTGGTGTAATGGAGTCTGCAAAGGATATGGAAAGAATAAGAGCTGCATTGAACCTGCCAACAGGAGAGTTGGCCTCATCTTCTAAATGGTTCACAGTTCCTGACATGGGACTGCTTGCTGCAAGTACATTCAAGATCATCCTGGTAACTTTGAGCTTAAAGGAGTCTTGCACTTATCTGCCTCTAGCTGGTCCAGCCTTCATTCCGCCAATCATTGCAGTCATTTGCAACATTGATGATCATCATTGGGTTAGAGTGAAGCTGAGGAGTGATTCACCACTTCCTTACTGCACCCCTATGTGGGGACCCAATTGTAAGAAGAGTGCTAAAAGATGGGGAAAACATATCCATCCAAGGATATTGAAATATAGAGAGATTGTTGATCCTGAATATGTTCGACAACCTCAAAGTCTTCCAAGTCCATCTGATAATGCATCCACTTCCAACAGCAATGGGATTCCACAGAACTCACAATCCCAGCAAGAAGCTCCCTCAAGTCCAGCTCAACAATCAAATTCACCTCAAGTCAAGAACTGCTCACCGGACGACAACCTGCTCAGTACAGATAAAGAAACTGCAACATGCACAGTAAGCAAAGAAGTAGAAGTATCAGTGGTTCAGGAGGAACTTCATCCGTCTGCAACAAAGAAAGGTGTCTCGAAGGAGAACACAAAGAAGCAGACCAAGTCAAGTGCTTCAAAGAAGAGTCAGCCCAGAGAAAAGAGGCAAAAGAGTGGAGCTGAAAACCTCAGTGATCATGTCAATGATCCCGAAATATCTCTGAATGAGATATTGGCATCCCAGCAGAAGGCCTCAATACTTAAGAAAAATCTAGTTGCTAATGAGAAAAACACCACATCCACCTCATCCATAAAACCTTCCCAGAACATAGCAAGAGTCTTTCTTGCTCATGTTCCCTAAAGGACTCGTCAGACGGTATCTTCTTCTTACTTGCAGATTCCCAAGATGCTGACTATGGACAACGCTGCATATGCTCCACACTTGCTAATGAAGTCTCTGGGGTACAACTTCTGCTTGCAAGCGCGACTTTGGGCTCCTCCTGCTATAGATGGCATACGGATTGCATTCGCATCTAGGTCCAGGTATGACATATTTCATCATGAGTGGGAAGTGTGTGTTCCCAAACCAGTTCACCTAGGCACCATCCCATTTGGACTAATCCATAATGTCGAAAGCATTATGGTTCAACATGGATCATGGGTGCTTCTCCTACTTGTAGCCAAACCCCAACCTGAACCTCTGCCATCCATCAATGCACCCTCCAACAACCATCCATCATATACACCAGTCATTCCTTTACCTCAAATCATCACCATTCCACAAGACGTATTCATCACGTCCTCCGATTTAGAGGAAAATCGGCATCAATCATCCCCATCATCCTCACAAGAGAGCCTCCCAAATAAGACATCATCATCCACACAGGATGCTGAAGTCACCACAGCCCAACCTATTTCCTTTGCACTTCCAAATAGTGACCCTTCTCAAGCTGAGAAACTCCCTGAATCCAAAGTCACAAACGAGTCTTCATCAGCTGACACATCTTTTGATGCCAAAGCGGCCGTGATGGAACTACGTACTGAAATAAAAGCAGGAAATTTACATGCCTCTAAGGAGAATGAAGAAGCGCGCAAAGATGCATTCGATCATATTAATGCTGTGTCCGAAAGACTTGAGCACAAAATTGATGCAGGTCTTGAGCGCATAGAGGACCTCCTACGGAGATACATGCAGCAACGACAGCAACAACATGATTAATTTCTATCTCTTATCTCCTTATCTTGCATTCTTTTTACATATACAGTATCAGTACTTGTTGCTTACTGCCTCTTCAATACATATTCTCTTTACTCATTCATTATTGCTTGCTTGCCTCTATTGTTTTGATAATGCCAAAGGGGAAGAAGAATTAGGAATTAGGAAAACAAGCATTTAAGAGTGGAGGACTTAAAAGTGAAGATTGAGAGAATTCAAGGGCTTGAATTGGAGTGCTAACCAAGAGAGGACTAAAAGTAAAAAAGAAGAATATGAAGCAACTCTCTAAATTAAGCACATGGAAAAAAGGATTAAAGGATGAGTGGAGGATTGATGATAGTGGAGGAGAGGTTTCAGAATTGTTTAAAGGGCTGATAAGTGGGTTTTTATGGCATTCAAATCCCACTAACCATGAAGAAGGAAGGAAAACTTGGAGCTGAAACAGCAGGTCCTAGCGCTGCAGCTCTGGGAAGCCAGCGCTCAAGCGCTGGCCTTCGGTCTGGCAGTGGATTTTTAATGCTTCCAGCGCCCAAGCGTTGGGAATTCTAGCGCGGAAGCGTTGGAGGCTGGATTTTTACTATAAATAGGACCCTTTTCTTCACTTGTAAAGCACACCTTCTTATAATACAACAAGTATTCTCTCTTTCTCCCTCTTGAGCATTGTTCCTAGGACTTGTGGGAAGCCATATATTAGCTCCTATCCAGAGTAATTCAATGACTCCTTTAGCCATGCTTGGCTAATCCTTCTTTAAGTTTCTTGGGTTGTAGTAGTTTATATTTATGTTTTAGTTTGTTTTTACCTTTCTGAATATTATCTCTATTTCATGTTTTATTTCCTTGCTCTTCATTCATCTTATGCGCAAAAGATTTCTTGCTTATTGCTTATTCGAATGGAAATTGGTAAGTAGTAAGGGACCTAGGATCTAAAAAAGGTTATAAGTATACTTCACTAAGGAATTAGGAAGGATGTAACTTTATGTTGGCCTGAATTTCTTCTTCATCTTCTTCTCTAGTTAACTAAGTTGCAAGGAATTGAATTTAGTAATTAGAAAGAAAGTTCTACAATGTGTAAGGAATTAACTTGTAGATAATTAGGCTATAGCATCATGAAATTAGATTTATAATTCAGAAATTAAGTAGGAACTTGCTAGCATATTATATAGACTATCTAAACCAACCCAAGAAGCTTATTTGCTATCATCTTATTCTTTTCTATTTTATTGCTATTTCCATGTGCTACCTTAAACAAACTTCCAACAAATACATCTTTTTATTTTTCGGTTTAAGTACTAAACTTAATATTAACAAGAACACCTATCCTTTGGGTTCGAACATTTTTATTACGCGATAGTAAATTGTACACTTGCAATTTCATTATCACATATCCATCCAAGGATATTGAAATATAGAGAGATTGTTGATCCTGAATATGTTCGACAACCTCAAAGTCTTCCAAGTCCATCTGATAATGCATCCACTTCCAACAGCAATGGGATTCCACAGAACTCACAATCCCAGCAAGAAGATCCCTCAAGTCCAGCTCAACAATCAAATTCACCTCAACTCAAGAACTGCTCACCGGACGACAACCTACTCAGTACAGATAAAGAAACTGCAACATGCACAGTAAGCAAAGAAGCAGAAGTATCAGTGGTTCAGGAGGAACTTCATCCGTCTGCAACAAAGAAAGGTGTCTCGAAGGAGAACACAAAGAATCAGACCAAGTCAAGTGCTTCAAAGAAGAGTCAGCCCAGAGAAAAGAAGCAAAAGAGTGGAGCTGAAAACCTCAGTGATCATGTCAATGATCCCGAAATATCTCTGAATGAGATATTGGCATCCCAGCAGAAGGCCTCAATACTTAAGAAAAATCTGGTTGCTAATGAGAAAAACACCACATCCACCTCATCCATAAAACCTTCCCAGAACATAGCAAGAGTCTTTCTTGCTCATGTTCCCTGAAGGACTCGTCAGACGGTATCTTCTTCTTACTTGCAGATTCCCAAGATGCTGACTATGGACAACGCTGCATATGCTCCACACTTGCTAATGAAGTCTCTGGGGTACAACTTCTGCTTGCAAGCGCGACTTTGGGCTCCTCCTGCTATAGATGGCATACGGATTGCATTCGCATCTAGGTCCAGGTATGACATATTTCATCATGAGTGGGAAGTGTGTGTTCCCAAACCAGTTCACCTAGGCACCATCCCATTTGGACTAATCCATAATGTCGAAAGCATTATGGTTCAACATGGATTATGGGTGCTTCTCCTACTTGTAGCCAAACCCCAACCTGAACCTCTGCCATCCATCAATGCACCCTCCAACAACCATCCATCATATACACCAGTCATTCCTTTACCTCAAATCATCACCATTCCACAAGACGTATTCATCACGTCCTCCGATTTAGAGGAAAATCGGCATCAATCATCCCCATCATCCTCACAAGAGAGCCTCCCAAATAAGACATCATCATCCACACAGGATGCTGAAGTCACCACAGCCCAACCTATTTCCTTTGCACTTCCAAATAGTGACCCTTCTCAAGCTGAGAAACTCCCTGAATCCAAAGTCACAAACGAGTCTTCATCAGCTGACACATCTTTTGATGCCAAAGCGGCCGTGATGGAACTACGTACTGAAATAAAAGCAGGAAATTTACATGCCTCTAAGGAGAATGAAGAAGCGCGCAAAGATGCATTCGATCATATTAATGCTGTGTCCGAAAGACTTGAGCACAAAATTGATGCAGGTCTTGAGCGCATAGAGGACCTCCTACGGAGATACATGCAGCAACGACAGCAACAACATGATTAATTTCTATCTCTTATCTCCTTATCTTGCATTCTTTTTACATATACAGTATCAGTACTTGTTGCTTACTGCCTCTTCAATACATATTCTCTTTACTCATTCATTATTGCTTGCTTGCCTCTATTGTTTTGATAATGCCAAAGGGGAAGAAGAATTAGGAATTAGGAAAACAAGCATTTAAGAACTAAGAATAAATAAAGAGTAAGTAGCATGAGATTTAGGGGGAGCGAAGGTAAGTTTACTTAGGCAAACATTTGCTAGACAAACACTATTTAGGGGGAGCAAAGTTAAGTAAACTCAACAAGCCAAATTCGTCCGCCTAAAAACAAACTGTTCTTATCCAATAATACCACTTACAAAAGAGCGATCATGTTTTTCTAACATAATGCAATACTCTGAAGAAAAACTATTATCTGAAAAATAACAAAATGCTTCATGCTCAATTGCATCTTTAAATGAACCTTTTCCAAAGAAATTGTCATTATCAAAAAGGGGGAGATTGCTAGAATCAAATAATTAAATGAATCATTATATTTTGATAATTAACAATTTCTTTAATATCTAATGACGTCAAAGATGAATTCCCTAACATAGTGAAAATTATCATGTACAGGAATAACCATCTCTGAAAGGAATGAATAAACATCATTGCCTTATCAAGAGAATCAGTCCGCCAGAAGAGTTCGTCCGGTCACCTCGAAGGAAACAACATCAAGGATATACGTAGGAAAGCATTCTCGTATAAAACAGTCCGATGGCGCAAGAAAGGAAGATACTCAAGTACAAGATTGTCCGGTGATTCAAGAGAGATAAATCAACAGCTTCAAATGACCAGCATCCTCTCTCACGGTTACTTGATGGAAATCTGCACACCCAAATCAAGCCTACTTGAAGCAGCTGAATCAGTCCGCTACCAGAATCTACAAAGATCAAATGGGAAGATTGTGTTGTTTAAAGGTGAAAGAGAATAACAACCTTGAAGAAACACCTTCTGCCTCGAAGCCTCTCTAGCATCATATAAAGGAGTTGTGTATCAACTCTCTCAGATGGAGAACTTCAGTGAAAAACAAATAGAAAGAAAGGACTCAGTTTTCTAAGACAAGAATGTTCTATTCCTTAAAGAAGAACTGACTGAAGGAAATTCGTTTGCCAATGAAAGCCACTTCGTGACGGAATTTCAAGCAATCAATGGAGACTGCGTCTGCCAAACTCTATGGAAGAATCCGTCCGCCCAAGTATAAATTGTGCCAAAGGTGCAAAGATTAATGAGTGTGCCTTTCAAGGATATCAGGTCAACAGAAGCATTGAAGAAATTGTTCTCCCTCTCTTGAATAATTACTTCTTTCCTCGTCTGCACATTCATCAAAGTTCTGGAAATCACAGAAAGAAAGATGGGACATAATTAATCCAACACTTCTTGGTCCCACTACTTCTCTGCTTTTCCTCAAATCAAGCTGACATCGCGAAATCAACGGCAAGAATCTCTGAGCATCGTACACTCTCAACGGTCGAAATTCAAAAATCTGACCAAGGCACGTGATGAGTATTAGCTGTCAAGCACTGGGGAAAAATCGTCAAAACAGTCTCCACCGCTGGATCTTCACACATTATATACAGAGAAACTAGCTCAAAGCTACTCGCTCAGCATGGAGCCAGACGACATCAACCCAGACGAACTGATGATTTCAAGATCATATCTTACGCTTGCAGAGAAACCTCTGATCGTGACTTACGCCGTCTGAGAGATGCAGAACTAGCCGTTATGTGCTTCCCGGAGAGGACGAAGCATTACGGGCAGGTTTTCACTCCTGCTGAGGAGAATGAACAAAGATCTTCAACTGAAGATATATATAGAGAACCCTGCTTCCGTAGCAACTTGGCGACTAGAACTAAATTGTACACATCTCAATCTAGTTCGTCCAAAGACCAAGGCAACCTTGGTTTCAACTCAGGAAACTTCAAGCCATATCCCAACCTGAGTTGAGTTGCTTATGTGTGTGGAAACCTTATAGAGTTTAACTCTCATCATATCCCACACACATAACTTAGATTAAGAGATCAACTTGCTTATAATCTCTCTGTTCTATAAGCTTCATTTCTTCTACCCACTCTTATCAAGAAGAGAATATTGTAGAAAAGAAAAACCCTGAAAAAGGTGTTAGGAGAATTCTTGTATAATACTTGTAAGGAGAAGTCCTGATAATACTCGTAAGGAGGAGTCCTAACAATACTTGTAAGGAGAAGTCCTTCGAATACTTGATAGGAGAAGTCCTTAGAATACTTGTTGGGAGAAGTCCCTGATAATACTTGTACTATTTGTTGAAATAGTGAAAATCTTGGTGAAGCCAAGGACTTGACGTAGCCCTGTCAATTATGGGGGTGAACCAGGATAAAAACTATGTGTGCTTTACTTTCATGCTTTACTGCTTCCTCGCTGCACATTTGTTCATACTTTCATAAATAAATTATCTTGAGAACAAATAATTAACTTTCAACATCTGTTAAATATTTCACGTATTCCTTCTTATTTCATAGAATATCATGTAATGAAAATAAATGAATACTAATGGATGATTAATAAACAAATGTTTAGAAAAGAAATTTAAAAATGGGTCACACAATTCAACCCCCCGCCCTTTCTTGTGTGTTTCTTGCACCTTCAATTGGTATCAGAGCCTAACCACTCTGAAAAGCACTAACATCTTCACAGATGCAGAGTATAAAGATCTATGGAAGTATATGTTCTTCTCGAACAAACGCAACCATGATCCACATAATGGTGGAGGAAGAACATACCAAAGAAATCTATTCAAGAAAGGAGTGCACCCTTTAAAGATAGATAGTTGCAGATAAATTGAGAAAAAGCAAAGAAATCTATGCTCATCCAAGAAGGGGAAACAAACGAAGAATTCCACCCCTGCAAGCATCAAAGGAGCACCTAACAAATTCTCTGCAAGGTTGATGAACTATGTAGCCACAAGAAATATAAATGAGGTAATCCTGATCTCATAAGTATCAAACATCACTCATTTCCCTCTCTTCTTTAAGTTAATTAGAATTAATGACATATTAAATATGATAAAGAAAAGAGAAACTGAATTTCTTGTTTCCTGAATATAAGCAATTTCTATATATGACAAGCTCACATTCATTTGAAAGAAACCAAAATTATATCAATCTTCAAATTTATATGAGTCATACTCTCTGAAGCATCATCATAGACATCCAATAGTTTTACGTACACCCACACTTATATATATATATATATATATATATATATATACATATGCATGTACATTCAAGTCTTGAAGATTTATCCTATCTCAAGTATGTCTCTCAAACACTAATGCTCACACCTCTGTGAGTAACCAACTAACCCACCGGACCCAGCTAAAATTTGGGTACCACAAAAGTATACAATAATGTCTGCTGCAGGAATTCATAGTGAAGAAACTCACTGAAAAGAGAGTTAACCAAAGCTGATTAAGCATGGAGGTCAAAAGAAGAGAGATGAAGAAGGTTGCTGGACACCCCAAAACACATGTCATAAGATGAAACATGTCCACAATGAAGAGATGGTCTCACCCAGTAAATGGCAAAGAAATGATCAAGAAGATTAAACCTAGGAAGGACTCAAAGTTATTTTAAGAAATGAAGTTTATCATCAAGGGTGATCGACGCAAAGGGAAATCACCGTCTGGTGGTTACACATCCAACATGAGGACATCTAAGCCCACTCGAAAGGACACTACTGAAATAGTTCGTCTGGGGCCACAGGTAAACAGCTGTATTGTTCCACTTGATAAAAGCGTCCGTAACACGCATTAAATCCTCAACTGCCATAACTGCACATTTCTCTATTATTACTTAATGCGCATGTGATACTTGATATCTCACATCAAATGCTAGGCAATCATTCCATCCCACTAAACGAGTAAAACTTGTCCGCCTTCTAATCAACCTAAACAAAAGCAATTGAAAGCAAAAGTCTCACACGCACATCTCACTTGCATCTCAGAACTCTTGCCATTCTCTGCTTGCATTCTCTAACCTCTCTCTGCAGAATTCTCAAATGGCACCTAAGAAGCAAACCGTTGTTAAGCCAAAACTCACTCAGGAACAAGAAGCCATTCTTGAACTAAGGAAGAAGAACTTTGAAGCCAACCGACGTGAACAAGTCTCGAAGATTGGGGCTCAAAAGTTTTCTAATCTAGGTGAGAGGGAACTGGTCTCACCAAGGTATCTTGAACTGAACCGCTTCCAGTATGCAAAGGTTGCCGGACTAAATCATGTCCTATTCCAAGATTGGGAACAACTTATGAAGGTATCTGAAACACCTGTTCTTGAACTACTGGTAAAGGAGTTCTACCAGTGCGCTGTAAAGACAAATTCTCGAACCATCACGAGCAAATGTTTGAGAATAATAACAGAAATCTGCCCTGGTGATATTGCCTTAGCGCTGGACGTGGATGTGAAAGACGGAGTCCACTACTCCCCGAAGTGGGAAATCTCTGCAGTAGATGGCGATTGTATCTGGAAGGAAAACCTCAAAATACATGGAAACGCTGTCAACAACTTGGTGGAAGAATTCAAGTTTCCCCATGCCGTTCTCAGTAAAGTCGTCATTCCTAAAGAAGGTGCCAGAGATCTTGTGAACAAGATGGCACACTGGGCGCTTTACCAAATGAGCAACATGCAGAAGATCAACCTTCCCTCGCTGATCTTTCATCACATGGTGGGAACGATTGAAAGTCCCGAGACAAATCTTCACTATGGGGCCCTTATTACAAAGATTATGGGAATGAAAGGACTGGTGACAGAGGATAAACTCCAGAATGAATTTATCGCTCAGGATTACATCTATCCAACTCCCATCCGGTTTGGAGATGTTAAGCGAATGAACCTAAAGATTGACTTCTCCAGGGTTCCAATGAAAATGCTTTCCAATTGGGAAAGGAAACAAGTGGAGGACAATGAAGAAGCTGAGCAGGAAAAAGAAATTCATCCCTCTCCTCCAAAGACAAGATCTTCAAGGATAAGGAAGCAAACTATCCCTACAGCACCGTCACCAGCTAAGAAGCGTGATGCTCCAGAAACAGAAGAGGCAACCAAGGCCTTGCCAACACCTGCACTCCCAGGGAAAAGAAGACGCCTTGTGAAGGCTGCATCCAAACAGAACGCAACTTCGTCAGGTGATGATGAAGACTCCTTGCCAATAGCCAAGTTGGTTAGGAAAGTAAGAAAAGAACCTCTGAAGGTGATTCCTGAAAGCAACCATCCCTCATCATCTCTCATGAGGTATCTTCCATATGTTCCCACGATATTTCACGAATATGTGGAAGACATCATTGATGTGGTAGATGATGGAAACTGTGGCTTTCGCTGCATTGCACAGTGGCTTGGAGTAAACGAGAATGAGTGGCCTGCCATCAGAACTGAAATGAGGGAAGAACTCAAAATCAATCACTCCTTACTTGCTGGTGTAATGGAGTCTGCAAAGGATATGGAAAGAATAAGAGCTGCATTGAACCTGCCAACAGGAGAGTTGGCCTCATCTTCTAAATGGTTCACAGTTCCTGACATGGGACTGCTTGCTGCAAGTACATTCAAGATCATCCTGGTAACTTTGAGCTTAAAGGAGTCTTGCACTTATCTGCCTCTAGCTGGTCCAGCCTTCATTCCGCCAATCATTGCAGTCATTTGCAACATTGATGATCATCATTGGGTTAGAGTGAAGCTGAGGAGTGATTCACCACTTCCTCACTGCACCCCTATGTGGGGACCCAATTGTAAGAAGAGTGCTAAAAGATGGGGAAAACATATCCATCCAAGGATATTGAAATATAGAGAGATTGTTGATCCTGAATATGTTCGACAACCTCAAAGTCTTCCAAGTCCATCTGATAATGCATCCACTTCCAACAGCAATGGGATTCCACAGAACTCACAATCCCAACAAGAAGCTCCCTCAAGTCCAGCTCAACAATCAAATTCACTTCAAGTCAAGAACTGCTCACCGGACGACAACCTGCTCAGTACAGATAAAGAAACTGCAACATGCACAGTAAGCAAAGAAGCAGAAGTATCAGTGGTTCAGGAGGAACTTCATCCGTCTGCAACAAAGAAAGGTGTCTCGAAGGAGAACACAAAGAAGCAGACCAAGTCAAGTGCTTCAAAGAAGAGTCAGCCCAGAGAAAAGAGGCAAAAGAGTGGAGCTGAAAACCTCAGTGATCATGTCAATGATCCCGAAATATCTCTGAATGAGATATTGGCATCCCAGCAGAAGGCCTCAATACTTAAGAAAAATCTGGTTGCTAATGAGAAAAACACCACATCCACCTCATCCATAAAACCTTCCCAGAACATAGCAAGAGTCTTTCTTGCTCATGTTCCCTAAAGGACTCGTCAGACGGTATCTTCTTCTTACTTGCAGATTCCCAAGATGCTGACTATGGACAACGCTGCATATGCTCCACACTTGCTAATGAAGTCTCTGGGGTACAACTTCTGCTTGCAAGCGCGACTTTGGGCTCCTCCTGCTATAGATGGCATACGGATTGCATTCGCATCTAGGTCCAGGTATGACATATTTCATCATGAGTGGGAAGTGTGTGTTCCCAAACCAGTTCACCTAGGCACCATCCCATTTGGACTAATCCATAATGTCGAAAGCATTATGGTTCAACATGGATCATGGGTGCTTCTCCTACTTGTAGCCAAACCCCAACCTGAACCTCTGCCATCCATCAATGCACCCTCCAACAACCATCCATCATATACACCAGTCATTCCTTTACCTCAAATCATCACCATTCCACAAGACGTATTCATCACGTCCTCCGATTTAGAGGAAAATCGGCATCAATCATCCCCATCATCCTCACAAGAGAGCCTCCCAAATAAGACATCATCATCCACACAGGATGCTGAAGTCACCACAGCCCAACCTATTTCCTTTGCACTTCCAAATAGTGACCCTTCTCAATCTGAGAAACTCCCTGAATCCAAAGTCGCAAACGAGTCTTCATCAGCTGACACATCTTTTGATGCCAAAGCGGCCATGATGGAACTACGTACTGAAATAAAAGCAGGAAATTTACATGCCTCTAAGGAGAATGAAGAAGCGCGCAAAGATGCATTCGATCATATTAATGCTGTGTCCGAAAGACTTGAGCACAAAATTGATGCAGGTCTTGAGCGCATAGAGGACCTCCTACGGAGATACATGCAGCAACGACAGCAACAACATGATTAATTTCTATCTCTTATCTCCTTATCTTGCATTCTTTTTACATATACAGTATCAGTACTTGTTGCTTACTGCCTCTTCAATACATATTCTCTTTACTCATTCATTATTGCTTGCTTGCCTCTATTGTTTTGATAATGCCAAAGGGGAAGAAGAATTAGGAATTAGGAAAACAAGCATTTAAGAACTAAGAATAAATAAAGAGTAAGTAGCATCAGATTTAGGGGGAGCGAAGGTAAGTTTACTTAGGCAAACATTTGCTAGACAAACACTATTTAGGGGGAGCAAAGTTAAGTAAACTCAACAAGCCAAATTCGTCCGCCTAAAAACAAACTGTTCTTATCCAATAATACCACTTACAAAAGAGCGATCATGTTTTTCTAACATAATGCAATACTCTGAAGAAAAACTATTATCTGAAAAATAACAAAATGCTTCATGCTCAATTGCATCTTTAAATGAACCTTTTCCAAAGAAATTGTCATTATCAAAAAGGGGGAGATTGCTAGAATCAAATAATTAAATGAATCATTATATTTTGATAATTAACAATTTCTTTAATATCTAATGACGTCAAAGATGAATTCCCTAACATAGTGAAAATTATCATGTACAGGAATAACCATCTCTGAAAGGAATGAATAAACATCATTGCCTTATCAAGAGAATCAGTCCGCCAGAAGAGTTCGTCCGGTCACCTCGAAGGAAACAACATCAAGGATATACGTAGGAAAGCATTCTCGTATAAAACAGTCCGATGGCGCAAGAAAGGAAGATACTCAAGTACAAGATTGTCCGGTGATTCAAGAGAGATAAATCAACAGCTTCAAATGACCAGCATCCTCTCTCACGGTTACTTGATGGAAATCTGCACACCCAAATCAAGCCTACTTGAAGCAGTTGAATCAGTCCGCTACCCGAATCTACAAAGATCAAATGGGAAGATTGTGTTGTTTAAAGGTGAAAGAGAATAACAACCTTGAAGAAACACCTTCTGCCTCGAAGCCTTTCTAGCATCATATAAAGGAGTTGTGTATCAACTCTCTCAGATGGAGAACTTCAGTGAAAAACAAATAGAAAGAAAGGACTCAGTTTTCTAAGACAAGAATGTTCTATTCCTTAAAGAAGAACTGACTGAAGGAAATTCGTTTGCCAATGAAAGCCACTTCGTGACGGAATTTCAAGCAATCAATGGAGACTGCGTCTGCCAAACTCTATGGAAGAATCCGTCCGCCCAAGTATAAATTGTGCCAAAGGTGCAAAGATTAATGAGTGTGCCTTTCAAGGATATCAGGTCAACAGAAGCATTGAAGAAATTGTTCTCCCTCTCTTGAATAATTACTTCTTTCCTCATCCGCACATTCATCAAAGTTCTGGCAATCACAGAAAGAAAGATGGGACATAATTAATCCAACACTTCTTGGTCCCACTACTTCTCTGCTTTTCCTCAAATCAAGCTGACATCGCGAAATCAACGGCAAGAATCTCTGAGCATCGTACACTCTCAACGGTCGAAATTCAAAAATCTGACCAAGGCACGTGATGAGTATTAGCTGTCAAGCACTGGGGCAAAATGGTCAAAGCAGTCTCCACCGCTGGATCTTCACACATTATATACAGAGAAACTAGCTCAAAGTTACTCGCTCAGCATGGAGCCAGACGACATCAACCCAGACGAACTGATGATTTCAAGATCATATCTTACGCTTGCAGAGAAACCTCTGATCGTGACTTACGCCTGCTGAGAGATGCAGAACTAGCCGTTATGTGCTTCCCGGAGAGGACGAAGCACTACGGGAAGGTTTTCACTCCTGCTGAGGAGAATGAACAAAGATCTTCAACTGAAGATATATATAGAGAATGTTAGTGCAGATAGCAACCTGAGAGGGGGGGGTGAATCAGAGTTGCCCTGATTTTCGCCTTATTGAAAATGTTAATTTCAAGATAATGATGATCACGAAACGATTATTGTGATTGCAGCGGAATTAAAGGTTTCTTGAAAGTAAAGATGAAGGGTAGAAGAATTCACACACAGAGTTTTATCCTGGTTCACCTTCTATCCACCGAAGGCTACGTCCTGTCCCTCAAGAAAACCCCTTGAGGATTTTTCCACTATTGATAAAAATCTCTTACAAGTTCCTAACCCAAGGACCCTAAGAATTTCTACCAATATCCTGTGAAAGCAAACCGCTTTCAACAGCCCCTGAAAAGGTTTGGGACACAATGGTTCATGAAAAGATGTAACTTTTCTTTCTGGTAATCGATTACATCACTTAGTGTAATCGATTACACTAATAGCCGTTTCAGTTTGAATTTCAAATTCAAACATGTAATCGATGACAAGCAATGGGTAATCGATTACTTGCCTAGGTGTAATCGATTACCAGAAGGCTGAAATCGATTACACTGAAGTCCAACTTCCAGAAACTTGATCCTTTGAGATCGGCTTAAGGTTTTCTACTTCTTTTAAATTATGAAAACACTTAGCTTGATAAGTTTAGGTTTTTTAAGAGCCTTTATGCTTTAATAGACCTTTAGAAGCATAACTCACCTCAACTAAGACTTCTAGACTATTGATGAACTTTATAGCACTGTTTCTTTGAAGTCTTCTTTTCTTCTTTTTGTTGATGAGTTTGTCATCATCAAAACCATAGCCAGGGTCAGGAGCAAGACCTTCTTCACAATCTCCCCCTTTTTGATGATGGCAAACGCATTCTTGATACTTGAAGATCATTTATGCATTTCTGTTGAAGAACTCCCCCTGTTTGATGTAATCTAGTATTTCTCCCCCTTTCTAATGTACTTGTTGAAATCCTTCATATGATCTTTAAGAGCATAGAACCTTTCTCCCCCTTTTAACTTCATCAAAAAGAAGAAAAGGCCAAAAAATACAGGCATACTACCATACAAGTATAGAAGTCGAAATAAAGCATAGGGGTATGGGGGTAAAGATGTAAAAGCATGATAAACAGCAAGCATTTTATATAAATGAAAAGAACATACATATGGTGATGACATAGATAACAAACTTAAATAAGAGAAAATTACAAGAGAAATCATGAAAGACTCCTGGCATACTAAGTATCAATAGAGGAGTCATCATCAGCGATGGTCTTCGGAAGTAGACAATCGCGACCGGCATCATGAATATGGCGAGGAAGAAGAAATATGCCAAAGTCATTAGTGATCCGGAGAGAGGGAAGAATGGAGGTATCCACACGCTTAAGATGAGAGGACCGCTCATCGTAAAGCTTTGCGATTGGTACGCCGGAGTAGATAAGGATGCGGGAGATGACCGAAGCATAAGGGAAGGTCTCAGCATTGTCACGATATCGCAGCATGTGATTCATGACCAAGAACGCCCAATTAATTTTATGACAATGAAGAATGCCATACAAAATTTGTAACTCTAATTCGCTAATGTGAGCGAGAAGAGTTTCTTCAGGCAGAATCACTTGATTGATGAAGTAGTGGAGCAGATGATTATTTGTTGTGAGGACGTCAGTATTATAGGGGCAAGAAGTCGTATGAGGCGGATGGATCCTTTGAAGGTCAACTGGCTCAAATCTACAAAGTGATTGATAAAAGGAGTCATGGTTGTAGTCAGACCAGGGGCAGGGCAGGTTGGGACCTAAGAAGGCACCAGTTGAGGGGAGTCCAAGACAACGAACAAAGGTGGAAAGGGAATGACGAATAAGGATTCCCTTAACAGAGCTTTGAAAACCATCTCGCAGAGTCTCTAGATTGCAATAGAAGACTTTTACTAGTTCTGGGTAGAAGGGATTACTTATAGAGATAAACTCCTCAAGGTCTTGATATCTGAGATATGCTGGAAAGTTGTGACCATCTTCAACAAATGAGTCCAGATCACCGTACATAGGCTTACGGATAAGTTGATTTATGAACCGTGAGACAAACCGAGTTCTTTGGTTTGTGGATGTAAGAAGTCTTGTGAGGTTCATTGGACGAGTAGAACGAGAATGATAGGAATCCATGATTGTTTTTAGGAAGATAGTGTTGAGAAGGATCAGCAGGACTTTAGAGAAGACTTGAAGACAGAGTTTAGAGTGATAGAAATGGAATTGGAAGGAAATTGGAATCATCATCTAATGTTGTGTTTAAATAGCTCGAGCATGGAATCGATTACAGCAGTTGGGGTAATCGATTACAAGGCAGTTAATCTGAATTTGAATTTCAAGTGAAGGAGGGAATTTTGAAATTCTGGCAGTTTTTCGAGCAGGTAATCGATTACAGCAGTTATGGTAATCGATTACTTTAAAGATTTGAACAGACACGAGGACTAAGAGCAAGGATAATCGATTACAGGACCAATGGTAATCGATTACGATGACATTTTTATAAGTTCTAGGCTCTAGAATCCTATGTAACACATTCTTAAATAAATATTTAAGCACATAATCAATCTAAATGCATATGAACATATAACATCACAAAGATTATGCAAGTATCATGTTACTTTAAATGTCATGCTCATCTAATATTCCTAATTCTCTTCTAATCTTAAAGAATGAATCTTTAGGAAGAAGCTTAGTAAAGATATCTGCTAATTGATTATGAGTATCCACAAATGAAATCTCAATGTCTTTCCTCATAACATGATCTTGAAGAAAATGATGTCTTATATCAATATGCTTAGTTCAAGAATGCATGATAGGATTTTTAGTGAGATTAATGGAACTTGTGTTGTCACATTTGATTGGAATGCAGCCCAGCTCTAAGCCATAATCTTTGAGTTGTTGTTTGAGCCATAGAGTTTGTGCACAACAACTTCCTGCAGCAATGTATTCTGCTTCAGCAGTACTTAGAGCAACACATGCTTGTTTCTTACAAGACCAAGAAACAAGGGCATTTCCTAAAAAGTGACAAGTACCACTTGTACTTTTTCTTTCAGTTTTACAACCAGCATAATCAGAATCAGAATATCCAATCAAATCACAAACACTCCCTTTGGGATACCACAAACCAACATTTGTAGTTCCTCTCAAATATTTGAAAATCCGTTTGACGGAACTCAAATGTGATTCCCTAGGAGATGCTTGATATCTAGCACATAGACACACACTAAACATAAGATCAGGTCTACTTGCAGTTAAGTATAGAAGAGATCCAATCATACCTCTATATTTGGTAATGTCTACTTGAACACCGGATTCATCTTGATCTAGATATGTGTTAGACCCCATTGGTGTGGCTATGGCTTTGCAATCATCCAAATCATATTTCTTTAATAATTCCTTACAAAACTTTGATTGATTGATGAATATTCCATCACGTGATTGCTTGATTTGCAATCCAAGAAAGAAATTTAATTGTACCATCATAGACATCTCAAATTCTTCTTGCATCATGTTAGAGAAATCCTTACAAAGAGATTCATTAGTTGCACCAAAGATAATATCATCAACATAAATTTGAACTAATAAAGTATTACCTTTTGTTCTTTTGATAAACAAGGTTGTGTCAGCCTTACCCTTTTGGAATGCTTTCTCACACAAGAATGTGCTTAATCTATCATACCATGCACGAGGGGCTTGCTTTGTAAATTCAGTATCGTCCTTGGACTCAACTGAGGTTTTGATGAAGACAAACACATCACAAAAAGAAGAAAGACTTCAGAAGAGAAATGGAAGACTTCAAGAAAGAAAGGAACAAAAAGAAGAAAGACTTCAAGAAGACTTCAAGAAGACTTAAGAGAAGAAAGACTTCAAGAACTAGGCTCAGAACGTCAAGATCAAAACATGAAGGTTCTAGTTTTAAGTAAGTCTTGTCAACTTAGTGTGCTATGCTTTATTAAGGTTTAATTACATTTGAAGGCTCATTAAAGATCAACTAATTGAGTATAATATGTTCTCAAAAGTAAGACTTGGTAGGAACCCTCAATTAGGGTTTAAGATGGTTAAAACTGATTTTTGGACTATCTGTAATCGATTACAGATTGTGTGTAATCGATTACAAAGTTTGAATTTTGAATTCAAACTGCAACGGCTAGTGTAATCGATTACACCAACTGCTGTAATCGATTACCAGCACGACAAAAGTGCTTTTTAATGAACCAATGTGTCTCACAACGTTTGGGAAGCATTGAAATGGTTCATAGGCAACCTCTAGTGCATAATACATGTTGTTTCACGAACCAACATGTCCCAAGTCATTTGGGAAACATTGCAATGGTTCATTAACAACCTTTAGTGCATTGGATGTGTTGTTTCATGAACCAATGCATCCCAAGTATTTTGAGAAGCATTGCAATGGTTCATGAACAATCACTAGTGCCTATAAATAGTCCATGAATACTCAGAAACAAGTATGACATTGTGCCACAACTTTCACATTCATTAGAGTCATCATTCTGAGTTCTTGTTCTCTAAATATCAAAGAACACTTATGTTGTTCAACCTTTGAGAACTCAGAATTATTAAGAAGCCTTCATTGTAATTGCCTGGAGCATACAAACTAAGATCAATCCATCTTGTCTAAAGGATTGAATCAGCCATTGTAAAGGCATCTTCTTCTTCATCTCTCGAATCAAGTTGATTCATTCACCGTGGTTTTCGGTGGTTGTAAAAAGGCCCTTTGAATCGGGTTTGATTCAAAGTCCACCGTGGTGATACGGTGTCATCAGAAAGTGGTTTGCTTTCTGGGGTTTGATGGGTTCTCTTAGGGTCCTTGGCACAAGCATTCGTTAAGAAGACTTGATCAATCAGAAGTGGGTTGCTTCAGGAAGATTGATAAGATATCTTAGGGTCCTTGGTGCAAGCATTCGTTAAGAGCACTCGATCATTGTAAATCTTCACTGTGGGATTCAGTGGAGTGGTTTTTCAGAAAGTGGTTTGCTTTCTGGTATAGTGGAAAATCTCTGTGTGATCAGAGGACTGGACGTAGCCTTCTAGGTTTGAAGGTGAACCAGGATAAAATCCCTGTGTGTTCTTCTTATCCTTCATCTTTACTTTCAAGCAACGCTTAATTCCGCTGCAATCACAACGATCAATTCGTGATCATCATAAACTTGAAAGTAACAATTTCAATAAGGCGAAAATTGGGGCAACACTGATTCACCCCCCCCCCCCTCTCAGGTTGCTATCTGTTCTAACATGCTTAAGACCATAAAGTGCCTTCTTTAATCTGAAGACATGTGAAGGGAACTTTGGATTTTCAAATCCTGGAGGTTGCTTCACATAGACTTCTTCTTGAATGTATCCGTTCAGGAAAGCACTTTTGACGTCCATTTGATATAATGGAAAATTTAGAGAGCAAGCATACGCCAATAGAAGTCTTATGGCTTCCAACCTTGCTACTGGTGCATAAGTTTCATCAAAATCTATGCCTTCTTCTTGATTATAGCCTTGAGCAACTAACCTTGCTTTGTTCCTAACTATGATACCATTTTCATCTAACTTATTCCTAAATACCCACTTGGTTCCAATAACATGCTTATCACTAGGCTTTGGAACAAGTTCCCAAACTTGATTCCTTTCAAACTGGTTTAGTTCTTCCTGCATTGCTACAATCCAATACTCATCCTCCAGAGCATCATTTACTTTTGAGGGTTCTATTTGAGAGACAAAGGCCATATTCGAAACTGAATCATTTAAGCGTAGCCTTGTAGAAACGCCTCTAGAAATATCACCAATGATATTATCAACTGGATGATCCCTATGGATTCTCCATTCTTTTGGAAGTTGATAAGTATCATCATCAATGTGCTCTTCTTGTATTGGATTTTGATCTCTTTCCTTTTGAGAGTCTTCAGTGATAATGATATCTTCTTTTTCATTATCTGGAAGATTGACTTTATCTTCTATTGAAGATTTAGATTCATCAAAAGAAACATGTATGGATTCTTCCACAGATAGAGTTTTCTTGTTAAAGACTCTATATGCTTTGCTTGTTAGAGAATAACCAAGGAATATACCTTCATCAGATTTTTCATCAAATTTACCAAGGTTTTCCTTTCCATTATTCAAAACAAAGCATTTGGATCCAAAAGCATGTAGATGAGAGATATTCGGTTTCCTTCCTTTGTAGAGTTCATAGAGGGTTTTCTTCAGAATAGGTCTAATAAGAACTCTATTGGAAACATAGCAAGCAGTACTTACAGCATCAGCCCAGAAATATTTAGGAAGGCTTGATTCACTTAGCATGGTTCTTGCTAATTCTTCAAGTAATATGTTCTTCCTTTCCAAAAGGTTTGGGACACAATGGTTCATGAAAAGATGTAACTTTTCGTTCTGGTAATCGATTACATCACTTAGTGTAATCGACTACACTAATAGCCGTTTCAGTTTGAATTTCAAATTCAAACATGTAATCGATTACAAGCAATGGGTAATCGATTACTTGCCTAGGTGTAGTCGATTACCAGAAGGCTGAAATCGATTACACTGAAGTCCAACTTCCAGAAACTTGATCCTTTGAGATCGGCTTAAGGTTTTCTACTTCTTTTAAATTATGAAAACACTTAGCTTGATAAGTTTAGGTGTTTTAAGAGCCTTTATGCTTTAATAGACCTTTAGAAGCATAACTCACCTAAACTAAGACTTCTAGACTATTGATGAACTTTATAGCACTGTTTCTTCGAAGTCTTCTTTTCTTCTTTTTGTTGATGAGTTTGTCATCATCAAAACCACAGCCAGGGTCAGGAGCAAGACCTTCTTCACAGAGAACCCTGCTTCCGTAGCAACTTGGCGACTAGAACTAAATTGTACACATCTCAATCTAGTTCGTCCAATGAACAAGGAAACCTTGGTTTCAACTCAGGAAACTTCAAGCCATATCCCAACCTGAGTTGAGTTGCTTATGTGTGTGGAAACCTTATAGAGTTTAACTCTCATCATATCCAACACACATAACTTAGAACAAGAGATCAACTTGCTTATGATCTCTCTGTTCTATAAGCTTCATTTCTTCTACCCACTCTTATCAAGAAAAGAATATTGTAGAAAAGAAAAACCCTGATAAAGGTGTCAGGAGAAGTCCTGTATAATACTTGTAAGGAGAAGTCCTGATAATACTTGTAAGGAGGAGTCCTAACAATACTTTTAAGGAGAAGTCCTTCGAATACTTGATAGGAGAAGTCCTTAGAATACTTGTTGGGAGAAGTCCTTAGAATACTTGTTGGGAGAAGTCCCTGATAATTCTTGTACTATTTGTTGAAATAGTGAAAATCTTGGTGAAGCCAAGGACTGGACGTAGCCCTATCGATTATGGGGGTGAACCAGGATAAAAACTATGTGTGCTTTACTTTCATGCTTTACTGCTTCCTCGCTGCACATTTGTTCATACTTTCATAAATAAATTATCTTGAGAACAAATAATTAACTTTCAACATCTGTTAAATATTTCACGTATTCCTTCTTATTTCATAGAATATCTTGTAATGAAAATAAATGAATACTAATGGATGATTAATAAACAAATGTTTAGAAAAGAAATTTAAAAATGGGTCACACAATTCAAACCCCCCCCCCCTTTCTTGTGTGTTTCTTGCACCTTCATACTTGAGGTAGGATAGTTCTTCAAGGCTTGAATATACATGCATATATATATATATATATATATATATATATATATATATATATATATATATCAGTGTGTATGTACGTAAAGCTATTAGATGTCTATGATGGTGTTTCAAAGAATATGGCTCATGTAAGTTTGAAAATCGATATAAATTTTGTTTCTTTCAAATGGATGTGAATTTGACATAATATAGAGATTTCTTATATTCAGGGAACAAAAGATTCAGTTTCTCCTTTCTTTAACATATTTAATATGTCATTAATTCTAATTAACTTAGAGCAAAAAAAGAAATGAGTAAAGTTTGATACTTATGAGATCAGGGTTACCTCATTTATATTTCTTGTAGCTACATGGTTCATCAACCTTTTTGCAAATAATTTGTTAAGTGCTCCTTTTGATGCTTGCGAGAATAGGATTCTTCATTTGTTTCCTCTTCTTGGATGAGCACAGATTTCTTTGCGTTTTCTCAATCTTTAGTAGGTACACTCCTTTCTTGGATTAGTTTCTTTGATATGTTCTTCCTGCACTGTTATGTGGATCATGGTTGCGTTTGTTCGAGGAGAACATATACTTCCATAGATCTTTGTACTCTGCAGTTGTGAAGATGTTAGTGCTTTTCAGAGTGGTTAGGCTCTGATACCAATTGAAGGTGCAAGAAACACACAAGAAAGGGGGGATTTGAATTGTGTGACCCATTTTTAATTTCGTTTCTAAAGATTTGTATGTTAATCATCTATTAGTGTTCATTTATCTTTATCATGAGATATTCTTGGAAATATGTAAGAATGCATGAAGTTCATTTAGTGGATTCTGAAAGTTGATTACTTGTTTTCAAAATAATTTATTAGTTATGGAAACATGAATAAGTGTGCAGCGGAAAAGCAATATAACAAGAAAATAAAACACACATGGGTTTTATCCTGGTTCACCCCCATAATCGACAGGGCTACGTCCAGTCCTTGGCTTCACCAAGATTTTCACTATTTTAACAAATAGTACAAGTATTATCAGGGACTTCTCCCAACAAGTATTCTAAGGACTTCTCCTATCAAGTATTAGAAGGACTTCTCCTTACAAGTATTGTTAGGACTCCTCCTTACAAGTATTATCAGGACTTCTCCTTACAAGTATTATACAGGACTTCTCCTGACACCTATTTCAGGATTTTTCTTTTCTACAAAATTCTCTTCTGATAAGAGTGGGTAGAAGAAATGAAGCTTATAAAACAGAGAGATCATAAGCAAGTTGATCTCTGTTTTAAGTTATGTGTGTGGGATATGATGAGAGTTAAACTCTGTAAGTTTTCCACACACATAAGCAACTCAACTCAGGTTGTGATATGACTTGAAGTTTCCTGAGTTGAAACCAAGATTGCCTTGGTCTTTTGGACGAACTAGATTGAGATGTGTATAATTTAGTTCTAATCGCCAAGTTGCTACGGAAGCAGGGTTCTCTATATATATCTTCAGTTGAAATCCTCAGAGGAGGAGAGAAAACCTGTCCGAAGTGCTTCGTCCTCTCCAGGAAGCACATAACGGCTAGTTCTGCATCTCTCAGCAGGCGTAACTCACGATCTGAGGTTTCTCTGCAAGCGTAAGATATGATCTGAGAATCATCAATTCGTCTGGGTTGATGTCGTCTGGCTCCATGCTAAGCAAGTGATCTTGAGCTAGTTTCTCTGTATATAAGGTGAAGATCCAGCGGTGGAGATGTTTTGACCATTTTGCCCCAGTGCTTGACAACTAACACTCATCACGTTTTTTGGTCAGATATTTTGAATTTCGACCGTTGAGAGTGTGCGATGCTCAGAGATTCTTGCCGTTGATTCCGCGATGTCAGCTTGATTTGAGGAAAAGCAGAAAAGCAGTGGGACCAGGAAGTATTTAATTAATTGTGTCCCTTCTTTCTTTCTGTGATTTCCAGTACCTCAATAGATGTGCAGTCGAGGTAGATGTCTTTGATCCAAGACGCAATTACTTAGGAGGTAGATGTCAGTACCTCAATTAATGCTCCTGGTAACCTGATTTCTTCGAGAAGCACATTTCTTGATCTTTGTACCTTTGGCGTAGTTGATACTTGAACGGACGGATTCTTCCTTATAGATTAGCAGACGTAGTCTCCATTCAACTCTTGAAGTTCCGCTGCAAAGTAGTTCGCATTGGAGGACGAACTTTCCTTTATTCAGTCTTTCTTAACTATTGGGATCTTCTTATCTTGTAGATGACTGAATCTCTTCTTTTGGCTTTATTGAAGTTTTTCCATCTGATGGAGTTGATCCACAACTTCTTCTTGTGATGCTAGAGAAACTTCGAGGCAGAAGGTTTTTCTTCATAAGTTTTCATACTCTTTCACCTTTGAGCGACGCAGTCTTCCAATTTAATCTTTGTAGATTTAGGTAGCGGACTGATTCAGCTGCTTCAAGTAGACTTTGACTTGAGTGTGCAGATTTCGATCAAGTGACCATGAGAGAAGATGTTGGTCATTTGAGGCTGTTGATTTATCTCTCTTGAGTCACCGGACTATCTTGTACTTGAATGTCTTCCTTTCTTGAGCCACCGGACTGTCTCATACGAGAATGCTTTCCTTCGTATATCTTTGACATTGTTTCCTTCGAGGTGACCGGACGAACTCTTCTGATGGACTGGTTCTCTTGATGAGGCTATGATGTTTATTCATTCCTTTCAGAGATAGTTATTCCTGTACATGATAATTTTCACTATGTTAGGAACTTCATCTTTGACGTCATTAATTCTTAAAGAAATTGTTAATTATCAAAACATAATAATTCATTTGATTCTAACACATAACACAACCACCCCCAAGAGACAGTGCTGCTGCTTAAGTAAATTCATGAGCCAAATCGAGAACGAGACATGGGAATCGAGAGGTGGTAATATCAAGACAAAATGACGCCAGAGCAAACATGAGCGGGGGCACTCGCGAAAGAGATGCGACAAGCTCTCTGAAGCTGCACCACAACGCAAGCAAGAAGCTGAATTGCTGAGATAATTCCAATACCTCTTCCCATTAGTGGGAAGCCCCTCTGTCTTAAGAAGCCATAGAAAAAATTTAATTTTCTCAAGAACCTTACAGCGCCAAACATGCTTCCACGACCCCGAATCAATTACGTTGAAGTCGCCCAATGTTTCTTATGAGGACACATTGTACCTACCATCATTTGTAGCTGCCCGGTGAATAACGTCGTGCCCCGCCGAATGGGTAAGCACTCTAACAGCACTGATCTCCTCCTTCACATCCAAAGGTAACACTGTATAAAACTGTGATCACTGGATTTCATATGATGTTTTTAGGGCCTTTTTACTTTAGGTTTTAGTATTTTTATTGAGTCTCATTTAGTTTTTTATTCATTTTATTAGGATTTTCTTCACTTTTGCATTTTCATGTAGGAAATCGTAATTTTGTGTTTTTAGCTATTTTTAGTTTATTTTTAGATGTTTTTGTTAGGTTTTTAGTCTTTTTGGGAAACTGGTTAAATTAGGCATATTTCTGGGGACCAAACAACAAATATCAGAAGTTGGGGGACTGAAATCGAAGGTTGAAGATGAAGCATTTCTCTTGTTTAACACATGGGGAATTAGTCATGAGTGGAGAATTGATGGAGGAAGAGAAGTTTCAGTTGTTATAAAACACCCATGAGAGCCACAATGAATCCCCTTAATTACATTGAAGAAAGGAATCAAGAGAGAAGGTTAAGAACAAGAAAATGAGGAGTCTGCCGTGCTCCCAACGCTTGAGCGTTGGCACCCCAAGGCTCATGCGTTGGCATTCTGTCTGAAACTGGTGAATTAATGCTGTCTCCAACACATAAGCGTTGGAACCCAGCGCTTGAGCGTTGGCTTGCTGTCAGTTTCGCTATAAATTCGACTTTTAGCTTTTCTTTTGTATCAAGCCCTTGAACCTAAGTTCCTTCCTTTGTAGCCTTTTTATTGAAGCTTGTAAGAGGCCTTTGGAGCCCTTGTTTCAGGTTTTGTTCTTTTTTATTTTAATTATGTTTCCCTTAGCCATGTTTGGCTAAGTTCTTTTGCATTTGGGTAGTATGTGAATCTTTTCCAAGTTTTGCTCTATGTGAATAAAGTTGTCTTTTCTTGAATCTTTTCCCCATGCTTATTTTGCTTGAAGTCGAGGCAAGTACTTTGCTTATTTCTGCACAATGGTAATTGGTGGAATTAAGGGAAATGGGATTAGATTAATCGGTTAATCCGCCACTTAGGTATAAGGGTGGGAATCAATTGTGATGGCAAGAACTAAAGAATGCTAATGCTTCAATTGGGTTAACTAAACACTAAGGTATTAGGTTTGGTAATTGAAATTGAAAGTCTATTTGATTAAGGTATTAACAAATAGAAATTCTAGGCTGAATCACCATGAAATCGATTTCTAAATTCATATAGTTATTTGTTTGTGGAAAGCATAATTTGGTTAAGTGAAGCTATTACCCAAGTGCTATTTTTATCAGAATTTCTTTTTTTCTTATTTTATATCTTTTCCCAAAATCAAAACAAATATTTCTTCTCACTTTCTCAAACTCTAAAGAACCGATTTTAAATCAACCAATCCCTGTGGAGATGATAATCTTTTATATTACTTCGATTACCTCCGTACACTTGCGGATTTGGTCTATCAAGTTTTTGGCGCCGTTGCCGGGGATTGGATTTTTTATTTTTAATTGGTTGTTTAGAGTTTCTTTTATTTTTAATTTTTGTTGAGACCTGGTATTGCTAATTCTGTTTGTTGAGTTTTTTCTCTCTAGGAATATCAATGACTGAAACATTCGAGCAAAGGTTGGCAAAAATCTGGTTAGAAGTTGAAAAGGAATATGAAAAGAAGAAGCAGGATGCCTTCACTCTAATTGACAAGTTTTATTCTGAATTAGATTGCTAGCGTCATGTTGGATTTTTGCCAAGTTCTGAGCAAGAATGTAAAGCTAGGGAGATTCTTCGAGAAAGGATACGAAGCATTCTGAGGAGGCAGCCCAAGGATGAACAACAACTACCCGTTCATGAAAGTGAACTCGTGGTTCAAAGAAAGGAGGTGAAAGAAACCTCCATTGTAGAATTTGTCTTTGAAGACAAATTGGAGGTGGAGGAAGAAGAACCTCAAGGAACCTATGTCATAGATTTAGAAGAGCAAGGCAAACAACAAGGAAGGGAAAATTTATTTATGCCTTCCATTTTTAATTTGAATATTGTTGCCTTGTTGGCTGAAAATTCATTGGGCACCATGATGTATTTGTGCCAAAATTTGCATGATTTGCGGGGTCTAATGAATTTTGTAATAGACCCCGGTTGAGAATTGATTAGTGAAAAGTCTACCAAAGACTATAACATTGGGCTTCTTGGGAGACAACCCAAGTGCATATTTTATTTTATTTTGTTTTGCTGAATAAATTGTTTCAGGCACCCCAACGCTCAAGCGTTGGAGGCTCAACGCTCATGCGTTGAGCCCCTGCCAAAGCTGCCCAGGATTTCATAAATCCAACGCTCAAGCGTTGGAGGGACCAACGCTCATGCGTTGAGCCCCTGGAATCCCAGTTTTTGTTTTTAATTCTAACGCTCAAGCGTGTGAAGAAGGTCTTGCTCCTGACCCTGGCTGTGGTTTTGATGACGACAAACTCATCAACAAAAAGAAGAAAAGAAGACTTCAAAGAATCAAGCACTCAAGTCCATCAATAGTCTAGAAGTCTTAGAATTAGGTGAGTTATGCCTCTAAAGGTTTATTAAAGCATAAAGGCTCTTAAAACACCTAATCTAATCAAGCTAAGAGTTTTCATAACTTAAAAGAAGTAGAAAACCTTAAGCAAGTCTCAAAGAACAAGTTTCTGGAAAATGGGCTTCTGTGTAATCGATTACACCATTATGGTAATCGATTACATCAAGGCAAGTAATCGATTACTCCAGTCTTGTAATCGATTACATGTTTGAAATTCAAATTCAAACTGAAACGGTCACTTGTGTAATCGATTACACTAAGTATGGTAATCGATTACCAGAACGAAAAAGTGCATCTTTTCATGAACCATTGTGTCCCAAACCTTTTGAAAAGGGTTGTGATGGTTCAAGGACGTTTCCCTTGCCTATATAAAGACCATTTGAGTCCAGAAATCACAGAACACACAACACACACGAAATATACACATTTCACATGAGAAAAACACATTAGGCCAAAGCTCTTTCAAAATTAGTTCATCTTTTAGAACTTAAATCTTTTGGAGCCTAAATTCTGTGTTCATGATCTTCATGTTCACAAGAACACATTAGTTGTTCATATCTTGAAGAACTCAGAATTGTATTATGCTTAAAAGCCTTAAAGCATAATTTCTCATGTTCAATCCAATTGTGTGTTAAAGGATTGAAACAGCCAATTGTAATATCTTCTTCATCTCTTTCTGTAAGATTGAGTTTTTCACCGTGGTATTCGGTGAAGGGTTGTTGTCACTGAAAGTGGTTTACTTTCAGGGTTTCCATTGAAGGTGGTTTAGCCTTCAAGGTCTGAGGGTGGTTTGCCTTCAGGAACTGAAAGCGGTTTGCTTTCAGGGGCTGTTGAAAGCGGTTTGCTTTCACAGGATGTTGGTAGAAGTTCTTGGGGTCCTTGGGTTAGGAACTTGTAAGAAATTCTTATCAATAGTGGAAAAATCCTCAAGGGGTTTTCTTGATGAACTGGACGTAGTCTTCAGTGGATTGAAGGCGAACCAGGATAAATCTTGTGTGCGATTCTCTTTATCCTTCACATTTACTTTCAAGTATTGTTCGTATCCGCTGCAATCACAACGATCAATTCGTGATCATCATAAACTTGAAAGTAACGATTTCAATAAGGCGAAAATTGGGGCAACACTGATTCACCCCCCCCTCTCAGGTTGCTATCTGTTCTAACAATTGGTATCAGAGCGGAAGTTTAGGTAAGTTATTCCTAAGATCCGGGAAAAGATGGCATCCTCTTCCAACCATGGAACAAGTGAAGGACATAACATAAACAGGCCACCATTCTTCAATGGAGAACACTATGACTTCTGGAAAATCAAGATGAAGATATTCATGAAGTCATTAGACGCAGGGATATGGAAAGTCATTGAAGAAGGTCCCTTTGTGCCTGTAACAACAGATGAAGAAGGAACTTCACAACCAAAGTTAGAAAGTACTTGGAGTGAAGAAGAAAAGAAGAAGGTTCAACATGATCTCAAAGGAATGAACATCCTTACATCTGCTCTTGGCATGGATGAATTTTTTAGAGTATCATCGTGCACTACATCGAAAGAAATATGGGATACGTTGATGGTGACTCATGAAGGAACAGATGAAGTCAAGAGATCAAAGATCAATACTCTATCTCAAGAATATGAGATGTTCAGAATGCTTCCAGGAGAAAAGGTATTAGACATGCAAAAACGATTCACTCATTTAATTAATCATTTGATTGCTCTTGGTAGACAATTTTCAAACAGTGACTTGAACATGAAAGTTCTAAGATCACTTACAAGAGTATGGCAACCAAAAGTAACAGCCATCTCAGAGAAGAAGAGTTTATCAAAAATGACTCTTGCAACTCTCTTTGGAAAACTCCAAGAACACGAGTTGGAATTGAATCGTTTGGAAGAAAATGAACAACATGAGAAGAAGTATCGATCCATTTCCTTAAAAGCAAAAGAAAGCATCAAAGAAGATTATGATGCAGATTCTGAAGAAGAAGATAATGGAAATATGTATCTTCTAGTAAAGAATTTTGGAAAGTTTCTCAAAAGAAAAGGTGTGAAATTCAACAACAAATCTTTCCAAAAGAACAATGAATCATCATCCTCTCAAAAGATCACATGTTTCGAATGTGGTAAACCGGGACACTTCAAATCAGATTGTCCAAATCTTCAGAAGAAGAAACATGGTCTAAGAGAGAAATTCGAGAAAAAGGATCAACCTACTCGAAGAGCATATTTGGCTTGGGATGATAATGAAATAAGTTCATCATCTGATTCTGATAAAGAAGAAGCACAAGTTGCTTTGATGGCCTCACATGATTCTGATGTTGAAGATTCCCAGGTTAGTGATAATTCTATATCTTTTCTTGATTTAAAGTTTACCATGGAAAATATGTTTAAAGTATGTCAATAATTTTCTAAAGTTAACACTAGGCAAAATGAGTTAATTTCTTCCCTAGAAAGTAAATGTAGAAATTTACAAGAAGAACTAGATATAGTAAAATCCAAGTTAGACATTACTCACAAATGCACTAAGTGTAGTTCTTTAGAAGAAAAGATAGAAAATCTTCAACAAAGAGTAAATAACTTCAATAAAGGAAAACAGAAGTTAGATGATATCCTAAGTGTTCAAAGACATTCAAACAATAAATCAGGTTTAGGATATACTTCTCACCCAAAGACAAAAGAGGTTAGGAAAACTGTGTTTGTAAGACCAAACCATGTTTTAGGATCTTCTAGTAACAGTAAGATTAATCCTGTTAGGAGTACAAACAATAGGAAGAACATTCAAAATAGACCTCCTAAGAAGATTCATTCCTCTCCTAAACAAACCTCTAGTTACAATCATTACTCTTGTACTTATTGTAACAAAATAGGACATACCCCTAGTAGATGTTACTACAAACATGTAGGAGTACCGAATAGGGAGTACATTTGGGTTAGAAAGGATGTTAACTTAGAAGGACCCAAAACTTGTTGGGTTCCTAATACCCATGTCTGAACTTTGTCATGTAGGTGTGTATGAAAGCAGCAAAGGATTTATGGTATCTTGATAGTGGCCGCTCATCACACATGACAGGAGACAAAACCAAGTTTTCTTTTCTTATACCTAGGGAAAAAGGTTTCGTCACATATGGTAACAATCAAAAGGGAAAAATACTCGGTATTGGAAGAATAGGCACACCCCCTCAAACAATCATCGATAAAGTTCTTTACGTTGATGGTTTGATGCGTAATCTTCTGAGTATTAGTCAACTATGTGATAAAGGTTTGAAAGTTGGTTTTATTAATGATATATGTGTTGTGAAAGATGTGAAAACTAAAGAAATTAAGTTTTCTGGATATAAAGTAAACAAAGTCTTCATGATCTCATTGGAAGAAATTCCACAAAATGTGAGATGCCTTTTGGCCAAGAATAATAGTGATTCATGGCTATGGCATAGAAGACTTGCACATATTCACATAGATCATTTAAACAAAATAGTCAAGCATGATCTAGTTGTTGGGCTTCCAAAGATGAAATTCGAGAAAGACAAGCTTTGTGATGCATGTCAAAAGGGGAAGAAAACCAGAACATCCTTCAAACCAAAGAACATAGTTTCGACCTCAAGACCTCTTCAATTGTTACATATGGATTTGTTCGGACCTTCTAGAACTAAAAGCCTCGGAGGTAATTTCTATGCACTTGTTATTGTTGATGATTTCTCTAGATTTACATGGACTTTATTTCTTGCTCATAAGAATGAAGCCTTCAATGCATTCAAAAGATATGCAAGGCTTGTTCAAAATGAGAAGTCTTTAAAGATCTCTTCTATAAGAAGTGATCATGGTGGAGAATTTCAGAATCAACAATTCCAAGAACTATGTGATGAAAATGGAATATCACATAACTTCTCTACTCCTAGAACACCACAACAAAATGGTGTAGTAGAAAGGAAGAATAGATTACTTGAGGAATTAGCAAGAACCATGCTGAGTGAATCAAGTCTCCCTAAATATTTCTGGGCTGATGCTGTAAGTACTACTTGCTATGTTTCCAATAGAGTTCTTATTAGACCTATCCTTAAGAAAACACCCTATGAACTCTACAAAGGAAGGAAACCAAACATCTCTCATCTACATGCTTTTGGATCAAAATTCTTTGTCTTGAATAATGGAAAGGAAAACCTTGGAAAGTTTGATGAAAAATCTGATGAAGGTATATTCCTTGGATATTCTTTGACAAGTAAAGCATATAGAGTCTTTAACAAGAAAACTCTATCTGTGGAAGAATCCATACATGTTTCTTTTGATGAATCTAAATCTTCAATAGAAGATAAAGTCAATCTTCCAGATAATGAAGAAGATGACATCATTATAAATGAAGATTCTCAAAAGGATGGAGATCAGAATCCAATACAAGAAGAGCACATTGAAAGTAATACTTATCAACTTCCAAAAGAATGGAGAACCCATAGGGATCACCCAGTTGATAATATTATTGGTGATATTTCTAGAGGCGTTTCTACAAGGCTACGCTTAAATGATTCAGTTTTGAATATGGCCTTTGTCTCTCAAATAGAACCATCAAAAGTAAATGATGCTCTAGAGGATGAATATTGGATTGTAGCAATGCAGGAAGAACTAAACCAATTTGAAAGGAATCAAGTTTGGGAACTTGCTCCTAAGCCTAGTGTCTAGAAGATCATAAGAAAAACAGTAGAAACAATAATAAAATACTTCTCTAAATATATGTTTATGCTAGTTTTTAGAAATTGCCTAGTTAGATTCTAGATAAGTATAGACATTCATATATTCATAGTTATCCTCTTTAATAGGCTTAAGATATATGATCTAAGATACCACTAGAAATGCCTTAATATAAGTCTCTCTATAAATTACTTGAATGTTTCATATGTGCTTGCTTGTCATAATTGATTTTGTGCTGAAAATTTTATATGAACATATGTTACATATGATAGAACTTATAAAAATGTTCATGAAATCAATTATCTTAGGCTTATTAATTGATTATCCCTGTTTTTAGTCCTATTGATTATTAAATTCCTCTGAGTAATCGATTACTTTAACTACCATAATCGATTACCTAGTTAATTTTTAGAAATTTCAAATTTTGGACTACAGGTAATCGATTACATCAACTGCTGTAATCGATTACTATAGCTATTTTGAATTTTATTCAAAATTCGAAAAGCGGTAATCGATTACACAACTTACTGTAATCGATTACCAAATCGATAATATAAGTTCTTTCGGTCAGAACTCTTAATCGATTACATTGCCCTTCCTGTTTCTCCCTTCCTCGTCGTCGAACCAGTTATTCCCTTCATCCTCTCTGGTTTGTCGCCTAAACTCAGAACAAATTGGTGGGTTTTGTTGGATTTTGCCCTCTCCTTCTTCTCCATCCCTTCGAATTGACCAATTCGGCCTTCCCCAGAAACCCCTTTCTCAGAACCCTAAAAATTTCAGTCTGAAAATGGCCTCCTCTTCACGCCGACACCGTTCGAAGAACCTCACCATGAACACTCTTGATCTTTCACGGCTTCTTGTCACAGATGAGCAAAAGGACCGGTTTTTGGCCTACTTCTTGGAAAGACCCATCCTTCCTCCCAAGTATGCCGATGTCAACTCGTTCATCAATGCTGGATTCCTCTTCCCTTCTCTCCTTGATTTCCAAGGACTTGATGAATTCGTTGGCTTGTCGGGTACGTACTATCCTGAATTGGTTAAAGTATTTTATTGCAATTTGGTGAAAAGAGGTGGGAAAATCTGCTCATCCGTCAAGGGAATCGATATCTCTTTGACTCAAGAACAATTGGGAACTCTTCTGAAAATTCCCTATGTTGGAGAACGATTGAGTCCGGAGAAGGCATGTCCATGGGCTGATTATGACAAGAAATCTTTTTATTTATCCTTGTGTCGATTTTCTGAGGAAGAGATTCTTTTGAAGAAGCAGCGAGCGGAAGCCAACCGCTCTAGGGATATCCTTGCTGTTGGATATCTTACTGTTGAAGATCGTCTGCTTCATTATCTGATCAGTTATGTTCTTCTTCCTCAATCCTCTAACCATGCCCAAATTAGTGACTTAGAGTTACAAGTTATTTATGGGCTGAAGCATAATGAATCCATTAATTGGGCATATTTCGTTATGATACACATGTTGATACACAAGGATAGATCTGGTCCTCTTCCCTATGCTCCCATTATTACTCTCATTTTGAAGAATTTTGGAATTTCTACACAAGGGGAATATGCTCAGGTCATGGATACTAAGGCACAGAGGATTGATATGGAGATTCTGAACAAGATGGGGATTTTCAGGGATGTTGATGACACTTTCCGTCACAAGTCAGATTTAGGTCCTGATACCACTCAAGCTCCTGCCCCTGCTGCTTTCTATCCACCATCTTCTGAGGAAGGACCTTCATCCTCTATGCTTGGTGATGCCTCCACTCAACTCATTCTCTCTCAACTGGCCGATATGAGGACTCACTTTGATCAGAGGTTCGATCACATGGAAGGTCGGGTTGAATCCACGTACACTACTCTCCGCGCTGATATGGATCGTCTGAGTCTTCGTGTTGATCGCATGGCTCCCTCTCCTCATGATTCCTTTGATTCCTCTGATGAATTTGACCTCTAGACTTGTTTATTTATTTCAATGACTATTTGCTTTATTTGGTTTGTAATAGTCTAGATTATGACTAATTTCTGCACTGTTGGATGTTTTGCTTGCTATGTTTGGACAATTATGTTCTGGTTGCTCATGTTTTACATGTTTACCCCTATTCCCCATGCTTTATGTTTCCATATATACTTGTGTGTATGCCTGTACACTTTTGGCCTTTTCTTCTTTTTGATGAAGTCAAAAGGGGAAGAAAGGTTCTGTGCTCTTAAAGATCATATGCAGGAATTCAACAAGTACATTAGAAAGGGGGAGAAATATGAGAAACACTAAATTCCATCAAATAGGGGGAGTTAAGCATCAAGAATGCATAAATGACCTTCAAGTATCAAGAATGTGTTTGCCATCATCAAAAAGGGGGAGATTGTGAAGAAGGTCTTGCTCCTGACCCTGGCTGTGGTTTTGATGACGACAAACTCATCAACAAAAAGAAGAAAAGAAGACTTCAAAGAATCAAGCACTCAAGTTCATCAATAGTCTAGAAGTCTTAGAATTAGGTGAGTTATGCCTCTAAAGGTTTATTAAAGCATAAAGGCTCTTAAAACACCTAATCTAATCAAGCTAAGAGTTTTCATAACTTAAAAGAAGTAGAAAACCTTAAGCAAGTCTCAAAGAACAAGTTTCTGGAAAATGGGTTTCTGTGTAATCGATTACACCATTATGGTAATCGATTACACCAAGGCAAGTAATCGATTACTCCAGTCTTGTAATCGATTACATGTTTGAAATTCAAATTCAAACTGAAACGGTCACTTGTGTAATCGATTACACTAAGTATGGTAATCGATTACCAGAACGAAAAAGTGCATCTTTTCATGAACCATTGTGTCCCAAACCTTTTGAAAATGGTTGTGATGGTTCAAGGACGTTTCCCTTGCCTATATAAAGACCATTTGAGTCCAGAAATCACAGAACACACAACACACACGAAATATACACATTTCACATGAGAAAAACACATTAGGCCAAAGCTCTTTCAAAATTAGTTCATCTTTTAGAACTTAAATCTTTTGGAGCCTAAATTCTGAGTTCATGATCTTCATGTTCACAAGAACACATTAGTTGTTCATATCTTGAAGAACTCAGAATTGTATTATGCTTAAAAGCCTTAAAGCATAATTTCTCATGTTCAATCCAATTGTGTGTTAAAGGATTGAAACAGCCAATTGTAATATCTTCTTCATCTCTTTCTGTAAGATTGAGTTTTTCACCGTGGTATTCGGTGAAGGGTTGTTGTCACTGAAAGTGGTTTACTTTCAGGGTTTCCATTGAAGGTGGTTTAGCCTTCAAGGTCTGAGGGTGGTTTGCCTTCAGGAACTGAAAGCGGTTTGCTTTCAGGGGCTGTTGAAAGCGGTTTGCTTTCACAGGATATTGGTAGAAGTTCTTGGGGTCCTTGGGTTAGGAACTTGTAAGAAATTCTTATCAATAGTGGAAAAATCCTCAAGGGGTTTTCTTGAGGGACTGGACGTAGTCTTCAGTGGATTGAAGGCGAACCAGGATAAATCTTGTGTGTGATTCTCTTTATCCTTCACATTTACTTTCAAGTATTGTTCGTATCCGCTGCAATCACAACGATCAATTCGTGATCATCATAAACTTGAAAGTAACGATTTCAATAAGGCGAAAATTAGGGCAACACTGATTCACCCCCCCCCCCCCCTCTCAGGTTGCTATCTGTTCTAACAAAGCGTTGGAACACCCAACGCTCAAGCGTTGGAGCTCGGGCAGGGCTGTTTTAGTTGTTTTATTTTGTTAAGTTTTTCAAAGCTTCTCCACTTCCCACTCACTTCTTTCAACTCCCGGCTCTTCCTTTCCATAATCCATGAATCCAGAACACCTTCTAACCTATTTGCAAGCACTAATTGATCACACACTACAATTTGGATGGGTGTTTTGGTTCTTCTTGGTTTTTATCTTCTTCTTATTATTATTACACATTTCGTTCATTGACATTCAAGGTATATCTTCTTCTTTTGCTTAAAATTTCTTCTAGTTTTTCCTTGAATTATCTGAACCATATGTTAGTATTGAGATTGTTTGGTGAAATTGGATTGTGGGAGGAGTTTGGTTCTGTTCTTGCATGATAGATTTGCATTTAAATTGTGCTGTTTTAGGACTGCCCACCAAGTGTTTGTTAAAATGTCTGAATGGTTTTCTTGAGTTCTTCCAAGGTTTTTCTTGCCTAGTTCTTATACTATTGATTATGGAAGACTCAAAAGCATTTTTATGAAATAGGTGGGCAAGTTTCCAACCCTTGGAACTTGATTTTGGAAAAGAAGCTCTCTTTGGGATTTTGTTTTGGAACTAACCTTTTAACAAGTTTGTTACTTGTAGAAATTGTTTGTTCATTTTACATTATGGTACCCAAGAGAATGGCCGTTGAGGAGGACCCCATGAATGATGTTTGAGTTTGACCAGTTTATTTTTAGCTTTTGTCAATTTTCTTTTTATTTTCTTCTGTTTATTTTTCTTTTTAGAAATCTATTTAAAATTGCATGAGTCAAGTACTATGAATCCAGTAACATACCATGATGCTTTAAGTATTTTATCCAATTTTTTGCTGTTTAAAAAAAATGATACATTGCTTTTATGCGAATAGGATTGCATGATGTTAGAAATAATTGATTCTGGTTTGTTAGGCTTGTGTATAAAATTTTCTGAGTTCTAAAAAGGGTACCACTTACCCTATTTTTTTCTGAGTGCTTAGAACTCTGATTACTTGATTGTGAATTTTTCTGCCCTTGTATTACATGTTGATTGAAGCTTTGCATGCCTTGTTAATTTTAGAAGAGACTTTAGGAATTCTTGAGAACTCAGAACTTGTTTTGATTTGTATCATTTTCCCTTAGTAGCCCCTGTTGAGCCTTGAGTCTATTTCTTTGAAGCCTACTATTGAAAATGTTTATAAATTTTTGGGTGGTGAAAAATCATGATAGAGCCATATATGCTAGGATTCTCTCTGAAAAAATAAATGATATAAGGTATGTGCCTTAGAAAAAAAAATTATAATGAAGTAGTGGGGTGAGAAAGAGTATGAGTGTAGTAAAATTCAATTCAATTCATTCATCCCATACATTCCACTACTTTGTTCAAAAAATTTAGAGAGAACCCAAGTAATGTAATTGGTTAAGCTCTTGTTCTGAAAAGGGAATCACCTAACATGAGTCACGAGTCTGAGTCTGAGCCATTAGAGTTGCCAAGTTTTTCAATTCCATACCTGTTTCTGAACCCTTGGCCAAGTTTCCACCTTCAAGAATCTCTTCAAAATTACATGGTTGCATTGTTTTGATTTTGATTTGAATGATAGGCAGAATTATTCAACTCTCTTGTTCTCATTGAGTAATTTATTTTGTGAGTTAAACTTGCTAAACTCAATCTGTTGAAATGATTAAGTATCTAGCGTAGTTTCCTTGAATGAATACCTTTTGAACATGCATGTTTTCCAAATCCGTTGTGCTTTCTTGTGAAAATGTAACTTGTGCTTCTTTGGGTGATTGGATAAAACTTATTCTAAGCTTAGGGACAAGCTTTTCTTTAAGTTTTGTCGCTTGAGGACAAGCTGTCGTTGGGTATAGTGGTGTGATGACTAGATTTCATATGATGTTTATAGGGCTTTTTTACTTTAGTTTTTAGTATTGTTATTGAGTCTCATTTAGTTTTTTATTCATTTTATTAGGATTTTCTTCACTTTTGCATTTTCATGTAGGAAAATTGTAATTTTGTGTTTTTAGCTATTTTTAGTTTATTTTTAGATGTTTTTGTTAGGTTTTTAGTCTTTGTAGGAAACTGGTTAAATTAGGCATATTTCTGGGGACCAAACAACAAATATCAAAAGTTGGGGGACTGAAATCGAAGGTTGAAGATGAAGCATTTCTCTTGTTTAACACATGGGCAATTAGTCATGAGTGGAGAATATATGGAGGAAGGGAGGTTTCAGCTGTTGTACAACACCCATGAGAGCCACAATAAAGCCCTTAATTGCATTGAAGAAAGGAATCAAGAGAGAAGGTTAAGAACAAGAAAATGAGGAGTCTGCCGTGCTCCCAACGCTTGAGTGTTGGCACCCCAAGGCTCATGCGTTGGCATTCTGTCTGAAACTGGTGAATTAATGTTGTCTCCAACACATGAGCGTTGGAACCCAGCGCTTGAGCGTTGGCTTGCTATCAATTTCGCTATAAATTCGGTTTTTGGCTTTTCTTTTGTATCAAGCCCTTGAACCTGAGTTCCTTCCTTTGTAGCCTTTTTTCTTGAAGCTTGTAAGAGGCCTTTGGAGCCCTTGTTTCAGGTTTTATTTTTTTTATTTTAATTATGTTTCCCTTAGCCATGTTTGGCTAAGTTCTTTTGCATTTGGGTAGTATGTGAATCTTTTCCAAGTTTTGCTCTAAACTTTCTATTGCTCATTTGAATAAAGTTGTATTTTCTTGAATCTTTTCCCCATGCTTATTTTACTTGAAGTCGACGCAAGTACTTTGCTTATTTCTGCACAATGGTAATTGGTAGGAATTAAGGGAAATGAGATTAGATTAATCGGTTACTCCGCCACTTAGGTAAAAGGGTGGGAATCAATTGTGATGGCCCGAACTAAAGAATGCTAATGCTTCAGTTGGGTCAACTAAACACTAAGGTATTAGGTTTGGTAATTGAAATTGAAAGTCTATTTGATTAAGGTATTAACAAATAGAAATTCTATGCTAAATCACCATGAAATCGATTTCTATATTTATAGTTATCTGTTTGTGGAAAGCATAATTTGGTTAAGTGAAGCTATTACCCAAGTGCTATTTTTATCAGAATTACTTTTTTTTTCTTATTTTATATCTTTTCCCAAAATCAAAACAAATATTTCTTCTCACTTTCTCAAACTCTAAAGAACCGATTTTAAATCAACCAATCCCTGTGGAGACAATAATCTTTTATATTACTTCGATTACCTCCGTACACTTGCGGATTTGGTTTATCAATGAAGAACCCAACCATAAATCTGCCACCCTAAGTCCAGTGTCTAAAACATGAACAAACAGAACTCTAAAACAGAGTTTACCAAACCCCAACCAGTTGTCATACCAAAGCGATGCAGATCCAACCCGTAGTTGTGCCCGAAACTCGTGTAATTAATCATTGGCCCTAACAATGCCCTTCCAAACATTCGAGTTTCCTACCTTGTATTCCCCCATCAAGAACTATCTTATTGGCCAAATATTTTTGAGATGAAGCTATTACCCACGACTTCCCTCTATTGTACAGAAGACTCCCAACTAACCTCCTAAGCATGGCGATATTGTCGAGACGAGCTCAATGGAAGCCAAGACCACCCATGTCCTTCGAGTAAGACATCTCTTTCCACGGAACCAAATTCCAACTCCATGTACGATCACATTTACCCCAACTCCTTGTCCTTGGCATATCCACCAATATTTTTTTTTTTACAAGAGGAAATGAACAAATCCACCTGTTTTGAATAACTTATTTAAACAATATATATATGAAAAATGGAAATTGAAAAATGATACTCGAATAAAGAGATGATTGTAAATCAAATATATTTTGGCTTTTTATAAAAATCTTAAAAAATAACTGTTTTATGTAAAGGGGCACTTACATCATGTAAGACTAAAATTTAAGAATAAGCATGTTAACCGTCAATGCAACCAGTTGATACATAAAGTAAGCAAAACCTAACTGCTACAAAAGCCAAACCACCTAAAATCAACCGATTAATCCAACCCATAAAAACAGCTAATTTTTCACCAGAAGAAAAACTGAACTCCATAGATCGTTCAACTTAAGGTTATATGATAAAAATTGACCCCCAAAAAAATGTTATATGATAAAAAAAGGTTCATGAGCTAACTTGTGTTTAGTGAGGGAATTATATCTTCTAGAAAATAAACACATCATTGCGGTGGCAGGTTCCTCATACAAAACACGAGGTGTACATAAGACTTTCTAATTTTGTAATACACCTTTCAATTAGATAAAAAACCAATATTGATGATCATTTTTCCTACAACTATATAAATGTTATGCCACTGTTAATAAAAATCGTGAATTTGGCGGTTCCAACTGCAGTGTATCGGGAATTTCACGAAATGATGGAAAAATTAAGAGCAAGAGGATTCAAAAATTAGGACTCAACAGACAAGACCAGCGAGGAGAATTTCTTAGGAAATAGATAAAAATAAAATGTTTCACGCCATAGATAAAATGAAGTGCAAAAATATATGCAAGTTCATCAATACCGACAAGCTACAAACATCAAATGCGTACAAAACTCAAGCTGGTAAAATTCTTTAATAAGATCGCGTGAAATACAACATTCCTCGAATGCATTTAAAGAGCAACAACCATCATAGAATGATACTACCAAAACTAGGATGAAGATCAAACCTCGAAAACAGCCAGCCTATACAGTGGTAGCTTACTTAGACACACTGCTAAGCTTGGATCTCCTCTTCGCCAAACTCTCGCTGCGGCGTTCCCTCTGCTCCTTCAATCTGGAGGCAAGAAGTTTCTGATATTCAGCCGCCTCTGATTTTGCCTTTGCAATTCTCTTCTTCTTGTCGGCGATCCTTGCCCGCTTTCTTTGCAGTGTCAAAGGAGTCACCAGCCTTTGAATCTTTGGAGCTTTGCTCACCTTTTTCCCTGCAACAAAAAATCCATGACTTAGACCACAGTTCATATGTAATTATGCTTGCATCAGTCCAATTTTAATTGGATCTCCCCAGAGTAACCATCACAAATCATGACAGACAGCTCTCCAACCCAAAAGGGTTTCATTGCCAATCCAAACTGCACCATCAACATGCATCTTAGTTTCCTAATTTGAAATAGTCGACATGAGACATTTTTTTTAACAGCATACCTGAGCTTGTTTCTCAAGCAATGCAGTTGTTAAATACTTAAATTTTCATTAGGTCATATCTTTTAAAAATATGATAATGGAAAATACATGTCAATCTTACTGTTTAATGCAGGTCACTATAGAAATTGATAATAATAATAATAATAATAATAATAATAATAATAATGACATGATGAAAAATAATGCGTATGTTCCATAAATCAACAAATAAAGGGTTGTGATCTCAAAGCCCCGGGGATTAGTCTTATGGCTGCCGGCTGTGGGATATCTTGGAAAAAAAAAACAAATAAAGGGTAGTGTTTTTTAATCACTGTAAAATTATCAATATTTGGTTTAAGATTTTGATTATTTAAAACACCCCATTTTGGGCCCTCATCATTTTAAATAGTCTCACTTCATTCCTCGATGTATATGCTCCTCCGTTACTTTTTTGCATTTTAGTGCAAACTGATATATCTTGAACAGTCGTAATGGATGTGCGGTACCACAAATACTGTTTGGTACTGGTATAACCATTTTGTTAGCATCGAGACAAAAGTGATGCTATTTCGAATAATGAAGGGCCATAATGGGGCATTTTAAAATCAGGTACTAAAACCAAATATTGACATTTTAAAAATAACTAAAACACGGGCTATTCCCTTATCATTTTTCTGAATTTAAAAATTATCCTCAGAAATAGTGTTGAAAACCTATTTTTCAAAATAAAATAAAAGAACAATTTAAACAAAATGTTTCACAAAGTTGAAAGACCTACAAATAGAAAACTAAAACAAAAGCAGAAAATATCAGAGAGATGTATTGGGAATTGGGATATTAATTTTAAAAACTGAAAATAACAAATGTTTTTTAAGAACTCTCCAAAACAATTAATAAACTGTTTCGACAGGCCCTAATTTACCCACAAATAAGTTATCTTGTCAGTGGTATGAGTATCTCTATTAAACATTTGGACTACATAAATATTAACTTAGGACCAGGCAGATGATTACAAAAATAAGGGTAAAAACTAGGCAGCTGAGTTGCAGATATTACAAAGTATATATTAATGTGCTAAACTTCAACTCATTTTACCAGTACCAAATTTCCATCTCCCCCTTTCTATACTTACTGGCATGTTCTCAACATCATATGACAAAACTATATAGCAGATTTACGAGAACGAAAAACTTTACCAGCTTTTGTAGTGAAGGTTCGACGGTAAGTGTTGACATACTTCCTCACATCATCTTCCTTAGACAGGTTGAAAAGTTTACGAATTTTAGATGCTCTCTTTGGACCTCTCATCCTTGGCTTTTCGACATCAGTCAGCCCTGGTAAATCATTTTCGCCCTTCTTCACAATTACCAAGTTTAAAACAGAGAGATCTGGGCTGACAATGCACCCACGAACAGACTTCCTCCTACGCTCTCCATTGCGCCTCCCATACCCACGGAAACAAGGAGTTCCTATTCACACAATCAAGGCAAAGAAAATTAAGATACCCCTCATGACCAGTATGTGTAAGATATATTCAATCCTGCTATAAAGAGGACTCTTCAGAAATTCAACAGTCATAGCACAAAGAGAAAAGCATGTGGCAGAAATGGTGAGGGAATCAGACAATAAGGGTTCTTAAACACATTGTGGATGTCAAATAGGAAATCTACTACAAGGTCAAATTCCAATGCAGAACAAAGGAGTTGGACAAATGGTAGAGCGTACAGCAAAAGACAAACATAATCTGTTAAATTGACCACAAAAAAATGAAGCTTTTTATGACAGTCTGTTAGGATCGGAAAATCCTAACAGCAAAAGGGAATATTTTGTGTTTTTCTGAATATTTAAGACTGGAAAATAAGATAAAATTGAATCTATTAATAATAATAGAAACCCAAAGAAGGGAAACCTTCTTTTACAAGGGAAACCCCTTCACAAGGTAAAAACCTTACTAACTCAATAATCAATAGCTTGCCTAACCTAACCTAATGAGAGAACTCTCATTTATAATAAACTAATCCTAATAGAGATAGACTTAATCCCCAAGAAATAAAAGATATACTCTTAAAATAAAAGATAACCCAACCCAAAATAAAATATGAACTCCAAAGTAAAATATATCTTCCTAAACAAAATAGATATCTAGAATCCTAACACAGTCCTACCTCTGTGGAGCAAAAGACGAACACGGCCAGGGGTGAGGACTCCTTGCTTCATTGGGAATCCTTGTTTGTCACAACCACCGGTGATTTTAAAGACGTAGCCTTTGAACTCCTGAAGGTAGCAGAATGTAAAATGTTGAGAAGGTCAATTATTAATCACCCAGAAAAATTGGAACAGATATTTGAAGGTTTTCAGCAACAGAGCATACCTCACCCAGAGCATCACCACTGACCTCCTGTGAGATCCTCTTGTCCCAAAATGCCCGTCTGCAATTTCAAGTAGAATATTATAACAGTAAATATAGGCCTTATGACTCTTCTGTGCGGGTAGGTAATACAGGCAAGTTTGTGAGACGGAGAACATGGTGAAGGGAATAGTCGCAAAACCACTACTGTAAGTAGGATGCATGCCGCTGGAAGTAATCAGGGAGTTTCCAATGATCACAGTTGGAGAAGAGTGCAGGGACAGGGAAGAGGAAAGGAACAAAGCCAAGGTGAGGGCCGAGGAAAGTGGACATATGCTTGAATATGATAACAACAGCTATAATCGTGGATGGGTCAATATTAACTAGTCTGGTTGGAAAAATAATATTGTCAAGAGTTGAAGGTAGAGGCTGAATTGGAGATGGAAATGAAGAATCACTAATCCTGTCATGAGTGCGTAGAACAAAGGTACATTTTCTAATGCATGCACAGAGAGATTAAAGAAACCAGAAATATAGTCTATCTATTTCAGAACTTAGCAAAAAACAATTTCATTCAGCTACACAGAAAAAGCAAAAAGAAAAAACCAAAGGACTAAAGAACTGACCAAGATAATTTATCAGTTTAGCTTCCATAAACCTTGAAGGGGCCTAATTACTCGGTACAACTACTCAGTATGAATTGACTAAAATATAAACAATAAGAAAACAACTATATCTACTCAATTTAGTTTAAGTAAAAGTCCAATACCAAAAGAGTAAGGATTAGAAAGGAAATAACTACTCATAAGAAATATCAAGAAGACAAACTGTTCAAGATTAATCACTTTCCTCACGCTATTTTGCTGAAAGGGCAAAATTACATTGTGAAAATTTTGTTAACACTGTAAAAGTCAACCCTAACAATTTAAGATATTACTTTGACAAACTAAAAGACTATAGGTCTAGTACATTGACACATTCCAATTTCAGTGAAAAGGGAAAAGAAAAATGCAAGCTCATTGGACTGTACAGCTTTCTTGATATAGCTACATCCAGGAAGTACATAAGAGCATAAACTGAAACATTATGAAGCTAAAAAGATAGTTAACAGAGTTACTAAAATTGTTTGAGACACATTAAACAATCCTCCTAGAGTAACTGCTAATACAAATAACATAAACTCTGTTATTGCTATATTGGTACACTTAAAGTATGACAGAGCCAGACAAATAAATATTTAAATGCAGTAAACTAAAAAACTAAAAGATTTTGATGTAATTGTCCCTAAACAATACTGAATCTTTTTCCCAGTGTACAAAAACAAGTCTTGTCATATGAAATCAACATTGTTTCGGATATTTTTCAAAAATAAAAATGCTACCCTTATTCTATGAGACATACAATACTCAACAACCTTCAATGTATATACATTGTCACTTGCCAGCAAAAACATGTGTTTCACCCAACTCATTGACTGAAAGAAGACCCAATTCAATAAAGTTCCAGTGAAGCCACTTCAACATTTTTCTTAAGCATTTTTTCCAGCATCCAATAGCTACCCATAGCTTGAAGAAAACTCATCATAGAACACTTTTTTGTAAGGTTTGATAGATAGTAACACAACTTCTAACTCCAGAAAACACACCTAAGGAAACTCGTATCTGAACTTAACAACCTTATGACTGAAACTATGCGCCAAACGTAGCGTTTGATATGCAGAAACATACCACACGCGCGCTGACATTGGAACCAGAAATGAAAACTAAAAACCCAAATCCCAGATTATAAAATAAAAAAAAATGTAAAGGAATTACAGTTTCAGATCGTCATCGATCTCGAGCTTCTTCTGGCAGCCAGTGGTGGGATTTGCAATGTTGAACTGCACAAAAATTGCAGAAACTGAAGCAACAACATAGTGGGAAATCAAAACATGACCAAGTGTTAGGGCTTCGCAATGAAACCTTCATTTTCTGCAATCTCTTCCTGCAAAAGAACGAAAGATGTCTCCCTGAAGGCTTCGGTTCTTGGGGCGTTCTCACAAAAATGAATTAGGGTTTTAGTCGGCTTCACCGGGACTTGAGACCCCTCAAATGGGCTCAAGAAGCCCAAAATGTTATGTTGCGAAAACAGTTTCAAAAACCTAAAACACTTCCTTGTGTGAGGGATCCATAAATGTTATGTTGTGGGGCATTATACACATAAAAAGTTGTAACATAAAACTCATAACCCGTTACTATTAAATGTTTGAAATAGAGCATATTGTTTTCTAAGAGTTTTTCATATTTTAAAAATTGTGCACATTTTTTTCATTCTTAGCACTATCAAATATATTAGCCGTTGGGGATAAAGATGGTGGAGAGTCATGACAAGTACTTGGGGCTTCCAACCATTATCGGTAAGTCGAAGGATTTTTAACTTGGACAAGGGGAAGAAGCTTAAGGGTTGGAAGGAGAAGTTCCTCTCAAGGGCGGGGGAAGTGCTTAATAAAGCGGTGTCTTGAATTATTCACTCTTATGTTATGTTTTGTTTCTCTTTACCGGCTTGTCTTTGTTCTCAAATTGATGGGATGATTAACAAGTTTTATTGCATTGGTTGAAGTGATCCTAACTGTTTGTCCCTAAGAGCATCTCCAACCCAGTTCCTTATTCTGGGATCTTAAACACCTTTTTTGTGGGTCTTAAGTGTCACGTAGGATTAAGCTCCCTCATAAGGAACTCAAGCAGATTTTGCTACAACCATGGTTCCTTATTTTACTTTTGGTTGGGTCCCACTATATCACTTATATTTATAATTTTTATTTCCGCCTAGTTATGATTTAAATTTTAATATTTATTTAACACTCTAATTTAAATACTAATTTAATTAGTACCAATAACAATTTAAAATTGAACATGGTAACAACAAATATATTACATTACATTATATAATTAAAGACGATAGGAAATACATATCAACGAAAAATAAATAACAATACAGTTTAAATGAAATACATAACCAACCGTAATGATTAATTTTCATTATTATCATTTTCGAAACACTCTCAAATATGCTCCACCAAATCTGCTTGAAGTTGGCGATAGATGGATCGCTGAAGTTGATGTGTTCTTCTTTCCAAGTATGTTTTAAAAGCATGAATAGGACCACTTGATACTTCAGCAGTGACTACGTCATTATTAGCATGATCGTATTCAAAATTACCTTCATACTCCCCGCGCTCGTCTTCAATGATCATACTATGCAATATGATGCAAGCATACATTATTTGCTTCAAGGTATTCACATGCCACTGACGTGAAGGACCACGAACAATTTCAAATCGAGATTGCAACACTCCAAATGCACGCTCAACATCCTTTCTTGCTCCTTCTTGTCGTTTGGCAAATAATTGTCTTTTCTCTCCTTGAGGCATTGGGATGGTCTTCACAAATGTAGCCCACTCGGGATAGATACCATCTGCTAGATCGTATCCCATACGATAAGGTGTTATATTGACACTGTATTGCACTACATGAGCTTCTCCGTTCAAAACGTCGGCAAACACAGGAGATTGGTTTAGGACGTTGATGTCATTGTTAGAACCCGCAATGCCAAAAAATGCACGTCAAATCCACAAATCTTGTGATGTCACTGCTTCAAGCATGATTGTGGGTTTGCCATGACCACCTCGTGAATATTGTCCTTTCCACGCAACTGGACAATTCTTCCATTCCCAATGCATGCAATCAATGGAACCCAACATACCTGGGAATCCACGAGACTCTCCCATTTGTAGTAGGCGTTAAGTGTCTTCGTTGTTTGGCTTTCTCAGGTACTCCACGCCAAATATTTCATTCACAGTCGTTACAAATCTCTCTAAGCAATCAATCGTAGTACTTTCACCAATTTGAACATACTCATCCTGGCTGTCAGCAGGTGATCCGTATGCTAACATACGAATAGCTGCAGTGCACTTTTGTAATGGTGAAAGACTATGTCTACCGACTGCATCAACCGTCATTTGAAAGTATACGTCATGGTTGACAACAGCTTCGACAATTCTAAGGAACACGTGCTTCTGCATTCGAAACCTTCTTCGGAACTGAGCTTCTGTGTATACAGGATTTTCAGAGAAGTAGTCATTGACCAATCGGATTTTCCCTTCTTCACAATCTCGCTCTATTACTTTTCTTCTTCTCCTGGGCCTAACAGTGTTGCCAGATTGTTGTCGGCTCTCCATTACTGACCTCAAGTGATCTTCCGCACTGGTGTCATGAATAAAATCATCTAAACATTGTTCAAAAAAAGTATCAAAGTTGTGTAAACTGTTTGGATCCATTATATGGCATATTGAATCAGAAAAGAACGAGAGAATATTGGTGCAATTTGATATGATGAAAAGATGAGAGATCGAAAGAATGGTGGACATTGAGAAGAAACAAGGTGTGTATAAATAAGGAATTTACAACGGCTAGTTTTCCAACGGCTAGTTTTACAACAGCTAGTTTTATAACGGCTACTTTTCCAACAGCTACTTTTTTAAATATTCACCAGTACATTATAATAACAAAATTACAATATTGGCTAGCACATAATAATCTAGTACACAATGAACATTAACAAAGTTACAGTATTGGCTAGTACATAATAATTTAGTATGAAATGAAAAATTAGAATTAAAACATTACAATATTTATTTATCCCCATTTTCTTAATTCTCCCCTAATGTAATTGCATATATGACCTTATGATCCGCTAACTGTTCCTCATCCATATAAGATGTGTCCTTACAAAGGATATCATGAAATGACTTGAATTGTTCATTCTTCTGGAATGCAAGTTCAGCCTCCTTCAATTCCAAATCTTTCTTCTTGATTTGCTCAAATTTTGCCGTCAAATCATTTTTTCCTTCACAAGTGCTTCCGCGGATGACAAGTTGGGGTTGTTAGAAGACACATTACCCTCTTTTAGTCTAGCCTTTCTCTTGGAAGCCTTTTGGCCCGGAGGGCGGGTAGACGGTTATGGTGGCTGATATTCGGCATAATCGATTGGCGTACTTGGGTTAGACGATGATGAAAGCGCTCCATCAAAAGAATTCTTTTGTCTCTTTGATTGGGTAAAGATGGGTTGTCCTAACCACTTTGGTTCATCTTTCACTACCATCCATGCATGCTCAAGTTTGAAATCCCTTTTCTTTTCAAGCCGAAACAAGGCACGTGCCCCAACCAAGATATCCCTCTCTGATTGTCCGCTATTCCGATGATTGGTAGCTTTGTTGTAGAATCCCACAAATGCTTGAATTGAACCATTCAATTTATGAAAATGAGATTTAATCGTACCTGCCGTCCTCGAGCGTTGATCAATGTTGTGGAACTCTTCATATTGGGCTTCAATCTTCTCCCAAAAATGGTTTGACTTTTGGTCAATTCCCACGATCGGATCCTTTGAATCGTTGAGCCATGATTGAAGAAGAAGTACATCGTCTTTAGCAGTCCATGTGATGCGAGTTTTTGTGGAAGGACACCTTTCTTCTTCAAGCGTAATATCTTCTAACCCATCAAATAATTGATCAAATTGTGTTTCAGGTACTTTTTCACTGCTACTACCGGCATGACGTGGTTGATTTTCAAAATGGAATGGTGGTGGATACATCGGATGTTGTGGCCTTGGAGAACTTTCACCGGTGCGGGTTGGTTGGTTTTGAAAATAGAATGGTGGTGGATAGATCGGATATTGGGGATTTGAAGAACTCCCACCAATAGGAGGTGATTGGTTTTGAAAATAATATGGTGGTGGATGCATGGCATATTGTGGATTTGAAAAAATTTCACTGGTAGGAGGTGATTTGTTTTGCAAAAAATTGGCATAAGCTTGATAAGGATCCATTGGAGAACGAAAAAACACAAGATAACTAGGTGAAAGTTATGAGAAGAAGAGAACTGTGGAGGTAAAAAATGGTTTTTCCCACTATTTATAGTGTAAAAATCAATTCTGAAACAGGCCCAACATCCATAATTCTTTATCCATTGGGTAAAAAGATGATTTTTCTATTTTTCTGTAAAAAAAAAGGCCCAAAGTCCTGTTTCTGCCCGTTTTTCTGTCAGAAAAAAAAAACTGGACCAACGTCCATATTCTGATCGGCTAGGCCGGTCAAACCAGGCCCAAACAGGCAGAAACTGGCTCCAACCGGTCAAAATTGTAGCCCAACAGAAAAAAACCGGTTCTTTCAGTCAGTGTATTTAAAACGGGAAAACGGCCTCAGCAGCTTCCAGACTTTTCCTTCTTTCTCTCACACTTTTCTCTCTTCTCCTTTGCCAAACCCTAGGTCCACCGCCTCACCTCATCACCGTTGCAGCCTCACCACCGTCCCTCTGCTGCTCTTCTCGACAAAACCCTCCCTATTCCTTCTTCCTTCCCTTCCCTTCTCACCACCGCCCTTCCGCCGCCGGATCCGCCACACTTCAGCCGCCGGATGAAGTTTTTTCAGCCATGCAAGGCAGATTGGAGCTTTCCATTAAAAGTTCATAGTGTTTTGTATTTTTTTATAATTCATTTCATTTTCTGTTTCATATTTTGTAAATTTTTGATTTTTTGGTTGGTTAATTACTGAGTATTTGTTGTTCTGTTTCATCTTCTTCTTGATCCCTTTCATCTTTTCTAATTCTGTTTCATGAGAGAGAAAATATAATTTTAAATTGCAAGCTCGAGTTCAGGACTGATTTTCGACTTCGGGACTGATTTTCTACTTCAGGATTGATTTTGGGATTCAGGGCCGATTTGTTAGATTTAAGCCAGAATTTCAGGTTGGGATCAATTTTAGGGTTCGAGGTCGATTTTCGACTTCAGGCCGATTTTTTATTACAATGCCGATTTTCAAGATTCAGGTCTGATTTTGGAGTTCTGGGCTGATTTTCACGTTTGGACACAATTTTCGATTTCGGGGCCGATTTTCGAGTTTAGGGTCGATTTTTCAAATTCGGACACAATTTTCGGGTTCGGGGTTGATTTTCGAGTTCGGGGCCGATTTTTAGATTTGGGTCAGAATTTCAAGTTGGGGATCGATTTTTCAAATTCGAACCCAAGGGTAAGGTAGAGATGAGGAATTTGAAATTCCTTCATTTTTGGGGTCAATTCAATTCCCCCGAATCTAGTTATTGTAAATACCTAGTTAAGTTGCCATGGATTTACAATTCCTTTAAAAAATTTAGCCAAACAATGTATTTTTAGATAAAACATTTTAAATACCCTCTAAAATTACATTCCCTCCAAAAATTACCTCATCCAAACGCACCTTCAATTAAAATTAAGAGGCAAATTGAATTTATCCATAAAACGTACAACAAAATTAAAAAATTTCTCGGCCACAGCACAGTGATTAATTCAAGATCCTTGTCCGAAAAATGAATCTTATTTCAAATGGAAATGCCATAAGAATGACATTGGACCAGTGATAAAAAGTTGTTGTTTGAACCTCTAAAAATTTGATTCCTAAAAATTTGTTAGGGAGATTTTTGACATTCACCACACTCACGTTGAAATTGTAAAAGTAATTTAATACAAATAAAAAAATATCATATCCCGAGCCGTAAGATGGTATAAATCTTCTAATTCCTAATTTTTCCGTGGAATCACCAGAATGAAGACATTGATTACAGAATCAGAATTAAAAATGAAAATTCATAGAGGAAAGGAACATTCATCACAAACATTATACACAGGTACAACCAGCAACATAAAAAATCCATCATGACTGAGCTGACAAAAATTCAAAATCACAAAACAATGACAATCATTATGTAAATCTCATTTTTTAGCATGAGAGGAGGCATGAATATAATTTTCATTCATCACATTTTGGTGCCACAGGAGGAGAGGGCCCAGCCTGAGACTCCGGTAATGAAGGACGAGAAAACTGCTTCCGGTATAACCTGGCCAAGCTGGGTTTCGGACGACCCTCAACATTTTTAAACACCTAGGAACTCGTAAGGTCTCGACTGTCGGGGCCGTGACAGTTGACTCTGCAACTTTGGCACTGTAGGACGATGACGATAGTCGCACTGTACCGTGGAGTTCGACCCCTTAGAAGACGATGTTGGGGAACCTGGAGGATCTGGTTGGGGAGCTATCATGTGTCAGTCGATGCGGAGAGAAATCCATGCAATACCTCTGTCATCGGTCTCTTAAGCAATATGCCAATCGCCCTCTTCATCGCAGTCTACTTCAATCTGCAACCTCATCCTTGGTCTTCAAGGTACAACATACATCGGAAAGGGGTGAGAAATCTTCAAAACAATCATATACTAAAATAGTTACTGAAACTCTCAGGAGAGAGGAATAATATAACAAAATGTAGAGGAAGAAACTTGTTGTATTGAATTGAATGAATCAAAATTACAGAGAGTAGAAGTATCTATAGTATGTATCAACCGAGTAACTCTAAACGATACTAACAAACTATACTAACAAATGATACTACAAACGAACAAACCATACTAAAAAACGATACCAGCAAACGATATTACAAACAATACTAGCAAACGATACTAGAAACAACTACAAACAATACTAGCAAAAGATACTGTGTTAGTCCCCCTCAAGATGAAAGTGGTTGAAATATATCAACCATATTCAGCTTGGAAATTAACATGTGGAAACGACTAGGAAGTAAAGCCTTCGTGAACAAATCAGCCGTTTGATGCACCGTGGATATGGGAAGTAATTTCATCAAACCCTTTTGAGCTTTATGCCGCACAAGATGACAATCTATCTACAAATGTTTTGTCCTTTCATGGAACACAGGATTGGCTGCAATATGTAAAGCACTCTTACTATCATAGTACAACACAAGTTGTTTTGTTTCTTGGATGCCCAGATCTTGCAACAAATAGACCAACCATTGAATTTCACATGTAGCACTGGCTAGTTCTCTATACTCTGCCTCAGCTGAGGATCGTGCAATAGTGGTTTGCTTCTTTGCTCGCCAGCATAAAGGAGAAAAACCTAAGAAGAAAGAATAACCACATATGGACTTGCGAGTATCCTTGCATCCTGCCCAATCAGCATCTGAAAATCCCATTAATTGCAATGCTGAGTTTCGTGGGAAGAAGATCCCTTTTCCTAGTGAACCTTAAAGATATCTAAGAACTCGTTGTGCTGCCTGATAATGTATGACTATTGGCTTTGTTAAGATCTAGCTTAATTGCTGTGTTGCAAAAGCAATATCAGGCTTGGTAGTAGTGAGATACAAGAGTTGTCCTATCAATCTTCGATACTGTGGTATGTTATCATGATGTGGACTTTCATCTTGATATAACTTGACATTAGGATCAAGAGGAGTAGTCATAGGTTTACAACCTAGAACACCTGCCTCGGTTAACAAGTCCAAACAATACTTTCTTTGACACAATGTGATCCCAGCTGCAGAGTGAGCTACCTCTAAACCGAAAAAGTACGTCAAAAGTCCTAGATCCTTGATGCCAAACCGACTATCTAACATGGTTTTTACTTCAGTAATTTCTGCCAAGTCATTATCTACTAAAACAATGTCATCCACATAGACTAGTAAAGCTGTAAAAGAAGTACCTCTCTTCTTGATGAAGACAGAATGATCAGCTAATGCTTGTTGATAAGAAAGTGATAATAACACTTCTGATAATTTTTCATACCATTGCCTACTCGCTTGCTTCATACCATACAATGACATAGTAAGTTTGTAAACTTGTGTTGCTGGATCACCTTAAACTCCCTTAGGAATTTCCATGTACACTTCTTCTTCTAAGTCACCATGCAAAAATGAATTATTAACATCCAATTGATGTACATGCCAATGATGAACAGAAGCTAGAGCTAAAATGACTCTGATGGAGGTAAGCTTTGTGATTGGGGAAAAAGTATCAAAATAATCCAATCCTTCTGTCTGTGTGTATCCCTTAGAAACCAGCCTTGCCTTGTATCTTTCTATTGATCCATCATATTTCCTTTTAATTCTATACACCAATTCACTGCCTATGGGATGAACACCATTTGGTTTTGGAATAAGTTTCCAGGTATGATTGGCTTCGAAAGCCTGGATTTCTTTTGCCATTGCCTCCTGCAAACAAATAAATTTATTAGCTTCAACATAAGTTGTTGGTTCAGTGACTGTAACAAGTGAATTTGTATAAGCTTTATGTGTCTATGAAAGCCCTTCATATGACACGAAAGAGGAAATAGGATAAGGATGTAACGCCCCAATTTCAAGGTCAGGGGTCACATAGTAATAAGCGGAAATTAATAAATCTCTCTCAAATAACTCGAATTTTCAAAAAGGAATTTCGACACTCAATAAATATTTAACCATGATAATATTCCCCATAAATAAATAATCAACGCACGATAAAAATTAATAATAATTCTGCACCACATGTGCTAAGATATTTCAAAGAAAACAATGGAAACACTTGTTCTTTAAGACCTTCGAGTCATCCTCTATCATCTTCTTTAATTGCTCACAATTTTTACCCTTCATTTAGGTCCTTACGCTGTTCGCCTATGGTGTTAAGCTTGTAAGTATAGATAGCAACCTGAGAGGGGGGTGAATCAGGCTCTCCCATTTTTTGCCTTTACAATACTTGTTACTTCCAAGATAATTGTAATCACAATTGATGATAGTGAGTGCAACGAAATAAAGCGTTGCTTGAAAGTTAAAGATGAAGGAAGAGAGAATCACACACGGAATTTATCCTGGTTCACCTTCAATCCACCTAAGGCTACGTCCAGTCCCTCAAGAAACCCCTTAAGGATTTTTCCATTATTGATAAAATTTTCTTACAAGTGCTTACACCAAGTACCTTAAGAATTTTATCAACACCTTGAAAACACACCACTTTCAGACCTGAAAGCAAACCACTTTCAGAACAACCAACCTTTACCGAACCCTACGGTGAATCTTTCACTGAACCAGAATGAAGATGAAGAAGAATTTCAAACCGGCTGATTCAATCCTCTAACATAGAATGGATTGAATGTATAAGCTATGCTTTTAGGCACTTTTCATATGAAGGCACTTTTAGGCTCTTTTCAAATAACATGTTTGTGGTGGAAAAACTTGAGAACCTAGACCCCTTGACTAGGCTCATGTGCAAAACCGAGTCACAGGAGGCGAAAATCCTAGTCACGGTGACCCCAATGGGAAAACTTGGTCACCAGATGGGAAAACATGGGGCTCCGGACGAGATTCATCGGGAAACCATAGTCAAATAACATGTTTGGGGTGGAAAAACTCGAGAACCGAGCAACCATGACAAGGCTCAATTGCAAAATCGAGTCACGGAAGGCGAAAATCTTAGTCACGGTGACCCCAATGGGAAAACTTGGTCACCGGATGGGAAAACATGAGTCTCGGACGAGATTCATCGGGAAACCATAGTCAAATAACATGTTTGTGGTGGAAAAACTTGAGAACCTAGGAACTATGACTAGGCTCATGTGCAAAATCGAGTCACGGGAGGCGAAAATCCTAGTTACGGTGACCCCGATGGGAAAACTTGGTCACCAGATGGGAAAACATGGGTCTCCGGACGAGATTCATTGGGAAACTATAGTCAAATAACATGTTTGTGATGGAAAAACTCGAGAACCTAGCAACCATGACTAGGCTCATGTGCAAAATCGAGTCACGGGAGGCGAAAATCCTAGTCACGGTGACCCCGATGGAAAACTTGGTCACCGGATGGGAAAACATGGGGCTCCGGACAAGATTCATCGGGAAACCATAGTCAAATAACATGTTTGTGGTGGAAAAACTCGAGAACCTAGACCCCTTGACTAGGCTCATGTGCAAAACCGAGTCACGGGAGGCGAAAATCCTAGTCACGGTGACCCCGATGGGAAAACTTGGTCACCGGATGGGAAAACATGGGCTCCGGACGAGATTCATCGGGAAACCATAGTCAAATAACATGTTTGTGGTGTAAAAACCCGAGAACCTAGCAACCATGACTAGGCTCAATGGCAAAATTGAGTCACGGGAGGCGAAAATCCTAGTCACGGTGACCCCAATGGGAAAACTTGGTCACCGGATGGGAAAACATGAGTCTCGGACAAGATTCATAGGGAAACCATAGTCAAATAACATGTTTGTGGTGGAAAAACTTGAGAACCTAGCAACCATGACTAGGCTCATGTGCAAAATCGAGTCACGGGAGGCGAAAATCCTAGTCACGGTGACCCCCATGGGAAAACTTGGTCACCAGATGGGAAAACATGGGTCTCCGGACGAGATTCATCGGGAAACCATAGTCAAATAACATGTTTGTGGTGGAAAAACTTGAGAACCTAGCCACCATGACTAGGGTCATGTGCAAAATCGAGTCACGGAAGGCGAAAATCCTAATCACGGTGACCCCCATGGGAAAACTTGGTCACCGGATGGGAAAACATGAGTCTCGGACGAGATTAGTTGGGAAACCATAGTAAAATAACATGTTTGTGGTGGAAAAACTCTAGAACCTAGTCCCCTTGACTAGGCTCATGTGCAAACCAACCTAGTCTCCGCATATCCCATTTTCGGTAAGAAATTCATGAAAACTAATCCCCACATCAGAACACCATGAAACTTTGTGGAAGTGTTTGTAATATTTTCCCTTACGTGCACAAAAAAAATCAGACCAAAATTCAACCTTAAGTACCGTTTTCTATTTTTACGGTATTTTCTCATTATTTCGGTATAAAAAGTTAATATTAAATTCATCCCTTGGTAGAAAATTACGAAAATTTGGGAACCATCTTGTATCATTTTTATAAGAATGCCTGAAAAAAATCACGTCAAAATTTGACCTCTAGGTACCTCAACAAAACTTATGTCTCCTCAGAAAAAGGGTATCTACTTGTGCAAAATGGGGTTTGGCCAGTTATCCTATTATAGGGGGAGTGAATCTGCGAAAAATGACCTTCGGGGAAATTTTTCGTGGATGCCATGGGGCTCTCCCTGGGTGTTTTTCCATGCTTTTTGAAGCTTGGGGAGGCATCTAAACCCATGGATTGAGTCATGGATGAAATCTATGACTCAAAAACTCGGTCGGGACCCGTTTTTTCCTGGGACGATTTTAGAGATGGTTTTCGAACTCTTGGTTCCTCGCAGCCTGCCCCATGATCCGAGGGAAGCACTCATCATTGATCTTGAATAGGTTGATCTTGAATTAGATCGATCTTGAATGGATTACATGCAAAGGGCGTGAAAGTCGGGGAGGTGCTTGATAGAGGGGCTGAGAGTTCACTGGTTTAGTCTCGGGAATTTGACGGACCTGGACCTGGTTGGCATCGAAGAGCTTTGAGTAATTCTCTCTAGGGTGGTCATGTCCCCCTCGATAATTCTCCCCACCCCGGATGAGCATTACGATGATTTGTGTTCAGGTGCTAGCTAGGCTTAACCGAGTGTGGCGCTTACGGATAATCAGTTCCTTCTGAACTGTTGGTGCTTGTGACTTAGCTGCAAATCCATTCGGGATTGATCCATGTTGGAGCACCTTTCCAACAAATTTTCCTTCATAGCCCGATTCTCTCACCCTTCGACCAACTTTCCCTACAACCACCCATGACTCACAATTCTTTCATCCTTCAACCAACTTTCCCCACAACCAATCACCCATGAGTTCCAATTCTCTCACCCTTCAACCAACTTTCCCCACAACCAATCACCCATGAATCCCAATTCTCTCACCCTTAGACCAACTCTTCCATATGTGAAGAAGGTCTTGCTCCTGACCCTGGCTGAGGTTTTGATGACGACAAACTCATCGACAATTGTGAAGAAGGTCTTGCTCCTGACCCTGGCTGAGGTTTTGATGACGACAAACTCATCGGCAAAAAGAAGAAAAGAAGACTTACAGGAAACAGCGCTATAAAGTTCATCAATTATCTAGAAGTCTTAGTTTAGGTGAGTTATGCTTACAAAGGTCTCTCAAAGCATAAAGGCTCTTTAAAACACCTAAACTAATCAAGCTTAATGTTTTCACATTTTAAAAGAAGTAGAAAAACTTAAGTCGATCTTAAAAGATCAAGTTTCTGGAAGATGGACTTCAGTGTAATCGATTTCAGCTTTCTGATAATCGATTACACCTAGGCAAGTAATCGATTACCATTCAGGAACTGAAAATGGTATACTTTCAGGGGCTGTTGAAAGTGGTAAACTTTCACAGGAAATTGATAGAAATTCTTAGGGTCCTTGGTGTAAGAACTTGTAAGAGATTTTTATCAATAGTGGAAAAATCCTCAAGGGATTTTCTTGAGGGACTAGACGTAGCCTTCGGTGGATAGAAGGTGAACCAGGATAAAATTCTGTGTGTGTGAATTCTTCTATCCTTCATCTTTACTTTCAAGCAACGCTTTATTCCGCTGCAATCGTTTGCGTTTATATTTATCTTGAAAGTAAGAAGTTATTAAGGCGAAAATCGGGTAAACCTGATTCACCCCCCCTCTCAGGTTGCTATCTATACTAACAATTGGTATCAGAGCGTAAGTTTAGGTAAGTTGCTCCTAAGATCCGGGAAAAGATGGCATCCTCTTCCAATCATGGAACTAGTGAAGGATTCAATATAAACAGGCCACCATTCTTCAATGGAGAACATTGTGACTTCTGGAAAATCAAGATGAAAATTTTCATAAAGTCATTAGACGCAGGAATATGGAAAGCCATTGAAGAAGGTCCCTTTGTGCCTGTAGAAGAAGTTGAAGGAAGTTCACAACCAAAATCAGAAAGTACTTGGAGTGAAGAAGAAAAGAAGAAGGTTCAATATGATCTCAAAGGAATGAATATTCTTACATCTGCTCTTGGAATGGATGAGTTTTTCAGAGTATCAACATGTACATCATCAAAAGAAATATGGGATACGTTGATGGTGACTCATGAAGGAACAGATGAAGTCAAGAGATCAAAGATCAATACTCTATCTCAAGAATATGAAATGTTCAGAATGCTTCCAGGAGAAAAGGTATTGGATACGCAAAAACGATTCACTCATTTGATTAACCATTTGATTGCTCTTGGTAAACAGTTTTCAAATAGTGACTTGAACATGAAAGTTCTAAGATCACTCACAAGAGTATGGCAACCAAAGGTTACGGCCATTTCAGAGAAGAAGAGTTTATCAAATATGACTCTAGCAACTCTCTTAGGAAAACTCCAACAACATGAGTTGGAATTGAATCGTTTGGAGGAGCATGAACAACATGAGAAGAAGTATCGATCCATTTCCCTAAAGGCAAAAGAAAGCATCAAAGATGATTATGATGCAGATTCTGAAGAAGAAGATAATGGGAACTTGAATCTTCTAGTGAAGAACTTTGGAAAGTTTCTCAAAAGAAAAGGTATGAAATTTAACAATAACAGATCTTTCCAAAGGAGCAATGAGTCTTCTTCCTCTCAAAAGATCACATGCTTCGAATGTGGTAAGCCTGGACACATCAAGTTAGAATGTCCAAATCTTCAAAAGAAGAAACATGGTCTAAAGGACAAATTCGAAAAGAAGGATCAATTCACACGAAGAGCATACTTGTCTTGGGATGATAATGAAGTAAGTTCATCATCAGATTCTGATAAAGAAGAAGCACAAGTTGCATTGATGGCTTCACATGATTCAGATGTTGAAGATACCTAGGTTAGTGACAATTCTATGTCTTTTCATGATTTAAAATATACTATGGAAAGTATGTTTAAATTATGTCAAGAATTTTCTAAGGTTAGCACTAAGCAAAATGATTTAATATCATCCTTAGAAAGTAAGTGTAGGATTTTACAAGAAGAATTAGACGTAGTAAAATCTAAGTTAGATATTGCATATAAATCCACTAAGTGTAGTTCTCTAGAAGAAAAGATAGATAATCTTCAACAAAGAGTTCATAACTTCAACACGGGAAAACAAAAGTTAGATGATATTCTAAGAGTGCAAAGGCACTCAAACAATAAGTCTGGACTAGGATATACATCTCATCCAAAGACAAAAGAAGTTAAGAAAACCGTGTTTGTAAAATCAAACCAAGTGGAAGGATCTTCTAAAAACACTAAGAGTAATTCTTTTAGGAATATGAACAATAGGAAAAGTAATCCTCATAGACCTCCTAAGAAGATTAATTCTTCTCCTAGGCAAACATCTAGTTACAATCATTATTCTTGTACTTATTGTAACAAAATAGGACATACCCCTAGCAGATGTTATTACAAAAATGTTGGAGTACCAAATAAGGAATACATATGGGTTAGGAAGAATGTTAACTTAGAAGGACCCAAAACTTATTGGGTTCCTAATACCCATGTCTGAACTTTGTCATGTAGGTGTGTATGAAAGCAGCAAAGGATTTATGGTATCTTGATAGTGGCTGCTCATCACACATGACAGGAGACAAAACAAAGTTCTCTTTACTTATACCTAGAGAAAAGGGTTTTGTCACATATGGAAACAATCAAAAGGGAAAGATACTTGGTATTGGAAGAATAGGCACACCCCCTCAAACGGTCATCGATAAAGTTCTTTATGTTGATGGTTTGATGCATAATCTTCTAAGTATCAGTTAACTCTGTGACAAAGGTTTGAAAGTTGGTTTCATTAATGATATATGTGTTGTAAAAGATGTGAAAACTAAAGAGATTAAGTTTTCCGGATATAAAGTCAATAAGGTCTTCATGATATCCTTGGAAGAAATTCCACAAAATGTAAGATGTCTTTTGGCCAAGAACAATAGTGATTCATGGCTATGGCATAGAAGACTTGCTCATATATGTTAGAACAGATAGCAACCTGAGAGGGGGGGGGGGGGTGAATCAGTGTTGCCCCAATTTTCGCCTTATTGAAATTGTTACTTTCAAGTTTATGATGATCACGAAATGATCGTTGTGATTGCAGCGGATATGTACGATACTTGAAAGTAAATGTGAAGGATGAAGAGAATCACACACAAGATTTTATCCTGGTTCACCTTCAATCCACCGAAAGCTACGTCCAGTCCCTCAAGAAAACCCCTTGAGGATTTTTCCACTATTGATAAGAATTTCTTACAAGTTCCTAACCCAAGGACCCCAAGAATTTCTACCAATAACCTGTGAAAGCAAACCACTTTCAACAGCCCCTGAAAGCAAACCGCTTTCAGTTCTTGAAGGCAAACCACCCTCAGACCTTGAAGACAAACTTGTCTTCAATCGAAACCCTGAAAGTAAACCACTTTCAGTGACAACAACCCTTCACCGAATACCACGGTGAAAAACTCAATCTTACAGAAAGAGATGAAGAAGATATTACAATTGGTTGTTTCAATCCTTTAACACACAATTGGATTGAACATGAGAAGTTATGCTTTAAGGCTTTTAAGCATAATACAATTCTGAGTTCTTCAAAATATGAACAACTAAAGTGTTCTTATAAACATGAAGATCATGAACTCAGAATTTAGGCTCCAAAAGATTTAGGGCCTGTTTGAATGTGTTTTCAGTTTTTTTGTTTTCAAAACTGTTTTCTAAAATAATTTTTAAAAACTACTTTTCAGAACAATATAGGGAAAAAACTTGTTTGGTAATATGATTTTGAAAACAGTTTTGAGATTAAAAAAATAAAAAAATTGTTTGATGAATTTGTTCCAAAAACATGTTTTGGAAACAAAAAATTAGAAAACTCGTTTGGTTGTGTGCTAAATTATTGATATGAATTTTTGTGGTGATTAATTATTGATATGAATTTAATGAATCAAATTAATTAATATTCATAATAATTTTATTGATAATATTTTTCACATATTTTTCTTAATGCCATAAATCTTATAATAGTGTACATAAAATGTGACAATTATACCATAATAACATATATAAAATGCCAATAGTCATATAATAATCTAAAATCTTAAAAATGAATATATAAGAACATAAAGTAAAGTTGATAAACTAGTCATTTCGCTGTGCCCACATCGTATTTGCAATAAGATCTCTATATGCTGCCATTTCTGTTGCTCCTTCATCGGATAACCTTGAAAAGTTGTCATTATTGGAGTTTGTTCCCTCTATGCCAGAACCTTCATTCATGGCATCAATTTCTATAGGATCCATCTCTTCCCATATTCTAAACAACTCATCACGCAGATTCCACTTGCGTATATAATTATGAATAGTACAACATGCCGTCACTATGAGTCGTTGCCTAGCAGGTTTATACGAAGGCATCAATCTTAAAATTGGAAACCTATTTTTCAATACTCCAAAGCAACGCTCAATTGTCATCCTCAGAGATGAGTGCCTGTAGTTAAATAATTCTTCACGGCTTCTGGGCTGTCTGCCTTGGCCCCTAAATTCTTGTGCATGATATCTTTCACCTCTGTAAGGGGGGAGGAAACCTGCGGTACATGGGTAGCCAGAATCAACGAGATAAAAAAAACCTGTGCCAACAAACTATGTATTAATTTTGATTCTTTATTTTATAAACACAAAAAGTCCTCATTAAAAATAATAGTATTTACCTGAAGGTGGCCAAGGAAAGTTTGCATTTGGATTAGTAAGTGCATCTAAAAAAACCTTTGCATCATGTGCACTTCCTTCCCATCCGGAATACACATATGTGAACATCATATTGAAATCACATACACACATAACATTCTGTGTGATTGTTGTTTTTCTACCTCTGCATGACACTTGTTTCTCAGCAGGAACCCATGCGCTTATATGTGTACCATCTATTGCACCTAATAACTTATAATGCTCACAGCCTTTCTTCTGAAATTGTGCAGCTTCTTTATGTGCCTAGAATAATACAATTAATTAATCAACCATTAGCCAAAAAAATTATGAATAAATTAAACTATAACCTTACAAATAAATAATATTAGATGACTAAATTAAATCATACCCGAATGTAAGTTTGCCAGACTTCTTCACTTGCAGTAACAGTGTTGGTTTCCGCATTCCAACCAAATCCACTGGTTTGCAAGAGTAAAGAGAACTCACGATGCATTGTGCGCAATCTATTCATCTTTTGTTTTAGTTGTTTAACATTAAATGAACGATTTGTCATGGAATTCAATTTAGTAGTCATGGAACTCCATATTTTAGAGTGAAATACACCATTTGGCATATTTCCTTTTGTGACTTCACCAACCATAATCTCTACAAAAGATTTGACAATTGAGGGAGGCCACATCTTGGACTCATTTTTTTCTATGTTAGAATCCATCTATCATAAATGAACATTGAAATATGTAGACTACATTATAATCCATCTATCATAAACACATTAGAATCCATATTTCATATGCAGATAAGTTAATAACTAACAAGATTTCTAAACTAAACTAATCACTTTCTGCAGCTAGCTAAGAAGGAACTTGGCAGAGTGTATATTCACTGGACATTTTTCTTTCTCATTTGCTTCTATCAAATTCTCTATATACCTTTGAATGATTTAATAAGGACCTGAATGTGCCATTTCTGTTCAGTTTTCTCTAACTTTGTATTCTTCTATATGTCTTCATCAAGTTCTTTTTTAAAGTTTCATTAATCATGTTATCCATGTCTGTGCCTTGTATTTGTATTGACCAAAAACTGAATAAATTTTTAAAGGATGATAACTCCAACATCCCTTTAAATTACAACTATGCCCAATGCCCCAACAAACACATGAATTCAATGAAATTAGAGCAACATATAAGAGAGAACTCAATGTCTGCTAAAAGGGGTCGAACTCAATGTCCTCTTACCAGTAGGAAAAGGATTGGTTAATGGATTAACATAAACTAAACTAATAAATAATAGCTTTATATTCTTTAAAACACTCATACAACTTCATGCTCTATATATCACTCTCAAAATTATGAAAAGGTATAACAGTTTATGGTGTCATTCTCTTCTTCTGTTATCATCGCTGCCATTCTCTTTACATGCTCTTTTTAGACCGTATAGGATTTTTCTTTGTTTTGGTTTGCTCTCATTCCCATCTTTCCTTCTTGTTTCCTTCTTTCCCATCATCTCTATTAAAGGTTGGATACCCCCTAGTGCCCCAATTTAATACAGTTTTTAGCTTATCCAAAAAAATTATTAAAACCCCAACAAAGGATGAAACTTGATTCAACCAGTAAAATTTGTGAGGAGGAGAAGCAAAGTATGGGTCACATGAAAAACCTCAATTACAAGAGAAATCCTTATGGCAAGACAAATAAGAGAAGAGGAGAAGCAAAGTATGGGTAACATGTTCTAAATCTGAAGCATGAAAAACGAAAGTACCTTGAGCAAGAGAACGCAACAGAACGGGGTGCGCAGTAGATTGACGACGAGAGGGAGCGCAGCAGAACGAGGAGCAGAGAGGGGAGCAGAACACGAGCAGAGAAGGGGTGCAGCAGCTGCAATACGAAGAGAAGAATGGAAGAAGGCCAACTACCAAAACCCTTATTTGGTATTCACTATAATTACAAAAATAACATTAATGAAAAATATGAAAACAGGTTGTTCTCCGTATAAATCTATTTTGAAAACAAATCTTTGAAAATACAAAACAAAAACAATTTTAAACTGTTTTGGATTTTTTGTTTTAAAAACAAAAAAATAGAAAACTGTTTTCAAATTAATTTTAAGAAAACATCCCACCCAAACAGATTTTTTTGTTTTTTAATTTTATAAAATAGAAAACAGTTTTTGGAAACACTAATCAAACAGGCCCTTAAGTTCTAAAAGATGAACTAATTTTGACAAAGCTTTGGCCTAATGTGTTTTTCTCATGTGTAATGTGTATATTTCGTGTGTGTTGTGTGTTGTGTGTTTTCTGGACTCAAATGGTCTTTATATAGGCAAGGGAAACGTCCTTGAACCATCACAACCCTTTTCAAAAGGTTTGGGACACAATGGTTCATGAAAAGATGCACTTTTTCGTTCTGGTAATCGATTACCATACTTAGTGTAATCGATTACACAAGTGACCGTTTCAGTTTGAATTTGAATTTCAAACATGTAATCGATTACAAGACTTGAGTAATCGATTACTTGCCTTGGTGTAATCGATTACCATAATGGTGTAATCGATTACACAGAAGCCCATTTTCCAGAAACTTGATCTTTGAGACTTGCTTAAGGTTTTCTACTTCTTTTAAGTTATGAAAACTCTTAGCTTGATTAGATTAGGTGTTTTAAGAGCCTTTATGCTTTAATAAACCTTTGGAAGCATAACTCACCTAATACTAAGACTTCTAGACTATTGATGGACTTGAGTGCTTGATTCTTTGAAGTCTTCTTTTCTTCTTTTTGTTGATGAGTTTGTCGTCATCAAAACCACAGCCAGGGTCAGGAGCAAGACCTTCTTCACAATCTCCCCCTTTTTGATGATGGCAAACACATTCTTGATACTTGAAGATCATATATGAATTCTTGATGCTTAACTCCCCCTATTTGATGGAATCTAGTATTTCTGATATTACTCCCCCTTTCTAATGTACTTGTTGAATTCCTGCATATGATCTTTAAGAGCACAGAACCTTTCTCCCCCTTTTGCCTTCATCAAAAAGAAGAAAAGGCCAGAAATGTACAGGCATACACACAAGTATATATGGAAACATAAAGCATTGGGGGATAGGGGTAAATGTGTAAAACATGAACAAAAACAGAATTATCCAAACGTAGCAAGCCAACAGGAAAACATCCAACAGTGCAGAAATTAGTCATAATCTAGACTATTACAAACCAAATAAAGCAAATAGTCAATGACAGAAATAAACAAGTCTAGAGGTCAAATTCATCAGAGGAATCAAAAGAATCATGAGGAGAGGGAGCCATGCGATCAACAGAAGACTCAGACGATCCATATCAGCACGGAGAGTAGTGTACATGGATTCAACCCGACCTTCCATGTGATCGAACCTCTGATCAAAGTGAGTCCTCATATCAGCCAGATGAGAGAGAATGAGTTGAGTGGAGGCATCACCAAGCATAGAGGATGAAGGTCCTTCCTCAGAAGATGGTGGATAGAAAGCAGCAGGGGCAGGAGCCTGAGTGGTATCAGGACCTAAATCTGACTTGTGACGGAAAGTGTCATCAACATCCCTGAAAATCCCCATCTTGTTCAGAATTTCTATATGAATCCGCTGTGCCTTAGTATCCATGACCTGAGCATACTCCCCTTGTGTAGAAATTCCAAAATTCTTCAAAATGAGAGTAATAATGGGAGCATAGGGAAGAGGACCAGATCTATCCTTGTGTATCAACATATGTATCATAACCAAATGAGCCCAATTAATGGATTCATTATGTTTCAGCCCATAAATAATTTGTAACTCTAGATCACTAATCTGGGCATGGTTAGAGGATTGAGGAAGAAGAACATAACTGATCAGATAATGAAGCAGACGATCTTCAACAGTAAGATATCCAACAGCAAGGATATCCCTAGAGCGGTTGGCTTCCGCTCGCTGCTTCTTCAAAAGAATCTCTTCCTCAGAAAATCGACACAAAGATAGATAAAAGGATTTCTTGTCATAATCAGCCCATGGACATGCCTTCTCCGGACTCAGTCGTTCTCCAACATAGGGAATTTTTAGAAGAGTTCCCAGTTGCTCTTGAGTCAATGAAATGTCAATTCCCTTGACTGATGAGCAGATTTTCCCACCTCTCTTCACCAAATTACAGTAAAATACTTTAACTAATTCAGGATAAAACGTACCCGATAATCCAACAAATTCATCAAGTCCTTGGAAATCAAGGAGAGAAGGGAAGAGGAAACCCGCATTGATGAACGAGTTGATGTCAGCATACTTAGGAGGAAGAATGGGTCTTTCCAAGAAGTAAGCCAGAAATCGGTCCTTTTGCTCCTCTGTGACAAGAAGCCGTGAAAGATCAAGAGTGTTCATGGAAAGGTTCTTCGAACGGTGTCGGCGGGAAGAGGAGGCCATTTTCGGACTTGAAATGTTAGGGTTTGAGAAAAGGGTTTTTGGGTGAAGTCCGAATTGAACAATTCGAAGGGATGGAGATGAAGGAGAGGGGAAAAACAAACAAAACCCACCGATTTGTTCTGAGTTTAAGCAACAATCGAGAGAGAATGAAGGGAACAAACGGTTCGGCGACGAGGGAGGGAGAAAAAGGAAGAGCAGTGTAATCGATTAAGAGTTCTAACCGAAAGAACTTATATTATCGATTTGGTAATCGATTACAGTAAGTTGTGTAATCGATTACCGCTTTTTCGAATTTTGAATAAAATTCAAAATAGCAATAGTAATCGATTACAGCAGTTGATGTAATCGATTACCAGTAGTCCAGAATATGAAATTTCTAAAAATCAACTAGGTAATCGATTATGGTAGTTAAAGTAATCGATTACTCAGAGGAATTCAATAATCAACAGGACTAAAAGCAAGGGTAATCAATTAATAAGCCTAAGATAATTGATTTCATGAACATTTTTATAAGTTCTATCATATGTAACACATGTTTTAAAAAAAAAATTTCAGCACAAAATTAATTATGACAAGCAAGCACATATGAAACATTCAAGCAATTTATAGAGAGGCTTATATTAAGGCATTTCTATAAGTCATATGTCTTAAGCCTAAAAAAAATAACTATGAATATATGAATGTCTATACTTATCCAGAATCTAACTTGGCAATTTCTAAAAACTAGTGTAAGCATATACTTAGAAAAGTATTTTCCTAATTTTATTGTTGTTACTACTGTTTTTCTTATGATCTTCTAGACACTAGGCTTAGGAGCAAGTTCCCAAACTTGATTCCTTTCAAATTGGTTTAGTTCTTCTTGCATTGCTACAATCCAATATTAATCTTCTAGAGCATCATTTACTTTTGATGGTTCTATCTGAGAGACGAAGGCCATATTCAAAACTGAATCATTTAAGCGTAGCCTTGTAGAAACGCCTCTAGAAATATCACCAATAATATTATCAACTGGGTGATCCCTATGGGTTCTCCATTCTTTTGGAAGTTGATAAGTATTACTTTCAATGTGCTCTTCTTGTATTGGATTCTGATCTCCATCCTTTAGAGAATCTTCATTTATAATGATGTCATCTTCTTCATTATCTGGAAGATTGACTTTATCTTCTATTGAAGATTTAGATTCATCAAAATAAACATGTATGGATTCTTCCACAGATAGAGTTTTCTTGTTAAAGACTCTATATGCTTTGCTTGTTAAAGAATACCCAAGGAATATACCTTCATCAGATTTTTCATCAAACTTTCCAAGGTTTTCCTTTCCATTATTCAAGACAAAGCATTTTGATCCAAAAGCATGTAGATGAGAGATGTTTGGTTTCCTTCCTTTGTAGAGTTCATAGGGAGTTTTCTTAAGGATAGGTCTAATAAGAACTCTATTGGAAACATAGCAAGCAGTACTTACAGCATCAGCCCAGAAATATTTAGGGAGACTTGATTCACTCAGCATGGTTCTTGCTAATTCCTCAAGTAATCTATTCTTCCTTTCTACTACATCATTCTGTTGTGGTGTTCTCGGAGTAGAGAAATTATGTGATATACCATTTTCATCACATAGTTCTTGGAATTGTTGATTATGAAATTCTCCACCATGATCACTTCTTATAGAAGAGATCTTTAAAGACTTCTCATTTTGAACAAGCCTTGCATATCTTTTGAATGCATTGAAGGCTTCATTCTTATGAGGAAGAAATAAAGTCCATGTAAATCTAGAGAAATCATCAACAATAACAAGTGCATAGAAATTACCTCTGAGGCTTTTAGTTCTAGATGGTTCGAACAAATCCATATGTAACAATTGAAGGGGTCTTGAGGTCGAAACTATGTTCTTTGGTTTGAATGATGTTCTGGTTTGCTTCCCCTTTTGACATGCATCACAAAGCTTGTCTTTCTCGAATTTTATCTTTGGAAGCCCAACAACTAGATCATGCTTGACTAGTTTGTTTAAATGATCTATGTGAATATGTGCAAGTCTTCTATGCCATAGCCATGAATCACTATTATTCTTGGCCAAAAGGCATCTCACATTTTGTGGAATTTCTTCCAATGAGATCATGAAGACTTTGTTTACTTTATACCCAGAAAACTTAATTTCTTTAGTTTTCACGTCTTTCACAACACATATATCATTAATAAAACCAACTTTCAAACCTTTATCACATAGTTGACTAATACTCAGAAGATTATGCATCAAACCATCAACGTAAAGAACTTTATCGATGACTGTTTGAGGGGGTGTGCCTATTCTTCCAATACCGAGTATTTTTCCCTTTTGATTGTTACCATATGTGACGAAACCTTTTTCCCTAGGTATAAGAAAAGAAAACTTGGTTTTGTCTCCTGTCATGTGTGATGAGAAGCCACTATCAAGATACCATAAATCCTTTGCTGCTTTCATACACACCTACATGACAAAGTTCAGACATGGGTATTAGGAACCCAACAAGTTTTGGGTCCTTCTAAGTTATCATCCTTTCTAACCCAAATGTACTCCCTATTTGGTACTCCTACATGTTTGTAGTAACATCTACTAGGGGTATGTCCTACTTTGTTACAATATGTACAAGAGTAATGATTGTAACTAGAGGTTTGTCTAGGAGAGGGATGTATCTTCTTAGGAAGTCTATTTTGATTATTCTTCCTATTGTTTGTAATCCTAACAGGATTAATCTTACTGTTACTAGAAGATCCTAACACATGGTTTGGTCTTACAAACACAGTTTTCCTAACCTCTTTTGTCTTTGGGTGAGAAGTATATCCTAAGCCTGATTTATTGTTTGAATGTCTTTGAACACTTAGGATATCATCTAACTTCTGTTTTCCTTTATTGAAGTTATTTACTCTTTGTTGAAGATTTTCTATCTTTTCTTCTAAAGAACTACACTTAGTGAATTTGTGAGTAATGTCTAGCTTAGATTTTACTATATCTAGTTCTTCTTGTAAATTTCTACATTTACTTTCTAGGGAAGAAATTAACTCATTTTGCCTAGTGCTAACTTTAGAAAATTCTTGACATACTTTAAACATATTTTCCATGGTAAACTTTAAATCATGAAAAGATATAGAATTATCACTAACCTGGGAATCTTCAACATCAGAATCATGTGACGCCATCAAAGCAACTTGTGCTTCTTCTTTATCAGAATCTGATGATGAACTTACTTCATTATCATCCCAAGCCAAATATGCTCTCCGAGTAGGTTGATCCTTTTTCTCGAATTTCTCTCTTAGACCATGTTTCTTCTTCAGAAGATTTGGACAATCTGATTTGAAGTGTCCCGGTTTACCGCATTCGAAACATGTGATCTTTTGAGAGGAAGATGATTCATTGTTCTTTTGGAAAGATTTGTTGTTGTTGAATTTCACACGTTTTCTTTTAAGAAACTTTCCAAAATTCTTTACTAGAAGATTCACATTCCCATTATCTTCTTCTTCAGAATCTGCATCATAATCTTCTTTGATGCTTTCTTTTGCTTTTAGGGAAATGGACCGATACTTCTTCTCATGTTGTTCATTTTCTTCCAAACGATTCAATTCCAACTCGTGTTCTTGGAGTTTTCCAAAAAGAGTTGCGAGAGTCATTTTTGATAAACTCTTCTTCTCTGAGATGGCTGTTACTTTTGGTTGCCATACTCTTGTAAGTGATCTTAGAACTTTCATGTTCAAATCACTGTTTGAAAATTTTCAACCAAGAGCAATCAAATGATTAATTAAATGAGTGAATCGTTTTTGCATATCTAATACCTTTTCTCCTGGAAGCATTCTGAACATCTCATATTCTTGAGATAAAGTATTGATCTTTGATCTCTTGACTTCATCTGTTCCTTCATGAGTCACCATCAACGTATCCCATATTTCTTTTGATGTAGTGCACGTTGATACTCTGAAAAATTCATCCATGCCAAGAGCAGATGTAAGAATGTTCATTCCTTTGAGATCATGTTGAACCTTCTTCTTTTCTTCTTCACTCCAAGTACTTTCTGATTTTGGTTGTGAAGTTCCTTCTTCATCTGTTGTTACAGGCACAAAGGGACCTTCTGATAATAGAATCGCAAGTGCACGATTAAACTATCGCGTAATATAAAAAGATCGAACCCACGGGATAGGTGTTCTTATTATTATAAAATTTAGTACTAAAACAGAAAAATAAAAGATGAATATTTGTTGTTGGTAAGAGAACTAGAAAGAAGCAATAGCATAAAATAAAAATAAAGAAATGATGAACATTAAGCTCTTGGGTTGGTTTACATAGTCTATAAAAACATGCTAGAAATTTCCTACTAAATTCCTGAATTATAAAACCATTATCCTGATGCTATAGCCTAGTGTAACTACAAGTTAATTCCTTAAGCATTGTAGATCTTTCTTTTTAATTACTAAACCCAATTCCTTGGCACCTAGTTAACTAAAGAAGAAGATGAAGAAAATGTTCAGGCCAACATAAAGTTACGTCCTTCCTAATTCCTTAGCGAAGTATACTTATAACCTTTTTTATTACCTAGTTCCCTTACTACTCACCAAATGGCCTTATGTAATAAGTAATAAGCAAAACCTCTTGGGATCCACAAGATAGAAATTAAGCATAAGGTAATAAAAGATGAATGGAAATAAAATTCAGAAATGTAGAAAAAGACTAGAACATGTATTATAAACTAAAACAACCCAAAAACTTAAAGAAGAATTTAGCCAAGCATGGCTAAAAGAATCATTGAATTACCCTGGATAGGAGCTCAAGTTTGGCTTCCCACAATTCCTAGGAACAATGATCTTTGAGGGAGAAAGAGAGAATACTTGTTGTATTCTATGAAGGTGTGTCTTACAAGTGAAGAAAAGGGTCATATTTATAGCAAAATTCCAGCCTCCAACGCTTGAGCGCTGGCATTCCCAACGCATGGGCGCTGGGATGCATTAAAAATCCACTTTCTGTCCGAGGCCCAGCGCTTGAGCGCTGGCTTTCCAACGCTTGGGCGCTGGGTCACCATCTGACTCATCATCCAGTCAGAACCCCAGCGCTGGAGCGCTGGGATCCCAACGCTTGAGCGCTGGGACGCTGCTTCTTCATCTTCAAGCTTTTCCTTCCTTCTTCATTCATGGTAGTGGGTTTTGATGGCCATAAAATGCCACTACTCAGCCTTGTTTAATTCTGAAACCCTTCCTCCACTAACATCAATTCTTTCAACAATATTTTCCATGTGCTAAATTAGAGAGTGATTCTTCATATTCTTCTTTTTCACTTTGGTCCTCTCTTGGTTAGCACTTCAACTCAAGCCCTCATATTCCCTCAATCTTCACTTTAAGTCCTCCACTCTTGAACTTTTACAATTTGGTCCCTGACTTCCTGAAACTTTACACATTGGTCCCTGGACAAAAATGATAACTAAACCAGCTTTTTCTAAAAATACAAAATAACTAGAAAAATTCCTAAAAATATAAAATAAAGCTAGAAAATCTAATAAAATCTAATCTACATGCAAAATGAAAAATAAATAGAAAATCTATATAAAAAGACTAAAAAACCTATATGTGACTCAAAAATAATAAAATAAAAAGACTAAAAATAGCCTAAAAACATCATATAAAATCCACTCATCACACCACTATACCCAACGACAGCTTGTCCTCAAGCGACAAAACTTAAAGAAAAACTCGTCCCTGGGTTTTGAGAAAGTTTTATCTGATTACAACTTGAAGCACCGAAACCTTTCAAAGAAAGCTTAGCAGAAAAGGAAGACATGCATGTTTTATAGACAAAGAATCAAGAAAGTTAGGCTTGGCTTTTAACATGTTTGAGTTCATCAATTAAGCTCACCAAAATGATATTCTCCATGAAAACAAGAAAGCTCAATAATTCTGCCTATAATTCAAATCAAAACTGAAGTAAAGCAACCAAGTGATGTTGAAGAGATTTTTAAGGTTGTAACTTGGCCAAAGGGTTGAACAATTTAAGGTATGGATTTCAAGAAATTGGCAACTCTAGTGGTTGACTCAGAAACTTGTTGTTAAGTGATTTTTTCCTTTGACTAAGAGCTCAACAATTCACACAAGGGTCCTCTCAATTTTTTTCCTTTTTTTTTTTTGAACAAAGTAGTGGAATGTATGGGATGAATGACTTGAATTTTACTCCCCTCATACTCCTTCTCACCCCACTACTTCATTATTTCTTTTCTTTTTTCTAAGGCACATACCTTATTTTTTCCAATTTTTTCCTTCATTTTTTTTAAGAGAGGAACCCAACAAACATAGCTCTAGCAATTCAGCACATGAATCATAATAACAACTTTAAGAATTATCACACAAAGTAGGCTCCAAAGAATGACTCTTTTAAGGCTCAAAAGGGGCTACTAGTGGATATAACATTTCAAGCAAAAATCTGAGTTTTCAAAAAATGCCTATAATCTCTTCTCAACCCACAAAGTATACAAAACTCCAATCAACATGCAACACAAGGCAGAAAAATTTCACAATCATGTATTCAGAGACCTCAGCTCTAAGAAAAAGATAGGGTAAGTGGTACCCTTTTTAGAACTCAGAAAAAGACTTTGCCAGCAACCAAAACAATCAAGATATCAAAAATCCTTTCTACAGCATGCAATCCTAACTGCTTAAAAACATAAGACTTTTTTCACAAAGCAGTTCAATCAGATAAAGCATTCACAACGCTATAGCAACATTCAGAATGGATAATATACTCAAGACTCATGCAAAAATAAAACAGAAAGACTAAACTAAAAATAAAACTAAAAAACTATAAAAACAAAAAACTAAGAAGCTGGTATAGTAACAAATTTTCCACAAAGGTCCAAGGGAACCTCAATGTAAAAATCAATTTGAACATTTAAGTTCAAGAGGATCCTTCCTCCTTTTGGTACCTATCCTGTAACAATGAACAAACAAAAGTCTCACAAGTAAAAACTTGCTTGACTTGTTAGTTCCAAAAACAGCACAAAAGCTCATGAGTTGAAAAATTTGTGTCCACCCTTTAAAAACAAGAATTCCTGAGTTCCCAAAAATTAAAACCAGTTTAGAACCAAGGGAAAACTCATAGAACCTTAAAATTTCCAGAAAATGGTGAACACAAAATTTATTAAAAACTAAAAACAGCAAACAAAAGCAAAAACAGCAAACTGCCCGAGCTCCAGCGCTTGAGCGTTGGGGATACCAACGCTTGGGCGCTGGAATTAAAATAAAAACTGGGCATCAGAGGTCCCAGCGCCTAAGCGCTGGGTTTCCAACGCTATGGCGCTGGAAAATAAAAAATAAAAAACTGGGATTCCAGGGGCCTAGCGCATGAGCGCTAGCCCTCCAGCGCTGGAGCGCTGGAAACTACTGGAATCAGAGGTGATAAGCAGGGGCCTAACGCTTGAGCGTTGGCCTCCAGCGCTTGAGCGCTGGCCTCTCCTGCAGCAAAAACATAGAATTTCTTTTCTTTTATTTATGTACAAGAGTAGTGCAAAAATCAAAAAGACAGAAACATTAACTATCCTAAGTTGGGTTGTCTCCCAACCAGCTCAATGTTAAGGTCCGAGATAGACCCTTCCCCTTAATCAATTGGGGGTACTTTTTCTTTTCTTGCTACAAACATCATCTTTGAACTCATCCTCACTTTCAGACTCATAGTGCTTACAAGTACGGAATACAGAAAACTTCACTTTTTCATCCCCAACCTTCAAAGATAGGAGGCCTTCTGCTACATTAATCTTGGCGTTTCTTGTAGCAAGGAATGGCCGCCCAAGAATTAATGGTACCTTGGAGTCTTCTTCCATGTCAAGTATCACAAAATCAACCGGGAAGACAAACTTGTCAACCCTTACCAAAACATCTTCAGCCACCCCATAGGGGTACTTAATTGACCTGTCCGCCAATTGTAAACACATCAAAGTAGGAGTAGCCTCTCCCATGTCCAATTTCCTAAACATGGAGAGTGGCATGAGGTTTATAGAAGCTCCTAAATCACAAAGAGCTGTTGCATTTGGTAGTCCCTCAATTTCCACAGGCAAAGTGAAGCTCCCTGGATCCTTCAATTTTTGGGACAACTTCCTCAAAACCATAGCTGAACACTCCTCAATTAACATCACAGTTTCATCCATCTCACTTAATTTCCTCCTTCTAAATAAAATGTCCTTCATGAACTTAGCATAAATTGGCATTTGTTCCAAAGCTTCAGAAAATGGAATGTTAATTTGAAGCCTTTTAAAAATCTCAAGAAATTTCGAGAATTGTTTTTCCAAATTCTTTTTGAAAGCTTTAGGAAATGGAACTTTGCCAATTTTCTTAGAAGGAGGAATTACATTTTCAGCAATTTTTTCAACAACAATAGGCACATTCCTTTCTTTTTCTTTTTCTTCACCACTTACCTCTTGTTCAATTTCCACTACCCTTTCGGGCATAGTCTTACCACTCCTAAGAGTGATGGCAGAAACATTCTCAACATTTTCCTTTGGATTGACAAGAGTATCAGACGGAAAAGTACCTGGAATCCTTTCTGAGATGGTCTTGGCCAACTGGCCTACCTGGACCTCCAAATTTCTAGTGGAGGCTTCATGATTCTTAGCACTTGTCCTGGTCTCATTCATAAATTGCACAGTTTGTTGGCCTATTTCACCAACAATTTCTTCCAAACTCTTTCTTCCCTGGTTCGGATTCAAAGGCATTGGTGGCCTCTGATTTTGGAATGGCCTCTGAAATTGTTGCCTGACTTCTCCTTGACCACCCCCTTGATCCCTCCAAGAAAAATTGGGGTGGTTTCTCCAGCTTGGGTTATAGGTGTTGCCATAGGAATTTTGAAAATTCCCCATAGCTTTTACCTCAGCTTCTAATTCAGCCTCCTCTGGGCTCAGTTGAACCCCCTCCATTCTTTTGACCATTGCATCAACTTTCCTGGATAAAAGTTTATTTGAAGCAACAATGGACTCAAAAGAATCAACCTCTTAAATACCTTTCCTGATTGCCCAGTCCTGGTTTGAATGAGCAGCTCTTGCAGCAAGTTTGTTGATTAAATCAAGAGCTCCTTGTGGTGGCAAAGCATCGAATGCCCCACTTGCTGCAATATCCAATTTGTCCCTGGTATAATCATTCAAAGCAGCATAAAATTTCTCTACCTGATCTGCAATAGAGATGTTATGACCTGGGCACCTTCTGAGAAGTCCCTTGAACCTCTCCCATGTCTCATACAGGTTTTCAGCATCTTGTTGAATGAAGGAGTTGATTTCCTGCTTCAACTTCCTTATGCGGTTGTAAGGAAAAAATTTGGCCGTGAATTTTTCAGCCAAATCATCCCATGAAGTAATGCTTCTGAGTGGTTGAGAAGATAGCCACTCCTCTGCCACATCTCTTAAGGAAAATGGAAACAGCATTAGTCTTACCGTATCCAAGTGAGCATCATTTCTCCTTAAGGTGGAACATTGCCTAGTGAATCGCTCCAGATGTGTATGGCAGTCTTCATTTACACTTCCACCAAATTGGTTTTGACTTACCAAAGAGATGAAGTGTGGAGGAATCTGGAAATTTGGCAAAGCATCCTCCGGAACCACAATACTCCCTTCAAAATTGTAATCTACCTGGGGAGCTGTGATATCACGAAGAGAGCGATTAGCATTCTGCTCTTCCTCCTCCTCTCTCAGCCTTTGAAGTCTAGCTTGGACTTCATCTTCTAACCTCGCATTGTATTCAGCAAGGAGGCGCTCCTCCATTTGTGCTTGTGTTTCAGCCATGGCCCTTGCTAATCTCCTTTGCTCCGCTAATCTGCGATGCAAAGTTCTTTCAATTTCAGGGTCCAATTCAAAATGTCCTACCATGCAAACAAGCCAAAGAAGTTAATAGCACCTATTCAATACAATTTTTTTCTTTTTTTTTTCTTTTTATTTTTTATTTTTTGAGTATAAACAAGAACTTGGAAGAACCTATCCCCGGCAACGGCGCCAAAAACTTGATAATAGAATCGCAAGTGCACGATTAAACTATCGCGTAATATAAAAAGATCGAACCCACGGGATAGGTGTTCTTATTATTATAAAATTTAGTACTAAAACAGAAAAATAAAAGATGAATATTTGTTGTTGGTAAGAGAACTAGAAAGAAGCAATAGCATAAAATAAAAATAAAGAGATGATGAACATTAAGCTCTTGGGTTGGTTTACATAGTCTATAAAAACATGCTAGAAATTTCCTACTAAATTCCTGAATTATAAAACCATTATCCTGATGCTATAGCCTAGTGTAACTACAAGTTAATTCCTTAAGCATTGTAGATCTTTCTTTTTAATTACTAAACCCAATTCCTTGGAACCTAGTTAACTAAAGAAGAAGATGAAGAAAATGTTCAGGCCAACATAAAGTTACGTCCTTCCTAATTCCTTAGCGAAGTATACTTATAACCTTTTTTATTACCTAGTTCCCTTACTACTCACCAAATGGCCTTATGTAATAAGTAATAAGCAAAACCTCTTGGGATCCACAAGATAGAAATTAAGCATAAGGTAATAAAACATGAATGGAAATAAAATTCAGAAATGTAGAAAAAGACTAGAACATGTATTATAAACTAAAACAACCCAAAAACTTAAAGAAGAATTTAGCCAAGCATGGCTAAAAGAATCATTGAATTACCCTGGATAGGAGCTCAAGTTTGGCTTCCCACAATTCCTAGGAACAATGATCTTTGAGGGAGAAAGAGAGAATACTTGTTGTATTCTATGAAGGTGTGTCTTACAAGTGAAGAAAAGGGTCCTATTTATAGCAAAATTCCAGCCTCCAACGCTTGAGCGCTGGCATTCCCAACGCATGGGCGCTAGGATGCATTAAAAATCCACTTTCTGTCCGAGGCCCAGCGCTTGAGCGCTGGCTTTCCAACGCTTGGGCGCTGGGTCACCATCTGACTCATCATCCAGTCAGAACCCCAGCGCTGGAGCGCTGGGATCCCCACGCTTGAGCGCTGGGACGCTGCTTCTTCATCTTCAAGCTTTTCCTTCCTTCTTCATTCATGGTAGTGGGTTTTGATGGCCATAAAATGCCACTACTCAGCCTTGTTTAATTCTGAAACCCTTCCTCCACTAACATCAATTCTTTCAACAATATTTTCCATGTGCTAAATTAGAGAGTGATTCTTCATATTCTTCTTTTTCACTTTGGTCCTCTCTTGGTTAGCACTTCAACTCAAGCCCTCATATTCCCTCAATCTTCACTTTAAGTCCTCCACTCTTGAACTTTTACAATTTGGTCCCTGACTTCCTGAAACTTTACACATTGGTCCCTGGACAAAAATGATAACTAAACCAGCTTTTTCTAAAAATACAAAATAACTAGAAAAATTCCTAAAAATATAAAATAAAGCTAGAAAATCTAATAAAATCTAATCTACATGCAAAATGAAAAATAAATAGAAAATCTATATAAAAAGACTAAAAAACCTATATGTGACTCAAAAATAATAAAATAAAAAGACTAAAAATAGCCTAAAAACATCATATAAAATCCACTCATCACCTTCTTCAATGACTTTCCATATTCCTGCGTCTAATGACTTTATGAATGTCTTCATCTTGATTTTCCAGAAGTCATAGTGTTCTCCATTGAAGAATGGTGGCCTGTTTATGTTATGTCCTTCACTTGTTCCATGATTGGAAGAGGATGCCATCTTTTCCCGGATCTTAGGAATAACTTACCTAAACTTCCGCTCTGATACCAATTGTTAGAACAGATAGCAACCTGAGAGGGGGGGTGAATCAGTGTTGCCCCAATTTTCGCCTTATTGAAATTGTTACTTTCAAGTTTATGATGATCACGAAATGATCGTTGTGATTGCAGCGGATATGTACGATACTTGAAAGTAAATGTGAAGGATGAAGAGAATCACACACAAGATTTTATCCTGGTTCACCTTCAATCCACCGAAAGCTACGTCCAGTCCCTCAAGAAAACCCCTTGAGGATTTTTCCACTATTGATAAGAATTTCTTACAAGTTCCTAACCCAAGGACCCCAAGAATTTCTTCCAATAACCTGTGAAAGCAAACCACTTTCAACAGCCCCTGAAAGCAAACCGCTTTCAGTTCCTGAAGGCAAACCACCCTCAGACCTTGAAGACAAACTTGTCTTCAATCGAAACCCTGAAAGTAAACCACTTTCAGTGCAACAACCCTTCACCGAATACCACGGTGAAAAACTCAATCTTACAGAAAGAGATGAAGAAGATATTACAATTGGCTGTTTCAATCCTTTAACACACAATTGGATTGAACATGAGAAGTTATGCTTTAAGGCTTTTAAGCATAATACAATTCTGAGTTCTTCAAAATATGAACAACTAAAGTGTTCTTATAAACATGAAGATCATGAACTCAGAATTTAGGCTCCAAAAGATTTAAGTTCTAAAAGATGAACTAATTTTGACAAAGCTTTGGCCTAATGTGTTTTTCTCATGTGTAATGTGTATATTTCGTGTGTGTTGTGTGTTGTGTGTTTTCTGGACTCAAATGGTCTTTATATAGGCAAGGGAAACGTCTTTGAACCATCACAACCCTTTTCAAAAGGTTTGGGACACAATGGTTCATGAAAAGATGCACTTTTTCGTTCTGGTAATCGATTACCATACTTAGTGTAATCGATTACACAAGTGACCGTTTCAGTTTGAATTTGAATTTCAAACATGTAATCGATTACAAGACTTGATTAATCGATTACTTGCCTTGGTGTAATCGATTACCATAATGGTGTAATCGATTACACAGAAGCCCATTTTCCAGAAACTTGATCTTCGAGACTTGCTTAAGGTTTTCTACTTCTTTTAAGTTATGAAAACTCTTAGCTTGATTAGATTAGGTGTTTTAAGAGCCTTTATGCTTTAATAAACCTTTGGAAGCATAACTCACCTAATACTAAGACTTCTAGACTATTGATGGACTTGAGTGCTTGATTCTTTGAAGTCTTCTTTTCTTCTTTTTGTTAATGAGTTTGTCGTCATCAAAACCACAGCCAGGGTCAGGAGCAAGACCTTCTTCACAATATACACATAGATCATTTAAACAAACTAGTCAAGCATGATCTAGTTGTTGGGCTTCCAAAGATAAGATTCGAGAAAGACAAGCTTTGTGATGCATGTCAAAAAGGGAAGCAAACCAGAACATCTTTCAAGCCAAAGAACATAGTCTCAACTACAAGACCCCTTCAATGGCTACATATGGATTTGTTTGGACCATCAAGAACAAAAAGCCTCGGAGGTAATCTTTATGCACTTGTTATTGTTGATGATTTCTCTAGATTTACTTGGACATTATTCTTGCCTCATAAGAATGAAGCCTTCAACGCATTCAAAAGATATGCAAGGCTAGTTCAAAATGAAAAGGCTACAAAGATCTCTTCTATTAGAAGTGATCATGGTGGAGAATTTCAGAATCATCAATTTCAAGAATTATGTGATGAAAATGGAATATCACATAACTTCTCTACTCCGAGAACACCACAACAAAATGGTGTTGTAGAAAGGAAGAACAGACTACTTGAAGAATTAGCAAGAACCATGCTAAGTGAGTCAAGTCTTCCTAAATACTTCTGGGCTGATGCTGTAAGTACTGCTTGCTATGTTTCCAATAGAGTTCTTATTAGACCTATTCTAAAGAAAACCCTCTATGAACTCTACAAAGGAAGGAAACCAAATATCTCTCATCTACATGCTTTTGGATCCAAATGCTTTGTCTTGAACAATGGAAAGGAAAACCTTGGTAAGTTTGATGAAAAGTCTGATGAAGGTATATTCCTTGGTTATTCCCTAACAAGCAAAGCATATAGAGTCTTTAACAAGAAAACTTTATCTATGGAAGAATCCATACATGTTTCCTTTGATGAGTTTAAATCTTCAAAAGAAGATTTAGTCAATCTTCCAGATAATGAAGAAGAAGATATCATTATCAATGAAGACTCTCAAAAGGAAAAAGATCAAGATCCAATACAAGAAGAGCATATTGAAGATAACACTTATCAACTACCAAAGGAATGGAGAACCCACAGGGATCATCCAGTTGATAATATCATTGGAGATATTTCTAGAGGTGTTTCTACAAGGCTACGCTTAAATGATTCAATTTTAAATATGGCCTTTGTCTCTCAAATAGAACCCTCAAAAGTAAATGATGATCTGGAGGATGAATATTGGATTGTGGCAATGCAGGAAGAATTAAACCAATTTGAAAGGAATAAAGTTTGGGAACTTGTTCCTAAGCCCACTGACAAGCATGTTATTGGAACAAAGTGGGTATTCATAAACAAACTAGATGAAAATGGAATTATTGTTAGGAACAAAGCAAGGTTGGTTGCACAAGGTTATAATCAAGAAGAAGGCATAGATTTTGATGAAACCTATGTTAGAACAGATAGCAACCTGAGAGGGGGGGTGAATCAGTGTTGCCCCAATTTTCGCCTTAATGAAATTGTTACTTTCAAGTTTATGATGATCACGAGTTGATCTTTGTGATTGCAGCGGATATGAACAATACTTGAAAGTAAATGTGAAGGATAAGGAGAATCACACACAAGATTTTATCCTGGTTCGCCTTCAATCCACCGAAGACTACGTCCAGTCCCTCAAGAAAACCCCTTGAGGATTTTTCCACTATTGATAAGAATTTCTTACAAGTTCCTAACCCAAGGACCCCAAGAACTTCTACCAATATCCTGTGAAAGCAAACCGCTTTCAACAGCCCTTGAAAGCAAACCGCTTTCAATTCCTGAAGGCAAACCACCCTCAGACTTTGAAGACAAACTTGTCTTCAACCAGAACCCTGAAAGCAAACCACTTTCAGCGACAACAACCCTTCACCGAATACTACGGTGAAAAACTCAATCTTACAGAAAGAGATGAAGAAGATATTACACTTGGCTGTTTCAATCCTTTAACACACAATTGGATTGAACATGAGAATTTATGCTTTAAGGTTTTTAAGCATAATACAATTCTGAGTTCTTCAAGATATGAACAACAAATGTGTTCTTGTAAACATGAAGATCATGAACTCAGAATTTAGGCTCTAAAAGATTTAAGTTCTTAAAGATGAACTTATTTGAAAAAGCTTTGGCCTAATGTGTTTTTCTCATGTAAATTTCGTGTGTGTGTGTGTTCTATGTTGTTGTTCTTGTGTGTTATGTTTTCTGGACTCAAATGGTATTTATATAGGCAAGGGAAACGTCCTTGAACCATCACAACCCTTTTCAAAAGGTTTGGGACACAATGGTTCATGAAAAGATACAACTTTTCGTTCTGGTAATCGATTACCACACTTAGTGTAATCGATTACACAAGTGACCGTTTCAGTTTGAATTTGAATTTCAAACATGTAATCGATTACAAGACTGGATTAATCGATTACTTGCCTTGGTGTAATTGATTACCATAATGGTGTAATCGATTACACAGAAGCCCATTTTCCAGAAACTTATTCTTTGAGTCTTGCTTAAGGTTTTCTACTTCTTTTAAGTTATGAAAAACACTTAGCTTGATTAGATTAGGTATTTTGAGAGCCTTTATGCTTTAATAAACCTTTAGAAGCATAACTCACCTAATTCTAAGACTTCTAGACTTATTGATGAACTTGAGTGCTTGATTCTTTGAAGTCTTCTTTTCTTCTTTTTGTTGATGAGTTTGTCGTCATCAAAACCACAGCCAGGGTCAGGAGCAAGACCTTCTTCACAATCTCCCCCTTTTTGATGATGGCAAACACATACTTGAAACTTTGAAGATCATTTATGCATTCGTGATGCTTAACTCCCCCTATTTGATGGAATTTAGTATTTCTGATTTTTCTCCCCCTTTCTAATGTACTTGTTGAATTCCTGCATATGATCTTTAAAGACACTGAACCTTTCTCCCCCTTTTGACTTCATCAAAAAGAAGAAAAGGCAAAAAATGTACAGGCATACATACAAGTATATATTGCAATATAAAGCATGGGGAATTGGGGGTTAAATGAGTAAAACATAAACAACACATAATAGTCCAAACATAGTACTTAAAAAAATAACATACATATAATGGGAACATAGTACAAGATGAAATAAACATCATAAAGAACTCCTACAAGACTAAGTACTAGTAGAAGAGTCAACATCAGCAATGGTATACACGGGTACGAAATCCCGACCAGCATCATGAATTTGACATGGAAGAAGAGAGAGGCCAAAATCATTGGTGATGTTGAGTGAAGAAAGAATGGAGGTGTCTATGCGTTTGAGATGAGATGACCGAGTGTCATAAAGCTTGGCGATAGGTACTCCAGAGTAGAGAAGGAGACGGGTGATGATCGATGCATAGGGAAAAGAGTCCGCCAAGTTACGACTTCGTAGCATGTGGTGCATAACCAGAAATGCCCAATTGATTTTGTGACAATGAAGAATGCCATAAAGAATTTGTAACTCAAAATCGCTAATGTGAGCAAGGAGAGTTTCTTCAGGCAGAATTACTTGATTAATGAAGTAGTGTAGAAGATGATTGTTTGTCGTGAGGACATCAGTGTTGTATGGGCAAGAAGTAGTATGTGGTGGGTGAATTTTCTGAAGGTCGACTGATTCAAATCGACATAGAGATTTGTAAAAGGAGTCATGGCTATAGTCAGACCAGGGGCAAGGGAGGTTAGGACCCAAGAGAGCACCCGAAGAAGGAATTCCAAGGCATCGACCAAAAGATGATAAGGAGTGTCGAATAAGAATCCCCTTGATAGAACTTTGAAAGCCATCTTGCAAAGGTTCTAAGTTGCAATAAAAGACTTTTACTAGTTCAGGATAGTAGGGATTGCACATAGAGATGAACTCCTCAAGATTTTGATAACGAAGATATGCGGGAAATGTGTGACCATTTTCGACAAATGAATCCAAATCACCAAACAAAGGTTTACGAATGAGTTGATTGATGAATCGTGAAGCAAATCTAGTTCTTTGATGGGTGGTGGTGAGTAGTCGTGTAAGATTCATGGGTCGAGAGGAACGAGAATGATAGGAATCCATGGTTGGTTGAGGAGAATATGCAGCACTTTGAGAGACTGTTGGAGGATATGACTAATCAATTCCTAAGGCTGGTTTAAATATCCTGATCATGTAATCGATTACAGCAGTTTTGGTAATCGATTACAGAGCAGTTAAGCCAAGTTTGAATTTCAAAAGATGGAGGGAAATTGAAAGTCTGGCAATTTTCGAGCATGTAATCGATTACTGCAGTTGGGGTAATCGATTACATCAGTTACAAATTTGAAAATTTTCAAATTGTGAATGTGTAATCGATTATGGCAGTTTGAATAATCGATTACTGAAGTATTTTCAGCGAGCACGAGGACTTGGATCATGGATAATCGATTACAAATCTTAGGGTAATCGATTACTAGGACATTTTTACATGTTCTAGGCTCTAGAATCCTATGTAACACATTTTCATATATAAGCATTTAAACACATAATGTAAATGTACATATAAAATATATGTAAATGATATGTTACCTTAAATATCATGCTCATCTAATATGCCTAATTCTCTTCTTATCTTGAAAAATGATTCTTTAGGAAGAGGCTTAGTAAAGATGTCTGCTAACTGATTATGTGTATCCACAAATGAAATTTCAATATCTTTCCTCATAACATGATCTCGAAGAAAATGATGTCGTATATCAATATGCTTAGTTCGAGAGTGCATGATAGGGTTTTTAGTGAGATTAATGGCACTTGTATTGTCACATTTAATTGGAATGCAGCCCAGCTCTAAGCCATAATCTTTGAGTTGTTGTTTGAGCCATAGAGTTTGTGCACAACAACTACCTGCAGCAATATATTCTGCTTCTGCAGTACTTAGAGCAACACATGCTTGTTTCTTACAAGACCATGAAACAAGAGCATTTCCTAATAGGTGACAAGTACCACTTGTACTCTTTCTTTCAGTTTTACAACCAGCATAATCAGAATCAGAATATCCAATCAAATCAACAACACTTCCCTTGGGATACCACAATCCAACATTTGTAGTTCCTTTCAAATATTTGAAAATTCGTTTAACAGAACTCAAATGTGATTCCCTAGGAGATGCTTGATATCTAGCACATAGACACACACTAAACATAATATCAGGTCTACTTGCAGATAAGTATAAAAGAGATCCGATCATACCTCTATATTTGGTAATATCTACTTGATTACCGGATTCATCTTGATCTAAATATGTATTAGACCCCATAGGTGTGGCTATGGATTTGCAATCATCCAAATCATATTTCTTTAGTAGTTCCTTGCAAAACTTTGATTGATTGATGAATATTCCATCTCTTGATTGCTTGATTTGCAAACCAAGAAAGAAATTTAATTGTCCCATCATGGACATTTCAAATTCTTCTTGCATCATGTTAGAGAAATCTTTGCAAAGAGATTCGTTAGTTGCACCAAAGATAATGTCATCAACATAAATTTGAACTAATAAGGTATTACCTTTGGTTCTTTTGATGAACAAGGTTGTATCAGCTTTACCTTTTTGAAAACCTTTATTACAAAGGAAAGTACTTAACCTATCATACCATGCACGAGGGGCTTGCTTAAGACCATAGAGTGCTTTCTTTAGTCTGAAGACATGTGTAGGAAACTTTGGATCTTCAAATCCTGGAGGTTGCTTCACATACACTTCTTCTTGAATATATCCGTTTAGGAAGGCACTTTTGACGTCCATTTGATATAATGGGAAGTTTAAAGAACAAGCGTACGCTAGTAACAATCTTATGGCTTCTAATCTTGCTACGGGTGCATATGTTTCATCAAAATCTATACCTTCTTCTTGATTATAGCCTTGAGCAACTAATCTTGCTTTATTCCTAACTATAATACCATTTTCATCTAACTTATTCCTAAACACCCACTTTGTTCCAATAATGTGTTTATCACTAGGCTTAGGGACAAGTTCCCAAACTTGATTTCTTTCAAATTGGTTTAGTTCTTCCTGCATTGCTACAATCCAATACTCATCCTCTAGAGCATCATTTACCTTTGATGGTTCTCTCTGAGAGACAAAGGCCATATTCAAAACTGAATCATTCAAGCGTAGCCTTGTAGAAACGCCTCTAGAAATATCACCAATAATATTATCAACTGGATGATCCCTATGGGTTCTCCATTCTTTTGGTAGTTGATAAGTATTACTTTCAATGTGCTCTTCTTGTATTGGATTCTGTTCTCCATCCTTTTGAGAATCTTCATTTATAATGATGTCATCTTCTTCATTATCTGGAAGATTGACTTTATCTTCTATTGAAGATTTAGATTCATCAAAAGTAACATGTATGGATTCTTCCACGGATAGAGTTTTCTTTTTAAAGACTCTATATGCTTTGCTTGTTAGAGAATAACCAAGGAATGTACCTTCATCAGATTTTTCATCAAACTTACCAAGGTTTTCCTTTCCATTATTCAATACAAAGCATTTTGATCCAAAAGCATGTAGATGAGAGATATTTGGTTTCCTTCCTTTGTAGAGTTCATAGGGTGTTTTCTTAAGGATAGGTCTAATAAGAACTCTATTGGAAACATAGCAAGCAGTACTAACAGCATCAGCCCAGAAATATTTAGGGAGACTAGATTCACTTAACATGGTTCTTGCTAATTCTTCAAGTAACCTATTCTTCCTTTCTACTACACCATTTTGTTGTGGTGTTCTCGGAGTAGAGAAGTTATGTGATATTCCATTTTCATCACATAGTTCTTGGAATTGTTGATTCTGAAATTCTCCACCATGATCACTTCTAATAGAAGAGATCTTTAAAGACTTCTCATTTTGAACTAGCCTTGCATATCTTTTGAATGCATTGAAGGCTTCATTCTTATGAGGTAGAAATAAAGTCCAAGTAAATCTAGAGAAATCATCAACAATAACAAGTGCATAGAAATTACCTCCGAGGCTTTTAGTTCTAGAAGGTCCGAACAAATCCATATGTAACAATTGAAGGGGTCTTGAAGTCGAGACTATGTTCTTTGGTTTGAAGGATGTTCTGGTTTGCTTCCCTTTTTGACATGCATCACAAAGCTTGTCTTTCTCGAATTTTATCTTTGGAAGCCCAACAACTAGATCATGCTTGACTAGTTTGTTTAAATGATCTATGTGAATATGTGCAAGTCTTCTATGCCATAGCCATGAATCACTATTGTTCTTGGCTAATAGACATCTCACATTTTGTGGAATTTCTTCCAATGAGATCATGAAGACTTTGTTTACTTTATATCCAGAAAACTTAATTTCTTTAGTTTTCACATCTTTCACAACACACAAATCATTTATAAAACCTACTTTCAAACCTTTATCACATAGTTGACTAATACTCAGAAGATTATGCATCAAACCATCAACGTAAAGAACTTTATCGATGACTGTTTGAGGGGGTGTGCCTATTCTTCCAATACCGAGTATTTTTCCCTTTTGATTGTTACCATATGTGACGAAACCTTGTTCCCTAGGTATAAGAAAAGAAAACTTGTTTTTGTCTCCTGTCATGTGTGATGAGCAGCCACTATCAAGATACCATAGATCCTTTGCTGCTTTCATACACACCTACATGACAAAGTTCAGACATGGGTATTAGGAACCCAACAAGTTTTGGGTCTTTCTAAGTTAACATCCTTTCTAACCCAAATATACTCCCTATTTGGTACTCCTATATGTTTGTAGTAGCATCTACTAGGGGTATGTCCTATTTTATTACAATAAGTACAAGAGTAATGATTGTAACTAGAGGTTTGTCTAGGAGAGGAATGAAACTTCCTAGTAGGTCTATTTTGATTAATCTTCCTATTGTTTGTACTCTTAACAGGATTTATCTTATTATTACTAGAATATCCTAACACATGGTTTGGTTTTACAAAAACAGTTTTCCTAACCTCTTTTGTCTTTGGGTGAGAAGTATATCCTAAACCTGACTTATTGTTTGAATGTCTTTGAACACTTAGGATATCATCTAACTTCTGTTTTCCTTTATTGAAGTTATTTACTCTTTGTTGAAGATTTTCAATCTTTTCTTCTAGAGAACTACACTTAGTGCATTTGTGAGTAATGTCTATCTTAGATTTTACTACATCTAGTTCTTCTTGTAAATTTCTACATTTACTTTCTAGGGAAGAAATTATCTTATTTTGCTGAGTGCTAACTTTAGAAAATTCTTGACATATTTTAAACATATTTTCCATGGTAAACTTTAAATCATGAAAAGATATAGAATTCTCACTAACCTGGGAATCTTCAACCTCAGAATCATGAGAGGCCATCAAAGCAACTTGTGCTTCTTCTTTATCAGAATCAGATGATGAACTTACTTCATTATCATCCCAAGCCAAATATGCTCTTCGAGTAGGTTGATCCTTTTTCTCAAATTTCTCTCTTAGACCATGTTTCTTCTTTTGAAGATTTGGACAATCTGACTTGAAATGTCCCGGTTTGCCACACTCAAAACATGTAGTCTTTTGAGATGAAGAAGACTCATTGTTTCTTTGGAATGCTCTATTGTTGTTAAATCTAACATTTTTCTTTTTAAGAAACTTTCCAAAGTTCTTCACTAGAAGATTCAGATTTCCATTGTCTTCTTCTTCAGAATCTGCATCATATTCTTCTTTGATGCTTTCTTTTGCTTTTAGAGAAATTGATCGATACTTCTTCTCATGTTGTTCATGCTCCTCTAAACGATTCAATTCTAACTCATGTTCTTGGAGTTTTCCAAACAGAGTTGCAAGAGTCATATTTGATAAACTCTTCTTTTCTGAGATGGCTGTTACTTTTGGTTGCCATACTCTTGTAAGTGATCTTAGAACTTTCATGTTCAAGTCACAGTTTGAAAATTGTCTACCAAGAGCAATCAAATGATTAATTAAATGAGTGAATCGTTTTTGCATGTCTAATACCTTTTCTCCTGGAAGCATTCTGAACATTTCATATTCTTGGGATAGAGTATTGATCTTTGATCTCTTGACTTCATCTGTTCCTTCATGAGTCACCATCAATGTATCCCATATTTCTTTTGATGAATTGCATGTTGATACTCTGAAAAATTCATCCATGCCAAGAGCAGATGTGAGAATGTTCATTCCTTTGAGATCATGTTGAACTTTCTTCTTTTCTTCTTCACTCCAAGTACTTTCTGGTTTTGGTTGTGAAGTTCCTTCTTCAATTGTTACAGGCACAAAGGGTCCTTCTTCAATGACTTTCCATATTCCTGAGTCTAATGACTTTATGAATATTTTCATCTTGATTTTCCAGAAGTCATAGTGTTCTCCATTGAAGAATGGTGGCCTGTTTATGTTGTGTCCTTCACTTGTTCCATGATTGGAAGAGGATGCCATCTTTTCCCGGATCTTAGGAATAACTTACCTAAACCTTCGCTCTGATACCAATTGTTAGAACAGATAGCAACCTGAGAGGGGGGGGTGAATCAGTGTTGCCCCAATTTTCGCCTTATTGAAATTGTTACTTTCAAGTTTATGATGATCACGAGTTGATCTTTGTGATTGCAGCGGATATGAACAATACTTGAAAGTATATGTGAAGGATAAGGAGAATCACACACAAGATTTTATCCTGGTTCGCCTTCAATCCACCGAAGACTACGTCCAGTCCCTCAAGAAAACCCCTTGAGGATTTTTCCACTATTGATAAGAATTTCTTACAAGTTCCTAACCCAAGGACCCCAAGAACTTCTACCAATATCCTGTGAAAGCAAACCTCTTTCAACAGCCCTTGAAAGCAAACCGCTTTCAATTCCTGAAGGCAAACCACCCTCAGACTTTGAAGACAAACTTGTCTTCAACCAGAACCCTGAAAGCAAACCACTTTCAGCGACAACAACCCTTCACCGAATACTACGGTGAAAAACTCAATCTTACAGAAAGAGATGAAGAAGATATTACACTTGGCTGTTTCAATCCTTTAACACACAATTGGATTGAACATGAGAATTTATGCTTTAAGGTTTTTAAGCATAATACAATTCTGAGTTCTTCAAGATATGAACAACAAATGTGTTCTTGTAAACATGAAGATCATGAACTCAGAATTTAGGCTCTAAAAGATTTAAGTTCTTAAAGATGAACTTATTTGAAAAAGCTTTGGCCTAATGTGTTTTTCTCATGTAAATTTCGTGTGTGTGTGTTCTATGTTGTTGTTCTTGTGTGTTATGTTTTCTGGACTCAAATGGTCTTTATATAGGCAAGGGAAACGTCCTTGAACCATCACAACCCTTTTCAAAAGGTTTGGGACACAATGGTTCATGAAAAGATACAACTTTTCGTTCTGGTAATCGATTACCACACTTAGTGTAATCGATTACACAAGTGACCGTTTCAGTTTGAATTTGAATTTCAAACATGTAATCGATTACAAGACTGGAGTAATCGATTACTTGCCTTGGTGTAATCGATTACCATAATGGTGTAATCGATTACACAGAAGCCCATTTTTCAGAAACTTATTCTTTGAGTCTTGCTTAAGGTTTTCTACTTCTTTTAAGTTATGAAAAACACTTAGCTTGATTAGATTAGGTATTTTGAGAGCCTTTATGCTTTAATAAACCTTTAGAAGCATAACTCACCTAATTCTAAGACTTCTAGACTTATTGATGAACTTGAGTGCTTGATTCTTTGAAGTCTTCTTTTCTTCTTTTTGTTGATGAGTTTGTCGTCATCAAAACCACAGCCAGGGTCAGGAGCAAGACCTTCTTCACAACCTATGCACCAGTAGCAAGGTTGGAAGCCATAAGACTTCTGTTGGCTTATGCTTATTCTTTAAACTTCCCATTATATCAAATGGATGTCAAAAGTGATTTCCTGAACGGATTCATTCAAGAAGAAGTCTATGTGAAGCAACCTCCAGGATTTGAAGATCCCAAGTTTCCTTCACATGTCTTCAAATTAAAGAAGGCACTCTATGGTCTTAAGCAAGCCCCTCGTGCATGGTATGATAGATTAAGCACATTCCTTTGTGAGAAAGGATTCCAAAAGGGTAAGGCTGACACAACCTTGTTTATCAAGAGAACCAAAGGTAATACTTTATTAGTTCAAATATATGTAGATGATATTATTTTTGGTGAAACTAACGAATCTCTATGTAAGGATTTCTCTAACATGATGCAAGAAGAATTTGAGATGTCCATGATGGGACAATTAAATTTCTTTCTAGGATTGCAAATTAAGCAATCACATGATGGGATATTCATCAATCAATCTAAGTTTTGCAAGGAACTGTTAAAGAAATATGACTTGGATGATTGCAAATCCATAGCCACATCAATGGGGTCTAACACATATCTAGATCAAGATGAATCCGGTGTTCAAGTAGACATTACCAAATACAGAGGTATGATCGGATCTCTTCTATATTTAACTGCAAGTAGACCTGATATTATGTTTAGTGTGTGTCTATGTGCTAGATATCAAGCATCTCCTAGGGAATCACATTTGAGTTCAGTCAAACGAATTTTCAAATATCTGAAAGGAACTACAAATGTTGGTCTGTGGTATCCCAAAGGGAGTGTTTGTGATTTGATTAGATATTTTGATTCAGATTATGCTGGATGCAAAACTGAAAGAAAAAGTACTAGTGGTACTTGTCACTTATTGGGAAATGCTCTTGTTTCTTGGTCCTGTAAGAAACAAGCATGTGTTGCTCTAAGTACTGCTGAAGCAGAATATATTGCTGCAGGAAGTTGTTGTGCACAAACCCTATGGCTCAAACAACAACTCAAAGATTATGGCTTAGAGCTGGGCTGCATCCCAATCAAATGTGACAATACAAGTGCCATTAATCTCACTAAAAACCCCATCATGCACTCTCGAACTAAGCATATTGATATAATACATCATTTTCTTCGAGATCATGTCATGAGAAAAGATATAGAGATTTCATTCGTAGATACACATAACCCATTAGCTGATATTTTTACTAAACCTCTTCCTAAAGATTCATTCTTTAAGATTAGAAGAGAATTAGGCATATTAGATGAACATGATATTTTGTGATATTTGCATAATCTTTGTGTGAACTTATATGATTTCATGTATCTAAATTGATTATATGCTTAAATGTTCTTCTAGTAATGTCTTACATAGGAATTGATAGTTTAGAACCTTTAAAAATGTCCTTGTAATCGATTACCATAGATCCTGTAATCGATTACCCCTGATCTTGGTCCTCGTGCCTTTTCAAATTTTCTGCGTAATCGATTAACATAACTGCTGTAATCGATTACCCAAACGAAAACTGCCAGAATTCCAAAATTCCCTCCATCTTTTTGAAATTCAAATTCAAGGACACTGCTCTGTAATCGATTACTCAACTGCTGTAATCGATTACATGCTCGTGCTATAAAATCAAAAGATTACATATCAATCGAATTTGCCTTCCAAATCCAATTTCTATCATCCTAAACCTTTGATTTCTAACATCCTTGAAATCCTGTTCCTATTCCTAAGAACTATCTAACCATGGGATCTCTTTCTCGTCCTTCAAATGTCTCATCTCCTGTTAATACTCCTCGAAGGGACTCTTCCTATGATCCCTATGTGCATCATCGGTACCGCATAGACGTCCAAACCAATGTTGCATCTGCTGGATTATCTCCTTTCTATACTATACCTTCCAACTTCTCTCAGGAAACTAAGGTCATCCTTGAACGAATGGACATCTTGACGCTTCGTCTCTCTTAAAGATTGGGTCAACTGGAGGATACCATTTGCTCTCGATTTCTGCTTGTGGAAAATCGCATAGAATCAGTGCATTCCTTTATGCGTAAGGAAATTGAAAGTATCAAGGATCTTGACCCCTCTGAGATGTCTGAGGATTCCAGTCGTGCATAAATCCTGACAAACTCTGTCCCAGTATAGTACTATAACTAATAATAGGATTTCTCCTCATCTACTAATAGGCTCTCTCCTTGGTTGTAATATAAACTCTACTACTTATGTTTGTAATCCATTTGCCTTATGTAACTGCTGCATTTGTTTCTATATATATATGTGTGTGTTGGTTGTTGTTTATCACTGTTTACATCTTTACCCCCATCCCCTTTGCGTTATTTCAAAATATACTTGTATGGATGTATGCCTGTTTTTGGCCTTTTCTTCTTTTTGATGAAGTCAAAAGGGGGAGAAAGGTTCTGTGGTTCTTAAAGACATTATGCAGGAATTCAACAAGTGAACTAGAAAGGGGGAGATATACTGGATTACATCAAACAGGGGGAGTTTTCAACAGAGAAGCATATATGATCTTCAAGTTTCAAGGAATGTGTTTGCCATCATCAAAAAGGGGGAGATTGTGAAGAAGGTCTTGCTCCTGACCCTGGCTGAGGTTTTGATGACGATAAACTCATCGGAAATTGTGAAGAAGGTCTTGCTCCTGACCCTGGCTGAGGTTTTGATGACAAGAAACTCATCGGCAAAAAGAAGAAAAGAAGACTTAAAGGAAACAGCGCTATAAAGTTCATCAATTATCTAGAAGTCTTAGTTTAGGTGAGTTATGCTTACAAAGGTCTCTCAAAGCATAAAGGCTCTTTAAAACGCCTAAACTAATCAAGCTTAATGTTTTCACAACTTAAAAGAAGTAGAAAAACTTAAACCGATCTTAAAAGATCAAGTTTCTGGAAGATGGACTTCAGTGTAATCGATTTCAGCTTTCTGGTAATCGATTACACCTAGGCAAGTAATCGATTACCACTTGCTTGTAATCGATTACATGTTTGAATTTGAAATTCAAACTGTAACGGCTCTTAGTGTAATCGATTACCTAAGTGATGTAATCGATTACACACACGAAAAGTTGCATCTTTTCATGAACCATTGTGTCTCAAACCTTTTGGGAAAGGTTGCATTGGTTCAAGGACGTTTCCCCTTGCCTATATAAAGTCCATTTGAGTCCAGAACATAACAACACATGAGAATACAACATTAGGCCAAAGCTTTGCCAAAATAGTTCATTCATTAAGTCTTTTAGAACTTAAACTTTCAAAGAGCCTAAATTCTGAGTTCATGATCTTCATGTTTATAAGAACACTCTACTCTAGTTGTTCATATCTT